>CM057387.1:83316792-84046792 GCA_030015415.1 Cynopterus sphinx
AAGGTGCACACCCACCTCACCACTCATGCAATTCATGACATGTAAGAAACTATGATGGTGGTATAGATCTGAGGACTACAAATATGAATTCAAACACTTTTGCTCATCTGAAGTTTTAGCAAATCCACCAACTTCGTTATCATAGTATTTTGTCTTTCTTGTGGCTTCGTTTCCTTATTGGATACTAGAGTTGAATTTTTCTAGATGATTTCTAATATTCCTTTCAGTACTAAAAATATAAAATTATTTTTCCAATAAATTTTTGGAAAGCTGATGAAAAACCAGATAATTTTGCTGGTATAAGCATTGTTTAAATGTCATTTAATCTTTATATTTTTAAATAAATAAGGACAAAATTAATAATATACAAGAATAAGTCTACAAATATATAACTCAAGAAAAATTTAGAATTTACTAAGGGAAGCGTAAATTGTTAGCTTATAATACAAATATATCTTAGGGTACTTAATTTATAATGAATTTCTAAATAAACATAAAAAGAATGATATCCATGCTAGACAAAGTCCATTGGGATGTGAACTTGTTTAAAAATACTTGATATTAAAGGGTTAAAAGCCAAACGCTACATTAAAAAAATGTAAATTATAGAATGGTATGACTATTACAACAATTAAAAACATTTTAATTTTCAATAACCAGTGATATATGAATGAAAAATAATTTTCAAGTAAGGCATTAAATTAAAGTTCTATATACCTTAAAATATCCTCAGTGCTAAAATTATACTTTATCTAAATTGAATCGAAGTAAAAAAAATGTGAAGTGCTCTTCCTTAATTGAATTAAATACTTCATTGAATAATGTAATCTATTTTTTGTAGATGCTATATCCTATCTGACACAATCAGATGACTATTTATTAATATGGTACCAATATTTTAATATTTTATTTTATAAACAAATTAATGTGTTATTTTGGTCACATCACCAGAATACATTTGGGTATTTTTTCTCTGTGAATGTTTTTAAACAGAAGTGAATTTGCCTGGAAGCTAGTAAAGCTTAAGTATATGGCCTGTCACTTGCATGGGTTCTTTTCAAAGCCTCGTTAGGTGCCTTACTTCCGTACTTACATGATATTTTCCTTAAAGAGACCCCTTTGCAAACTGTGGAAGCTTCAGATCTCATAAAATTTAGATTCATTCCACCAAGACAATAAGCTCTTTGCTTCCCATTTACTAGTCTATTGGTAGAATTTACTGGACTTAAACTCCTAAGACCTAAATTTAAGCCACAGGCTTATCCTGACTACCTATCAATTTCTACTCATAGAAAATGAGAATGCTAACATCTCTCCCACATGCTTGGATTAATCTAGAGCTAGAATAAGAGAAAAAATATGATAATTTTATAAAAATTTATAGGTCCTATGCAGAGATTAGGTACTATTTCTAATATTATATTCTACTTATGTATTTTAAAATCTGGGTTCCTTTGGCAATTTAGATTCGACTATATATATTCCTAACCACAATACTTACAATTGTCCTGAAAATTTTTTTTTAGATTGTATGCAGCAATGACTAATTTAATCAGTATTTGCCATGTGCCAGACACCATGCAAAATGTTTTATGGAGATATTTAGCTCATTATTAGTAATTTAATACTTGCCATTTTGTGAAAAAAAAATCCCTGGGGCTCAGACAGTGTAAGTTACTTGCCCAAAGTCATACAACTAGTAGGCAGCAACATTCAAATTTAAATTCAGGTCATTGACTCCAAAGTTTATGCTATACAAAGGTTACTTGGTTCAGAGCTGTTCTCTGGCTTAGGTGCAGCACATATTTGTATAATCTCGAGGAAAAATACTGTCAGTCTAAAATGTGAATTTTATTGAGCTAACTAACAAGATAATTTTAATTTTTTAAAAGCACAAAGCTAACACAATTTTTTATAATTGCTTTTTAAACAAAACTATATATTTTATAATTCTGTTATGTTTGTAAACTCTGTAAAAGCATATTTTATACCCTTTCACAGATTGTTTTCCCTTCTTACTTTTCACCTCATGTGTACAGTACTTCAGAAATGAATAAACATAATCATAAACATAATATATTAATCTCTCAGTAATGCCCAAATACAAAAGCAGTTTCTTTATATTTCTAAATGTATAAGCTAGAAATATTCCCTTATTCTAGTGTGGGATGAAAATATATGTAAATTCACCAATTATACACATAGGTGGGGAAAATGTCAATTATATTCTTACCAAGGTGTTTTTATATATCACTCACCATAAAGTATTTGCTCATTTTAAATATACATTTTATTAAAATGCAAGATTTTTACTGAAATTTTATTTTATTTTAATTTTGAAAAATAGAAATGTTTCACAACATTCTATATATCTCAGATCTAAATAAAGTGCAGTAAATGCAAATAGCAGCTGCAAGATGTTGGAGACTCCCAAAAATTTAGCAATGAAGAAAGAATTGATGTTAATAGCTAGGGTGTTTAGAAGTGATATTTTGAATTCACACATTTCTTATGTAATGATTAAATTCTAATTTGATTTGGTTGTAAATTCCAGTAAGAGAAATAATAATTAATGCTTTGAGATTCTTTATTGTTAAATATCTTATTCTAAAAACTAATTAGAACATTTTACATACCAAGGTAACTAGTAGCAGTTTTAGTTAGGAAAATGCATTCTCAGCTTGCCTTATATTATAGAAAAAATATAAGACAGAATAAGAATCTAGTCCATTACATGTGGATGGTAAAGTTTACAAAAAATGCAGTATTTAGCATCCCATTAAGACTTTTTTTCCCTATGAAACTCTTAAACACCCAGCCCACAGAGATAAGAAAGCCCTATTTGCCACAACTCCCAAACCAATCTTCTCTTACAGGAATTCTCATCATTTGTGCCTTCAAATGAAAGAGAAATTGATACTTTTCAACAGATGTCATGCTCTTTGTGCTCAAAGTTTACTCAGCAAATCTCAATTCAAATCTCATGCTATTTTAAGAATCCAGTTTAGTTAATCTCCCCCAGAACTGATATTTTTTTAAAAAAATGTGTGTATGTGTGGGGACAATTTAGATTTTATCAATAGTGTCATCAACATTCTGCTTGACTATTGGTATTCCCACACTTTAAAGAAAAAAAAAAACTTAAAAATAAAAACATAAATAAAAATGAAGCACCCAACTCAAAAACCATGCCAGATATCCCACATTAGGCACCTCATATTGATATTTCCTCCCCTCTGATTCAGTTCTCCCCACCCCATTGCCAAGATCAATGAACAAAAAAGTTAAATTTGGTGCAAACACTGGTAATTGGAGGGTTTCTATATGATCAGCATTTCTTACCCCAAATCATGCAGAACATAGCCCATAAACCACTGTTCCAAGAGTGCCTCTACATGGGAGATTCTCCTACCCCAAACACCTAGGCCTACCTGTCTGCCACTTAGAGAGGGAAGAGTGGTGGACTGTGCTGCAACTGGCAATGGAGTACATATGCTCCTTTCCTGCTGGAGGCCACTTATACAACCCCATGCCAGCTGTGGGTCATTCTGGGGGACAGGCATGTCTTGGATCTGCTGATCACACCTGGCCCATGGTGTGCAGCAATCGCCAGACAGTCTGGCAGGTTGGAGAGTAATCCCACGCTGGCCCCTTTCCCAGGGGGCTTGGCAGGAGTGATCCTGTGGGAGAAGGAATCTCCATTTTCTGGGAGAAAGAGGAGCACTGTAGCAATACTTTCACTTTATCATTTTTCTACTCTTGATATATACTTTTTTCACTCTGGGTAATGCATTTAAAACAACCATCAGAAAATGAGCTTTAACTCTATGTAATAAAACAACACTAATATCATATGAAGCTAAAGTGTCATAATTTCTTCATACAATGCAGCATTCATACTATACCATATACAATATAAGTAGGGCATTATACTCTAGTTTATTTGGAAGTTGATGGCACAGATCACTGGTTCCTTTCTAAATTTTATGCAAATTAAAGGCAAAATGGTGCTAAATCTAATGTACATGTAATGAACCAGAAACATTATTAATTTAAATATTTTTAATATATTTCATTCATCATATTTCCATGATGATTTATTTAGAAGTTTGTTTGTGTTCTAATTTGTCCAATAGCCAATGGCATTGGAAATATTCAAATTAGTCAAAGCTGAGTAGTTTGAGATTAAGGAAACACATGGGTTTCACCAATACATAAATAAACCAAATATAAATAGAGAAAAATGCACTCTAAAGTATAATGAACCTACTCTGATTATAAGCAAACCCAATTACATAACACACAAACAGGGCTTCTAAATAATTGTTTGAATTTACTATATTTTATGTTTTCATTGACACACATGCAAGACTATGTTAAATACACTCTTTTCCTCTTGCATATTTTAATTAAAGATTTTTAAGAAGAAGTACGTAGTTTTTGAGATTGGATGGAGCAAAAAAATAAATCAGAGATCCAGTATAGAATGCATCATCCATAGGTTCTGGATTTAACTATAAAATTCTTAAAAAACAAACAAACAAGCAAACAAACAAATGTTCTAAAGGGTCTTTGTTTATTTTTAGTTTAGCATTATTTTTTCTAGGAATTCACAATAAAAAATGTCTCTTTGGTTATTAGGTAGCACTAACAAACCATCCAGAAACATTTTTTTTAACCCAAATCTTTAACAGAATTATCATTTTGATTTAGAATCCATTTTGAGTTCTCCACAATGATATAGGCTTGAAATAGGTAGGCCTGGTCTATTACCTTACTGTCTAATTCTAGAAAAGTTCTGGAGTGTGTTGGTTTTAGAAAAATATTTAGAAAATGTGAGAGTGAGAGGACAGAAAAGAATACATTGCACAATCTAGATCTATTAATAGAATGCATATACAATTACTTAGCTAATTAGTTACTAAGAGTGAGAGCTGTTAGTACCCATAATGAAAAAAGTGCACAAATAATAGCATAAAAATTAATGAGAGATTCAAGATGTTGCTATAATAATAACATGAAACCTGATATTGATAAAATCTATATCAATTCTGATATTTCAAATTTAAATAATGAAAAAATATAGATTTTAAAATTTACCCTTATTACTTGACTTAGATTTGTTCCAATAAAAGATTTTTTAAAATATGCTTTGGCATTAAAAAATTTAAGTTATTTTCCCTAAGGAACATCACTTGTTAGTAGGTACTCACCTCCTTTAAAACTCGTCCTCATATTTAATAAAACTCATATATTCTTCTCAAATATCCCAGGGATAAAAAATCTTTCAGAGATTTTGATGCCAATGTAATATATTAATCTGTTGGATCTTCTATAAATGTGTATTTTGCCCTCACACCATCTGCATGTTTCCTTGCTCAGTGATTAAAAAAAAACCACGTCGGTGTTTCAAAGATGTAAAATGATGCCCAGGTAAAGCCCATTACCTAAATTTGTCTGTTTGGGTCTTTTTTTTTTTTTTTTGGCTCTCTCACCTTGAATCTCTTTCATATTATTCTGTAAGCTGTGGTGGCATATCAAATATGCTCAGTCAGAACTGATGTATTAATCTTATTCTGAAGTACACCCATGCTTCCAAAATTGCCCTTCTGCTATAATGAAACGTACTATCATGAGACTTAAAGATGTATCTGACATCTAGCAGAGGTCACTCAGTTTGTCCCAAAGTCCATTTGAATAACATTGAACAAGAAAAAATAATAAAAAGAAAAAAGGAAGAAAAAAATTAAAAGGTTCACCTTAACTTTCCCAGCATTATCATCATCTTCCTTTTTTTCTTCAAATTCAAAGGCAACAGTCATGCGTTGTTGTCTCTGCTCTTCCCACAGTGTAGGATTAAAGCTGTCACTGTCTGACTGGAAATCTACAGTTAGATTTCAAAGTATTATTGCTTCTTTCTTTTTTAACATAAAATGTTATTGAGCTTAGTACCCCATGCAAAAAAAATGATGATAGGTACTACAAATACAAAAATTAAAAACAAAAGGAAAAATAAAGAGAATAAAGAATAAAGAAGGAAATAAAAAGAGAAAGAAAGAAAAAAGAAGGAAAGAAAGAGGAAAAAAGGAATAAAATTCTCTTGATATTTATTACATGGTCTTTTAATGTCACCTCAAATTCAGCTTTTCTAAGTATACATAAATTCTGTATTGGAATTGGGAGGATTTCCAGTGTGGAGAATGAGCTGTTCATAGGCTGGTAATAATAGAGAAAGCTGGACTAAGCACTTAAAAAATATTATCTTTTTAATCTTTACAACCACACAATGGTAATACCAATGTCATCCTCACTTTACTAATGAGAATACTACAGCTGAGTTTTAAGACTTGCTTATAAACCTTATAAATAAAAGTATTTTGTTTGAGCTAAGTTATTTCCATAAAGATAAACTTTATCATATATTTCCTTGTTTATTGCAAGAGATTCTGAAAATTCATTTATTATAATTCTGCCTGAAATACCGGGGGGGGGGGTGAGTTTCTTAAAGTTCAAGAACACTTTTCTAATACCAACTCTCCCTTCCAAAGGATACCAAAACAAAACAAAACAAAACTAATTTCTAAATGTTATACCGTATCTAAAAAGATCTACCTCACTCCCCAGAACAAATTAGGGCTTTAATCTGTGAAATTGGATCTCAGAAATTATCATGAATATGAGGCACTTTCATTTTTCCCTACATCCTTTTGAAATGAAATATTTTGATAATCTAGAGATATTAAAATGTAAATATAAGTAAAGATAGATGAATAAAACATAATTCTTACTTAAGACTTTTCTTGTACATATGTAAACATGGTGGCTTTTCTTTCATAAATTTGAAAGATCAATTTTATTAAAGTCTGAAAAATACATATGAAAACTTTCTTCCTTTTTCCTATTTCTCTAAGTCAAAATTTAAATAGAAATATCCTAAACTATCCCCAAATGATTCATTTACATTTGGAAATAAAAGGCTAAAGAATTTATAATTATCCCTAAAGATAAGAAATATATAAACAAATATTTTCTTTTAAAAGTAGTCTCATTTAAGCAGCTTGAGTGAATTTAATTCATGGGTGGATTAAAGTGCTTTTATTCTTCCAAGAATTACGATGACTGTAAGACTAGAAAATGTGCATGAAAGTCTGTGCTGGTTTGGGCAAAGAAACCTATATTGACTTCAAAATGATAAAGGACAAATCTTTTTTAAACATGTTATGAGTAATGTGATCATAGGAGAGAAGTTTTAATTATTAAAAAAAGGTTTAGAATTTATAAAAATTATTTGTATCATAGTTGCTGGCATTGTTTAGGGAAACAACTTGAAAAAGAATGTCATCATTTGTAAGTCATCTTTTTATGATTGATACAATATGAAATAATTTCAGGCCTGGAATCACTGGACTAAATGTTTAAATTGTGTGCACAAAATTAGAGAGCACAGGAAATAAACAAGTTCATTGAACCTTCCTTAAGACCTGACTGTTCTTAGTTCATTTCAGTTAGCTGGTTACCACATTTGATTAACTAGTCCTGTGTCTTGAGATCCATCAAGAGAAAAAGTTGATCCCAAAAGTCAACATTCTTTTTATGTAAGATATAAAGAGGAAGGGTTATATTTTTGGAATCTTATTTAAAATATAGTGTGGAAAATAAAATGCACACTTATAACCTCCAAATGATTTATGTATGTCATGTAATTACCTTTATAGCTTGGTTCATGTGCCAGTATTCCTGGCCAGAAAGCAGAACAAATTTAATCCTTTTGTCCATAATCATATAAGGATAGGAGAAATTTCTACTGATAATTTACCTTCATCACCACGAGGTTGCTGGGGAAACATGTAGTTAGTCAATACTCTTTGTTTTGTTTCTGGATGGGCTTCAGTTTGTAAAGGGATAAGGGCTTTGGACTAGAAGCAAAGAACATATAAATTAGAATAACAAGCTAGCAAATATGAAGAATATTTCTTTTATATAAGATAATGGTCAATAGTCTGGACGCACCAAACTGAATGAAAATTAAAAGAAAAACAAAGGAAAAAGTAATGAAATAAAATGTAACATAAAATGAGACTATTTCTGGGGAATATTATCAAATTCTAAGGTCTTCATAATGAGATTTTCTTTTTCTCTGGTATACTCTTTCACAAAATTATTCATCCTCACTGAACAATGTCAGTTTTAATCCTGAAGAGACCATAATGTGTTAAATAGTTTCAAGTAAGCTTTCAGTATGATTCTATATGCTCATTCATTTTCAATGAGGTGTTGCCCTAAAAAGCCAAATGAAATTTGCTATCAGATTCATGCTATGCAAGATCATCTATGAATTTAACTAGGTAAAAGAATAAGCATTTATTTTTAAGAGCTATTTTTGTAACCAAAGACATACAAATAAGCAGCTGTACTTACATCTGATATACATAATATGTTTACTTATAGATGGTAAAATTTAATTCTCTATTAATTTAATTTTAGAAATATTATTTTAAAAGAATTTTTAGAACTCTGATATTATATACTTTATATATGGAAATATACTGAAAATGATTCTTTTATCTAGTATTTTAAAAATTGGCTTCTTGACATTTATTAATAGGAGTGAAGTACAAAGGGGATTTGGGATACCTTGTCTCGTGAAACTGAGTCAGAAACTCATTAAATAAATCACTGTTCTAAAAAATGTTAAATGATGCAGTCATTGTTCTATTCATTCTCCCACAAGAATAATAAATTGTGATATCAGGGGATGTTTTTTTGTAAGGAACACTGAATAGACTGTTCTATTAGCATAATTCACATTGATTCCAGAAATGTTTTATTTATAATGATATATTGATGACTTTTAGTTCATTGATAAAATTTGAATTTGAATGACAATCTAATTTTTTACTCAGTATGTGCAAGCAAGTGCTGTAATAACTGCAGTAGTGAAAACATTATTCTTACACTTAATTTATACTTTGTAGAGGTTTGTTTTAATTTTTTTAACCAAAAGTAGCCCAATATGTAGAAATTTAAAGGATTCATTTATTAGTAATGCTGCTTTTATGCTCAGGAAATAATGATGAAAAACTAATTCCCTATAATTTGTTTTCATTTGGCTATTCATATTTTGGGACAGGTATTTCAAAATTTTAAGATTTATAAGAAAAGATTAAAAAAAGACTAATAAGCTAGGTCAAAATTGTCTATCACCAGTTTTCTGGTGGAAAATCAGATGTCTTCAATTGTTTCTTGTTACTTTCCAGTTAATAAAAGTATTCATTAACACTCAATCATTTACTTCATTATAATGTTTTCACAAAAAAAGAAATAATATTAAAGCAATTTCACAGAAAATACTCATAATAGTTGCAAAAGATACCTAAAAATTTCTGGAATAGTTTTAGAATTAAGTTGATTATAATTAAGAGTATAAGAATAAAAAGGAACATAGAAAATATTAATTCCCTCTTATGGGGATTGTGGTAATGATTTCCGATTTTTTACATTCAGAGATATAATTAAAGTACGTCCTCTAAGGATACCTATGTGCCACCTAGAGGTAAAAAGCTATAAAAATGATCATTTTATATTTTAGGTATCTGAGAATGAAGTAGAAGCTAAACTGAAGTATTTAAAGAGGGTGAAGATTATAGTGCTGTTTTGTTTACGGCAAAACAATACACATTTGAATTGCTTCCTTTACAAAAATCTCTCCTCCAATTATTTTGTACTAATTGTCAATGGTTTCTATTGGGAATAAGCTAGTAATTCAGTTTAAATTATACTTCATCTTAATAAAGCAAATAAATCAGGTAATAAAAGTTGTTACCTGGTTGTCAGAAAGCCACAGAGCTGCAAGCTCCTTAAGTTTGGTGAATGAGAATGGCAGATTCTTCAATCTGCAAAAAAACCAAGAAAATTCTAATAGTAAGGGTAAAGATAAATGCGGTTAATTTTTATGAAGAATTAGTTAAAATACTGTAATTTATTGGTTTCATTCTTCTCTCCAATTCTTTCTCCATTGAGTAGCCTGAGCAATCTTTAAAAAGTGAAAATCTCCTGTTTACAACTCTTTAAATGCTTTCCCTTGCATCTAATAAAAAATTCAAAATCCATGTTAACATGCCTTTCAGACTTTACAGGATCCGGCCCCCAAAACCACTCCAGGAAGCTTCTGCTATTTTTTCCCTTAGTCCCAATCAGCACCACTGGCACTCTCTCAGCCTGCTACGAGGATAAGCCAAGCTCTTTTCCCTGCCTGGAATACTCTTTCATACTTCACTTGACTAAATCCCACATATCCTTTAGCTCCTAGCTTAAATGTCATTTTTTTTTTTAAAGAGGCTTTTGCTGACTCCTCATTTAGATTACTTTTTTCAGCTTTGTCTCAAGGCACCTTGTATTTTCTTTCATAAACATATCACAGTTTTTAATTATATATTTATTTTTGCGGCCTTTCTCCCTCCCTCCCTCCCTCCCTCCCTCCCTCCCTCCCTTCCTTCCTTCCTTCCTCTTCTTTTTTTCCTTTTTCCTTTCGCCTCGCCTCACCTCTTCCCTCCCCTCCCCTCCCCTCCCCTCCCCTCCCCTCCCCTCCCCTCCTCTTCCCTTCCCTTCCCTTTCCTTCCCTTTCCTTTTTTCTTCTTTTTTTCTTTTTTCAAACTCTCTGATATCCCCAGAAAACTGCAGGCTTCATGAGGACAAGGGGCCATGTCTGTCTTACTGTTAAAGGAATTTACAGCTCCCAACATTAGGTTGACTCTCGAAAGTGTGTTCTTTTGTTCTTTCGTCCTTCATGTATTGTGTAGATATGCAAAGAGTGAATCTCTAAATATAGCATTTTGAAATATGTAAAATTTGGCTTCAGTGTAGGCATTCAATTAAAGTTATCTATTTAGAGTTGGCTTCGGTCTTTAAAGGGGCAAATAGTCAAAAGCCACCTTCAACATACTACCTGATATCCTGAAACTGTACATGAACAATAAATTGTGATTACCATGATAGCTAGTCAGCAAAGAGAGTAATACAAACAAAATATGACAATGGATTTATTGTTAATTTTTGCGTTTTTACTTTTAAATCCAGATATACTTTTTTTAGACATAACTTATAATACAATTTTCTTAAGTTTTTAAGATGTCAAAAGTCTATCAGCCAATTGGTGAATAAAATATTGTGATAATAGAAGAGAAAAATGTTACAATAGTTAATAAGGATTAATAGTTAATTTTATATGCAGAAGCAGATAAGCACTTCCAAATAATTTAGTGAATATAAGAAGATATGACAGCCAATACAAATAGCAGAGTATGCATTAGCTAGATAACTTTAAGAAGAATATTATCTTTCTGAGATTTTAAATATTTGTAAAGCATAAATAAGAATATAAAGAATAACAAATTAAATTGTATCATAATTCTCTTTCTATAGCATTATTTGTTACACTAGCATTTATAACATCAAGTCAAATTACCCATAAAAGTTGTTTCTAATTTGTTATTTAATTTCATTTAAGCCAGAAATTATGAAGTAAGGTCTTATGGAGAGAATTTTCTTATGATGTGGAGATGAATTGAAAGGAGAACATTAATTCTGCTATACCAAAATTACATGAGGGGAACACTCTCCAGAATCACAGACAACAATATCCATGATAAGTTATCATCAATCCAGTCATAAACATAGAGTATAAAGAAAAGAAATTATTGGAGGAGGATCTTACCCTCATCTTCCTTGCTCTTCCAGTGGCTACTGTTGAAAGTAGCCTTTATTTAGTATCACAAATGTGTACTAAATTGACAACAGAAACAATCTTACAGTTGACAGTGCCAAGAAATCATTGTTCTTGAACAAATGCCAAACTTTAGAAATGTATTATATTTTAAATATAAACTTAGAATAATCATACTTTTGGATAACATTTTATATTTAATCTTTTATCTGATGGTAATGTTCAACTTTGGCCTCAACTTTGGCTAAATATTGATTTGAATCTCAGAATAAGTTTCATTGAGTAATTCATTAATTAAAAAATTTTTTTTTGTCTCTAACCTATGTTTTAGTCACTGTACTAGGAGGTAAATTAAGCTTGTATTTCTGGCCTGATGTAGTATTTAAAATCCTGATATGATGAGATTCTCAGTGTATTATTTATATCTTTTACACCAGCATCTAGCCAGGTATCTGTCCCATGGTAGGTAGGTTCTCAAGTATGCTATGTTGTTGAATAAATAACTTCATTAGTAGTCCTAAATATGGATCATTTTCAAAATATTTGATAAACATGTTTTCTATATCATTGATCAGTTTATTAATGTATTAAAGTTGAGCACATGAAGAATTTAGGAGAGACTTCTCCAGCTCATCACAAAAACCCTCCCACCAGGTTTACATTAGTGGAGCGTGGCTCCACTGAGGAATTATAATTGAATTCATTGAGAGTCTATTTTTCTATAATATCTCTCTGACCATATTAAGAATATAATTAGAAAAATTGGAAAAATGTCTTGCTCAAAGTCAGGCACAGCATTCAATGCATTTCCTGCATTTTCCTGTTTTGTAATTCAGTCCAAACAGGAAACAAGGTTGGTAAGACATGACTTACTCTTGTTGCACCAAACAAAGAGGCTTCCTTGTCATCCTGGTTTTGAAAATAAAATCTCAAACATTTTAATAAAATGTTTTATTCTCTTACGTAAAAATATTACTGAGCTACTAAATGAATAGTTTTTGAAATTCACATTATTTCTTTTCTTAAAACAATGAGAACTCCCACATTTAGTGAAACTTTCAGAATCTGAACATTCTTAATGATTCCATTGAAGCTAATCTTGACAATTTTGTTGCAAATTCTTCCAGCTTCTCATATTATTATTAGTCTGACTAAAATGCATTGAAAACAAGGAGTTCAAGCATTCCATCCTATAATCATTTTATCTTCTTAGCAGTTATCCTTATTCAATATTTATTTTTATCTTTTCCTATTTGAGGACAGTTGTGATAGAAACAAAGATGAATTACAGTTTTACTTTTTTTTTTTTTTTTTTATCCATCCACCAATATAACACCTTTGTCACAAGAAAAGGACCCATGCTTTTTTTGTTCATTCTGCTCTGAACATGACTGACCATTTGGTTGTCCTTACCATAATGTATAAACCTTGTGACTTTTTAGTATTAGCTTCCTGGAAATATTTTTACCAGAATTCTAGTATTGCTGATGATATACACATTGCCCATTTAATTTACTGGAGACATAAAAGCATACATAAAAAATATATATGTCTGCATACATTCATATCTATGCATAAGAAACAATAATTTGCTTTTGGTAAATAACTAATATGTGATTTGACATGTTTCAGAATTACCTGTTATCACTCAAATTTAAGACTCTTAGTTTCTGCATCTGTCCAATCTCTTCAGGAAGAAATTCCAGTTTATTGGAGCGTAGAGACATAACTGTTACATTCTTACAGCTTCCAATCTATAGGTAGTGTAACAAGAACAAAAAAAGTAAGAATCACAGTGTAGGCTATTTGTTATACTAATTTTTATAATTTATAAAATAATTTGATTAATTTATAGATTTCCTTATCACTTTTAAGATTCTCTTTTAATATGTGCATTGTTTTATTTTTATCTCATTTAAAAATATATAAATGCATTATTATATATATTTTTAGATATCAAGACAATATATATTATCTCATATTCTTTTGCATATTATGAAGAATTTTTATAATTTTAGTTTGGAATACTTGTTAACTTTATTGTTTTCATAAATCATGTTGTTTTCTGCCCATCCAAGTAAATAAATACTTACACATCTATGTTTATAATAGGTCATACATATTCAATAAATGAAGTTTTGTTGACATTTCCTTGACAAAGTTACTTTTTAGTTCAAATTACAATAGCATTTGTCATTTTTATTTATAACTTTTGGCTCAAAAGTAATAATATGTGGGTTATTATTTTTTCATTATGAAAGTGTTTTGTAGACAATGTTAAATAGAAAATATATTTTACAATTTTTTGACATTAATAAATTAAAATCTCACTTACAGATAGAAATTAAAAGAACCTATTAGTAAATCCTGAATTTAAAATAATATTATTATCCTACATAATACTTTAAAAAACTAATTTACATTAAAAAGTCTTTCACTTCTGAAATGAAATGTAATTATCCCAAAATGTTATTTATTACTATTCTTAAAAGCTAAATGCATAAATTAAATTATTTAAAATTCTATTCTTAGCATTAATTTATTTACAATATTTTATTATTTTTATTTGCAAGCAATGTTGAAGTCAAATGCATTTCCTCGATCAAATTGTCATTTAGAAGAGAATGATTAACAAAAACACAGAAAGACAATTCCTATATACATTCAAACGTAACTCATGAATCTACACTGCTGTTGCACCTGTTAGAATTTAATCCCAAAACATAACCATTAAAAGTTAACTAATAGAAAAAAGTTTATTTCTCACTTCTCTGGGTAATTCTGGAAGGAAATTCTCATCGACTGCTAATGTTCGAAGACTATGAAGGTAGCCAATAGTAGAAGGCAGAGACTCCAGTTCATTACAGCTACAGTCAAATTCTTCTAACAAAGATAAACTGGAAAAATAAATACATTAGTCAGACATTTTAAAAGGTCAGATGGCCAAGAAGTTTTGAAAAAGCCATATATCGAAACTCACCATAAAAGTTATTTATCTAGTGACTGCATAATTAATGTAAATTAATTTACTTTATCAGTTTAGCCAAATGATTCAATACCATTTAATAAGTGGTTCAATTTGGTAAAATAAATAGAGGTTTGTTTTATCTTTCTAAATTCACCTGTCATTTGAGCCACTGAAAATGAGAGAAGGTTTTGTTTTTAATACATCTTAGGTGTCATTTATAGTTGGATGTTCATACTGTATACCCTTGGAATGAATGCATATAGGTGGCATGAGTAGGTAGCTGGGCATAGAAGGAAGGTTCAAGAAAGGAGAAATAAACATTTTGGAGATAAAAATAACTCATCTTTTAAAATCCATTTTACAGATAAGGAAAAAGAAACTTAAAGAAGCTAAGTAACTTGCCAAGAATACACAAAGTAGGAAAGCTGGGACTTAAATGCAGACAGCATGGCTGCATTTACTTTGTCTCTTAGTCTGTGCCTCTGTAGCAGACGCTATCAGCAGGGCTCATTTCAACCTGCAGATGCGTTGTTCTTTGGTTTACCTAGGTTTTTAAAAAAGTGGTAAACTCTACATAGAAGAAATACCTGGCTGTTGAAATTTGCCTGCCACTATTTGAGAGACTATAGATATGCTGCCAGCAGAATTTAGTGAAGACAAACTTGTTGACATAAATGAAGAAAGTGGTTGCGATAAAAATGATGATGTCTCAGAGGAAGTGACACTGGCAATAATCTTCACATTAAAGGAACTCTCAGAGATGTTTCATGACATTGAAAGGATAAAAATTTGGAAAGTGGTCCAATTTTAAAAGAGTATGACGATTCACCAACACAAAAAAATGTTCACTCCAAATTATAACTTTCATGATGAAAAGAAGGCAAGCACTGTTCAAACTAATACTGATAGGTTTTTTTTTTTATGAATTAAACAAAACATTGTAATTCTAGATGTTCCTAATGTTTACAATGACCGTATACTAAATAATACTGATTTTATTATTTTTCTGATTCCCTATACATTTTTAAACCAACAGTAAAAGTATTTAATGTTTTGAAAAAGGGTTTAAAGACTTTTGTCAGAACAATCATAATTTTCCTCATTGATTAAGATTATTTTGCATAGTTTCAGCTTGCATATTTGTTTTCAAAATCTCCCACTACTGCACAAAGCAAGAACTTCTTGCATTGAAAAGACATTTTTATTGTACCATTGGTATTCTGAATTAATTTATAGCCTGAAAAAATTTAACATCTCTGGGTTACAGAGAAAAGCTACTAAGTGCAAAACACACATTCTTCAATGATCTCTGAAATTCAGAAGATTCAAATTCATGATCTAACATTGCAATTTACTTTATTGATCTTGTTAGAAATCACTTAAAGTATTTGAATACAGGAGCTATATGAATATAGTTGTATCACATTTACTCAGATTATAATTGGCCTAGACCATGTAAGTAAAAAACTCACACAGAGAAAGACAAATACTGTATGATTTCACTTATGCATGGAATCTAAAGAAATAAACAAATCAACCTGAGCAAATAGATACAGAGAACACATTAGTGGGCGTCAGAGGAGGGGATTGGGAGTTGGGCAAAATGGTTGAAGGTCGTCAAAAGGTACAAACTTCCAGTTATAAAATCATTAAGTCATGCTGATGTAATGTACAGCATGGTAACTATAGTTCATCATGCTGTATTGTATATTTGAAAGCTGCTAAGAGAGTAGATCTTAACAGTTTTCATTACAAAAAAAAATTATAACTGTACGGTTGTGGATGATAACTAGATTTATTGTGGTAATCATTTTACAATATGTGCAAATATTGAACTGTTATTGTGCACATGAAACTAATATAATGTTATATGTTGATTATATTTCAATAAATAAAAAATACATTCATTATACTTTGTGCAAAAAAAGAGATTGAAAGTTACTGTTTTTTTTTTTTTTGAAGTTTTATCTATGGTTTATAATTGTACACACTAAAAATGAAAAGAAGTTGCCAAGGAAATTTAAAGTACTTTAAAGTGATACTTCCCAAACTTTAGTGTGCATATGAATCACCAGGAGAACTCGCTGAAATGTGGACTGAGATTCAGCAGATTAAGGTGAGGCCCAGATCCTGCCTTCGTAATAAATTCCTAGGTGATGTGGCTGCTGGTGGTGCTAAGACCACACACTGAGTTACAAGGCTTTAAATAAAGCCCTTGTGAATATTTCAAGAGTAGCATTTACACACACACACACACACACACACACACACACATACGACATTTATATTAAAATCCATATAAATGTTACAAGAGTTGTGGTCAGTAAGGCTCTGCCTTCACATGTCAGTCAAGTGACACTACTGGAGGTAGTATTGCTTGAATTTAAACAGTATCGACTTAATTCTTTAAAAATATTCTCTACATTTTCTCTAATTTGGTCTTCATCAATTAGTCTTGGTTGGGAAAATCTTACTGTATCATCAACTCTCTATTGCCCAGCTATTAGGGAAGAGGACTCTGAATATATTACCTAGATAACCTATAATTTTACTCTAACATTATTTATGACCATTAAACCATCAGATATCATTATATCTTCTATTAAAGTAGATGCTAATAAAAATAAATGGCTTTGGGCTTTACTTTCTTAGTTCACTTTAACTCAACAGAAGTAATGAAATTCAAAGAAAAAAATTCGGACAGGCTTGGGTTCCAATTTAAGTGTGGCCACTTAACAGCTGAGTAAACTTTACTATTAATCCCTGTTTTCTCATTTATAAAATTGGTGATTAATGCCTAATCTACAGAATTTCATGAGAATTAAATGTATGCTAAGTCCCTGGTATAGATATGGCACTCCATTCAAAAGACCTGATAAAAGGTAGAGAGTATCTGGGGGTAGAGGAAAGCAAATTTAGAACCATCGGCTTATGTAAATGTTATCTTGTGATATTACCTTTTTAAAGTGGTTGTTTCGTGTAAATAAAACCTTCTAGCAGACAAAATGTAAAATTACCAGCATTTGTTAGTAAGACATGGGAGCTAGACAAATTTCAAATGACTATGAAGAATTGTAATTGCATTAGTAGAGATTTAGTTGAAAGGAATGTAATAACTAGAAAAAGATGTAAAACTTGTTTAGAAAAAGCAAGCTACTACCTAAAAGTATCTGTATAGGCAGCGAGTTAAGTGGCTAAACTGCAGTAAGCCATCTGGGATGGGAGTCTGGACTCTAGCAATTACAAGTGGCAATATTCTCATCAGATTACTTAATTACTATGTAACTAAGGTTCATCACTTGTACAAAAAGGTGATATCAGTACTTAACCATGTGTTATAAGGAGTAGATACATGTACAGTAGTAAATACACAAAAACCCTAAGTATGGGTACATAGTGAATTACCCTTATTTTCAGAGATTGCTAAATCAACTTCATTTAATTTAGGCTAGGAATCAAGTTTTTATTACATCCTTAATTTTCTCATTAATATTAGGTAAGTTGCTTTGGCTGCTTCTTAACAAAGGAAAGAAATTAACAACATTTAGAGTAATTCTTTTCTATAGTTTTACTAAATGAAATAACCCAATTTTTGTGCCTAACCTATACTCTAAGCAGAATTCAGTCAAATTGTGGTGGAAACAGCATCTCTTGAAACTAGTCAATCATTTAGAGATTTTGCCTGTGAAATCTCTATATTAACTGATTTTGAGCAGAGTTACCATCATCATATAGCTAATATACTTTTCATTTGATCCAATTTTTTTTCATATTTCCAAAGTAATTATTAACCTTTGCCTTTCTTAGGACTCTTTGGGAAGTTAACTTTATTGAAACAGAAATCTGTAATTTTTTTTTTATTATAGGATAAAACTATCACTCAAATGCAAAATACTGTTTAAATGTCATTTTTTACTGGACATATCTCTAAGCTATGAGAAAATAGTTTCACTCATTGCAAAAGACCTTTAAAAAAAGATTCTACATGCTTCAAGTTACATTACCAGAAGATTTATTAACCCACATTTTGTTATGGCAGCCTGAGCAGACTAACATAATATATTATTATCAAATTTGCAAATCACTATAAAACATTTTTTCTTTTAAGAACGAATGTTTCTTTTTATGTTATAGTACTACTACTCCTCACACAGATGAACACAAGCAACAATCAATAAGTGTCTTTTCGCTTATTACTATCAATGATTGTTTTAATTTATTGAAGGTTATCTAACACTAAGTCTCATAACCTCTCAGATGTAGCATTATTTCTATTTTACAGATGTGAAGTAACATGCCCAAGGTCAATTAGTTAGTGAATGGAAAAGCCAGGATTAACATCAGTCTAGTTCCAAGGCTTGCAAACATTTCCAGGCCATACTGCCTAGGGAAAATAAAAGAGATTCAACATATTCTAGACATAAAACCAATCCTTTAGGAATCTATATTCTAGCTGAAAAGACATGGCAAATAAAAGTTAAATGATGAATACAAAGATAAATAAAATGCTGATACAAAAAATGGAAAAATATCTCAAATTAGAGTATTTTCTGCCTTGTGTACAGAGTTCTCAAAATTTATTTGTCCATGAAACTTACTTTTATCTCATATCTATTAAAATCTCAAGTAACAACTGTTTCAAGGAATATAATTTAGGAAATACTGGTTTAGCTTGTAGGTGTGCTTGAGCTTTTAATTCAGAGGAGGAAGCTATAGAAAGATTAAAATCATAAAAACAACTAAATGTATTTCTTGAATTCAAATCCCAGAAATTCAAATTAACTAATTCAATGATTTTTACTTAAAAAAAAATTCACTCGATGCGTGAGTACTTTCCATTTATTAACGCGTTTAATCCTCACAACATTCTCCTGAGATAGGCATTATTATTATGGTTTCCATTTTATGGACATTGTTATCCAATCGCACTTCAAAAAGCCAGGTCCTAACCCCAGAAAGTCTGGCTCCAGAGTCAAAGCAACCAACCACTGTGGTTAACTTCTTTATGGCAGCTTCATTTTAAACCAGCATCTCAGGTAATTCAGATGCAGGCACAGTGGAATAGGATTTGAAAAGATACTTAGCTGATAACTATAAAAGTAAACTGAGTCTAGATGGTTCTCAAACTTTAGTGTGTATCTGAATCCCCTGAAAGGATTGTTAACACTCAGATTGCTGACCCAATATCCAGAGTTTCTGATTCGATAGATCTGGGGTTGTCTTAGAGTTTGCACTTCTAACAAGTTCCCTGTTGAAGTTGATGCTGCTGATCCGGGGAACACGTGTTGAGAACTACCCATAGACACTAGAATATGGAAAAACTTGAATATTAGAGCAAACTAATTTGGGTTTTATCTAATGAACTGTTTGCATCTATGTTTTATTTTTAATTTTTTGATTAGAATAACATTACTGATAAAAATTTAAAAAGAACTGAGTATAAAAAATAAAAGCAGTCTCCCTATTGATTCTAGGCACAAATTGTTTCAGCCACAAAAATAATTTTACAAGTCATTTGGCACAAAAGTCAGGAACTCTATTTCAACTGTAAAAAATGTTGAATAATAAATTCTTCCAGCAATTTTTTAATAGTTGAATTATTAAAAATTACCAAAGGCAAGTCTAACATATTGAAACAGTCAATGTGTAGAATGAGAATCTTTTTGGTCACTGCAGCTGGTCTTAACATTTCTAGAATTTTTGTGTTCAGAGTTCTAGGTAGAGCATTTCGTAATACAATATAGACTACTGCATACCACTATTTACAAAATACTTTTTACATGTAATCTGGGGTGCCATTTAACCGATGATGATCAAATTTCAACTTTTGCCCTGAACTAAACTTTGGATCGATCAATTCTGTCTTTCCTAAGAAAAAAAAGCCATTATATACAAATAACAAAAAAAACAACAATAACGATTATTATTGTTATAATTATTTTTACTTCATATAGATTACTTATGAAGGCATACCATAAAATTTTGGAAATTTAGTCTATTTCATGCCATATGTGCAAATACAAAACGTTAGTGTGCATGTGGTATCTTTAAGTGAAAACATAAGTTAGACAATGGTTCTAATTTTACTTTCGAAACTATAGTGTAATATAAAACAGAAACCTTCAAATTTATTAGTCTTAAGACCCCATTTTGTTCTTTAAAAACCACTTATAACCCTAAAGGACTTTTGTTTACATGTTTATATCTATTGGTATCTTCCATACAATAAATCAAAACAGCAATTTAAAAAATATTATTTATTTGTTTTTAAATGATAGTAAAAATTCAATGACACGTTAATGTAAGTAACATATTTTTATACAAAGTGAGTATATTTTCTAAAACAAAAACATTTAGTGACATGAATGACATCATTTTAATTTTTTTAAATCTCTTCAATGTTTGGCTTAATAAAGGTAACTGGATTTTTATATCTGACTATGTATTCAATCTGTCAGGGTATCTTGCTTTGATTGAATTATATATAAAAAATCTAGCCTCACACAGATATGTAGTTGAAAAAAGAAAAATTTTAAATCCTTTTTAGAAAATTGTGATTTTTTTTTTTTTGCTAATACACCAAGACTCAAAAAGTGGCAATTTCTTTGGAGATAATTGCAATGTACAATCTGAAGCTTTATCAATGAACTATTCTTACTCTTTATACCAATACATTAAAATCAACTTGTGTATTTGGCACTTGAATGGGTCTTTTCTTCATGTCTGATTTTGTAACTCATGCATGGGTCATTTGGAAAATTTTGCTTCATTGAGTTATACAGATTTTTCCAAATGTTGACACATTTTGTAATATGGTATCAACAAATCACATTCATTTATATCACACTGGTCTTATCAGAAAAGCCTTTAACTATTGGGAAGCTGTCAAACTCACAGTGGCAGATACAAATTTTCCAAAATTCTAACTTTTGCTTAACAGCTCAAATTTTGTTGTTGCCAGGAACAATATAACAACTGATAGTTGTTTTCCTTGAACTGCCAATCTCACTTTAGTCATTTTTGACAATATATCTGCCAAATACTCGTCTAAATAACCACAGTTTGTCTGCCACTCTTTTTTTTTTATAAGTAGACTTTATTTTTTAGAGCTGTTCCAGGTTCACAGAAAAATTGAGCAGATGGTACAGAGATTTCTCGTATACTTTCTACTGCTTTATAAAAAGTTTGGCTTTTTTAATTAGCTCATTCTTCTAACATTTCCCTTTTGTTTTCCCCGAAACAGTAATCAAATTATGATAATGGGACTAAAAAATAAATTTAAAAAATTAGGTTTTATTGTAAGATGTTAACCTTTATCCCTCTAAACTTATAATCAACATTTAAATTGATTAGACCCCTTTATCTTTAATAAATCTTTTTAATACTTTTAAGGGCAAAGACCTATCAATTTCTAAAAATTAAAGTGAAAAGACAACTATATGGAAAAAATCTAACACAATTCATTTCATACTGAAAAAGTAGCTTTGTCTATTTTTAGATTATTAAACCTCTTTAATTGTCTTCACAGAGGTAGTTTATATAGGTTTGTATATAAAAAAAGTAAAAATAAGTGGCAAATACCAGTTATAATCTTAGTAGGGATAAATAAAATTGAATGCAGTATTGATCTGAAGAAGAAAGATTAGTGCCTAAAAATAAAATTAGGTAGAAAGAGTTTTTTACAAAACCATCAGACTGTTAAAGACAATCACTTTTGTGTACCCTTAAAGAAAGTAAATTTATTTCTATTTTATATTGGAGAAAATGGAAGTAATTCTAGACCAAAACATACGTCATATTGAGGACATTAAAATATCAAAAGTGATTTAGCCTTTTAGTCCTCTCCAAAGTCTGAACATTAGAATTTGAATATATCCAAATTGTTCCATTCTTGGAAAGTGAAGTTTCTTATATCAATGTTTACTTGCCAACTTGAGGTGAGGGAGGGGCAAGAACTGAATGACATTGTCACCATCTTGATTGTGGTGATGTTTTCATGGCTTTATATCTTTATCAAAAAATGAATTGTAAATTTTAAGTATATGCAGTTCATTGTATGTCAATTATACCCAATAAGTCTTTTTTTTTTTTAAGTCAGGACCCCCATCTAGTACACCTAAATTTATATAATTCTTTACACTGAGATGTAGAGCAAAATTCTTATAGAATGGCCTTATATAATTTTAGAAGGAAGACAGCTTAGTGAGATTTCTTACTTCACATACATTATAAACAAAAGCATTTCAGTAAAATACTGATAATATATATTTCTTAAAAAATTGAGAACCAACTGTTAAAGGCAAGACAAAATTAGAAATAGATTGATCTCAAATAAATGTAATATATTTTATGCTTAAAAGGCAATCATGACTTTTCATCTTAAAGTTTTTAAAAATGTAAGTTAAAACAAATACCTATCTCTTTAGCTTTTAAAAATAAATTGAACTTCCATAAATACAAATATTATTAATAGTATAATGGTAACATATACATGCTGAAGGGACTTATAAAAATTAATCTGATTTTATAAGACATAATCAAGTGAATTTCAAGCTTCTACTCAGTCAAAACATCAAATTAATGATGTCTGTAAAATTACAGGTAATAGTATAATTGAAAGTCTGGATAATCACTTTGCTTGATAGTCATGGTTAAGTATTTCTCATAATATTATATAGTTGAGTGTCAATACAATGTTCAGATATAAAACTAAATTAAGATATATGCAAATATATGACTAAATAAAATACAGTTTAAAAAAAGTTTACATATAAACAAGATTATTGGTATCTCTAGTAGAAAATGGTTTGAAGTAGAAAACCATATCTTTTTGTTTCTGGCTTTAGAGAGTCTGGTATAAAACTTTGGCACTTACTTTCCAATTGTATTGGGTAGTATTGTGAGTTGATTGTCATCTACTTTCAGAGTAGTTAGTTTTTTCAACAGTCCTATAATAAAGAAGAAAGTTTATTCACACATACAACAGATTTCTGATGAAAAATACAATATAAAAGAAATAAAGGAATCACTTGTAATGAATGTTTGTCATGCTAATTGCATATTGTTGGCATATATAAACCTACAAACTGATATTTGTGTGTAGTCTAGTTTTGACCTGGTTGCAAAATATTTACTTACATCAATGAGAGTTCAAGTACATCAATGCAGACAAGCACACAAAACATAGGGCTCCATAGAAACCTCAGTGACAGTAACCTACCACATTTCCCTTTTCTATTATGCAGCAAATGGACCAGATGAAATTTTTCAAGCCAGCTTTGATTTAATATTTAATTAACTCCTAAGCACCAGTAACCAACATTTCTGTTATGATACAAATTGAAAACAAATTTGAATTAAGTCTAATAACTTACAAATAGATACTAAGGTATTAGAATGCAGTGGTAATACAGACTTGGAAACTTACAACATATGACCTCATAAATCCTTGACTTGGATCAACAGTAGGCCCAAAAATTTAAAAATTTTAATAGGCCAGATAGAACTCACCAAGAATTGAAGTTCCAACTATTTATTTTCACTGTTTGATTTATGTCCTCCATACCCTTAACTTATTGCTCTATTCTCAGGGTTTTAATGAACATTAGCTGCAGAGTAATTGAAGAATAGCTTCCTTTACCCGGCCATAGTGTAACCTATGATATCAATATGGCTTAAATAGCCCAAATCCAAGGGCAAAACATTAATAGTTGGCTAATTTTGTTTTACACTAGATATACACATATACATTATAGAGTATTTGTTTTGCAAAAAACATGTTTTGATGGATGTAGTAGATTCTATGGTCGAATGTGTTTGGGAAATGCCAAACTAAAAAAAATTAAACATTTTTTAATAAAATTTTCCTAGGAGCTTTTAATGTTCTAATGTAGCAATGTGACTCTCCAAAATTATCATGGAATTCATGTGTGTACCCACAGAGTATCTTGTACAGATAGATAGTGTTTCACAAACATGCTTTGAGAAACACTGCTATAGATCATGCCCACCCACCTGAACTATTTCAAGTTCTTTAATAGTAAAAAGTAAGTCACAAAAAAACCTGAAATAGAGCTGTTGTTGCCCTTTAAATTTCAATATGCTCAGTTACATATTCTTCAGAAGCATTCACAATCTCTACTGCAGTAGAGAGAAATGTTATCACTGTCAGACTGCTGTGAGAAAATACCTACAATATTTGGAGCTTAATACATGAGCTTGTGCCCCCAGGACACACAGCTGAAAACAGCAGCACCTGAAAAAGAGGACAATCCCCACTGGGGTAATTTATCTCTGAAGTTTGAACACCCACTGCCATATTTACCTGTGTTGAAAGGGTAACTGAGTCATTTTAGCTTCTCTAGTATGTATGTTAAACTATCAACCTTGGAAATAGAAAAGAACTCCTGAGCTTGTTTATAAATTGCAAAAAGAAAACAGGAGACTGTGAATTGTAAGCTCACTTTCGTAGGACCTGGTAACCCTGATCAAACTACTGCTCCTGCCCACCAGTGATGCTAGGGTATAGTTGACAGTCTTGACATCACTTGACTGGGTCACAAGAAGTTTTGGGCTGGGTTATAAACAGCCGAGCAAATACCACAAAGCAAGCCACATCCCAAATTTAGAGAATTACAGTCCCTAACTCTGAAGTAGTAATGGGAAAATCTTCAGCCAGGTTAGGGACTAAGGCCAAAAGATTGATGTAACTGATTTTTCTGAAGAATGGGGTAACGTCTCTGACAATTGACAGAAATTACTACAGCTTTAAAAGTTGAAGCAAGTTAGGCCTCCCTGCTTAGTTCCAAGTCTGTGAATTAAAAGAAACCTCACTTATTTGTGATGTGGCTACTTTGTCACGTACTTCATCCAAGGGGCACTCTTTGGACAGATTCTGGAGCTTCTGTAGAAATCTGATTGCCTTTGGAGTGGAATTAGGCCACTGGCCTCCCCATCATTGCTCCTCATTATTTTACTCTGGCAGATAATTCTTTTTCTGCATTTCTATATTACTGCTTGGACTCTCTTCATCTATCCTATGATATCAAAAGTACTTCATTCTATTCCTTCTCTTTCCTTGCACCCTTCCCTAAATTCCCACTTCTTTATCCTACACTCCCAACTAGGAAGTACTGGAGAGAAAGAAAAAGGAGGTATTTTACTATGATCTCAGCTACTTATATATAAATACATAATTAGCAGCAAA
Organism: Cynopterus sphinx; assembly: GCA_030015415.1. Lineage (NCBI taxonomy): Eukaryota > Metazoa > Chordata > Mammalia > Chiroptera > Pteropodidae > Cynopterus > Cynopterus sphinx. The sequence goes on from CM057387.1 coordinate 83,342,689, forward strand.
TCTATCAAACATTAATGTAATTTGTTATTCAATATACCTAATATTCATATGGAATTTAGACATTTGTAATGGAATTTTGAAAGCCAAGTAGATGGGCAACCACTAAATCTAAGATTATAAGGATGATTTTATTATTATTATAGCTAGCATTGATTGGCTACTTATTATATGTCAGGTACTATTTTAAGCAATTTTACATATATTAATTTATTCATTCCTCAAAATGGATTTCTTTATGGTCATATAGCTAGTAAAGATAGAAAAGCCAGAATCTAAACTCTGGTAACTTGCCTACATAGCCTGTGTCCTTAACCACTAAATAAATAAGGTAAATTTTTTGTGGAAGTAAAAAACATACTCTCCTTTATTGAGTTTCTCTGCTATCCAAAGAAACTGATTATTAAAACACTATATAGAAGAGAAAAAGATCCTCCCCTTTTCCCCCCTGGAACAGGAACAAAGAAATGAACTCCACACACACAGCTTGTTATTAGGTATATCACTCCATTCAAATACCTGACAGTTGAAGACCAACTAAAATAGGTGTAAAGGAAGTAAAGATTTTATTATAGTTACTATTTCTCTTTATTAATACTATGACATTTTAAATATTTTATTCTTTTTAAATGTTGGTAGTCCAAAAGATAATCTATGCTCAAATAAAGAACGCAAGACAATATTTTACACCTAATCAGAACAAGTAATTATTTAGAGCCTTAGAACAGAGCTCCTAGTGCCCCGTTCCTGACATTTCTCTTGACCAAGAAATGTTTCAGAGGAAAGTCAGCTATTTTACATAAAATCAGGATTCTGGAAACTCTGCAGATGTATAAATACAATTTTCCCTGAAAAGTTAATAGGGTTCAGAGATAGCTTGAAAAGTAAGCTACTATAACAGAGTTTTTTTTTATTTATTTGAAAACCATTCAGATTCTAAATAGAGGTGTTAAAAATATAATAATATGTACCTGTTGTAGTCTGTTTTCTGCCAGCCAACTTTCTAACAGTGTGTATCACCTATAAACACTGTTTTCTCAGACCAGCGGGTTAATTTCATAATTTCTTAAAGGTATTTTTAACAAACAATTACATATTTTATTATGTGACATTATTATTTCCAGGATTTCTAATTGTTTTTTAAAATTACCATCAGTTCTTAATCAAAGCTCCTAGTTTTGTTTTATAAATTCTTATTATTTTTACAAATGTTATTCTTCCTTTTATCTAATTGAGGACTTACACATACTTAAAATTTTTTTATATTGCTTGATAACATCAGTTTCCATTGGGATAAATTTTTCTACTTGTTTGAATTTTTACCTATCATAACAACGTTAGCTATTTAAAAAAACTTATTTGCATGCTCACTTGTGAAGGTGAATATTTTCTCATTACCTGTGCTCACCCCTGCCTCACATTTCTGGAGTTCAGAACTAGGTCTTTTACCAGTAACGCAGTGTTCTCATCACATGCGCGTATTACACATCCTGTTCAAACCAGCTTGTGACTTGCCACAGTTTTGGTAGCGAATCTGTATACGTTCTCCCCTCCCACCCTAACTCCACATCAGTTGTATGTTTTTTCAGTCTCTTTTCTTTACAGAAAAGGAGTCCCTTTCTCAATCCCCTGTAAATTTGAGTTCCTTTGTTATGCTTAAGGTCCTGTTTGTTTGTTTGTTTGAATGCAGGAAAGGAATCTAAGGCTGTCACTGCTGTTTGTCTGGAGTCCATCAGGCAGTGTGGTCAGTGCTGTGTTTTCTTTCATTCTATCTTGGGTTCAGGTAGATGTTCATTCCTCCTAAGCATGGCTAAATTATTTACTAAATACTTAAGGAGCACTTACCATATACAAAGTATAGTTCTTGGCACTGAGGAGGCAGTATGAACAAATATGTCCTTTGACTATGTTTCCTTTCTAGTCTTATTATGTCTTTGTAGAGGTATGAAGTAGTGGCTGACTAGGAGTGTAAGGTGTGTACCTTAACCAGATGGTCATCTTGGCCAGAGGATGCTCTTTTTAATCATTATATTTCTTTACCTTCCATTGAAACATCGTATTTCCTAAACTTAACTGATTATAAGTTTTACCTAGAATGCTTAATAAAAATACAGATGAGAGGGCCTAATACAAACTCAATGAATCAGAATTTTCAAAGAAAGAGACTGAAATATGGAAATGTTTACTAAAGCTGGCAGATTAATCTTATGATAAACACTATTATAAAATGTTTGATTATGTAAATTAAAAAGTCATCAAATCTAGAAAGAAAAGCTAGGCTGTTTTGTTAAAATTAGTGTTCTCTACTAGCCTGAAAGTGGAAGCAATAGAATATTAAAAAAAAATTTTGGTAACTGCCTTGTCATCAAGCTTCACTTCAATTAGGCTACCTAGGTTGTGACTTAATTTTCAGAAGCATTCAATAAGTTCCAGAACATATAACACATCTAATTCAGAGTTTTAAAAACTATGTTCCAAAGTTAAGTTATTTGCTAATTACCCTACTTGCTGAATACTCTCATAAATAATAATAGCAAGATATCTATACAAAAAGATTTACTCATTATATAAATTAGATTTTGTCATAACTTTACTCATATAAATATTTAAACAATATTCATTGAATGTTTAATATAAGTAACAAATTATCTGCCCTGATGAATTTTAACAGTGTTTAAAAGACAACATGCCTTTTTAAAAATCAGAGAACTATGAAGATATTTTACATTTATTATATATCTTTTTTCTAGATTATAATAGTATTATAACAAAATAACAATAGAATATTATTAATAGAATATTATTAATAGAATAGTATTACATCAATACTATGTAATAGAAACTACTGTGTTCTATAGTAATAAAAAGAGATATGCATGGTTATCAGATTACTCATCTAAGGTATATACTCCTTATAACATTTTACAACTTAGAAGACCTGAAAAAATTTCAAATATATCAGTTTACTTAGATCATTTTAATAGGAGAAACTTCTTGAATTAGACTACTAAATTTACCATTTCAAGATATTGGTAAAATATTATTTTATCATCTTAAAAAATGACTTGCTAATTTATTGATACCAGGCTAACAGCATATTCCCTACCTTTATACATAAACAATACTGCCAAGAAAGAAAGTGGTATATTTGACATAAACATTCATTACAAAATATATTCTCACCTATAGAGTCAGGCAACTGTTGCAACATATTAGATGACAGTAAGAGGTCCTCGAGGGCTTCACATCCAGAAATGTCCATGTCAACTGTTTCTATTCTGTTTTTTGACATATCCAGATATACCAACATCTTTAGCTTCCCTATAGACTTGATAACATTGCATAAACTCAAGGTTAGTGGAGAAACTTTTGAAATACATTTTAAAGTTGTAAAAGCCACAACACTATAAAAATAATTTTAAAAGCAACTACAGTATTAATAAGCGTTGGCAAGAATGTGGAGAAATTGTAATTCTCATACATTGCTAGTAGAAATTTAAACTTGTGCAGAAAACTATTCGTCAGTTCTTCAAAATGTTAAACTAGAATTTTCACGTGACTCAACAATTTCCAGGTATATACTCAAGAATGAAACATATGTCTACACAAAAACACAAATGTTCAAAGCAGTATTATTCACAATAGCCAAAAAGCACAACTCAAATATCCATCAACTGATGAATGGATAAATAAAATGTGGTAGGTATATCCATATGCTTGAATATTATTTATCAATAAAAAGGAATAAATACTGATACATGCTATAAAATGTATTAACCTTGAAAACATATACAGTGAAAGATGCCAATCATAAGAAACTATCTATTTTATAATTTCATTGATATGACATGTCTAGAATATACAAATCCATAGAAATAGAGAATAGATTAGGGTCTTGAGAGGTTGAGAGGAAGGGGCCGTGGAAGTTATTGCTAATGGCTTGAGGATTTCTCGTAGAAGAAATGTTCTAAAATTAGATTGTGGTAATGACTTTACAACTATGTGAATATTCTAAAAACCATCGAATCATGTACTTTAAATGAATATACTTTACATGGGTAAATTTTATGGCATTTTAATTGTATCTCAATACAGTAGTTAAAAGAAAACACAACAATAATCTCAAACTTGCCACTGAATCAAATAAACAGATAAATAAATGACCACCCAAACAATGTATGTTGACATGTTAATTCTTACAATTTCAAATGCATAAGAAAGGCTTTAAATTGTGATTAAGAATCTACTAAGCAGATTCAATATTTTGTTCTTTCAGCAGTTCTTTTTGAGGATTTACTATGTATCGGGGCTTGCGTTATCTATGGGAGAATAATCATGAATATGTCAGTTAGGTATGGGGAGAGGCTTGTCACAATAGAAAGTTTTTCTCCTTAAGGAGCTCTTAGTAGTGAAAGAAACTGCCAAAGAATTATAATGCCCTATAATATGTGCAATAAAAAAAGCATATAGAAAATGCCATAGGAGCACCGGGCTATAAAATGCCTGGAAGATGCTGCTTGTCAAGAGAAGGAGAAACTGTACCTGGAAGAGGAACAGCACATACATTAACAGAGAAGAGTGAAAAAGCATGTCATATTGGAGGAAGAGTGGGAAATTCAAAGAAACAAAATATAATAATGAAGCTAGGATTATAAAAAGCCAGCTGTTAAAAGGCCTTACATGTTAGGTGGGGAGATATTAACTCTACCTAATAGGCAAAGAAAGCTATTCAAGGCTTTTATGATGGAGAGTGACATGATCAGATTTGTGCTTTGAAATAATAATTTCAGGGAAGTGTGAAGAAAAGATTCATGATGGGGGTCAGAGAGACCTTGTAAAAAGATCTGGAATCAGTTTAGCGGAAGAGATGAGAGGCACCTGAATTAATATAGTGGAAGTGAGAATAAAGAAGGGATAAGTTCAAGAAAAATTTAGAAATAGAATGACTGAATCAGTAACTGATTGCTGAGGACAAGAGAGGAATCAAGTCACACCCTGGACAAATGGTGAACAATTGCTTGGCCAAGACATGGACTATAGGACTTAGAACAAGATGAAAGTCTTAATTTTTCTTTTCTTTAAGGGCTTGTTTTACAAATAAATGTCCCCCACATATCAGTGTTCAGTGGTTTATTTGTGTCTACCCATGTATACTTTACTATATTGTTTCTACTTATTTGACAAAGTATAACTAAACCAATAATTAATAAATTTATTACACAAGCACAGTACTTGGCACTGCACTGAGTACTTTATATATATTATTTGATTTAATATTTTATATTCTTGCTATTCAAAATATGTTTTGCAGTTCGGACACCACTTGGAAGTTTGTCAGAAATTTCAAAACTCAGAACCACTCCAGACCTACAAAATCATAATCCGCACTTTAACACATTAAAGCTTAGAAGTTAAGTAATGTCACACATTGGGTTCCCTGGGAAGCAGAGACAAGGTGAAGTTAATGAGTGTTCTTAGGATCACTATTAGTGGAAAGAAAGAGGTAAGTAAGACAGTAGGATTGGGCTGATGAAGGAGTTGGGCTGTGATCAAGTCTTGAGGAAGTCCTCAGCTGACCCTTCAAGGAATGGTAAAGTTGACATTGCCCTGTAGTTGTCTAGAGTGGAGGTGAACGGGTCAGGCCTTTATACCCCTGCACTGATTGCTCTTTGGATTAGGTCTTTCAGAATAGGGGTGTGACTCTGGGTGAGGAGGTTCTCTTCAACTGAGGCAATTCTTGACCAGGGTGCAGAGCTGTAAGCAGCATTCCCAGAAGCTGGGAAAATAGAGTAAATTCTTTATTCGGGGAGAATGATACCTGACAGTATTTACTACAAATAACATTCCAAGGTTACCCCATTAATTTGGGGTGGAGCTGAAAATCAAACTCACTTTTATTGGATTATACATTACCAAGCTTATTGATGATATTGGCAGTTCCTGTCTTCTAACTCCCTAATTAACCCAGCACCTATTTTTAGCCTGGCTCCCTCAGCTCCCCACATGGTCTGAGAGTGTGAACACGGTCGTGGAATAGGTGATTAGTCGCTAGGCTAGGAACTGAGTACTTTGGGTGAGTCAGGACAGATTACTGAGTTTCTTTGCATGCCTAGAAATATGTCACTTGGAAAAATACTGTCACTTTACCTATAGCTTTCTACCTCAAGGAACTATTATGTTACCTTAGTTCTTTTTCTTTTCTGCTGAGCAAGGGAAAAAATGATATATATGTTTATGTGTGTGTGCTCCCTTTTTTTGGTTCCTTTATCATGAGGAAATTTCTTCCTTCTTTGAAGATGTTTTCATTGTTCTCTTTAGTATTACTCAATATTCTGGTGTGAAGTTTCTAAATATCTTTTTTTTTTTTGGAAATAAAGTAACTCTTTGGTGTTTATTTTTTAGTTTTTCTAAACTCTCACTTTAAAAAACCTTATAAAGGCAGTAGTAGCCCAGAATAATAAAGGCCTTTGAGTCCCAATCTTTCAGAGTCCTTGAGGATATTGAATATTGTTTCAACATCCCTCTGGACATGGAGGAGTCTATAAATGAACAGTGGAGAGCAAATGAAGAGTAGAAGGCATCACAAGCAAAATAAAACATTGGAATTTTTTAAAGAATAAATGTGGATTCAATACATTGTTTAGTCAGATTTTGCTTGTTGATCTTAGAGTGATGGTCATAAGACAGAACTATGTACAAGACTAATTTTTGATCATTGTCTATTTGCTTGTCTGACTTATGAAAAATAGAGTGAAAAAATGATAGCCAGGCTTCCAACAGTATTTAAAAAGTATATTAACTTAATATATTGTGATACATGAACTAATAATAAAATGAACTTGCTTTATTCCCTGTGTCTTAGGACACTAAATATTTAGGAGTAATCATTTTGTGAAACTTAGATACATGATGGGCTGAAGACCACATTTAAGATTAGCTTTCAAAGGCATGTGTATCTAGGTGATTGTATAACAACGATTTGACAGCATTTTTGACATTCAGAAAGCCATCTAAAGTAAGAAATCTGCTTAAATTTGGTATTATATGACAAAAATCCACCACTGAAACAGACAAATTAAGCAGCATTATCTGTTTTACAGATATCATGCTACCTTTTCATTTAAATATTATTAAGGGATTTGAGGTATGAGTTGATTTGCAAGATTGGATTTTAGGAATGTAATGACTAAAAAGATGAACCTAATTCTCATTTGTACCTTCTACTTACTCTATAGTGACAGCATTTTGGAGCATTTTAGAGAACAACAGGAGTTGGTTTGAATTACACTTCCACCATTTACTGGTTATGTGACCTTGAACCAGTTAGTCACTTACCCTTTCTGTTTTGCTTTCTTCATCTAAAATATGGGTTGGTAAAAACTCAATTTCATAGTTGTTATGAGGATTCAATGAGTCAATATTTGTAAAACACCTAGATAGTGCCTAGCGTGTGATAAGTGCTATATGTGTTTTGGAAAAATAAATAAATTGAAGAAGCGCTATAAACTTTTCCAACTAGACATACATTCTGATTCCTAAATCTTGCACAGGGAATTGATAAAGGTCTTACCTGCGTTGCCCCAGGATTTGTACATACCTTGAATATGGCACAAATCAAGCTCTATTATGTGTAGTGAAATCCAGATCTTTTTCTCCTATTATGTGTGAGCTCCTCAAATAAATATATTCAAGGTCATTGAATATATTATCTTTGTAACTGGGACATTAGCATGGTTTCTGTTTCATACAGTGTATTTGTAAATGGTTTTTGAATAAATCAACAAATAGAAGATATGCATTCTTTTCTGTTTTGTGTCTGTGATGACAATAGAAATGTATTCTTTTGAAAAGAAGAGAAAGTATTCTTTCTCTAATCTTTTGCCAGATTTTCTGTTTTATGTGGCCTCATGCTCATTCAAAAGAGAATAAGTGGTTTGTTCTTATTGCTTTTGCAATCATTTTAAGAAATTTTTAATATCAATTCAAAAGAGGGATAAAATTGGCTTTGGGAATACACATCTAAATCTCAGGGGCTGAAGAATTATTACAAATCCAGCTGTCCTGGCTATTTATCCTAATGGAAGGAGCTTGGAGTTGGCTATCACCACTGGGCACCTTGTTATGAGGCTCAAGGGGAGCTGCTATGTATATGTGTACTTATACTTATCTGAGTCATGTGTTATGAGTGGCAAGATGCAGTGTTTAATGGGAAACCATTCTTTCATTGGATGGAAAAAGCAGAAATAGTCACACTAACTGAGATGATTGGTAAACCTACAACTAAAGAGATATTGAACTGTCCATTAGTTGAAAAAAAAATTTTGATTTCAGTTCGACTTTCAGTTTTTAACACTTCTGATCCTTTCTATTTTCTAAAATTCAAATGGGAGTTAATAAAAATGACCTGGGAGATTTTTATTTTGTGGAAGAGATCTAACAATAAGAGCAGAAACCATTACCTAGTTACTTATAAAATTAAGATTGATTTTGCAAAACTAATACTTGATATATTATATATAGCATTTCTTTTTTCAAAATATAAAAATATAAAATTTTCAGCTTTTAAAATATAGTAAATGTGAAAAGAGATAATATACTCCTAAGAGAACAACAACAAAAACCTTTTATACATTTTACATACTTATAACACTCACAAAAGGTAGATGAAATAGTCAAAATCAAATGAGTGAAAAACACTTGGTGACAATGCTCCTAACAAATGTGTTACTTTGAAATACAAATACTGAGATTTAAAATTATCATAAGATATAATTAACATATAACATAGATGCTAGACAACATGGCATAATAAAAACTTACATACCCCAGGTAGCACTTGCAATGCATTATTATCCATCCACAACTCTCTTAAATTTTGTATTTGATCTAGAACTTCAGGCTGGGAGAGAGGTAAAGATAAGGGAGAGAGAAAAAAAAACCAAATTAGCCTTTTCTTATCACAATATAAAATGTAATTTCTTGGTTCTGGAACTTCTACTTGGGAATCTACTATTAATCTTCTGAGACATTCCAAGTTTAGCAGACTTTCAGCAAAACTGGTTGTCCTCGAGATAGCCAACCTAGAATTGATCTGGAACCAATCAGAATAACAATAATAAAAATTAAAATGTATTACTCTCTCTTAATACCTCACAATCCTCTCTAATATTGATTACAGTCTATTTAATAGTTGTCTGATTTCTTCATTATGGGATAACCTTTTGAAGAGCAAGCAGCACAATGTTTGTTTTTTAATCACTATACATCATAACTGTATTGTTTGCCATGGTACTTGACACATAGTAAGTTTTTATCATATGTGTGTGTTAACACCTTACCTGCCTCCCCCCAGCCCCCAACACAAGCATTACATTATCATGTGATAATAGAATGAATAAAACCCATTCACTTTTTATCGCTTCATTTTCTCAACAAATAATTATTTGTTGAATAGTGGGGATGCCTACTACACAAAAAGCACAATGCAGGATCCAAACCCAGTTCCTGCCTTGAAGTAGCAATGTTCTAATTGGGGACACAAAAGCATATAAATAAAGCATAAGGGAGTGTATAGGAGAAAAGAGCAATGTAGAGAAGTTCAGAGAAAGGAGAGGGAGAATATGATCAAGGTGTTACACATAGTGTATAAGGAAATACTTTAATTTCCTAACTAGAAGCTGTCTCTAAATTCTACCTCCTGGGAGGCAGACTATATAAAAGGACAGAGGTTGCTGTTGCTGTCAGCATCATTTCTTGATTTGTGATGACCTTTCTTGACTTCTCTTCAGAAATTATTCTCTTCCCAACCTTCTGGCCACCTGTTTCCCTTGAAGTTGATTCTTTTTTACCACACCAGGGCAATGACCAAGGCCAAAGCTAATTTGTGCTTTGTATCCACCTGGCCACAGGAATTGGTTCTAGGATGTGAACACGATCCATTCAGAGCAGATAATTCTTTCAATAGGAAATCTGAGAAAGGCTCTCGCATTTCTCTGCTGCATTAAAAACTGAGAGGGTACAGCTCTGGGAGCTTCAGGCATGAAGCAACTTAGAAAGCATTTTTGAGTTAAAAGATAGATCCTGATATTAGATGACATGATATTAGCTTAAAATTAAGCCTCACCTGAAGTCATATTTTTTTTGTCTCTTCCAACTGAAAGAATCATCAACCATAGTTCAATAAAATTTGAGATCTAATTAGAAAAGACAATGTATTTTATATAATACTAGTGAAAAAGAATGAAATTATACCAATGTTACAATTAGAATATTGGTAAATGTGCATCCGTAGCAGTTATATATACATCTTTGACACATTAGGAGGGCTTCAGAAAATTCCAGAACAACTCTGATAGAGGATAGTTTCAGATATCTTTTGCCTGCAATTGTAGTGGAATGTGAGATGATTCCTGGGAAAAGTTTCTCTTATAATAAGTATCAAAATCTAAAAGTAGAGCATGACAATCTGCTGTGGAATCAGAGGCATGTGTGAATAACTGTCAGGAATTTCTCTGCTTAGGAAAATATCCTCACTATCACTTTGATAATAGGGAATAGGCAGTTAACCACTCTGCTTGCATGTTAAGCTGGGCAAAGATGGAAAACATAAATCAAATGTAGGAATCACACTGATGTGCAGAGGCTTTGAGGCAGAGGGCTGGCTAGAAACTGGCAAGCCAGTTGGAAAATGTCAGTCATGTGGTTAAATTTTTCCTAAGCTTAGAGTTACATACTGGGTAAGTTTAACACAACCTTATAGGTATATAATAAGTGGTGATTAATGCATAAACTTGGAACAATGAGCATTATTCAGGATGAACTAGGTTGTGCTGTGGAACAAATTAATTCTGAAATCTCATTGGCTTAACAAAATACATTTACTTCCCATCCCCACTACATGTTGAAAGTGAGTGTCTAACCCACAGCCTTATGTTACCACCATCTCAAGGCTTCCTGACAAGCCAACACAGAGAAGGCACTGCGGAAAACATTTTTGCTTTTAAAGATCTCAGGCTGGAGTGATATAAAACACTTCTGCTTATAGCTTACTGTCTAAAACTATTGGTTCTTGACCTAAATTCAAAGAAGGCTAAGAAATATAGGAAGACTTCACGGACTACTTGGAGAGTGTTACTGTCCCTGACACACAGTGACACCATATTTTAAAAAAATGACAAGAATGAATAGACAGAACTTTTATAGCTTAGTTATCCATTCATTCAGTAAGTACTTATGAAACATCTTCTAATTTCCAGGTACTGTACTGGAGTCACAATGTATAACATAGTCTCTGCCCTCAAGAATCTATGGTTTATTTCTGAAGCAAACACATAAAGAGCAAATACATGCTATTATGGGACTATAAAGGAGGGGGGGCATATATGCCTTAGAAATGAGGGCAGCCAGACAGGGACAATACAGATAGAATATTCTTTGTAAAGTCTGGAAGAGAAGAGAAGAGAAGAGAGAAGTCAGGGAGCTAGAAAGAAAATGAGGGAGTCAATAGAAAAGAAAGCTGGTAGAAAGATATTAGCAAAGAGGGACAGATTAAGACAGATAAAATGCTATATAATTAACTGAGTAAATTCCAAGAATTAATGAAAAAGATGAGGCTGAAAGAACAAAAGGGGCTGGGCTTAAATAGTAGTGAGATACCTCATATTCATTGAGACTCAAGGGAGGATGGAAAGGAAGGTGTGGATGTAGATGGACAGTGTGTGGGTAGGTGGCTGGAAGTTAAGAGAGAGCATGTTAAATGTTACAAGTATTCTTGATGAATCAGAGAGCAAGATGATCTGTTGAGCAGCAAAGGGTGAGAATTTCATATATACTTGGGGACTATGGTACATACTGAAACTGTCTGAGGGGAATTAAAGAGGAAGTCAAGAGTAATCAAAAGACTTCCATTAATGATAATAATGATAACTTTTTTTTGACCAGTTGGGGACTGACAATCTAGGAATTAACATGAAATAAGAGATTTCAGGTTTCCATGAGGTCAGCAAGGCATGAGGGATTGAGAAAACTAAGAGTCAAAAATTATAATGAGAGAGCAGAAGTTAGGGGTTTAAGATAACACAAAATGGTTCTATGAAACAACAAAATTCAGGTTGTAACCCTGGCTAGTACAAGTCTTGGTATAAGAGCAGGCCATGGGAACATAAGGACTTGCATGATCTCTGATGATCTGGGTAGCTTTTGATGCACTGTATAACTTGCTCCCTTGACTTCATCAGACAAAGACAGATAAAGTTGAACAATTACGCCCCTAAAATATCTCTAACACTGGGTTCTAATGGGGACCCTAGGCATCTATGACTACTTGGAAAGGATAATTAATGCTAACCTATATTTTTACTTTATTTCAAAAACTCTCGTTTTGATTTATTTAATACCATAATAAGGTAACAATAGTGCTGCTTTATGGATGAAGATTCTTATAATTATACCCCAGGGAAAATGAGAATGATTTGATGAGGTTTGTATAACTGCAACTAGGATTGTTTCTTTGGTTTTCTGGCTCCAAAGATGTTATCATGTTCCAGCTTAAAATTAATATTTTGAAGTAGATGAAGAATATTGGTCAGAAATGCCCAATAAAGAAATTAAAGCATATGCTGGTTTTCTAAAAAATAAATCAATATTGTTATTACTGAATGTTAAAATGTACCACAGAGGAAATTTCAGTAGCTTCCTAAGAATAGCAGAAACAAAACATATTTAGCACATCAATACATAACTTTTCTAAAAAAAAAAAGCCACAAAAAGATGATGTAATGGCATTTTATAATCAACAGATAAGATTAAAGCAGATCTTGCAACCAAACAGTGGCTTACACCCAACTTAACACAAATTGCTTGTTTTCATGCTACTTAATTTTTTCCCAAAGTCAACCTTTTACATTAAAAATGAATAAATTAAGTCAAGGATGCTTGGTGTGTTCAATGCTGGTGAAGGTGCTGTGAGACTGGCACTCATGTAAACTGCTTAAGGAATACAAATTAGTGTTATCTTTTAGGAAAACGTTTTCAAATATGTATTGCATATCTTGAAAACACTCATATCTGCTTTTAGGCAACTATCCTACTTAAATGATCTGAAACATAGAAAATCTTGTTGCAGAAATATTTAATTGCAGAATAATTAATAATTTAAAAGATTTGGTTATAATATAAATAAACAACAGCAGAAGGACTAGATAACCAAATGATAATAAAACATTGGTATAGTATACAGAAATAAGAATGACTTAAATATATTTTTATATATGAAGATAGATAGATCTTGTAAAAATATTGATTGAAAATGCAATTATAAAAAATTCATGTAGCACAAATTGATTTACATAAATTTGAACAACTGCTATATATTTATAAATACATACATATATACATAAAGTAAAATAGGAATACATGGAATAGATGCATACCAAATTCAAAGTAGTAATCGTCCTGGGATTGAAATAGGACTAGGAGGGGGAACATAGACGACTTCTACTTGAACTACAGTGTATCACTTAAAAAAAAAAAAATCTAACTCAATCATGAAAATAGTTAATATTTGTTCATTTTGGTTAGTAGGTGTTTGATATGTTATTTTAACATTTTTATTCTTTATAAAAATATTCTTATATTTGTTTTCACTTAAAAAAGTTAGGGAAAAATCAGAAGAAGCTACAGCAAAATATTTAAATGATAGGTTTGTGATTTATTTTTCTCCTTTTTCATTTTTTTCTGTATTTCCCAAATTTCTTATAGTGTGTAGGCATTATATTTAATAATCAGAAAAAAATAGAAAACATCTTACTGTCTTTTCCTCAAATTTACACTTACATAACCACTTTAGAGTTCTTTTGGAAGTGATCTTACCTAAATTAGTTAAAATAAGCTCAGATAATGGTTATATCAGTATATATATAAATAGAAAATATATTTTCCAAGATTAAAACAAATTCCAATAACTCCTATCATGAATATTGCAAACCTTTATTTTTGTTTTAGGCTGTTATATGGATTTGACTATATGTGTTACTTCTATTAATTTTGATAATAGAATTTGATTATATTTATTTACATACCTATTCATGTTTTTCTTCCAATGATGTTAAGAGAAAGGTTAACTATGAAAAACATAACATCTGACTTCTATCTAATTTTGTCAAAATTAAACTAGGAAACTTTAATTTTTTCAATTGAGAAACTTAAGTTTTAAATGTCTTAAAACTGATGAGATTATCTGGCAGATATAAAGACAAAAACTTGCTATTCCCAGTAACTATGCAAAACTGAAAGGCAACAGAATAAAGTCTGTTTTAAAATGCAGACAATTAATTGTAAAGGTATTTTCTTAAATCAATGAATGTAAAATACCCAATTCAAATTCTAAAAATTTATATACTCAAACTAAAATGACATAATTATCATACTTTATTGAGATATTCCAGTTATTACATCTTTTTCTAAATTTTGAGATCATTATTTAAAAGTTTTCAATTACTTTTTCACTTTTACTACCTTTGTTTAATAACTTTTATAGTATGCAATTTGCAAAGGAAACATGATTACATTTTAAGAAATCTCTCATTTTTCTTTAAATATTTCACTTAATAATATATTTGGCTTATTATTAGCCCTTTAGCTCTAACAACTGAAAAATCTTTTATTAAAAAATTGTATAGCCACAACGGAAACTCTTTCTAATACACAAAACTGAATGACTAAGTTATTTAGTTCTTGATGACAAGCCTACTTGTTCATTCTCTAAACTGCTCTATCCTACGTGCCTTGAGACAGTTTGACTTCTTCAGTTAATTTCTTTGGTGATGAAAATGTAGCTCCATATGGTCTGAGCCTATTTCCAGTTTACATTAGCTTTATGTTTCTCAATTTTATTTCAGATGTTGATACCCTGAAATGTTCATAAAATTTTAAAGCTTTGTTTCAAACTTAATGCCTCTAATTGGGTAACATTTAGAAAACATAGATTTATATTTTAAAAATTATTGAATAAAAAAATAAATAGATATTCTTAGTAACACTTGATAATAAAATACACTACTGAGAAAATGTGATTACTTTATAATTAATTAAAACACTTTCAGCCATAAACTCATGAATATTTTATTATGAATATGAATATAAGATATTCTATTTAAATATTCAGGTGAATATATTGATGGCATAAAGGAAAAAATCACCGATGATATGATGTTAAAAGGGAGAGACAATACGTGAAAAGACTGAATAGTATCCGAAATGATCTGAAAGTACTCAAAGATTTGATAGTTATAACAATATGAAGCTTATTAGGGAAAAATGTAAAGTCATGCTATATGTCTCCAACCAAGCATACAAGTATAAATCAAAGCAGAGGTGTGAAAAAAAATGGGGATTTAACTCAAGTAAGTTCAGTATTGATTAATTCATTTTTTAATAAATGCATTCATTCAATAAAGAAATGATATCTACCTATGCAAAGAGGGCATTTATAATGGTCTCTGGGTATTTAATTCAGACAGTGACAAAGCTGTCTCAAAATGTTCTCTGTCAATATCCTGATCAATATGCAACCATTAGCCTACATAGGGACTACAGTATTCTAGGTGTCCAAGAATACAGGTGTCTTCAACAAAGTTGAGCTTATTCAGGATATCTGGAAACCATGCCATAGGAGAAGTGGCTAAAACAATTCAAACTGTTTAGGCTGGAGAATGAAAAATGTAGGTGTCAAAGACACCCATTTTAGGATATCTGAGGGCTGTTGTAAGAGAGAAGGGATGGATTTGTCCTATCTTCATCCTCAGTTCAGAATTAATGAGGAAGAGTTGCAGGGAAGTAAATTTAAGTAAGCGTCACACAAGGAGTGACAATTTCCCAGTGAGACCTAAGATGAAATAATCTAATTTCCTGTAGGAGATAGTGAATCTTTTGTTAAATGAACATATAACTCCCAAAGAAGATATAAATAACAAGAATAAAGCAGTAACGATGTAGGCTAACTTCTATTGGGTACTTTCAAAGTGCTTTTACATAAATCATTCTCAATGAATGCTCACAACTATCCAATGAGGTACGTACTATTACTGGAGAAGCAGTTAGCAGAGTAGAGTGGTTAAAAGCATGGTTTCAAAACCTAGACTGAGTTCAGATTCAACCTTTGATGATTATTGACTGTAAGATCTTGATTCAGGTTTATCATCTATAATAGATGACAGAAGTATTGCTCACACAGTTGGATAGTGAGAATTAAATGTGAAAATATTTATTAAAGTGCTTAGAACACTGCCTGGTTCTAAGTGCTAGTGCTCAATAAATATTAACTATTATTCCAAGCAAATTTAGGCATAAAAAAACAAATTACTGTGCCTCAGATTATATGGCTAATATATGGGGAAGGCAATAGCCCAGTTTTAAAATTTTGCACAATATGATGAGTAAGGTTCAAAAGAATATTCCAGAGAAAAGGTATAAGTGGTTCACGACTAGCATGATGCTACCTTAGAAAGAAAGTGCTGAAGGAGGAGATCAGATGCCAAAGGTAAACTTTAATTCATTCAGCAATTTCATTTAATTAGTATTATTAAGAGTCTTTTATATACCAAGCACTGGAAAAGAGTGTGAGCAAAACAAACAAGCCCTCATAGAGATTACATTCTGGTGTTTCCTATTTCTTAGACTGGGTCCTATAACATGTTAACAATTGGACAGGGAAAAAATTCTGGTTTCATATTTCTACTCAATGTACTACCTAGATTTCAAACTTTGATGACCATGTCTAAATATAAATTTAAGAGTGAAAACTGCATAGCACACACATTCTCATCTCATAGTTCAAACTGGTCCTCTTGCCTTCTTTCTCCAAAATACTGTAGTCACTTCCTTCCTCTACCTTCTGTCTCCACTGCAGCTAGTGGGCCATGTCACTATGTACATTCCTGCTTGAAACAAAGGTTTCCCATCATCCAAAGATTACAAAGCCCAGGTGCCTTTATTGTATCATTTAAAAAACCCTCCTATTTGACCCTTGCTTACTTCTTGGCCTTTTCTTTCACATACCTTCATTCAAATTAGAATCTCAAGGACAGCCCAACCTTTGCTTAAAGGCATCATGCTTTATCTTGCAAATTGGCTTTTAAGGTTGTTGTTTTCTAAGCCTATTCATCTGATCCTTGATTGGGTGAAGATCCTTTCTTCTTGTTGATATCCCTATTGTAGCTAAAACTTTACATGTTATACTGTGAGTTCCTTGAAGAGGGTAACTGAATCTTGTTTACCATCAACTTCTTCCAGGATAACTTGTACATGCTAGTGCTTTGAAAATTCCATTTGAATTGAACAAAATAAATAGTCCCCATTCACAATCAATCTTTCCTTCTATTCCATTTCAGTAACTCATTCCCAAGATCCAACTTAAACTATGTCATCACAAATACCTGTATCACCCCTGCAAACTTAATTGCAAATATATCGATGACTGATTGTCACCTCCAGTACTTCCAGTTTATTTATTCCAGTTGCTTAGAACTCTCCTGCAGCAGTTATTGAAATGATATATCACTGATATTCTAAATTTATCTTTATTCATCTATTGTTCTGTCTTTACTAAGCTGAGATTCATGATAAACATCTGTCATTATAAACAGCTTCTCACAAATGCCACTCAGAAAATTTACCCTCTCCTTTTATCACATTACCTACTTGAACTTAACCTAGGCTGAATCCATCTTTCTGCCTTTTCTGCTACTGCATCAAGTTTTGTTAAAAAAAAAAATTACAGTTTGGCTGACTGGTATAATTTTAAATTAATGATTAATACCTGAAATGAGGATTGCCAGGCAACCCTATTACTTTCCCCTGAGAAGTTGCTTTTTAAATCTCTGAGACGATTTCAGTTTTTCAATCTTGTCAAAAGTATCTTCCTCTTACCTCAGTTCATAACTTACCCTATGGCTCACTGAAACAAACAAACAAGCAAAGGTGGATTTATTCCAAAGGTAATTAATTAAGTTTAAGCTTCAGGCCTCTCATACACATGGTGACAAATATGTCACCATATTTGAAGACAAATTGGTTAAGATTGCTGTTGTTGCTATAAAAACTTTCTTTTCATCATACTTCCTTGGGCACAATGTGGCACATTTGGGATGCAGTTTAGTTGAAGCTGAGTTGGGGATACATTTAGTTTGAATTTGGTGCAATACGTCTACATGTTTCATAGCCACTTCTGTGGTTCTCTTTCACTAACCACCTCTGGCCCTCTCAAATTTGCGATCCCTTCCTGCCCATTTGAGCTCTAGATCATATCTCTTCCACCTTTTCTTGTCTTTGCAAGAATCCAGGCCTGGAGATATCTTCTTTCCACACATATCAATCTTTGTCCTTAAAAAGTCACCTCTAGCAGAATACAAACATGCTTTAGTTTCTTTCATCATTAAAAATGTTTACACACACACACACACACACACACACACACACACACACACACACACACACATTTTCATTGCCTCTACAGCCTCTTTCAGTTATTTTTCCATTTGTTTGCTCTTCTTCACAAAGACACTTTAGGAAAAATTTGGCTACTAATTATCTTTGCTTCCTTACCTCCCATTCACCCTTTAAGCCTTCTGATGTGTCGTTGAAAACTGTTTTGTAAGAGTCATTGTTTCCCACCATTTTAGAGCTGGGGTCCTTAAAAATACAGCTATATAAGTCAGACTTAGTAATTAGCTGCTAAAGTCAGACAAGAAGTAAATCAGAAGAAAAAACAATATTAAGTATAGAAATGAAAAACTTGCATTAAGGTCCAGTTGATTAAAAAAAATTTTATGGTTGTAAGTATATTCAAGATAGAAAAAAATATACAGTTGCCAATGTAATTTTAAATTGTAGAATCTTTAGGTGATGTAAGGGTATCATTAGTGAAAATTATAATTAAACTATATACTTTTTATGCTATCCCTAATTCTCTCTTATTAACGTTTGAAATGTTAAAAACACATACATATACTTTTAGATGCATTGTATTCTACAATTTACACATTCCTATGAGCCAACCTCTGAAAATATCTGAAACTGTTTTCTCTCTTTTGTATCAAGTAAATTTTTTTCCAATATAGATATTTTACTGAATGAAAAACAAATCTGAGTCACTACTTTTTATTAACCACTGTTAGTCAATCCTTAATATAGATTATTTCATAAGAGTGAGAAATGTTTTTTAATAAAACTGCTAAGATGTATATAAGAATTTATGTGTAGCATTAGTTTTGTTTTCTATAGATACTGAGAAATTCTCTTTGTATTATGACTTGATAACATTATCAGATTTGACTTATTTAATATAGTGAAAATTAGTTTATCTGGCAAATCAGTAACTTGAAATCTCTTTAAACTGTTAGGTCCACACACTTATGTGGACTTCTGGAGCAAGACTTGCATTTCTGAATCCCTAACACTTAGCATTGTGTCTGTTGCAAAAGTACCAGCGATGACCCTTGAAGATCATAAAGATGTAGGGCAAAACTGAAATACTTTCTGAATCATAAGACTACTTCTATTTGGAGTAATTTCAACGTAATTCTGAATATGAATTCTTTGAAAATCAGTAATCAATATCTGGTACATAAGATAATTAGTTCTCTACTAAACTATACAATGCCCAATTAATTGAATAGAAAACAACAGAGAAATTAATGTCACTAGTCTGCTAAACAGCAAGAGCTACTTTAAATAAGAAACTGAAACTGTCAGTTGTGCATGTATTATCTTTTC
Organism: Cynopterus sphinx; assembly: GCA_030015415.1. Classification (NCBI taxonomy): domain Eukaryota; kingdom Metazoa; phylum Chordata; class Mammalia; order Chiroptera; family Pteropodidae; genus Cynopterus; species Cynopterus sphinx. The sequence continues at coordinate 83,362,456 of CM057387.1, forward strand.
TGCCTGAAAGTCAAAAATCATAAGGCAGACCATTATGCCTTGTCAGTATCTTAAATTTGTTCAGTGGAAGTGAGGACCTACATTAAAGATCGTAAATTTTTCCATGTGAAGACCATTTTGTTACGTGTTTAGCAGCAAGAGCAGCATATTAGAGTTTGGCAAGAAGGAGTCAAAACAAGACTCATTCATATTTGATTTCAAAGTCATCCTGGCTTTGATTTGTAGCAGTTAGGAAATGCTAAAACTGAATCATCACCATTGTATTGTCACTACCTAGCCTTTTGGATATTTAATAAATATTTGTTAAATAAAAAAAGAAAAGATTATGTTATGAGTAGCAGATTTTAAATCTTGCTGTGCTTGAATTTTCTTATTAGAGGAGTGGAAACCCTTAAACTTATTCTCCTTCACTTCACTGCATAGTAATGTTATGTACATCAATAAAATCTTGCATGTTACACATCATGGGCTTTTCAACTGAATTTAGAAAGAAATAAATAATTTTAAGCTTTATTGACATTCCACAGATTATTTTAAGTAGAATTTGAGTTATTAACTTTGCATATTTTATTATTCCTTAATATATTAGTTTATTTATTACTCTTGAATTTTATTACTTTTGAATTTATTACTCTTCTAATTTTATAATAAATTCTAATGTCTGCTCCAGTTATACATTAATTCTAAATTAAGAATCAAGTCAGAACATAAATGGTATAGTATTGTTGGATATTTATTATATTTGTTTTACCATGTGCCACATAAACGATAAAAACTGGTTAAGAAAATGTATGGCATTCTACAACATCTATCTCTAAATCTGGTTACTCTAATAGTTATTATCTAAATAATAATTATAAAATAATAATAATTATCTAAACCTAGCAACTTATAATACTCCTTATTTTAGTATTAAAAGTTATAGTATTAATTTATAAACATTCTAACTGGCTACTTCTGAAAATTTAACAAGTACTTACCAAGCTCCAAGCTCATGTCCAGCACTGTGTATTGGGACATAGGTGCATATGCATGTGGGAGGGGGAAAATTCATGAGTACTATAATATGATCTCAGACAAAATGTAGATATAGGTTAATGAAGAGAAATATTAAAACCAGGGCTAAATAGTGTAGTAAAAATTACAGTAGTACATAAAGCCAGAGGGAAAAAATTAAAAAAAAAATATTAGTCTATCTGAGAGAATAGTTATTTCTTTGATCAGGTTTTGACATTTTATTGCTTTCACCTTTTCTTTAAAGCAATTTAAAAGTTCAGCTTTATTTTTCTCTGTATAAATTCTATCAAGTGAAATACAATAATAATTATATATTTTCTATTAGTTTTATACAACAGTCAAATGAGCTGTTTTGCCAGGGTCTATTAATCTGTCAATATAGTTCTACATCAGTACTCCCCAATTATTCTTATGATACTGTGTTGATTCCTTTATTAACCCCCATTTGAGGGCTAATTGCTGCTATGTAATTTAGCAAAATTATATTTATTGGTACAATCTACAAAGATCAAGGTTATATAATTTGAAATTACATGCTCAATTGTTTTGCTTGTCATTGTAAAAAAATCAGTATGTTTTATCAGACAAAATTTTATATTACAAATGAGTAATGAGTTTCAAGGTTATAGCTCAAACTAATTTGCATTTGTATCCACTTTAAATGAAATATATCCTTATATATAACCTTGTCAAATATCTATAACTCTAGAACTCTCTAAGAGTTACCTTTACATACTTTTACCTTACCTATGTAGCTTTCCACCTACATTTTTGTGACTTTCATTTAGATTTATATTCCAGTCACTCTGCACTTATATTGTTTCTTGCTCTCTCTTCTGTGTAAAGTACCCTTCCTCCTTCTCTTTACCTGGCTAATTTCTACTCATCCTTTAGATTTCAATTCAAGATCACATCTCCAGGAAATAATTTGTATGGTCGAATTCCAGTAGAGGCTCCTCAACACTTGTCATGGCTGGACTTTTACATTTCTGATTGTACTTGATTCATATTTGTTTTTCATACTAGACTCCTTGAGGGGAGGCTCAACCTCGGTTTTCATTTTACTTTTGTATATGAAAAGCCTGACAGTGATCAATAAGTGTATTCATCTAGCAGATACTTACCACTTAACATATATCAGACATAGTACTTAGTGTGAGAGGATATAACAGAGAATAAAAAAAAGTCATAAAGCTACATTCATTCATTCATTCATTCATTCATTCAAGAGTTGTTGAATGAATAGATAATAACTTGCTTATTCTAATCATTCCATATTAACCTCACTTCCAGCTAAGAATAAATCTCACAATTTGTATCATGTACATGGTGCTTTGTTATTAGCATTTTTATACAGAGCTTTGCGAAAAATAGATTGCTAATAACTATTTGCCAGACTGATGAATGAACTACTGTCCAAATGGATTAATTATGGGCATATAGGTTGTCATAAGACAAAAGGAATATATTTTACCTGTAAATTTATTATCTTTTTGGTAACAAGTTAATCTTTTCTTTATGTGTAAACAGAATACTTTAAAATTTTTTTGCCTTATCCTTATTATGCTTACTTAATATTCATATTTGCATTAAAAGTCAAAAAAGGTTTTGCTAAAAATGAAAATTTCTACCAACATGATATGAAAAGAGAAAGTTGCCCAAACTTCAACTTGTAGCATACGCTTCAGTCTATTTTCTTTTCTTTTTCATATGGAGTTGTGAACAGATGCTTGGGCAGGTTAATTCTGTACTAAATCTTGTACTTCTACATATGCAATGGAAGTGGATGCTCTCCAAGTCAGCACTGTAACTCTCTTGTTGGTCATTAATCACATCAAAACCACTTATTTTTGCTTTTATCAAATTAAAATGAAAATGAGTTCTGCTAACAAAGGTTTATTTTCTACGGTGAGGAGGCAGCTTCATCTCTCATTCCTCTGCCACAAGAACCTTTGCTCTTGTTAAACTAATCTAATCATCAACCCTCAGTATGCTGTGTTTCTTCATCTTCATTCATTTCTAGTATCATGTCACTCTCCTGACCATGGATACTCTTTCCACTTCACATCTATCCAAATTAAACTCATTCTTCAAGGCCCAGCAAATCCTATGCCTTAGGGGAAGCTTTTAAAATAATTATACCAGTCATCCCATTACAGCAATTCCACTTTATTTGAGACTATAATATTTTCAAATCACAAGGCAAATTCTTAGTGGAAACACAAAGATTAGGTAGTCATGTCTTTTTCTTATAATGCTATAGTTGAAGAAGAGAAAAAAAAAGCCAGCATTCATTCAACAAATAATTATTAACTGGTGAGCATTTTAAAATTTACTGAAGAATCATCTGTGGAGAAAAATCATCTGTGGAGTTTTAAAAAAATGTGGGTTCTTCAGCTCCATGTGAAACCCACTGAATCAGATTTCTGAGAGTGTGACCCAGAAATCTAAATTTTTAACAAGTGGTGAAGGTAATTTAAGGATGCTTCCTTAATACACTGCTTGGGCACAGGGGTTACTAAGATGAATGCTCAGATTCTCTACCCTCAAGGAGCTCGCATCCTAGTTAAGGCAGGTGATTAATCATAATAAAAATAGAAAAGAGTAAAACTAAGAAACCAGAGACAGAATTTTGTATTCCAGATAACTTCAGGTTGGCACAACAAAAACAGCAGTGAAATTCTATAATGTCTTTATCCTCGTTAGTAATTTTTCTTCCACATCTTGCTGGCAAGTACAGCTGTATCCCCTAAAGATCACCTGACAATGGCTATAGAAGAGATGATGTGTTGAGAAGCACTCTTCAGACTTTAGAATCAACTAGAAAGCCTCAATATTGTTAGCTGACTACCACGCTGATAATTTGAGTGGAGAGCAGATTGTGAATTTGAAGATTTGTTACCTAAGAAATGACCCTCTGCTACCATTCACCTTTCTTGAAGGCCTCAAATGGTATCCACTTGTTCTTCTACCTGCTTGCTCATTCGCCATAGCCAATATATAGTATCCTGCTTGAGGAATCAGAGAGAGTATAAAGTAGGGGAAAGGAAACAGAACTATATGGCATAGAATTATTTATAGCTAAAGTGGTTCAGCTCTATACTTATTTCTGGGGAAGCCTATAAGTCTGACACTGACACTTGGCCAAGATAAGGGCAGTGAGTTAATTAAGGATTTATATGTACTACTGCAAGTATGAAACTCCTCTGGTGGCACTGAGGTTGGGTTTATTTATTGGGATAATATCTGGCATCACCAGTTAAATAGCCGGATTTAGTTATGTACAAAGAAGGGCTTGAAAGACTGTACTTCTAGAGAGCTCTCCTGAAACTAAGATTCTTCATACAAATCTTGGTGGTTTTATCCAGAGACAAAACACATCCCTGTGTGAATAGAAAGAACCATGGGAGCTGTACTTTGAAAGCTCTTGGGCCCCTGATGTTTGCTTGCATTCTTTTTTTCTTTTATTGCTGTTAATATATCATTACTGCTCTAGTGTATCATTTGCCTTTTTGAAAGGCTTCAAATATGCTTGTGGGAGTCTTACCAGCTCTTTCAATTACCCAACATGTTGTAATCTTTGCAAGAACAATGAATAAAAAAGCTGCATTAGTTTTTCAATGCTTCATAACAAACAACTGAAAACTGAATAGCTTAAACTTACACTCATTTATTAGTTCAGAGTTCTGTAGGTCCTAAGTCAGGGCATGCTGTGATTATGTTCTCTGTTTAGGATTTCAGAAGGCTAAAATTGTGGTATTGGCTAGACTGCATTATCATTTGGAGCTTGGAGTTCTCTTGCAAGCTCATTTGGATGGGGCAAGATTAAGTTCCTTAGGGTTGTAGGTCGGAGGTCCCTGTTTCCTTGCTTGCTGTCAGATATTTCTTTGCTGGGGTCACTCTCTTATCCTAGAGGCCACTTGCATTCCTTGAAATATAACTTCTTTCACACTTCCAATCTCTTTAATTAAAAAGAGTCCTTTACCTTTTAAGAGATAACTTAGTTAGATCAGATTCACCTAGTATAATTTATTTAAGGTCAGCTGACTTGGGACTTTAATTATTGCTGCAAAATCACTTCATAGTAGTACTTATATTACTGTTTGATTGAATAACTGAAAGAAGACATCCATTTTTCAGGGGGTACAGACATTGGAGGCCATTTTGGAATTCTGCCTTCCACAGTATCTCCCAGTCGTTAATTGAACTTATTAATACAGATCATAGAAATGTGTTCTGTGGAGCCACAGGAAGTAGGGGGAAGTTGCTGGATACCAGACTTCCAGAATGTTTCTACTTGTATCTATTATGCACAATTATAGCCTGTATAAATTGTTGCCATTGTATTTTGTTTATACTCTTTCCTTTGTAATCTCATCTATTGACATAGTTTTAAAATATATCTCTATACTTTTATTTATTAAATCTATTTATATGTACTTCTGCCCAGACTCATAGTTAACAGCCTTCTTGACATCTCCACTTAAAGATGTAATAGGCATATCAAACTTCAGATTCCAGAACAGAACTCCTGACCTTTCTGTTTAAAGTACATCTCTTGTCCCCAGTATCTCTAGCTGGACTGACTGCAAAGGTCTTCCTCTGCACAGATCTGTTAAAAATAGGAAAAGTAGGTGTCTTTCAATTGCGAGGATGTCAAAGCAAAGAGTCACTGAACATTAAGAAACAGAGAAATAAGGCTCAAAACAAGGAACAAATTAACCTTAAAAAACTAACGCTAAAGCGATGGAGGCATATGAATTACCTGACAATGAATTCAAAATAAGATAAACAAAGGAAAATGAAAAAGAAATCAAAGCATGTCACTACAAAAAACCAATAAAACACAAAAGAAGACAGCAGAGGGAAAAGTCAAAAGAGCTGCAAAGCAGACACAAAACATTTAACAAAATGGTAACAATAACTTATTTCTGATCAATGATTATTTTAAATGTAAATGGATTAAACTGCCCAACCAAAAGACAGAGTATTATCTTTATATATATATAACAAAAACAAAAAACAAAACCCAAAAAAACCTAAAAAGCAAACAGACAAATCTATATGCTGTCTATAAGAAACTTGCTTTAGATTTAATCACACACATCGCTGAAAGTGAAAGGAGGAGAAGAGATACTACATGCAAATGACAATCAAAAGAAAATAGAGGCAGCCATACTTACATTAGACAAAACAGACTTTAAATTAAATATTGTCAAGAGGAAATAACACAATGATAAAATTGCCAATTAATTAAAAATATAAATATATATACAGCCAATATCAGAGAATCCAAATGGATAAAGCAAACATTGAAAGAACTGAAGGGGGAAATAGACAAAAACAAAAAAAAAGATTATAAAATCCTGCTTTCACTAATGGATAGAACAACTTCACAGAAGAGAATTCCAGCAAAGTTTTGAAGGTGTGGTCTGGTTTCTATTTGTTGATCATAGTAAAATACAAGAGGAAAGAGATAAATTGAGTAAACTCTTAAGCAAAAAGTAACCAGGACTTGATTTGAGAAATTCTCATTCTTTTAGATTGCAAAAGATGTAAAATTAGAAGATTCATTGCCAGAAAAGTGTATTCTGGAAAGTCAAGGGTATGTCTGGACAACCTTTGGCTAGTGCCTTGTAAGCATCAAAATGACATGTATTTATTTATTCACACAGAGGGCTCTGAAGAGATTAGGTATGTGTTTCATGGAAGCTCTTAGACATTTTAGAAGAAGCCAAGAATAGATATGGAATTATTCAGGGAAGATCTGTGGAGGAACCTCTTGTGCAATGGAGAAATCCTCAAGGTGTACATGGGAGGAAGACAAGGTTCTTAACACTGTTTCATGAACAGAAACAGCATAAACTGAAAGGGACAGAGAGAGAACAAAATGAAAGAAGATGGTCAGATTTATAAAATTCTATAGGTAGGAAACAAGTTGATGAATGTATTCAGCTGCAAAAACTTGCTTCTCTTTCTGAAAAAGGAAGGATGACTCAGAGGGTGGAGCCATAAGCACAGAAACAATGAGTCTTGAGACATAGAGGTTATTGCCAGGCTTGGAACCGAATGGAGTTTGCCAGGATGGATTTTGAAATTGGTTCTGAGTATAAGTGCCTTTGGTCCTTCCATTACCCTCCCCTCCTTTCCCCACTCCATCTCTCCCAATCCCGCTTTTTTTTTGGGGGGGGAGGGGGGTGTCTGGGAATGTCTGTAACTATTATTTTATGCCAATTGCACAATTATATTTTGGAAGATTAACTTTTCTAGTTTGACAGGTTACTCATGACTGATTTAAATGCTTTAGATGATAAAATTTGGGACTTTTGAGCTGATGAGATTTGCATGAGATTTTTGTATTTGAGATTATGTTGTAATAGATGAGAGTTTTGGGAAAGTTGGGTCGGGGTAAGTGCATTTTCATGTGGGCCAGACATGAATCTTTGGGGGCAGAGGTCGGATTATGGTAGGTTGAATAATGAACGTCCAAAGAAGTCCATGTCCTGATCCCCAGAAACTGGAAATATGTTACCTTATATAGTAAAGGAGAATTTGCAGATATAATTAATTTAAGGATATTGAGATAAAGATTATCTTGTATTATCTGGAAGATCTGGATGTCATCACAAAGGTCTATACAAAGAGGCAGGAGGATCAGAGAAGACAAAGGAAGAGGTATGATGTTGGAAGTAGAGTCAGAGTGGAAGATTAATAACAGGTGTAGAGACTGAGTCACTGTGAGAAAGAGGCCATTAGGCAAGAAATGCAGGCAGCCTCCAGAAGCTGGAAAAACAAGGAACAGATTCCCCTTGGAGTCTCAAGAAGAATCAAAGCCATGGTGACAACTTCATTTTAGAATTTCTGGCTTCCAGAACTGTATGATAATAAATTTGTACTGTTTTAAGTCACTAAATTTGTGGTCATTTCTTTCAGTTCAGCAATAGGGAAAGATTACAGATATATATGCCTAACCCTGGAATGCTGATGTTTTAATTATAATTTCTATCCAGACTTTCCCTATGTTGTCATTTTCCTCATGACAGGTGGTGATGAAATGGCCATAGGCATTTTGGGGAACTAGATAAAAGAATGTTGCATGGGAATACCTTTAGTATAGGTTTGGTGGAATGTATTTATATGGTTTGCAATAATGTCTGCATATAGTTAACTTGTTGGTAGCCATCTAGTGTAGAAATGGCTTCTAGAAATACTTCTACTGCCCATTGTGCCAATTTCCCTGACCATCATGATATAATGGTGTAGAGCCAGAGGACATATTGGGACCTGGTGGAGGAGAAGAATCAAGGCTGAAAATGTTGAGTCAGAGGTTTTCCAAATTTTGACAACAATCATAAAATTTTACAGGGGTATCAATAAAAATTGTAAAGCAGAAATAAATGTTTCTGAACTATCATTAATAAAAAACCATGGTATAGGAAAGATTGAATTATTTTTCTATTTTCTTCATGATATTATAAAATATTTGTCTTGTGAAAAGTGTGTCAAAGAGCATGAAGTCTAATGCAGGGAGAAAGCATGCATGATAGATATGTGTTATTATGTTATCTTTCTGGATTTAAAAATGTTTATGGCATTTATCAGTTTTTTTAAAATTATATTTTATTAATTTTTATTTGTAATCAGATTCATAGTTTCTTTTGTCATCTTAATGAAACATTAATTTTTGGACTTAATTAGATATTTCTAATTTTGTATCATTTTTTGAATTTACAAGTTCATATCTTACTTCTGGCTATCTATTTAAGGTTTACCCAGAAATCAACTCCTTCTTACCATCTCACTGCTACTACCCCAATCCACAACACTATTTCTTGCCTATATTATTGCAATAATGTCTTAACTGGTCTCTTTAGCTACACCTTGCCCCAGTTTTCATCTCTCCTCCACACAGCAAAATGATCCTGGTAATGTAATGTAATGTAACATACTGTAACTTAATGCAATATAATATACCATGATGTAATGTAGTGATGTAAGTCCAACCATGGTTTCTACTTGTTTAAAACCTTCTAAAGGTCTACCATTTTACACAGAAATAAAGCCAAAATGCTTAAAATGTCTTATTGTCTTATTGGATTCTTCCTCTAATTCCCTCACCCTACCCCCACTCCCCAGTAGTTTACCAAATATTCTTCTAATTTAATCTACTCCAGCCATTCTAATCTTCTTTCTGTCCATATGATAAGCCTGCTTTCATCTCGGGTGTTTATATTCTTCCTGTTCACTCTGTTTAGAACCATCTTCCACCCAGATATCTACATAGTCTTCTCCCTCATCTTTTTAAGTATTTACTGAAATGTCACTTTACACACACACACACACACACACACACACACACACACACACACACACACGCTGTCTCTGTCCTCCTTTCTTTATATTTCTCCTAAGCATTTTAATTTCTTTTGTTTTGATGTGAAATCCAAAATCAAATAACTTTTTTTCTGCTAATTCAATATCAGATAATACATACAGATATTACCCATTTAACATTTAAGTGAGGAAAATTTAAGTTTGAATTTGATTACTTTAAATACAATCGTTGTTAGTTTTGGGGTATTTCACAGTCTCTATTCACAACCCAAGAATATTCTCTTGGATTTACTTTATGATTGAATAATACTCTTATTTTTTTGGAGTTTGGATTTGAAATCTGTACTCATATTTAAGGTGGCTTACCCTTATTCAACCAGGGAGCATTTCTTTTTCTTTTAATTTCTCTGGTAGAAATTGTTGATGGAATTACCAGGACACTTGATTACATTGAGATATATGCCATTCTTAGAAAAAAATCTATTTATAGAAAAGCAAACAGAGCTGATTAATTTTATTCATAGTGTCCAGTCACGATACTGAAGTAATAAGAAATGACAATGAGAGAAAAACTGCTTCCTTTGGAAACAAAGGCAAAGATGACTTATTTTATTGCTAGAAAAGGGAAAATTTTAAAGCAGTTAAATGAGTTTCTTTATTTGTATGTGTTACAATGGAGATTGCTTATTAAAATCCTAAGTCAACAGATGTTGCATTTAGAAGAGTGGAGACCCCAATTTGATCCTCTTATGAGAAAAAGCATTCACAATTATTTTTGGTCAGAAAATACATTTTAATTGAATGATTCATCAAGGACTCCTTTCAAATTCTTGAGTTAGTGGAGATACAGTTGCAAATTTTGTTCTTAAAAGTTTTATGGAGAAACTCTTGGAAATATGTCTCAAAGTGAATTGAAAATGATTCCTTAAATGATGGCTAATTATAGAATAATTGCTTTTCAGACAAATTAAAGTGTTTCCTCTAACTCTCTCACTGTTTAGTTTGAATTAAATATTTCCAATTTTCAGGATTCTGATGATGCAAATTGTTACTGTTTACTTTTTAAATCAAATAATTCATTCATTTATTCAAAAACAATTATCAAGTACCAGTTGGGAACCTGGTCTGTCAAGAACAAGAAAAGCTTTCTGGAGAAAATGCTGAAATTGAGAAGGCAAAAATAACTATTTATTTTATTTAAAATGTTTAAGCTATTGTCTTTAAGCTGAGGGTCCACTTTTCTATGTTCTACTTTGTAATTCTGAGGTTAACATTTTTTTCTTTGATGGTGGATCTGGATCGGGTACTGATAATTGGGTGTGTTTGAGAGAGACTGGGAGGCTTGAGGATGAGGATGGGACTGGCTCCTTCTATTTACTTCCTGGTCATTTTAGCATCTTAGCAGCACTTTCCCCTGCAGTCACACTAAACCTCATCAACAGCAGTTGTATGTAGTTTGTAGTTTTTCCACACAACTAGAATCAGCCTTGTCAAGCCCCCTTCAAGACACTAGCACTAGCTAGCTGTCTGGTGACCTTCTTCAGATGTTTGTCTCAGCTTTTGCTTTTCTTAATTTCTTACATGACTTTCTTCCATTTGTTCCCTACACTAGCATTGCTAGCTACTTCCTAGAGTTATTACTGCTGTGATCTTTTAGTGTGTCCCCTTCTTGCCCTCTCAGTTCTCTAATACAGGTTTAACCATTCTTTATATAACACTTTCTTTGTTAAATAATTGATATAGTTTCCACCTCCTGACTGGACTTTGACTGGCACAGAAATTGATGTGCCTCTGATAATTTAACAAATAAGTTTCATTTCTCAAGTTTTTCCTGATATAATAATAACTTCTGGCAATGTATGTGATATATATTACAATCTACATCCTCAGTGGTTTTACAAATGCAAGAAATGGAGGAGTTAAAAATTAAGATGTTTCAAATATATTCCCTAAAATGTGAGTGGCCAGTTATAGGATGACAAATTGTATTTTATTACCATTCTTTTTTATAAGCTTTACTTGAAGAATAATTGACAAAATTCAATTAGTAGGTACGGTAAACCTATGCTGTAATTACTTATAAAGCAAATTACTGCATAAGTAAATAAAGTGCTTGCCTCAGGAATACATGCATCCTAGATAATTAAAAATGAGCACACCTTGGGCAAACTAAGGAAGTGAAACTATTGGTAACTATGCTTTTAGTAAAATGAGTTTAATTTTTAAATTAAATTTTTAAATTAAAGTTCCATCAACTTTAATTACAAGTTTAAAACATTAGCATAAGTACTCAACTGTTTCAAATTTTGGTGGAACACATTCATAGTATATGTATAGGCCAGACAAATATTCTACACAACTATTGATATTTCTTCTCAGTTTCTTCATTCTTTATTTATCTATTTAAACATTTTTTTGTCTCTATGAAATAAAGTGAAAAAAGTCAACCTAAATAAATTCAGTTTGAATACTGAGATTAGAAATTCTTGTTTATTGTGACCTGTGTAGCCTTTCTGAGCATTTAAAGTGATTTGTAGAGTGCAGAATATTTTTAAGCCTTTATATAAAGAAGTTTTATAGAATATAAATTTTCTAGTCTATGGATAGCTGAATTTATGAAATACTTTTATCAAGACTGACATACTGTTTCAAAAATTAGACAGTTAAAATGATACTACTCATTTCCTAATGAATTCTCTGGACTCTTAAATTCAATCAATCTTTGCATTATGTTTCAAAGAAATTAATTTTTTATTACATGAAATATTTCTTTTTTAATCTTTAAATATTTTTGTTGCTGTCATTTAGGTATTTGATTATTAAAATACATATTTTGTTTGTTAATCTAGAATTTAAATGGCCTATAATTTAGAAATATTTCTACCAGTAACTGGTATGTAAAATAGTTCAAAGAGTTGAAAATATTTTTTAAAAAGATCTCACCATTATGCCTAAAATTCTGAAGAATGAATACTGAATAATTTTAGGTAGGGAGGCCAAAAGACTTTTTTTAAGGACACAAAATAAATATTTTAAAATTACCCCTTATCTGATTACTTTTTCAGAAAAAACTTATAAAATAATTAATAAAATAGATTTAAAAAATTACTTGTCATTTTATTCTCATATTCATATTTAATCTGAATTCCAGCAAAAATGACAGAATATATAAATAAAAACTATATTTGAGGAGATAAGGAATGATAATTTTCTAAAACTGATGAAAAACATGAACCCACAGAGAAAGGGCACAAGAATAATGTATATAAATCCCACATATGAGTGTAGATTTTTTAAAATTCCTAAAATACAGTTTACATGGAAGGTCATGGTAATTGCATATCATAATCATGTTGGATTAATTTCAGAGACACAAAGGTGGTTTTACATTAGAAATTGTTTCTATGTAATTCATAGCATTAACAGATTAATGGAGAAAAAATGCTATCTCAATAAAGGCAGAAAAAGAGCTTTATAGCATTTGGTATTTACTCATGATAAATTCTCTTAGTAATTTAGAAATAAAAAGATATGTTCTGAACCTAAGAAAGGATATCTGTACAAACTAATAGTAAAGAATAGTTTTAATAACAAAGCATTAAATACATTTTCATTAATGATGGGAACCAGAAAATCACATTTGCTTCTATTCAACTATTCACAAATTATTTGAATGGCTACACAGAAATCTCTAAAGAATCTATAGACAGTTATTTATATTTTTAATAGAATTTAGCAGGTAGTTGGTTATAACAAAAATCAAATGGATTACTATACAACTGAAACAAGAGTGGAGACTGTAACTTTTGAAAAAGTACATTTACAACTAAAACAAAAAGGTACTTAGGAATAAAATAACTAAAAATGTGTAAAAGTTTTTTTTGAAGAATATTGTAAAACTTAGCTCAAAGTTATCTAAATGGACAAATAAATGGAAATATGTCACATTGATGCCTAAGAAGATTCAATATCATAAAATATCAATTCTCCATTATCAATTCAATCAAAACTGATTTATAGAATCAATGTGTTTCTAATCAAATTTCAATAATGTTTTTTATTTTTGAGAAATTTTATAAACTAATTCTAAAATTTATATAAAAAATAAATATCCAGGTGCCTAAATTAGAGACACTTTTTCTATTAGACCTCAAAAACTTGTTTGTATTAATTACGATTGCAGTTCTGATAGCCAGATAATAAACTGACCAATGAAGAAAGTAACCTATGAGTATATAGAAATCATATCTTGTTAAGAGTTGGCACTCATATTCAGGTGAAAAGGAAGGACTGCTTAACAAATGTTGCTTAGAAAACTGAGTATGTTTTAAGAAAAATGATACATGCAATGTAAAATAATTAATTCCAGATGGAAATAGACGATTATGAATAATAAAACTTTCACACTTTTAGAAGAAAACACATGAAAAGATCTGTTTGACTTTAGGGAGGTAAGGACTTCTTAAGCAAGATCCAAAATGTGCTAGACATAAAGTACAGATTTTATTATATTTCAATTAAAAAGTTCCTGTCATCAAAAGACAACATGCTGAAAGTAAAAAGACTGCAGAGGCTTGGAGGGAGAAATCTGTAGTACATATAACCAAGGAAAGATTGATACTTAGAACACATAAAATATCTCTGTAGATCTATAAGAAAAAGAAACCAATAGAAAAATGGGCAAACAGGCATTTCACAGAACAGGAAACACAAATTGTCATAAACATATGGAAAAATCATTTATGTCATTTAAAATCAGAGATATGCAAAGTAAAATCATAATGAGATGCCATTGTACAGTCATTATACTGACAAAAATAAGTCTGACAATATCAAGTGCAAGTGAAGATGTGAAGCATGGGAACTCTCTTACACATTGCAGTTATTTTGGGGGAAAAAAGCATATTTTTGAAGTTGCATATGTAGACAGTTTGGCCAGAAAATTCTACTTCTAAATATATGCCTTAGATAAACTCTTGCACATGTGCACTTATAGGTATAGTCAAAGCAGCAATGTAATAAAAAATGACAAAAATGATTGTCCATGAAGAAAAGAAAGGGTAAATAAGCTGTAGTATCATTACACTTTTAGAAATCTGGAGAACAAGCAAAGTGAAATAATATAATGTTTAGAAACACGTAGAAATGTAGGAATGTCAAACAAAATTGCAGTTGCCTTTGGAAATAAGGCAGGACTAGGTAAGAGCATACAGGTAACTGTACAGAACTGGTGACATTGTAGTTCACAAGAATATGATGGTGGGTTCACAGGGACACATTTTATTATGTTTTGTAGCTTAAATATGTATTAACTGTATTATTTTATATGTACTAGATTTCATATAATAAAATTTTCAAGCCTCTTTGATTTTATTATTTTCTCTTAAATTTAAGTTTAATTCACTATTTATTTTTTTGCCTATTATTTGGCAGTTTTTCTAATTCAGCTTCAGAGGAAGCTTATAACAATGCTTATAAAGAATCTAATTATTTGAATTTGATAATCATACATTAATATCAAATAGAATAACACTATAATTCCTAGTTGGTAATAGAAATATCTTTATAAAAACACATAAAACCAGTATTATTATATCACAGTCATAATGAAATTTAAAAATCTCATTTCTCTGACCTCTTCCTTCTTGAATAGCAGGAGATGAAGAAACCTGGCCTTTCCTGGGATCCTACTCCTCAGTTATTTCTTTTGGGAGTGACTTTGTGGTGCAGAGGAGGTGTGGAGACAAGGGAATCTACCATATAACAGAAATTGACCCCTGTAATCCCGTCTTCCTCTCCTGCTTCCCATTGTTACTCCATTGTCACTGGGTTGCTGCCCAGGCTGCTGCCAACTTTTAAACTGTTGAACTCTAAACCACACACAGACCACATTGCATCTGCTACTTGCTTCCTCTGGAGTCAAGGCTTTCACATTCTAAAGTTTATTATTATTATTGTTATTATTAATTATTATTATTATTATCATCATCATCTTCTCTCAACAACTGTCTCTTTACCATGTTACGCAAAATGAATCACCTGACAGTAATCTCCTAGGTGTCAATATCTAGCTACAGAATAGAATTTAATCATTTTTCTTCCATATGACATTATTTTTAGAGACCTCTTATCAGAGAAAATTCTCCTATTTTCTCATTAAAGGTTATACTGTCAAAGGAACAATAGCTAAGCCCACTCAGATGACTAATAAAAGCCAGACATTTGATTAAAAGTGAATAACATTAGAAATGAGAATTTCCATGATTATACATTTCTATGATTATTCCATGATTATACCCCCCCATACTTCCAAATAACTGAATGTTATCAAATTAAGGGTCCTAGGACAAATGTAAAAAAATAAATAAATAAAAAGATACTATTTAGTGACTACTATGAAATATTGGGAGTTAAAAACAAAAAAAAATGCTTCTGCTTAGTAAATCTATTTAAAAAAATAAACATACTCTTCATGTTGTTAATTTTACTATTTATAGTAAAATCTTGATTCACAAATTATATGAAAGGCTTGCAAAATAATATATCTGACAGAATTTAAATTAACTGAAACATTTATTATGTTTATTATAGATTCTCTTGCATAAAATTCTTTCAAAAAGCCTATGAGATAGATGAAATTGGTACCCTTATTTTGTTAAAGAGGAAGCTGAGGATAGAGAGTGAGCCACAGACCCAACGGTACCCAGCTAGCTGGCCATGGAGTTAATAGTTAAACTTCAGTTGTCTGAATCTACTGTTCAGGGATTTTCAACTACTAGGCCAGGCTACATCTCTTCATGGAAGCTTGGGCAAATTTTAGTTTCTTAAAAATTAATTTTAAAACTACCACTATCAACTAGTTTTGCTGCTATCCATTATTCACTACCCTTACCAATCTCTCTCCTGGTATTAATACGTATCTACTTTAAAAATGCTGCAGGTGCATTAGACTACGCACTGGGTCCTTTTGTTCTAATATGCATTTGAGGTCACCTTGCAGGAGGCTTCATAACAGTCAAGTGCATGCAAAGCAGGAAAACTTGGATAGTGCAATGTCACAGAGTGAGGCTCTGAAATTTGTTTTTACTAGGCCTCTCTCAGTTTGCATATCATGCACTCTTTGAGACTGTATACTGGTGGTGGGGCCCCTACTGGAGTTGTGGTTGCTGAGGCATCTTCACAACAGAACCTGGGGATGGACTTCAAGCCTAGTGCTTGCGAGAAGACAGGGCAGAGACTCATGTATCTATAGTCAATAAAAGCTGAGTGGTGGCAATGCCAGCATGAGGAAAATGACAGTGCTCCCAAGGAATATTGTCAGAGCCTAAAGAACTGAGTACAGGTTCAGAGCTGCATGTGTGACACAGGAGGCAGTATCAGCTGCAGACATCAGCCCAGAGGCCAACATGTGCTGCCCAGCACACTTCTGAAAAGTCTCCCTAGGCCAGGGAGTCTTTTTTTCTCAGGTCAGAGGGACAGTATCTCCTGTGCACACACCCAAATTCCATCCAGGGAAAGTGAGAGGATACATGAGAAAGAATTTTTATGCAAAGAAGATGAACACTCTATGAGCACTATGTAACTTTTAAAAACAGATTAGATTTTTAACCGCAGATTTTAAAAAGTCAATTTTACCCTTAATAAACAGCTAATAGAGGCTGGGATAATAACCAGATTAGTTACGGTCAAAGTAGAACAAGTTAATTTCTTTGCACATTCCAGATGAAGTATAAATTATACCCTGTCACCCCTATACATTGGCTTTCGCTGAGAATCACCTTTTTTCCAGGCCCTACACATGCATTATCTTATTTAATTCTCACTCAAGCCCATAAGGAAGAAATTATTATATAATCTCCATTTTCTAGAAAAGGAAAATGAGGCTTAGAGAGGTCAAGTAATTTATACAAGGTCACATCACTAGCAACATAGCTAGGAGAGAAAAGATGACTACTTACATGTTTTACTTTAAAAATAGCTCAAATACATTTTAGATAAATTGAATTTTTGAAATTTGAAGATGTTCAGGTGGAAGACTTCTGAATAAAGCAAGCTGGGTCTGCTTGTAAAGGAGTATTTCTAACTTGCATTTGTGATTTTAGTCTTCAGGAAATTTTTAAAGAAAATGTAAGCCTGAAAGGAGCAGTCAGAATTCTTCTCAACTGAGGTCATAATATGTGTTCACTGGAAAGACACTTTCAGTACAACTAGAAATAGAAGACCATTGGCTCCCACTCTCCACTAAGAAGGCTTCAAGGCAGGAGCCTGCTAGGTATGGATTTTGAATTAATCAAGTCTTGAATTAATTTCTGTTCAACAATATAAAAGCTTTGTAAGTCAGTGACCACTTAGAGCTTGTTTCCACAAAATTAACATGGCCACATGTTGCATCAGGATTAAATAAGATAACATCTGCAGTACATAGAACATGGTGCATCTGCCACATAGCTGGTGTGCAGAACTCAATTTGCACCTGCCTATCCTTTTTTTTTAGTGATTTCTAATATTATCTAGTCTGTCCAGTCTCTGTGGCTTACTATATAGTTAAACAATCACTTTACTTCTCAGATTTTATTTTATTTTTATATTTAGCAAATGCAAGTCTCTACTTGCTGATTTAATACCTGGGGCTACAAAGACAGAGCAAAAGAAATGATTTCTTAGGGTACATTTATCAGGTTTAGAAAATGCATTCGCTTACCAGCTCACTGAATTCATTATTGCCTAGGTCAAGTCTTTCCAACTGGGCCAGTTTGTGCATTGACCTATAACAAATGGAGAAAAATACTATTGTGAGGCAGTGCATGACATATTTCTCTAAAAGACATTCCACCCACCCCCCTGTCAGATTTACCGAGCTGTATAGTACACAGAAATGGGGTTATTTTTCAGCAAATTAACTGCAAAAATACAGTAATGTATGCAAACTGCCACCTGAAAACATTTAGTAGCTTACCATGCTTCCAAATACCAGTCAATTATTGGGGTACATTGTTGGCTGCTTAATAAAAACCTGGGAAATTTGTTAAACATCTGCACCAGTAGGAGGTACAGGGTGGATCCCCAACATCTATATTTTCAAGGGTCACCACAGGTATGGGAATTCAATTCTTAGCAAAGCATTCTAAAATTCTACAATATAGACACAATTTAATTATCAATCTTGTCATTTTCTACTTCCTTAAATGAACTTGTTATAGAGAAACTGTTGTACTCACTGTCTCCTAAACATACTGGCTTTGATGCTGTGATAGCTCTGAATAATTGCTAAACCTTGGGCAAGAGTTGTTGCCAAAGGTTAGAGGTACCTTAGCATGTGCTATATGCATCAGCATTTATCAAGCCATTCTCAAATACAATATTTATAAAATAACATAAAAAAAGATAGTGTTTTTCTGAGTGTTAAATTTATCTCTCCACTAATCTGAATGCTGTCTTTAAGTCCTGACTACACAGAAATTCGGGAGGCATAATTAACTCAAACTTTAGAAATGTTAGTTCCTTCCTCTTTAGACTGAATATAACAATTATTTTATAAGGCTTTTATGAATATTAAATGAAGTCCTACTCTAATTTAGACACTGTCGGGCACTCAGAAATGCAAAAATGTGTGTACTGTTTCTTCACTCAGCAACTCTTATTGAAAGATGATGTACCAGATAATCTTCTGGAGTCTGGAGTGTAGCATTGAATCAAAGAAACAAAAACTCCTGCCCAAAAGGACTTTACATTGCAGTGGGGTTGGGATTAGTTAAGTAAAATAAAATAATATACTACAAGGTTATAAGTGCTATGAAGAAAACTTAAACATAGGAGGTAGATAGGAAAAAGACTTATGGGGAATTATAATTTTTAATAAGGGAATCAGGTAATGCCCTACTCAGAAGATGAAATCTGAGCTGAGGCTTAAAAGAAATGAAGGAGCACGCTAGTGCATAAACTCTAGAGCAGGGACATATTGTTTCCTTGAAGACACCCTAGGACAGCAGTATGATTGAGGCAGAGTGAGGGAGGAGAGTAAAGAGATGACAATGAGGAAGTAAATAATATGAAGTCTTAATAGCTCAATACAGAGACTTTGGCTTTGATTCAGAGTGAGATAGGAAGGTAACTAAAAGGTTTTGATCAAAGGTATGATGAAAGTGATGTATTTTTAAAAGGATATCTGTGATTGTAGGCATTGGGAAAATTTCCCAAAGTGTACTCAAATTGACCTCCAAAGGAGGATGGTGCTGAGTGAGAGACCAAAGAAAAAGGCTGACAACTCCAAAATTAAAAAGTTTCTTAAAGGAGCTTAGGGACAGAAGCAGAGTCTTGGGTGGTTAGCATGACCTTAAATTTCTACACCTGAAATATATATAGCCTCAGGAACATAGGTAGCTTGTAGCCAAGTGGCACAATGCTTGTTAAGAGCTGTATATTCCAAGGTAGTTAAGAACTTAATGGGCCAACTTATCTACATAAGAATATTCCTTTCAAGTGATACTGGTCCACCCCTGGGGGGTCGGGGGGGGGGGGGACTGGAAGTCGCTGATAGCAACCTGCCTAAAATGAAGTGGGATATCAAGCACTTGAAACCATTTTGCCTAACAGTAGGCTATTAAACAGAATAAGGAAGGCAATTATTGGAAGCTGGGAGATCATCAAATAGGAAGTTAAAGGAATAGCCAAATAAAAGATGACGGTGGTTTGGACTAGGGTGTTGGCAGTAGAGGTGGTGAAAAGTGGTTAGATTCTAGATTTATTTAAGATTAGAGTCAAATGTTTTGTTGCTGAAATGGCTGTGTGAAGTAATAGAAAGTAGAATCAATTGTGACAAAGTGTATTTGGTCTGAGCAACTATAGAAGGATAAATTGCAGTTGACTGATGCGGATGACAAGGTGAAGCAGCGTTTTGGACAGATCTGAGGTTTGTTTTCAATATTCACAATAAATATGTGAGATGATCAATGTTTTAATAACTAGATCGGAAGAATCTTTTTACAATATATACATATGTCAAATAATCACAATGTACACTAAATACCTTACAATTTTATTTCAGTTATCTCTCAATAAAGCTGAAAAAAAGAAATGTGAAATTCAAAATACGTATTGCAAAGCCAACTACAGATGTTAAAAAGAAGTTTTATATACACAAATCTAAATTTCAGGAAAGAAGTCCAGGCAAGATAGGTAATTTGAGCAAGATAGATAATTTCAGCATAGAGATAGCATCAGTTCTTGAGAGTACAAGATCACCAATGAGTGAATATATGAAGAAAATAAGTCTAAGAGAACATGAGGATGAGTCAATGAAGACTGAGAAGCGACATAGGAGATACAGGGACATAAGAGAAAAAAGAGTGTGAAGTCCTAGAAGCCAAGTAAAGGTGTGTCCAGGTGGAGAAAATGACAAATTATGACCAAATTGCTGCTAGTTTGAGAACCAATCGCTTGATTTAACAACATGGAGATTAGTGGTGACTTCGAGAAAATGAGTTTTTAAAGCTTTTTCCATTCAAATGCCTTTCCCCATACATCTCTCAATAGTATGTATTCAAAACCATAAATATACTGATTTCCTATTATTTTTCAAGTCAGGGTTATCAAAATGAAAGGCATTATTCCTATTATCAAGTAGCTCATAATCTTGAGAGAAACATATGTGTAGGTTTCTAGAGAGCACAGGGGAGAGGTACTTGTTTAGTATTGGGAGGTGGGAGTTAAAAATAGAAGGTCCTTTTATTTTTCACTTTGGAGCTGTTGACGAGTCTATAGAACCAAAAGAAATGGCCTTTTTTTGGAGGAAATAATGGAGTGAGTTGAAAGAGATAATGGCCTATTAAAGGAACAGAAGGTTAGTAACAATAGTAATAAATGATAAAAAATAAGAAAAGAGTAAGAAATAAGAAATAATATGTGGTGAAGGGCCAAATCATAAGATCATTCATGTTAGACCAAGCAGTTTGAATTTTAGCTTGAAGGTAATGGAAGTCTTTAAGATTTAAACAACAGAATTAATCAGATTGTATTTTAGAAAGCTCACTCTGGAAGCTGGGTATGGGGCGAGAAATGGGGAGAGGATGTGCTAGCAAAAAAGCCAAATAAGAAGCTGTCTGGAAAACCATGTGATAATGGTGATGACTGGTTAGATGTAGGAGGTAAAAAAGAGGAAGAAATTAAGGATAGTTTCTTGACTGAGTAGCAGTGTGGGCATATTGGAATGGAGTAAATCTACGGTGGAGATAAGTTGTATATAGTGAATTCTATTTAAAATATTATAGTGACTTTGAGGTGAATGTGAGAGACTTTAATTAGGAGAAAATTGTGTGTGTGTGTGTGTGTGTGTGTGTGTGTGTGTGTGTGTGTGTGGTGTCTGTGATTGGAGCTCAGGTAAAAGGTCTTGACTAGAAATAAAGGTCTGAAAAATAAATGTGATGTTTTTTGTCTACTCCACCTGAAAATAATATTTCCATTTAAACACACATATCATTTGCTTTCTTTTCCGTGATTTATTTGACATTAAATACTTACCTTCTTGAATTATTAGTTTTTTCATATGTATATGCCTTTCTCTATCAGATCTTAAAATACATTTTGAGATGCGCAGAAGGTCTTAAGTGGAACCACCAGCCATCCAAAAGTTGTGAAATCTTGCCAGCCAGTATTATAAAAAAAGATCTGCCTCACCTCTTGCCAAATCTGTACCATTGAATAGGTGCATCTGGGAAAAGTGACTTGGGGCCATGAGAAGAGAATTAGATTTTCTTCAGAGCCTGGGAATATTGAGGAATCGCAAATTCTTGCAAACTTTGTTCCTAGACTACATGCCCAGAAAGCAAAGAATGGCCTTGGGAGTCAAGGACAAGGACCAAGTAACCAAGCATGACAAGTGAGTGAGAAATGACCACAAGAATGACATGAACACCTGCATTTGACTTGACCTTGTAGCCTTAGGCAACAAATAGGCTAGTGAGAACTGCAATTAGCTGAAGACCAGAGGCCACTCCACAATTTTCTGGATTCTACAAATCTGGCAGATCTCTAACGTGGGTATCATATAAACCTGAGAATAGCATTTTTTCCTAGCTCTAGTGATTTATGGCCAAGACATAATTAATTTTATTAAATGAATACATGAGTGATATCTAGTTCCTGAGTATCCTAAAGAAAATTTTACTAGTTATAGAATTTACCTTTTTTTCTAGGCTAAATATTAGTGACTTCTTAAATATCTTTTGTGTGATAGGATTTTCAGACCACTAAACACTTTGATCATCTTAATTTAGACCTACTAAAATTCATGTCTTTCTCTTCCAAAACAGGGCCAGGTCTAAATGGGGCCCTCTTGTTATCATAAATAAAGCTTTATTAGAACATAAGCATACCCATTTGTTAACATTATCCATGGCTGTTTTGTACTGCAATAGCAAAATTGAAACAGAGATCATATGGGTCACAGAACCCGAAACATTCCTTATCTCTAAGGGTCAAGTGGCATTCAGAGTTGAACACTATTCTCCAGATATGGCTGGCCAAGACAATATAGAAAGAAACTATTATTTTCTATGTTTCTTTTAGTGTAGTTGAAGTTTGATTCCTTTTGCTTGGGTGGGGGAGTGGGGACGGGTAATCTTGATGTCACTATGCTTTTTTATCCTCCAGTAGTTTTAGGCTACTGCTTTTGAAAACTTTGGTTCATAAATTCATACCTAGAAACTATATTTTAAATTTATAACATAGCTTCCAAACATTACTTCTCCATTCTTTTGAAAGAGTGACATTTTTTCCTTTTGCTTGCTCTGCAACAACAGCAAAAAGGATTTCCCATGAGGTTTGTGAACTGTTTCCTGGAGCTTAAGTTCTATTACTTAAAATATCTTTTCTTCTATTTTAATTTTATCTCATTTTACTTTTATTATCCTAGTGTTCATCGTTGTTTAACTATTATCACTAAACTTTCTTTCCATCATTATATTCTTATGTTTTTAAGGTTGTCTTTCCAATATGACTTCTTATACTTCATATTTTTGAAATTATTACATTTGTACTTTTGTTTGGGAAAGTGTCATTCAATATTATTTCTTACATTTTATACCTTTCAGATTGACTGCCTTTACCCATAAGATTCTAGCCATTGTGTAAGAGCCTATTGCTTCTCTTGTTTATGTGCTTGTTGCTAAACTATAATTATTCTGTCGAACTGTCCCCCCAAAATGCTCTTTTTAGATGAATATGTGTAACAGGTTTTAAATTACAAGCAAGTAAATCTTTGCCAGAACAATAAAGTAGAACTCATGGTATTTTATGTTAGTAGTATAGTATTCTTTTGGAGCCTCCATTCATGTATTGAGTTTATGCTTCTTAATGGCGAGTGCTTTGTGAACACTGGAATTACAAAGATTTCTGGAGCTCAGAGTTTCTCAACCTCAGAACTACTGACATTTGGACTGGTTACTTCTTAACATAGGGGCCTTTTCTGAGCCATGTAGGATATTTACCACATCTTACACAGTGTCTACTCAGAAAAATTTATTTTCTAAATGGGAATGGCCTTTAAATGAATAATGACTTCACAGTGATAAGTGCTAGGATAAAAGTATGTATAGATTGCCATAGGCACTCAAAAGAAGGAATATCTAACAGTTCAGTAATTTGGGAGAGCTTTAAGAAGTAGTGACATTTCAGCTGGGCTTTGGAGAACCTTGCTATATAAATTATAGGTATTTGCACATATGAAAAGAAACAATGAAAATATAAAAGAGTACAATTTTCACATGTATCCTCATAGGATGTAAAAAATTTTGGTCCAAAGTAACTCTAAAAATTCCCATTAGAGTTTGTTGTAGGAAACCCTATTGACCTATCCTTATGGCTGGATAAGGGAACTTCTGGGATACAGCCATCTTGTGCACTATAGGATGGTTAGCAGAAACCAGCACCTCTACTTACCAGATCTTGGCAACATCCTCTGCACTTTTTCACAACTGAAATGTCTCCAGATATTTTTAAATGTGCCCTAGGTTGGGGTGAGGCTGGCAAAATCTCCTTGAGTTGAGATCCACTGTGCTAGAGAAAGACTTCAGGCCATTTCTCATCACTTTATTGATTAGTAAGGTGAACTCCTTATCTCCATTTGTTTACCTCCTCTCTATGTTAGGTGATTTACACATGGCCTGTCCTTATGCAATTCAAGCCAGCCTGCTGGAGAGATGTACTCATTTGCCTTTGCCCCTTCTTCCTTACAGTAAGCACATGTAGGGCCTATCTTTCTATCTCTACAGGGATCCAAACTGGTGTGACTTGGCCTTACAAATAACCAGCCTTGAAGACATGATCACCACCATAGGTCAGCAAGCAAACATTAAGACGTAGTCACAAGTTTGGGCCATGTTCTTAGTCAGTAATACTGACAATTTGAACTCTATCAAGCTAAACCAAATATCTTAGCTTCATTTATAAGTTCACCTAGTGATCTAATGGAGCAAATTCTAATAATATTGGTTGTATTAAATAATGCTTACAAATATACGGTCATATTAAGTTTGTACAATTTCTGTAATTGTTACTATTATTATTGCTATTTATCCTACCTATTTGTTCTTCTCATAAGTCCCAGAACTGGTACCTTTTTCTCATCTCAGCTCCTATGTTTCTTCCTAAGGTAGTCTACCCCTACTATCCTAAATAAAGTCTCCTTGCCTTCACTTAATATATATTTTTACAGTTTCATTTCTTTTAAAACATTTACCACTGAAAAATATCATGTTTTTATTTGTTTGCTAAGTATTTCTCCCCTGCTAGATTGAAGCTTCATGAGAGCAAGTAACTTGCCTATTTTATCCTGAATCCCAATTCTACCCCTCACTAGCTGTTTGAGTTGAACAAACTTAATAACATCTTTATACCTCAGTTTTTTCATCTGTAATATGGGGGCGCTACTAAGAATCCCTACATCATAGGGTTTTTGTGATGATTAAAATAGTTAATATATGTAGAGCATAAGAGTTAGCCATTAAAATACTTAAGGAAGGCTTTCAGAGCAGGAAGTAAGTTAAGAGATTGTCTAGGTCAGAGTTTCCTAGTGTTCTAAGGACGATAGGCATTTCTTGATTTAAAAAAAATCAAATGGCCGGTACATTTTGGCAAAGCTTGCTGACAAAAATGTTGAATAGAATTTTTATTGGCAGGACTTCTCAAGATAAAATAAACAAATGTTCATTGTGATTCTTTAACAGATGGAGATAGATTAGACTATTTCCTGTATTTGACCAAGAACATTTTTTCTTTCTTTTCTGTAGTACATTTCTTAGATGAGGACCACACTTTGAAAAAATAAAACCTTCTCTTTGAAGATGACACATTTAACTTCTTACCCATCCCAGCCCATGAAATCACATACATATTGACAACACAGGCCTAGGTGTATTTAACTATCTTATCACAAGTATTTAAATTTCAATGGATCATCCACATTTGTCTGCTTGAAATTCTGGCTTGTTAGAGTTTCAGGTCACCTCAGCTCCCAATATTCACTTCTGTCTCTCCTTGCATTTATGATTGTTTTGGTGGCCTGAATTTTACATTCTTCTTAGAGACCATGTTGTTTTTTGCCTTTTTGGGATTATTTACGTCTACGGAAATGCTCGCTTTTTAGGAGAATTATTGATTTGCTCAAGGTCACACAGAAAGTTAGCATTTGGCTGACATATCATCTCTCCTAGCACTGACCAGCCATCTAAATCTGATTTGTTTGGCCTGACCATTGTTTAAAACTTAATCCTTTTAAAATGAAAAGTGTGTGTTCTACAGCTCATTCTAGTCTATAACAGGAGACAGCAAACTTTTACTGTAAAGGGCCAGATGGAAAGTGTTTCAGGCTCTGCTCTATATGTGCTTTATGTCTCAATTACTAAGTTCTGTCACTATAATGCAAAAGTACCCATAGATGATATATTAACAAATGGAGATGACTGTGTTCCAATAAAGGTCTCTTTATAAAGACAGGTAAGCCATAGTTTCCCAATTCTTGGTCACACCAGTCCTTAAAATCTTACATCCGGATGGCTTTATGGGTTCATAACATAAGCTTGGCCCCTAAGAATCTACGTTTTCAAACTCTTGAATACATATTGACAGATAAATTAAGGACTGAAGATATTTATTATTAGGAAATTACTACTAGATGGCTATTTATATACTATTTGAAATTCTCATTTTTTAGGTTTCATGTTATTAGAATCCAGGGGCATTTATTTCTAATACTGTTATCTGGTTGCACTTATGATTATTAAGTTCTTACTACCACGCTCTTACTTTATAGCATTTATCCAATTGCAGATCTGGAAAAAGATTCCAGTTGGAACAATGATGGAAAATAATGCAGTATCTGGATGGATATGTCACTTTGATAAAATTATACAATCTATGATATTAAAAATCAGATTCAGAGGTTTTATGTATTTAAATATACAATTACCTCTGAAGTCACATAAAGTTGGCAGGACTGTTGTTTGCCCACAAATTCCCAATGCAGTAAATTGGGTTTGCTGACTCTCACAGGATTCTGCAAATTTTTGGCATGGGCTTATGCATTATGGGGCTTTGCATTCCAGCTTTTAACTTGTCTTTCAAATGTGCTCAAATACTTTCTCTAATTAGTGACTATTCATGGCACAAGGACAGGAAAACTTTTTGCTATTACTGTCCAATGACTCTTTCTTATGGAAACTTAGGGAAAGAGTATATTATCTTTCTTCTTTCCTTAAATCCATGTCCTATGTTTAGTGGACATTTTCATTTTATAATTTAGACCTGCCAGTTTTATCACATTACCATGTTCTTGGTAATAATCTCTCTTTAAATAAACCTCATATTATAACTTTTTTGAAACAAATTGTTCATTATGGCATAGGTAATAAAGACTAAAATGCCCAGGAATTGACAAAATGAAATTGCTGACACACCTCCTATTAAAGAAACATAAACCTACCATCTTTACAAACCAGGAAAATTTAAAATTCTAGTGTACAATGACCGATAAAACATAATTTCAATGATCAAATGGTTTATATAAAAATTCTCCCTTGATCATTATTATTTCTTAAACCAATGTCAAAGCTACTATTTTAATGTACACATCATTTTAATTCAACCCCCCTCTAAGGACAACAACAACTAAAACTTAAACTGGCTTCCTGGAATCTTCCAGAAGGATATGTGAGCATACTAAACATCTATTCTTCTGTCAAAAAATATTGGGAAGACTTATTTTAAAAAAGTGTTTATTAATGTTTCTCAACTAAGATGTTTCTCTTTGCAGTATTTAAATCATAAGAATACACATTTAAAATACATAATTTGCATCAAGCTGTCACATATTTTAAGTATTTGCTTTGGAAATACTCTTTTTTTTTTTTAAACATTTAACATTTAAAGGTTTAAATTTATTTTGTGATGTCTTATTAAATTTTTTTCTAAAATTATTTACCTATAATACACAGCATGAAGAAAAGATTCTGTATAAAGGAATAAACTTACAGGTAACTGCTCAAGAATACTTCTACTTTATGTAATAAGACATACTTGTTCAGTGAAGTAGTTTAAAGTGAAAAACAGAATATTAAGAACAGAAATAGGATCTAAGACAAATTCTGCACTATTTCTTCTAATGAAAGGTCTAATTAGATTGAGAAGAAGTCTAAATTTTATTTTTGCCACTGTAGTAGAACCAGAACTAATTGTTCATTCATTCTGTGTATGAATTTTCCACTGGCCAAACATTATTGTGCATTCTTAACTCATAACAATGCAGCAAAGATATAATCATACTTGTGTTTTCGAGTTCTTTGTGGCTAAGAGGTATCCTGCTAGCAGGAACTACGACAATTATCTCTACAGATGGCTATACTACTGGAACTGAAGCTCATTGATTACATTGTAGCAGTTCAATCAAAAGGTAATGAGAAACATAATCATCTATGAAGATGTTAATTTTCACTAGAATATATTGCAATCTACATTACATGCTCATGAAAACATTTTAAACTACTGAAAAATGCTTAAGCAGAGTTCAGCTATTTCAAAACTTCTGTAGATAACTGAGCAGGGGACAAGAATATTCTTTTCTATGAGACTCCTTTAACACACACAGATGTACATACCCACACAGATGTTTCAAGCACATTGTTTTCTCTTATGCATTCTATAAAAACTCGTTACCTGTTACATTAGGCTTTATGAATATTAATTCATGTACTTCTATTGGATTTGGCATAAGATTGTTGATACTCTAACTGATATATATGTGGACTCAAGCTGGTGACTAACGTCAGAAAATACGAACTTTGGAAGGTAAAGGTCATTGAAAATATCTGCAAGATAGCCATGGTTGGTTTCTCAGACAACTGTCATTTCCCTTCCTTTTGTTTCTTGACAGCAGTACCTGCCCTGCATCAGAAACTGGAAGTGCCAGATAGTCACTAGGCAAACCTCTTATGAAGCTAGAACATAAAAAGTATGGTTTGGTTCTGGCCACCAGAACAGGAAGAGGAATATGTTTGGGTAAGATATTGAGAAACAGCTTCTTCCTTGGTTAAAAAGAGGGAGTGAGGCATAAGAACTTTCACCTTGTCCCTCTATATTTTTTTATTTTAATTGTTGGTTGAGACTATTATATCTGGAGCTACAGTGGACACTATGTAACCATGAGATAACAGGTCCAAAGATGAAAGCCAATATTCTAGGGATAGTGGTATAAAAAAAATGAAAAAAGCCTAGTCTTTTGATAAAATATTTGAGCTACTGAAACCAAATCTGAAACCATTTATGTTGAGATTGTTATAGGAAACAATGTACCTACTGCTCAAATATTCACTTTTAATGAGAAATCTGTTTCTTATAGCCAAAGACATACTCTCAATATACTCCTTTTACTGCATTATTAGGTACCTATAAGAGTGTGTCACATGGTTTGTTGGTTGCACAGCTAACGCAAAAATACAGCTCTTTTAAGTACCAGAAGAGTCTGATCTACCACATATATTTTTAAATCCTGATTTAATAATTTGAGTTTAAGTAGACTTTAGGCAAAAATATAAAAGAAATAGAAAAATAATTCTAATGCTTTAGTTCTTTATTAGAAAGAAGTTTTGACAATACAAGGCTAACAAAAAAATGAATATCTTACTTTGTACTTAATTATTAAGTACAAAGGTGCATTAGAGATAATGAGAGATATATTGTATTTTTAATAAGTTAAAAAGAAATAATATCTAAAAAATATTTGCATAGTTTTATATGTTAATCATAAGGTTAAGAAAACATTTCTACAAATAATTTAGGGTTAAGAGTGGTTTATATTATGTGGTCACATAAAGAAATCTACCTATGGGTGGTGAACACACAATGTGATATATATGACTTAAATTGTTAAATTGTAAACCTGCAACTTATTAGATTTTATTAATTAATGTCACTCTCAAAATTAATTAAAAAAATTTTTTAAAGTAAAAAAAAGAGTGGTTTATGTTTTTTCTTTTCTGCATTTGACTTTTTAATATTCTAGTTTTCTATTTTAACAAATTCATTTTCAAAAAAAATTTGATGTAATTTCTGATGTTTATAATTTCTGCTTTTCAGAAATAGTGACTGTGATTTTATATTATATTATTTACTTTACTTTTTATTACTTTAGTTTCAGAAATCAGGTAAAGATGTTAATATTTTTAAGTCTGTATTCCGCCTTTTATATTTTATATCTTCAAAGAAACCTCATAAATCTTTTTCTCTAAATTTTGTTTTTTCTTAAAATAATATTTGACTCAGACTCAACTAGATATTTTTTCTTTTATATAAAATTATCGCTACAGATTCTTCCTTACTACTAAACTCCTATTACTGGCATATTTTTTGATAGTGTCTATCAATACATAGAAAAATTTAGATATTATTTAATAATTGGAATGATGTGTATTTCTAGCTCCACGGGTTCACTTAAAATAGCAATTTAAGAGCAAATTTTTCTGAGTATAACTTTCTGATTGGCTTTAACCAAGACTAATTTTTTTCCTATGGCTATAATTTGGCATAGAGACCGTCATGCTAGAATATGATTATAACAATCAGCACAATCAAATATAATAGGACAGCTATCAGAAATAATGGACTTTACAATAAAAATAACAATAGAAATCTACTCTAAATGAGATGATTGTGAAATGTGCCTCATAATGAAAACTTATTTTGATCAAAGAACTGTAAAAGACACTGAGGTCCAATTCAATATTTCTTTTGGTAATTATATTTATTTAAAGTAAATTTTTTTTAAGCTAGTCATATGTTCAACCACTGCTTTTCAACATACTCTGAAGAAAAATTATATTTCTAAACCTGAATTTTATTGTGGAAAGATTAACTTTTGTAAACAACAAAAATGCTTAACTAATTGCCCAAAGACAAAAGAAAAATCTAATTCTTCATATCACTGTTATCATTGTGGACAAAATAGCAAGTTAATAATCTAAAGTCTAGTTTTGTACTATACTGATATTGCACTTTTCAAATTCTCTGTAAGTTAAGCCTTTTAAATTCATTAACCAAATAATTCTTTCATTAATGTAACTAACATCTATCGAGCACATATTTGATGCTAGGCTAAAGGCTGTGACTAAGATGTGATTATTACCTTTAGATATCTCACTACTTAGTGGAGTGGTCATAAAAACTTATGATTAACAATAACAAAGGATACTTTGAGGGTTTTTATTATGTGAACGACAGTGATTCAAGGATTATCAAACAAACACAATCTCTGCCCTGCCCTGATGGATCTTACATTCTATCAGAAAATTCAGTAATTAAATGATTATAAAATGAGTGTATTTATTTATTGTGATTGGAATTTATGCTACTCAGAAGATGGCAGAGTGATATGAGAACTTGTAATTCAGGACCTGACCTAGATATAACTTCGTATCAGATAACATTGGAATTAGAGTTTAAGAGTCAAAGAGTTCACTACATGAAGAAGGCAGAAAAGGAATTCCAAGCAAAGAAAATCCATCAGCACTCACCTAGATATTAAAGTATTTGACATGTTCTGGAAATAGCAAAGTATTTTCTCAAAAAAATTTTTTGGCAACACAATGAGGATGAGAGGAGTTCTTTGCTTCCTTAACATTAATGTCCACAGAAGATAGTTATTTTCAGGAGCACTCATGGAGAAGCTTCACTCACAGAATTATTCCCCTATCAGTCCATAATACATCATTTTCCCAAGGCCAAACAATACTGGACCTTCACACTGTAATCAGGTCCTCATTCTTAGGGATGGAGAAACATCAGTGCCAAAATAAGAAGAGGGAGCTCACTTTCCCTAGAGGAAAGGAAAGACTGAATGTTTCAATAAAGCTGTCATAGAAAAAATCTGCCTCTTACTTTTCTGTTCCCTAGTTTGATGAATGTTACCACTAGTTTCCCTGTAGCCTAAGACAAAAAACTTGGAAGCCATTCTAAATCTTTGTTTTTATCACCTTCCAATTAAGGCCCTTTCCCCAACTCACTTCTCAGTTTATTTACTTTTTAGTTTAGTCTCTTTTACTTCTTGAACTATGATAACCCAGGTCTTTGTAACAGCCCCTTCACTAGTCTGCCTGTCTCCATTTTTATCTTCTTCCAGTCCATACTTACCATTGTCACCAGAGGAATTCCCAAAATAGTTTGGTCATGTTATTTCTGGTCTCAGATATCAAATTATTTTAGGAAAAGATTGAAATTCCTCAACACTGTATTCAATGTACCTTAAAATTTGACACCAGCTTACCTTTATGATTTTCTTACCTGTAAAACTCCTATACATACTATAATCTAGTCATAATGAGTTATTTGTAGTATCCTAAATAAGTAAGGCTCTCTAATGGCAGTCATTCTCTGGTAGAGTTAGCTTTGGAGGTCATGAGGATAAATATATCTCTTTTAAATATATCTCAGAGAACTCCTCAAATTAAAATATTACAATGGAAAATAATTGCATTTTTATAAGAAGAAATTGTTAGAAAAATATTTATTATGATTTCACTTCTTGAAAAAATATTGTTACCAAAAACTCAATTTTTATATATAAAAGAAAAATAAAAACAATGCTATTGGTTTGTTTGCAACAAATATGAATTCTAATGTGAAGCTGACTGGTAGAAAATAATATTTAAAAAATTATGTAAGGCCACCTTGAATAATGTATTATTCACAGTGGCCAAGACATGAAAATAACCTAATTGTCCTTTGATAGTTGATTGGATAAAGAAAGTGGTGCATATATACAATGGATTATTACTCAGCCATAAAAAAATGAAATACTGTCATTTGCAATAACATGGATGGATCTTGAGATTATCATGCTAAGTGAAATAATTCAGACAGAAAGAGTTGAGAATCATATTATTTCACTCATATGTGGGATATAAAAGTGAAAGAAACAAATAAACAAGACAAATAAAAACTCATAGACATAGACAATAGTTTAATGGCTACCATTGGGAAAGGGGGGAGGGGTGGAGGTAAGAAAGGGTAAAGGGGATCAAATATATGGTGATGAAAAAAAGGAGATTTGACTTTGAGTGGTTAACACCAAATGTAGTACACATATGATGTATTACTGAATTGTATACTTGAAGCCCATATAATTTTATTAATTGATGTCACCCTCAAAAATTTAATAAAAAACAATAAAAAATTTATGTAAGGGCTGTGATATACAACATGACGACTCTATTAACATTGCTTATGATATATATGATAGTAAATTCTCATCACAAGAGAAAGTTTTGATTTTTTTCTTTTTATTGCATATATATGAGCTGATGAATGATAATTAAACTAATTGCAGTAATAATTTCACAATAATGTAAGTCAAACTATTATGCTATATACCTTAAAATTCCAAAGTGATGTATGTCAATTATATCTCAATAAAACTGTCAAAAAACTGAAGAAAAAATTCTTGTTATAAATATAAATTATATCCATATAAAAGGAAAATAAACTTAAAAAATCAATGTAAAGAAGGTTGTCCTAGAACCTCAATGAAGTAGCAGGTAGAATCTATCACTGTTTCCTAATGTAAAAGCAATTAAGTTGGATGTAGATGCTGAGTTTTACAATAAAGACCTAGAAGTAATGGAATCTTTATTATGGTGACTTCTCTTCTAATTTTACATGACATGTTCTTCTGAACCAATCAATACCATTGGCTTTCCTCATACCATTTTACAGGCAACAGACTTATCAATAATATTGCATATTAGTTAGGACAGGGTTTTTCAAACTTTGGCCTGCAAGCCAAATCTTGTCCATTGATTGTTTACAAGTTAGATTTTTTTTCTATTTTTAAATAGTTGAAAAAAATTAAAAAAATATTTTATGACATATAAAAATGATATTATTCAATTTCAGTGTGCATAAAGAAAGTTTTATTGAAACATAGCCATGCTCATTTGGTTATATATGGTCTTTGGCTAATTTTCTGTTACAATGGCAGAGCAGTTGTGATGCAGACTTTACGGCCTACAAAGTCTAAAATATTTACTATGTGGCCTGTTGCAGGAAAAAGTTTGCTGATCTCTGAATTAAAATGATACCTATTATGAACTGAATGTTTGTGTCCCTTCAAAATTCATGCTTAAGCCCTAACCCCAATGTGATAGTATTTGTAGGTAGGGCCTTTGGCTTTAGATGAGGTCATTAAAGTGGCGCCCCACAATGAGATTAGCATACTTACAAGAAGAGGAAGAGAGATCAGAGCTCCCTCTCTCTCTGCCATGTGAAGACACAGTGAGAAGGTAGCATCTGTAAGGCGGGAAAAGGGTCCTTGATCTTGAAAGACAATCACAATCTTGAACCCTCTTCAAAAATGACCTATAATAAGTCCCTTCTAACTCCCTCTTAGATTCTACATAGTTTTCCATGGTATGCAATCTCCCTTGCTATAGCAATTAAATTGAATGCTGGTGAGTAGGTGTATTTGGTGGTCTTTGCCTGCTGGTTAAGAATATCACCTCTCTGGTATTAGTGAATTGGGCACACAGGCTCTCCATGTCAAAATCATGCTTCATACTCACCACAGAAGCTACTGACTATGAGGAATTCATTAGAGCTTGAGCAATAGCAACAAAGATAATAGCAACAGAGATTGGAGGCAGATGGTGCAGTAGCAGTGGTCAGTACCCAGTGCTGGCAGGGTGCCAGTTCAAACTATGGCACTCAGTGTTCAGTGGTGGAAACCATGGTATTATACCATATTTCATATTGTTCTTTCTAAAATTGTTTTTCTTATTTTCTAAGTTTTATTTATTGTCTTATTGTTGATTATTTCATTTATTCAATATCATCTCATTAAAATCTTTTAAAAGTCATATTGTGTTGATTATTGTGTGATTAGCTAAGTGCCTGTTAATATTGGAACAATATTTTACATAATCTCCCTATGCAACTTCATTCATGTGGAGACAATCATAATTCTCCAGTCACAGATGCTCTTTTAAGTTCCAGGTCTAGTTTTTTTAACAGCATCTTTGAATATAGCATATAAACTTCCAATTTATCATATCAAAAACAAAATTAGTCATTTTCCCAGGCCTCCTCTATTTCTTTTTTTTATCTATTTGATATCGACTAAATCAGAAATTCATGACTAATTATTCATCAAGCCTTATGGATATTACTCTCTCTGAAATCTATTTCTTCTCATCTCTATAGTTATTTTCAGAGCTCTACTACAAAGGTTTATTTATCTCATGAATTACTTCCATGGCTTTGTTAACTGGTTACCATGTCTTCTATTATGCCATGTCTCTCTATAATCTGCTCTACATAGAAGCCAGAGAAATTCAGGTTATTGGCAGAAAAACAGACATGATACTGGCAGAAAAAGAGACATGAAGACCAATGGAACAGAACTGAGAGCCTAGAAATACATCTACCTATATATGGGAATATAATTTTTGACAAAAGAGCAAAAAAACATACAATAGAGAAGAGAAAAGCCCTTCAATAAATGATGCTGAGAAAATTGGAAAGCCACATGCAAAAGAATGAAACTAGACTGCTATTTTTGCCATAAAAATTAACTCAAAATGAATAAGACTTAAATATAAGACTTGAAACAATAAAATATGTAGAAAAAAACAATAGGTACTAAACTTATGGATCTTGGTCTTAGAGAGGATTTTGTGAATTTGACCTCAAAGGCAAGGAAAGTAAAAGCAAAAATAAATGAATGGAACTGTATCAAACTAAAAAGCTTCTGCACAGCAAAAGAAACCATCAACAAAACAAAAAGGCAACCAACTGAATGGGAGAAGATATTTGCAAACAATACCTCTAGTAAGGGGTTAATATCCAAAATATATAAATAACTCATACAACTCAACAACAAAAAATCCAATTAAAAAATGGGCAGAGAACTTAATAGATACTTCTCCCAAGAAGACATATAAATGGACAACAGACATATAAAAAGATGCTCAACTTCATTAGCTATTAGGGGAATGCAAATCAAAATTATGATGAAAACTTCATACCTATTAGAATGGCTATTATCAAAAAGATAAATAAGAACAAGTGTTGGAGAGATTGTGGAGAAAAAGGAACTTGCTGGTGAGAATGTAAACTGGTACAGCCAATATGGAAAACTGTATGGAGATTCCTCACAAAATAAAATAGAGTTACCATATGATTTAGTGATCCCTCTTCTTGGTAAATATCTGAAATATTTGAAAACATTTATTTGTAAAGATATATGCACCCATATGTTCATTGCAGCATTATTCACAGTGGCCAAGACATAGAAACAACTGAAGTGTCCTTCAAAAGGTGATGGGATAAAGAATATGTGGTACATATATCCAGTGGAATACTACTTAGCCATAAGAAGAGATGAAATACTGTCATTTGTGATAATGTGGACGGATCTTGAGAATATCATGTTAAGCAAAATAAGTCAGATGGAAAAGTCAAGAATCTTATGATTTCACTCATATGTGGGATAGAAAACTGAAAGTAATAAACAAGATAAAAAAGAAATATAAACTCAGACACAGACAACAGTGTGGTAGTTACCAGATGGAAATGTAGGTGAATAGGGAGGTAGCAAAGGGTAAAGGGAATCAAATATATGGTGATGGAAGGAGAATTGACTTTGGGTGGTGAACATGCAATGCAATATACAGATGATATATTATAGAATTATATACTTAAAGCCTAAATAATTGTATTAACCAATGTCACCCCAATAAATTTAATAAAATTACAGAAAAACACAGAGAAATCTTTTAAAAAGGCAAGCCATATATTGTCATATAAAAACTTTTGGCTCACCTTTTTTCAGAACAAAGTTGCTTCCAGAATAAAAATTCACATAACACTGGAATGTTTATTTAGAAAGCCTTTTAAGATTTCCAAGGCATGTTCTATTATGCTACATGGAATGTGTAATGGTTTCCATATTTCTGTCTAATAGAGTTCTTTCTTGTTTTCTATTCTAAGCAGGAAGTGGAACTCCCCCCCAAATTTTTAAAAACCTTTGACATACCTATAACACTACAGTGCTATAGCATAAGTTGATTCTATGAAGCATTTATTCATTTATTCAACAAATATTTATTAAGCATCTTCTATGTACCAGATCTTACTCTAAGATATAAGAATATAGCAGAAAGTAAAATGAATGAAATATCTGCTCTCGTGGAGCTACTATTTTAGCGGGGAGAGATGTCCAAGAGGGAAATAAGATAAATATATCCTATGAAGGTAAGTGCTATGTAGAAAATAAAGCAGGCTGAGAATGATTGAGAGTATAATGTGGTCAGAGGCAACCACTTTAAAAAGCTATAGTCTTATCAACATTCTTAAGGAAGTGAGGAAATGTAATGATATAATGTAGTGTAAATAAACACAGAAGACTATACTGGATAACACCATGAATTCTGGAGTTAGACTGGGATGAAATTTGAGCAGTCAATTTTAAGCCTAGTGATCTTGGTCAAAATATTTACTTTTTCAGTTCCTCAGTTTCCCTGTTTGTGAAATAGGAACACTATGAGTACCTACAATTTGGGTTGCGCATCTTAAATAAGTTACCAATTCACCTCACTTTTAAATTTTTAAAATTTTTATGTTTTAGGCAAGGCAACACTTGGTTGACCTCACAGATTGCAAGAACCTTGTTTGCTTACAATTCCTTATTTAAAAAAAAAATTATGCCTATAGCACCTTCCTAGATGGTCTCCCATCTGAGTACTAACCAGGTCTGATCCTGCTTAGCTTCTGAGATCAGATAGAATGGGGCTTACGCAGGGTAGCATGGCCATAGATTACAGGGTAGCACAGCCGTAGACTACTTTTAACTTTTAATCAAAGTATAAGATACCTATACAATAATACATATCAGAAATATAAGGCTCACTGAATTTTTATATACTGGTTACCCATTTAATCAATATCAGAATAAAGAAACAGAATATTTCCAGAGTTTAAAAGCACCTTCTCTTGTGCACTCTTCTAGCTGCTACCTTACCTCCTAAAAGACAACCACTATTAAAGTTTCTGAGAGCACAGACTAGTTTTTTCCAGTCCTATTCTAAGTAAATGAAAACATATATTCCTTGCCCTAAATGTTCATACAAGACTTGTACATGAATATTCATAGAAGCTTATTGAATAATAGTCAAAAATTGGAATAAAACAATTAAAATATCATTGAGAGGTGAAAAGATAAAGCAAGACAATTGATAAGTGTTACAACATGGATAAATCTCGGAATAATTATGCTCAGGGAAAGAAGCCAGACAAGGCTTCCAGTCAAGATGACAGAGTAGATAAATTCTTGGCTGGCCTCCTCTCATAACTACCTCGAAATTACAACTAAACTACAGAACAACCATGATTGAGAACCACATGAAGCCTAAACAGAAGTCCTATAATTAAGGATATGCAGAAGAAGCCATCTCAAAACTGGTGGGTGAAGATGCAGAATGAGCTGGCCCCATACTTGCATGTGACAGTTGAAAATCAGGAGATGATTGAAAATCAGGAGAGATAACTTGGCTGTGGAAGTCCCTCCAGAGGAGCGATGGGTTCCAGTCCCACATTAGGCTCCCTATCCAAAGGTTCTGGAGCCAAGAGAAGACCCCACAGCTTCTGGCTGTGAAAACCAATGGAGATTGTGGCTGAGACATAGGGCAGCTGGAGTCCCAGTTCTTAAACAGCCTGTGCTAGGACTTACTTGTTGATGAACTCACTCACCCTGAGCTCCAGTGCTGGGGTAGCAACTCAAAAGGTGCCAGGGACATATAGGGAAGAACTGTATGGCTTCAGGGAGAGGGCCAGAGGAGCAACCTTCTCTTAGGTGGAGTTGCTGGCAGAAACCATTATTCCTTTGTTGAGCCCTTTCCTCATCCAGAGTGCAGACACAGGTGGCCGCCAGATCTGAATCTCCAACAACCTGGCTAATGCTGGTCAACCTGCTCTGTCAATTCCCTGAGATCCTGCACCACGCAACTTTCAGGCCCACTCAAGCTGTTTGTAGTGG
This sequence comes from Cynopterus sphinx, assembly GCA_030015415.1. Classification (NCBI taxonomy): domain Eukaryota; kingdom Metazoa; phylum Chordata; class Mammalia; order Chiroptera; family Pteropodidae; genus Cynopterus; species Cynopterus sphinx. The sequence goes on from CM057387.1 coordinate 83,401,373, forward strand.
CTTTTTTATACAAATAGCCTGTCTTGGCTCATGCTGCAGACTTTCCTAAAATCTCTCAAAGCCTCAAACCCAAATAAGCAGCATTGGCCTCAGCGTGCTCTATACGTCTTGCTAAGTAGTCCCACCTGTAGTAGCACCTGTAGTAGCACCTGTAGCAGCCAGCCTCAGTTCACAGCTTAGCTTTTCCTAGGAACCTTCAAGCCCAGCACATGTGGCAACCATCTGAAGATCATTTTGTAGCTCATAACAAGTGGTTCCAGGAAAGGCACAGGCAATGGCTGATCTTGGCCTGCAACAGAGCCTCTCCCAAGAGGCCCAGAAACAAAACACCTAGTGGCCAACTTCAGACCAAACAAGAGCACCGCCACACTGCATTCACAAGTTACATACTCAAAGGGCAGATGGGCAGGTACCAGAGTCCCACTAAAGCAAATCCTGTTCCTTAGGGTCAGCCTCTGCAAAACAGTTCCTGCTCTGTATTCATGGCTGATCCTCACAACTAATAAGCCTGAGGGTCAATTCCTCCCACTGTTCTGCAAACAGCAACCAAGGCTCAACTACAACAGGAGGCTCAATACACAACCCCACAAGGTATACACCTGGAACACCCGGCTCAGGTGACCAGGGAAGATTGCACCACTGGGCCCCACAGTACACCTACTGCATAAGGCCACTCTATTAATACCAGGAGACATAGCAGCCCTACCTAATACATAGAAACAAACACAGAAAGACAGCCAAAATGGGGAGACAAAGAAATGTGTTCCAAATGAAAGAACAAAACAAAGCTCCAAAAAAAAGAACTAAATAAAATGGCGATAAACAATTAATCAGATGTAAAGTTTAAAACGCTGGTTATAAGGATGTTCAATGATCTCAGTGAGAACTTCAACAAAGAGATAGAAAACATAAAAATGGAGATAGAAAACATAAAAAAGAACTAGTCAGAAATGAAGAATATAACAACTGAAATAAAGAGTATATTAGATAAGATCAACAGTATGAAGAAGAAAATTAAACCAGCAATTTTGAAGATAAGGTAGCAGAAATCACCCAGGTAGAACAGAAAACAAAGAAACAAAGAAACAAAGAAACAAAGAAACAAACAAAATGAATCAAAAAAAAAAATGAGAGAAGTTTAAGGTGCCTTTGGGATAACATCAAGTGTAACAACATTTGCATCATAAGGGTACCAGAAGAAGAGAGAGAGCAAGGAATTAATAAACTATTTGAAGTTATAGTGATGGAAAACTTCCCTTACCTAGTGAAGGAAATAAACATACAAGCCCAGGAGGTGCAGAGAATCCCAAACAAGATGAACACAAGGAGGCCCACACTATGACACATCATAATTAAAATTCCAAAGCTTAAAGACAAAGAGAAAAGCTTAAAAGCAGCAAGAAAAAAGCAGTTAGTTGCCTACAAGGGAGCTCTCATAAGACTGTCAACTGATTTCTCAACAAAAACTTTGCACTCCAGAAGGAATTGGCATGAAATATTCAAAGTGATATAAGCAACCAATCTACAACCAAGATTACTTTACCCAGAAAAGCTATCGTTTAGAATTGAAAGATGGATTAAGAACTTCTCAGGCAAGAAATAGCTAAAGGAATTCATCAGCACCAAACCAATATTACAAAAAATGTTATAGGAATTTCTTTAAAAAGAAAGAAAAAAAGATAAAAATTATCAACAATTACTTTAATCTGAGGTGGCAACACTTATATCTGACAAAATAGACTTTGAAACAAAGGATATAACAAGAAACTAAAAAGGACCCAGTTAATTAATAACACTTCTGGGTATTAATCCAAAGAATATCAAAACACTTCTTTGAAGTTGAAGAAATATATACAACCATTTGTTCATTGCAAAATTATTTACAACAGCCAAGATATGGAGTCTATCAATAGATGAATGAATAAAGAAGAGGTGGTACACACATACAACAAAATATTACTCAGCCATAAGAGAGAATGAAATACTGCCATGCGCAACAATGTGGATGAACCTAGAGAGTATTGCGCTAAGTGAAGCAAGTAAGAGAGAGAAAGAAAATTAAAAAAGAAAAATTATTTTAAAAAAGAAAAAATAAGCCATATTAAAAAGAACATATACTAAATTAAATTTATATAAATTTCTGGAAAATTTAAACTAATCTATGACAGAAAGCAGAATGATATTAGTCGGGGTAGGGGGTGGGTGAGCAGTGCCAGGAGGAAACTTTTGGAGGTGATGAATATGTTCATTATCTTGATTGTGGTGATTCTTTCACTGGTGTATATTTCAAATTTATCAAATTGTACAAATTATATGCAGTTTATTATATGTCAATCATATGTCAATAAAGCTGTTTTTCAAAACATAAGTTTTGAGTATTTTACTAACAAATATTAGCAAAATTTTCCTGAATTCAACAAGTTTCAAACCTATACAAAATATTATCACATATCCTCAAAATTTCAATCCAGTTTGGGTGAACTCTACTCAGCTGAGCCATTGTAATTACGAACAAGGCTTCTGAGTCAGGCTGCCATAGTTCAAATCCTTTCTCCTCACTTTACCAACTTTGTGATTGGAGAAATTTTTCCTTTATGTTTCAGTTTCCTTATTTGTGAAATAGAGATAATAATATTGCTTATTTCAAAGAGTTAATGTGAGGACTATGTGAGCTACTATAAATATAATTTAAAAATAATTTAGAAATCAATAAATATTAGCAATGCCATTACATTAGAGTTGATTCAAGTGCTCATATTAGCTAAAGTCAAATGGACAGTATTCCTTGCAGAATTTACTGAAATGGGTTTATTTCTTTTTATTGATCTAATCATTATACTGGCATATGAAACCCCACTTGAATGGGTCTGTTCTGCTTTTCAAACCTCATCTCTTGATATGCACAGCCAATACATCTAGGACAAATGAATCTAGTAGTTTACATAATTCATCAGTTTCTCATTCATCTCATTCCTTTTGTACATGACTCTCCTTGCCTTAGAATATCTCTTCCATGGAAACAAAATATTATTGAAAAGACCAAATATATCAAAATTTTCAGCACATGGCATAGTACTTAGCACATTATAAGTTTTCAACAAAAGTTGGGCAAGTTTATTCTGAATTCTAATTTTTATTCTTTTATTGAGTTTTCTGACACTAATATTGAGTGCCTTTATTTCTTATCCTGTCCCCTAAGCTTGGTATTAACAGAATATACTATTTTGTTCTTCTGTTAGAATCTTTAAACTACGAAACTAAGATGACAGGTTATAGCTCTCCATCTCAATGTATCCATATTTATTGCTCATTTAATCCTCTTTAGTTTTAAGTCTTCATTTATAATTATAGATACCCACATAAACATGTTGATACAGAGAAGACTAATAAGAACAACATTCTTTTGCTTTTTCCTGTTTCTTTAGTTGCTTTGTATTTTTTTTCGAAAGATCAAAATGTATAACAATTATGTACAGCACAGAAAAAAATGTTGACTTCCAAGTATAATACATTTTATACTAAAAATAAATTTAGAAATCTCTTAGAATAACAAATGCTTTGATATTATAAGCTACATAGCTCTTACATTTATTTATATCAAGAAATACTAAAAGTACATTGTTCAGTAATTAATGTATAGAAACATTCTGAATAGCTTAACTGTATTTTATGGTAATTATTATACAAAACAATTTCTAGTTCCAAGTTTTGCCAGTTTGTGTGAAATCCCTCTGCAAAATATCAACTTATAATAAAAATTATAATTCTAAACATTTGTCCTCAAGGAGAAATATAATATAGAATTAATATACATCAATAAATAGCATAAGCTGACACAAAAATCAATGCATGGCCTGTGGCACTAAGGATATTAATTATATGGTAGCAAATAACATTAAAGTTCTTATTAGCTGGATAGGAAATTCCTTTTATGCATTTCTTAGCAGGTTAATGTGCCGACCAAAAAAAAAAAAATACTGTTGTAAATGCTCTTTAATAGGCTTTGAAAATTTTAATGCATATTAACAGTATGAGGTTATTGTTACCTTTACAATCTCATATCTTAGGAAATGTAAAAGAAGAAACCATCTCAATTTTAAAAGACTGAAAAACTAAAATTGATAAAGATACTGAGTCATAAATTAAAGGCAGCAATAAATGCTTTACATATTACAAATAAACTGACACTCTTATAACCTTGTAAAACTCATTTATCGTCTCAATTTATCATTAGGAGGACTGGATGGTTACCTGTAAATCCAGAATTCAAAATGTGACCTGACATTTTTTTTTAAATGAAAGCATCTAAAAAGAATAAGCAATTCATGTCATGTGTGACAAATATCTATAATCTATAAGAGGTATTAATATAATCTGATTCCTAATCAAGTTCCTTGAAGGTAAACCAATTAAATGAGCAACATCAGCACAAATAATTTGAAGCTGCTAAAATATAATTTAAGCAGGACTATCATCTATATGCAAAACAGTAAAGTCAGTACATCGTGGCGCACTGGAGAGAGAAATGAATTTGAATTGAGGTTTTGCTATATTCTTTAAGAGTGATCTTGTGTAAATTGCTTCATTTCTCTGAGACTTAAGTGCCCTCATTGGTAAAAATGTGGCAACACATACTTTACACAGTTAGAAGGTTTAATGAAACAATGTTGTGGGTAAATAGACTGGCATATCCACCAAATAAATATTAGTTCTCCTTCATTGTCAAGGAAGATTAGATCATTTCCTGGCTAAATCAGTTATGTTTAGATTACTGTTTTATTAAAGAAGAGAAAGATTGAGTTGTAAAGCATATGACTTCATGTATCTTCAGGTTATCAAAGTGCCAATCAAGAGATTTAAAAATGCATATTGTACTGTTTAAACACATCACTTGCTTTAGTTATGAGATATTGCTCTAACATTTATTTTTTATTTGAGTTTTTGACTCCTGCCTTAAATACTAACTCTTTGTTGCTCTTATATAAGTAAATAATTTTTAATAGCTACCAGTTATCCAGGTTCAAATTCCTCAATCTACCTTTCCACTTTTACTTTCACTGCACATTTTAACTTATTACAACCTTCAGCAAAATCAGGCCATTCTGTATTTCATAAATATGTCCGGGACTTTCTTCTGCCTATTATGTTGCTGCTTTCTCCCCAAAAGTTGAAATATGACTTCTTTAAAGCTGAAATCAAATATTCTGAAATCTATCCTTTTCTCCTGACCACAAGTAATCTTATTTTCTCTAAATATTTTTTTTTCAGGAGGGGGTTCTTTTTCTTCCTTTCTAAATTTATTATTTTCTTCATTAGCTATGCATACCATTTGGAGGTCATTATGGTAGGTACTCTGGAAGATGAATAAAACATCATACTTGTTCTCAAAAAATTTTCATTTTAGAAAAATACAGACGGCAAATACATAAATAAATAACTAAAATCTAGGTGGAATGCAGAAGACAGAATAATAGAAATATAGGCCTTATATACTCAAAGATTAAAGGAAAGATTTTAGGATAACCTGTCAAGTAGGTGAAGTTAGGTGAGAAAGGCCAAAATCATCACCTTTTAAAAAGATATTTCCCAAATTTTAGGATAATGGATAAAAATTACATTTTAGTAATTCAAATAGAAGTGATACATATACACATGCTAGATAATTGATCCTTAGTTTAAAACTCAGTGATATTCTAGTAGGCTGACTAAGTAAGACTAGTAGCACTTAGATGTATTCATTTCACTGGGAGTTCTGGTCAGAATAATTCTTGTGACAGTTAACACGATTTCTGAATAGCTATAGAAAATGCCTTTAGACATTTAGCTGTGCTTTTTATTACATATAATAATATGTAAATACTTAGCAGAGAATTGTATTTCCTCTGATTGCCATCTCTCTTCTATTCATTGAACAAATCTAACTTTGGACAAAGCACTTTACCAGCCACCGAAAATACAATGATGGAGATACAGTCCTGTTTTCAAAGAGCTCAAGTAAACTGGCCCTCAAACTAATTATAACTAACATAAGTTTTTAGCAATATTATATTCAAAGTTCTATGTGTATATGTGGTAGAGTGACTATGGATGGGCAGAGAAGTTTTCACAGAGGCATGAACATTTGGACTGGACTTTAATCAAGTTAATAATGGAAGCAGAACTATAGGTAATCAAAAATAGGTATTAATGCAAGATGCTTTATGTTTGGCCTTGTGATTTGTTATTAGTTGCATTTGAACATGGTTATGTCTCTTGTATGGGAAATCCTTTTCAAATCAAATTATAAAGCCACAGAGGGAAGCTCTGATTTTAGTCATAATCTGGAAGCAGTTTGATTTTGTCGACCTTTCCCCTGATATATGTCAAGAATAAATGACATTCTGATGAAAGTTCTTTTAATTTCATTTCCAAAAATGTCTTCCTATTCTATTTACTTTTCTTCACTCTTTAGTCATGGCATTCACCTTCTCTTGGCCAATTTGTAGCAACTGGTTTTCTGGCCCTTAGTATTCATTCTTAAAATGCTGTTATAATAGACACTTAAAGAAACGTAGCCTCCAAATGGCGATTTCTTTCCTCAAATTATTTTCAGTGTTTAAGAGGATCTAATAACTTGGTTCACAGCACTTCTCATTGATATTTTCTGTCCTACTCTATTACACACCAAAACTCCTAGGAAAAACTTACTCTCTTACCTATATAAATCTCTCTCATATTCCTGCCATCATGTTCACCAACTTCTACCTTCCATCATCTCTTTCCTCAGTGATGGATAAAGTGCCACAGCATGTGCTTCTGATGTGTTATGTCCCCTCACCTCCAGATTCCACATGAAGCCCACAGGAGAGTACAATTCTCCTCTTTTGACAACTTTTCTTTGAAAGAGTATTACAACAATTGTTATCTTTTCTCTTCAAGCAACAGAGGCGAGAGGAGAAACTAAGTGAGCAAAGTGAAAGAAAAAATACAAAAATCTCCATCATATCCCATTCCATTTTAATGTGTCTCTTTTTCTTCCGAACCCCAGAATATTTAAATAACTGATGTCCCTGGATATTTAACAGAGAAACAGTAGATTGTTTTGTGATTTGAGCACATTATTATTAGTGGTTAATCTCTTCTCTGTTTAAGAGCAGAATCTGTTTTACAGCTGGTGGATGCTCTTCACTTCTCTAACAGAAGCAAACAGGTCACACCAACATTCAGGGACCCTGATGTGTCGTATTGACCTTGGGCTAACCCAAGGAACCCTAACTCTGTGATTTAGGGACTGAGTTTCATTCCTTACTCTGGGATGGCTCCAGAGGGTCTCCAGTCACCCCAAGAAGCCTCTTATTGCCCCAGTAGACCACAGGGTCTTTAGAGAGTTGGGGCAGGACAATGCTACTTCTGGCTTCTGGGTACATGAGGATATACCTGCCTTGATTGCTTTGTTCTAAGGCTCCAAACTTGATTCACCTGGTTCTTGGTAGATATAACATTAAGCCTGGAGATTTCTGTCAGACTCTCCTATTTAGTGCTTTTTTGGTTTCTGAGCTTCTTTTCTGGTACACCCATGTGGTGATTATATTCTGGCCAGCACTCCGAATATGTGTGGTGTGAGTATTCTAGTAACTGGTAGTCCATGCAAACATCTCCAATACCTGCTTTATCTTTAATTATAGTAGCAGCCATATAGGCAGAGCAGCCCTTCTCAGCTAGTGGATTGGAGCTTGAAAGTAGACCCAGAGACTCTACTAGTAGCCTTGTCTTTCTTTGTAGAAAGAACTTTAATTTGTTTATGACTTGAGTGGTCTCATGATGCCACCTAAGTGTTTCTCCAACTGAACAGAATTCCAAAACCAATCCTGTATTCTCTAAAAAATTGCAGTTTCAGTCTCAATGTGACTACGACATTGTCCCAAATGGTTTTCCACGAAAAATGATGTTTGTTCTAGATTCAATTTTGCTCCTATATATTTTAACTGCAGATGTCAGTTATCATGATTTACTGGCTTTCTCTAATGGACTCTTTGGAGAAGTGATTTTAACCCAAGAAATTAATAAATCTAGTGATACTTCTAGAGTAGTAACCACAAACAGGAAGTTCAATATTTACAAATTCTCCCTCCCTTTAAGGGAGGGAGGAAATTGAAGTTCAAGATTTAATTTTCAGTAAATTTTACTAAAAATATCTTTACTTTCACAACACTGTGCACTTCTGATTCTTCTACCTTAACCAAATTCTACTCCCATGCTATCATTTTTCACCATCTTAGCCTCTCAGTCCCTTGTATTTTTCATACTTTGATCAGGCTCACATGATGTTTTTCTCATATATCTTGTTTTCTCAGTATTTACAGTCTCCTTGGGAGTAAATCACTTTTGTTCCATTTGCCTCATGATAATCGGATGGAAACCTCATAAACATCATGCTAAGTGAAAGAAGCCAGACACAAAAGATTACATGTTGTATGATTCCATTTACATAAGATGTTCAGAAAAGGCAAATTTACAGAGGCAGAAAGCAGATTAGTGGTTGCCAGGGGCTAGAGTGGGAACTGAGACTGAAATGAGGCTTGATTATGAATGAGTGGTAGGGAGGTTTAGTCGGGTTGATAGAAACATTTAAAACTATAGCATAATGATGATTACAATACTGTCTAAATTTGCCAAAAAATACCAAATTATACACTTAGTGTGGGTTGTAGGTGAATTTCATGTTATGTAATATATATCTTAATATAGCTGTTAAAAACAAAAATCTACTGAGTGGCTTTTGTTTCCTTAGAGGGGAAGGTGCCTGTGAGTCCTTACTTAATAAAATTTATGCTATCACTCACAAATCTAACTTATCATTTCTCTGCTCAAAATTTTTTCGTTAAAACCTCATCATTGCCCACAAAATGAAGTTCATCCATGGCACATGAGCCCCTTCATAGTATCTTCCCTATCTACCTCATGTTAACTGCTTTCTCATGTCTACTCCTTTGCACATATATTTCCTGTGACATTTCCGCTTTAAGCAACATTCATTCTCCTCCTGCCCATTTGTTCCATTTCAATTTATTGTTCAAAAGACTCCCCGGGCTTTACTTCCTTTGCAAACTTTTGCTTGGACTTTGCCAATAGGATTAAGTACTGTTCTGTACTGTTCATGTTTAGTTATCACATTTCCATAATCCCATGTGACATGCAGTATTGCATGCAATACTTTCCTTGTCTATATTCCTACCAGACCGTAATCTGCCTAATAGCAGGGATGTATCTTTAACATTAAACACAATGCTTGATAAACTGTAGGCCCTCAACAAATGTTTGCTGAACTGGACTGAATAAAAAGTTTGTATTCTCTTCAAAATTTGCACAAGCATAAGAGGTGAGTAAGAGTTTGGGTTTCAAATGTTATAACCGTATGTATCATCCAGCTGAAGTCAAAGCAAATTAGGCTTGTTGGGAAGACAGCGGCAATTACTCATTTGATAGAAGATTTTTATTTCCATCTTCGGGCTATTCGAAATCCCTTCTGTTGTGAAACTATTATTTTTACTGTACTGACATCCAGGTGTTATAACTTTGCTTTACTACTATTGTTTACTTTTTATGCCAATAAATAAACTATCAGTTCTTATCTGATTTATATTGATTGCTAGTGTCAGAAGCAAATGATATAAGATAAAATAATACCTGAGTTCTTTAACTTTTGTTTTTGACTAAAAATTGATAGAATAATCATAATTTTAGTGACAAAATTTAGGTCTGCCGGTTTTGCTCCAGGAAAAGTTGAATTGATTCAAAAGAAAATACAAAGTGGCTGAAACTTTGAGGTAAAATTTTATACAAAACAAACAAAAAAATAGGGATAGAGATAGGGAGAGTGTATTAAATTCTTACTAAACTTGCAAGAACCTGTAACTTCTGAGAAACATAGAGAAGATATGTCCTATTTTACTGAGGTACTCCTAAGAGCCATAAAAACTGACTTCTCTTTGTGAGATGTCAGTACAATGTTAAAAAGGCAAGACACTATGCTGCACACATGGTGGCCAAGGTTCCTGGGAGTGACATTCATCTGATGAGAGAGGAAAGGGCCCTGTTGTACTTTGCATCCTAGAGAATGGGTAAGCATATATTATACTGCCTTCTTCTTAAGGGGTGTTATTTTTCATTGTTTTCATGTTGTTTATTATTAATTATATTTAGTCAGACTCTGGCTTAATATAAATATACCTTTATTCATAAATATATAATCAATAGTATATTTTCTAAAACCTCAATAGGAAATTATTATGATTTAAATAACCACCAGTGCATAGAAACATATTTTTTCCTTTTACAATTTTATCTAGTTTAAAATATATCTAGAGGTTAAAAAATATATAAATTTATAAAACAAACACATATCACATTTTTGTTAAATTTGTATGTGTTACTCCTCTTAATATAAAAAATTAGAGTTAGAGCACATAAACATTGTGAATTAATTTACACTCTTTTACAGTCAGAAAACTTACAGTGACATATAGCATTAATGATAGGCAAGAGTGAATAAAGCTTACATTTAATAGTATTTAGTTTAATTTTTTACTTTTGTAATCACTTCTTCTGATTCCATTTTAAACCACTCCAACTTTGATAACAGTTATCCAAATTACTTGTCAATTCTTCTTCCATTAAGACATGTTTCCTTTATTTTACAAGTTTTCAATTGTAATACCTTATCATAAGACCAGAAAAGCAACATGGCTAACTGCAGTAAGGTTATGCCAACAAAATAATTATCCAACAGAATTACTGCATATTACTGCAAATTTCACTTGCAGCTCTACAGGACTCTCAAATTTTAACAATGTAAAGTCGTTTCTTACTTGGAACATGATAAAGGCAGAACAGCAGTATGTCTTTAATCTTTAAAACTACTTTCTAAAATGGTATTTGCAGGACATGGTGAGAATATATTATAAAACCACACTAAAATTGCACAATTTATTTTAAAGCAGAGTCAGAAATTTACTTTTGTGTTTTTAGAATATCAATATGGCTTGAAATATACAGTTTCTAGAGATATATGCAATATATGTGAAAATGACAGAAGTCAATTAATGTATGGCACGTACAACTAAAAATATGTTGTATAAACTAAAGTATATTCATAAATTTTGCATACAGATCTTCATTAGTATTTATGAAATATCATCATTTACACAGTTTTAACTAAAAAATCCAACATCAATTAATCAATCAAACAAAAAATAATCCACTTTCAAATACATATTTGCTTTTTACAGAGGGCTATACATTTCAGAACGTAATTATTTTATGTGTGTCACAATTAAAACAAAACAGAAATATTCAGAGAAGTACATTTTTAACCCATAGCGTAGATTTTGAAAAAAAAAAGTTTTTAATTTCTTAAATAACAAAATAAAATAGAAACAATCCAGAAAAGGAAGAAAAAATTATTAAGCTTGATGTATCCTGCTCATACCTGGTTAATAAAAAGAACCTTCAAATTATATATAATCAAAAAGTAGTTCCAATAGAAATAGTATAAACTCTTTGTATCTTGCCTTGTCCCAAAAAAGAGTTAAGATGGTGTGAATGATGAACATGCTGTACTACACCAAGATGAAGACCTCTGTATGCTGGATTTCAAATGCTTCAAAATATCAATATGAAAGATATCTTACTGTTAAAAGTAAATGCACTCATCATGTTGATTGTTATTTATTTTGCAAAATCATCATTAAGAAAACCCATTTTAAAAGCAAATTGAAATACTCTAAGGTCATTAAACTGTACAGTAAAACCAATGTGGTTAATTAACAAATGTATTTTACAGTTACAAAATAACTTTCACATTAAATTACATAAAATGCAAGGATACATAAAACCAATCACTGGCAATTCATATTTTGACTTGGGACTGTCTGGGAATAATCCTTTACTTTGCAAAATAAGTTCACAATAAAATATCATTAGTAATAGACAGAAAACTGGGCAACTGTATTCAGTCTCTGAAGACTATAACTGACTAGCAAAATTCTTTTATTTATTGCATTAAGATAACTTTTAACATGGATTATTCTGATCTATTTTTAAAATATTTATTCAAAAATTATATGTGACAGCAGCTTTATATAATAGTGAAATAAATTTGAGGAAAATATGAGTATTAAAATATGAGACTGATAAAACTTCATATTCATGAAAGTTAAGGCAACTGAACACACTTGGAATAAAGTCAGGTGTCTCTATATTTAGAAACGTAGTTGTTAACCTTTATTTAACATAGCCCAAACATTTCGCATAACATTAGGCAGTAAGAAGGCAGCCCCCATCAGCAGGTAGCGCACGAAAAATGTTTGGTTTCATAATAGAGTTTGGGAGAACTACCTCTACAAAGTCTATTCGTGCTGATGCTCCTGATGCTGCCATTTCTGGTGCCAGAAAAGCTGCTGTCTCCACATCCTCTGTTGTAGGTGTCACTGTATAGTCTCAGGCGATTGGGCAAGGGGCACACTCTGGATCTTCAGATGCTAAGATGAGAAAAATCAATTTCAATGCCCAAAAGATGGAACTCCTAATGCAGAAGGTGACTAAAATAATTACCAACTGGTCTACAGTACTGGGAGGTGGAATATTTGTTTGTTTTAACATAATTTCATAAAAATAGCTTTTAAATAAGATTTTTGTAAAAAGATACAACTCTGGGATTTAAAAAATAGTAGATAAGATAGAAACAGAAAGTTAAACTGAGTGAAATTGGACCAGATGACTAAAAACATGTATATTTCCTGAGAGGAGAAAGCAAAACATTTTTATAAAGGTCATTGAGTGATCAACCCTTCTCATGAAACTAACTTGCTTAAACTTGCATTTCCAAGCTTATTTATGCTCATTTAAATTAACTCTCTATAAAAAAAGTACTATTAATGCACATTGTCCAAGGAAAAATATGAATGGATCCATTAGTATTTTACTCTGAGTTTTAAAGTCCCTTTTTCTCTCTGAAAATCACAAAATTTGTGAATGTCCCCTGTATATAAAATTTTCTTCTCAAATATATTAGCTCTCATCACATGTAGAATAATTCAGCTTAATCTGTAAAGTGTTTGAAAAAAAGCTGTTGTATATAAAATCATCACTGAAAGAAATCCAGTGATAGGAAGGTGAGCATACTCTAGAAGAATACACTTTATTATATTAAAACAATTTTGGTTGGAAATAATCATTCTTTCCATTTATTATTTATTAAAATTTAAATAGCAACTTTTGACCAGCATCTTCATGTTTTAATAAAATGTTCATTTATACCTTGAAACACTTTTTAAAAATAAAATCACTGACCTGAATGCAAAATGATGAATGTATATATTAGAACAAAATTATTTACAAAATAATTACCATCTCTAGAAACACAACAGTAGCTCAAATTACTATACCATGGCTATTTTGAATTAAATTAGTTAACTAACCATCTTTTTTATTTAAAACATTGGTATTTTTATGAATATCTTATACAGATTGTACACCTAAATTCATTATATTTGATATACTGTAAAGTGACAGATGATCACAAATTATAATGACAGATTCTTATTGAACATAATTTTTTAGCAGAAGCCAACATGAATCAATTAATCATGCCATTGCTCTACTTTAATTTTACCTTCCATTTTTTTTCCAGAAAAGCCACAAATCACAGTTCAATTAATGACTTATACATATTATATTTATAATTCTGACATACTACATTTTATTTAAATTAATTAAGTGTTACAATTTTACTAACATAATGTTTTAAAATTGGATATACTTAAATAGCAAAACAGCAAATTACGGTTTCTCGGTTAAATGCAATTATGATTATACATGATATGAAATGATGAGTGAATACCTTATCTGCATTAGACATTTCTCTTTGCTCAATCTAATGAGAATTTCATATTTTTAATTAAAAATGAAAATATAATTTTACATTTCAATGTTTTTGCTTATGACTGAAATTAGTATACATTAATCTCACAGTATTTTCACAGTAGAAGGCGAGAAATAGAGTCCTCAAATCTATGATTATTAATTACATTAGATGAACTTGGTAAATGCTCTAAAAGTTGAACTATTCAGTGCTTACAATAGGTAGATTAGGAATGCGCGTAGACTGAACAAAATTTACCTATCTGCATGTTTAATTGAGATAGAAAATACATGTACAAATTCTTTGTGAGGATATTTGCCTCATAGGTTTTGCTAGAATTTTAGTTTTATTCATATATGTTTTGTGTGTATTATTAGTCATTTAAAAAAGGTGTTTATTTACCAATCAATATAGCTCTTTTACATTATTATTATAACTTTCCCAATGTATATTTATTATATTCACATTCTTATTTTGATGATACAAGAAAAATAACAGCAAAATATTACAAATAATATATTTTATTTTATATATTCTACTGTATTGTATAAATTAGAAATAGGTAATGCTATGTAGCTCAAGTCTAGGTTCAAGTTGAATATAATTGTATATTTTGTGTGTTTTTCTTGGAGAATTTGAAATATATAACTGAAAAGCTGGCCAACTAAAAACAATGAAATCTTAGTGTTTTGTCTCAAATCTCTCTGCCTAAATATCGATATTTTCATAGATCATGCAGATTACTCAAGAATAGATTTGTCTAACAGAATAGTAATAAAGCACTCGGTACTCTCATCTCACCAGCTAGAACCAGCAAAAATTCAACACCATCTAAAAGCTGAAAGAATTATAGTATACAATTTGGCTTTGAAGATAGAGCCCAAATACAAATCATTTTCTTTGCACACCATATAGATAAGTCTTTATAATGACAAATAACATTTTACTCTTTAAATACATTGTATAAAGTTTCCCAATCTATCTGTTATTTTCAGTATGAGATTATTAAAACTCAGTGAATTAAGAATGTTGTCTATTATCAAATGCAGCCATCTGACAGAAGTCTTTAGCTGACCAGTAAGCAACATTTAACCACCTATATTATTTTGCATATAAAAGGTTGAACTACATAAATGCAACTGTGTTCAAGCTAAATCAACTTTGAAATTCCTTCTCTAAAATATATTTTATAACATTTCAAAATTTTTTGTTGATATGCTATTTCAAAGGAGCCTAATAAATAAGTGGGAGAGTGTTTTATCTATGGCCTCCAAGTCACTACAGAAGTTGCGTCAAGGAGATATAAAAGAGAGGGTGTGGCAGATTCCTTTTGGAGAGTTCACAAAATAATTCTAAGAGATAATCTGTGATCTGAGTCTTTCTTTTTCAAGAAGAGATCACTATACAGTAAAAAGAAGAGACTTCTGGGCATAGGAAATTGCATGTATAAATTTATTAAAATTTTAAAGCAAATAACTTATCTGGAACAGTGAGATATTTTTTCATTAGGGAACTTAGTATGGAGGGGTTGTTGGAAGATAAAGCAATTTGTCATGTCTCCTTACACATTTATTTCTATACTTTGCTCTTTGTTTAACCTTAAAGAAAGTGTTTCTTCACCTGGTCAGGTCAAATTCTTACTTGTGCACTTGACCCCAGGAGTTATCAATCTTTTCTAGGAAGGATATAGCTTCTTAAGTTTTCTCTTCTTTCTTCTTCAGTGTTATCCTCTTTACTAGTTTCTTACTCTTGGACTGTGTACAATCTACACCTCTGCTACTTCCTCTTCTACCCCTAAAAAATATGTATATCTTATACTTGGCTCAAATTAACATTTCTCGTTCATTGAATTAAAATTTATTGAGCACTTACTGTGTGCCAGGCTTGTATCAAACAATAAGGAGCAAGATGACTTGGTCTCTGTCCTTCTTTCTTCTCTTCTGAATAAAGCAGTCTATCTTACTTCCTCACTTCACTCATCAACTGATTGTCCTCTGGATTTCTAGCCCTCCAATTTAATGAAACTGCCTTGCTCTTTGGGAGTTAGTATGACTAGTGGTTTAATTATGCCAGTTTTGGTGACATAGAAATCTAGAACTGACTCCCCACATCTACTGCTGTATGCTTACCTTAAATTAGTTATTTGACTTTCCTGAGCCATTATTTTCTTAATCTGTAAGACAATCTATTGACTGAAGCTCAAAATGAAATGTAATGCATGTTTTACAGTGTTTTATCTGGAATCTTGTGTATAAAAATTTAAGGAATTGATGTCAAGTATCAATGTTGAAAATTAGAATTCCAAATCCAGCCAACATTTCTAAGTTTTTACATTTGCAGTCTTTTTGCTCTCTTTGACTATTGATTATTCCCTTCATCAAAGCTCTCTACTTCCTTAGATCCTATGACAAGACACTCTTCAGCTTCATCTTTCAGCTTAACATCTCCTTCATAAGCTTATTCTCTGTCTGTTCTGTAATTGCTGACTTTTTGTTCTTGATTTATTGCTCTGTTCACTCAATACACTAGGATCTGCTCAAGTCTAGACTTTCAGCCCAGATTACTATATCTAACTGTATTCTAGGTGTAGAATTAGATCTCCCTAAATTGTGTATGTTTTTTCCCATCTAAACCAGCTTCACTCTCTGGATTTTTTTACATTCATTTTAAAGTCATCGATTTATATTCACAGTTCAACAGAACATGCTAAAAATTTTTTTGGCCTAGATTATTAAAATAGACTGTCTATCCATCTTTTCTCCCTCAAATCCATATTCCACATGTCTACCAAAGGAAATTTAACCATATCACTCTCTGTTATGGGCTGAATTTTTGTCTCCTCCCCTTTTCTAAATTTATATGTGAAATTCTCAATCTTGAGTACTTCAGAATGTAATTATATTTGGAAATACAGTCTTTAAAGAAATAATTAAGTTAAAATGAGGTCATTAGAGTGAAACTTAATCCAATATAGTTGGTGTTTTAGAAGAAGAGGTGATTAGGACAGAATCACAGAGGGAAGATCATGTGAAGACACAGGGAGGAGATAGATATCCATGAGTCAAGGAAAGAGACTTCAGAGAAAGCTCTGGTGAAACTTTGATCTTGGACTGCCAGCTTCCAGAATTGTGAAAAAATAAAAGCATTTTGTTTAAGCTAACTATCTGATACTTTGTTATGGTAGCCTTGGCCAATAAGCATATTACCCTGTATATATTTCTTTAACAATTGCTCAGAGTATATGGGATAGACTCTCAACATGACAAGTGGTCAACAACTGGCTACCACACTTTCCCATCTAGCTTTCTTTCTGACCACTCTCTGCCATCATACTGTGCTTCCACAACCTTCAATGACTTATAATTCCTTGTAGACACTATATCCCTCACCTTTGTATTTCTGTGTCTACTGTCCCTTTCACCTGGCTTCCATTTAGTTCTTTTGATTCAGCTTAATCATTATCTTTCTAGGAAGACATCCTTTTACACTTAATTGATTTTTAAGTAAAGCACAAATAATAGTTGTAATGTATAGATACACGAAAGGGTGAGGAATCATCATATACTTTTAATATGATCATTGTAACTAATACTTTTCCTTCTAGCTTTATAAGATTGACTTTTACATAATAAGATTTTACTGTAAAAACAATTTTGCCTTTATTTGATGGGATATTCTTTGAGCACGTTTCATCATTAAAAACATAATTTTAATGACTTCATAATATATTTCACCATGTTTGCTTACCTCAATTAATTTAATCATTCTTCCTGAGAAGTTTATGATTCCCAAACTTCTAATTCTTGACTTCTCTTCTTTGGATCTGAATATCAGTTGGACCTACCTACCAGAGCATTTCACAGAAATTTAATTAGTCTAAAACAAAACTTGATATTTCTACCTAGTGCTGTCCCATCCCTCCCCTATCTCCTGAGCTTTCTTCTGTTCCTATTTATAGCACAGTAATTCACCAAATCTTCCAAACTATCAACTAATGAGTCATCTTGAATTTCTTTTCCCCTTCAACTTTTTCTAATTCAAATTCAATCATTTACCAAAGTGTTTTGGCCCTATCTCCTGCATATGCTATCTGTCTTTCCTTTCAACTCCACAGTCATTACTTTAAACTGATTCATATGATCTCTGGGCTATTAAAATGCTGTCTAAATTCATCCCTCCAGACTGCTCAATTCCATCTTCCTCAAAGTTGTTTCTTAACTTTTGCCACAACTTTAAAGATGCAAATCTGATCATGTCACTCTGTAGCTTAATGTTATTCTGCAGATCATCAGATTCTTCAAAACCATCTTCCAACCTTTTCTCATGGCTTTGGAATATGTGTTTTATATATATTATTTCATTCAATCTTTTTCACAACACTCTGAGGGAATTGGCCTGACATTTCCATTTTATATCAGTGCTTCTTGAGAAACTGTACTGTGACTATTTACTTATGTGTGCCTGACTACATACCCAGACTGAAAACTTGGAAGAACAAACTATTTAGCTAAAAATTGTTTAAGAGTCTAAATATCTATGCTGGCAAAATCTTTACTGCAAATTCAAGGTAGGCAGAATATTTAAAAAAGAGGAAGTTAAAAAAAGTAACGTAATAAAATCATAAACTGAAATACATTTTTTTTTTACATTTCTGAATTCCTTTGGCATGGAAATGTATGATAATTTTGTAAATTTCTTTATTAGTTTATTTATACAAGTACCTCAAAGAGCCTGAAAAACACTCCTATAGTGAGTTTAAATATATATTAACTTTTGGAGGTTTAGTCGATTCTCAAACATTGGAAAACAATAAACATATTGTTGAAAACATTATCATTCTAAGAACAATCCATTAAATTACAAGCAATAATCAATAGAGGTACACATTTATCATTTCAAACATAAAACTTAATGGAGACTTGATGGAAAGCAACAATTACCAAAGGAGTACTAATGCAGAATTGATATTCAGTGCTAACAAATTAATTTTGAAGCTAATTGAAAAGAAACACTGCTTTGAATAACACCACTATAAGAAATGGTTATTGTTGTAATTTTTCATTATAATTTTTAAGACTTTTCTGATGTATTCTTTATGTAGAACACCTGGTAATATAAATGTTTTTAAGGTAGGATTATAGTAAGAAATTTTATGAGTAGAAAAGAATAACCCTTGGAATCAGAAGGTCCATGTCTGAAAAGTCTGGAGGCCAATAGAGCTTAACCTCTAAAAGTTATTTAGATTTTACATTGGGAGAATGAAAGTACATACCTTTCTATAACCTAGCATGCTGCTGTGTGTCATTCATTTCTGATTTTCCACATTCTCTCGTTTTATGTTCCACTTACAGACTCTACAGAAATAGTAAAAGACCTAAAACAAAAGCATCCTGTTGAACTTGTGAGTTTTATCCTTTGCCATTTGAGAATTTGCCATCTTGACAACTGCAAATTTACTCACAAATAAAACTTAGATGAGGTACATTTAGGCACAGTTATTCCTTTCCAAACATTCTATCTACTACTAAACATTCTCTTCCATTTGGCAGTAGCATTTAGGAGCTATGTCTTCACTCATTACTGTCAGTGGATCTGAAGTTATTTCAGTCACAAGCTGATTTTCAGGTCACTTTTAAAGTGACTGGTACTTTGTTCAGTAGCTCTCTCTCTGCCATTTTTTATATAAAGAAACTGTCTCCAGTAGTTCACTTATTCAGATGCCTTTAAAATCTTAATTCCTTGGCTATTAGAATCTGGTGGCTATTAGTATTGACTCCTAAAAGTTTACTATGGTTTAACTCCAACACCTTAGTTTTTCCTGCTGATAATTAGTCTTCAGTCAGTCTAGTGCCTACAGTACAGCAGGTTTTTAACAAATATCTGCTGAACATTGGACAGATATTTTGCAGATGATCAACTGACACCTCTACTAGGACAACAGCTGGTACGTAAGTGCTTGCATTAGTGCTTACATTAGACTTTTCAGCACAGGGAAGTTATTTTATCTAGTTTGTTGGGGGTGAGGTGGGAATCATTCCCCTTTGCTAGGATGTTCTCAGGTAGACTAGCTAGAATCACTTCATTTTTATACTTTTAGTCTATACTTTTCTGTCCCTACTGGCTAACTGCAGCAAACAACTTTCTTGTTGCAAAAGAATCCAGAACCAGCTTATCATTGTGTCCTCATGTTCCTCTTCTCTAGAAAAAAAACCTAACAAAATAGTCAACAGTCAACTTCCCTTGGACAGAAATGGTTTCCATACACTCATTAGTAAGTCTTAGTCTGCACTATATTTCATTTACATATTCAAGTATCCCTAACATGTGATATGGTGTTGCCTCCATGTTTCTGTGTGTCTAGTGACAAAAAGATTAACACCAAAGCTGTTCTTCTTTGGTTACACAGTTCCTCACTGAAGACTAGAGAATGTTAACACCTTTTGTTTTAAGCAGTGCTTCTTCAGTGGTATAAATCTTTCAGACTGTCTTTCAGACTGTTGATATAATTGCCGTGTTGCTTTATATTCTCACACTTCAACACAGGCCTATGAATAGCTGATATTCTTTTCTTAACATCAACAAACACAGAATTTAATGAGTAAATTACTGAGTGCTACCTGCAACAGTGCTTGAGAGGTCTAAAATGAGCTTCACTAGCTTTCTGTTCTGGCCAATATGCTTTTATACACATTCTTAATTGTATATGTTTGAAACTGCATTAAATGTCATTCTAGACTTCTTTTTTTCAATTTTGTCAAACTCATTGATCCATTCATCCATCTAACCATCCTTTCATTTATTCTATAAACTTGTTATTGCTCTAGGCAATGGAGATAGAAAAACAAAAGACATACTTCCCTGAAGAAAATCATAGGCCTGCAAGGAAAACAAGCAAATAAGCTCAAAATTACAGCATATTGAGATTTTTTTTCCTTTTGCTAAGAGAGCACAAAAAATGGATAGCTGAGACAATCTGAGTGGGTTCAGAAAAGAATTTCTTGAGGTGATTATCTCCACTGAGTTTTAAAGAATATTTAAATGAGGTGATCCAAAAATGGGAAAAGATATACAAGGCACAAGAACAACATTCACAAATAATAACATACACTATATGTATAATTCAGGGTAACTGTAGCACAGAGTGTGAGGAGGGAGAAGTGGTGGCGAGAAGAAAAGAGATAGTTGAGAGACAGGTCATTAAGAGCTATAATCTTAAGGGGTATAGATATTTTTTATTGAAGGTCATTGAATTTATTGAGGATTGTAAGATAGAAAATGACTTGATTTGTGCTTTAATTTTGGAAAAATGGAATGGAGTGTGGCAAGAGTGAAGGCAGGGAAAAAGGGAATTTTAATAGCTGAAGTATGAAGTATTGATAATCTGAACTGAAACAATGGTAGCAGAGATTAAGAGAGGGAAAACAGATTTGAAAGTAATTGCTCATAGTTGTAATTTGACATTTAGTTATGTGATTATTTGATATGGCTGTCTCTTTTATTAAATATAAGCTCCAAGATACAAAGACAGGGTTTGTTTGGTCCCATTTTGTATCTTTCATGCATAACACAGTACCTGACATACAAGTGCTTAATAAGCATTTTTGAATGAATTCTATCATAAATGAATTTAAAAAATGCATTCATATTAAATACATACTATGAACTGGACAGTATACTAGGCAGTGAGGAAACAGTGATGGACAAGCTAGGCAAGATTTCTGTTTTCATGGAGAAATTTGAAAAAGGGGAGAGACAAGTAATAAAATTTGTGATAATCAGTATTACAAAAGAATTAAAATAAGGTTTTTGGGTAGTGCTGCAGTGGGAGTGGCTAGGTCACCAATGACTTTTAGGACAAGTGACATCTGACTTAAGATTTGGATAATAAAATAGGAGCCAGCCACGGACAGATCTGAGAGCAGAGAGTTCCAGACAGAAGGAAATGAATAAGCGAATTAGACAGATTTGACAGGATTTGTTGACTGATTGGATGTGGGAGTAAGAAATAGGCCTAGGATGATTCATAGTACCTAGAAAATGTATTTTCTGTTATTTCTAAATGAGCTCAGGGACACTGGAAAAAGTGCAGATAGTGACATAAACTGAGTTCAGCACGGGAACTGTTGACTTTAAGGAACCAGTGATGCACAGAAATACATAGATGATAATCCACCTCTGAGATACTTTCTTTCTAAGAACAGAAAGGATATAGACTGCACCTCTAAAGGACTGTAACCATAGAGTCTCCAGGAGAAACTTAACTGACAATATCTTCAGTTGACTACACTTGCTGAAAGTCTGTCTTCTTAATATCTCTTGTTATTCAGGGCCAGTAGACTCTGTTTTGTCTCATCCTTTTCTGTTAATGTGGTCCTCCAAACTTATGAAGGCTATTAATTATTGGTAAGCTTTAGACAGGATTAATTATTTACATGCAGAAATCTGGAAATCTGGACTCTTCTATCTCATTCTTCACTACCATGCCTCACTACTGCTTTAATTTCCACTTTCCTATAAAAATAGTTTACCTTCTATTGAAAGAGGCCCAGTTCTTTTGATACCTCATCCACTACTTCTGCCCAGCAAAATAATCTATATGTCATATATCAGAACCTACCACTAATTTTCTATACTTAACCTAGATTTGGGATCAGATCTGGGTGGTATACTGCAAATATGTTTTGATACTATTTTGGGCCACGAATATTCCATTTACACCATAAATGAGAAGAAAGGACATTTGACTTCTTTCCAAGGATATTTTTGTGGTTAGTTTTGGAAGGTATTGTATTAATAATGACCTTCCAAGGTAGAAAGTGTCCTTTATGTACAGACATGCCAGAGACTGCCCTGTTATGTAAATGCAAAGCTACTATAACTTCACAATGAAATATTATCTCAATAAAAAAGGCTCAACTACAAGGAGTTCAACCTGGCAAACTTGTCCTATGTGTTAAGATCACTTTTAAAAAGTGCTAGACTTTAGAGATTCATCAAGTGTGGGTAGAACCTGGTAGCCACTTTGAACTGCAAGAATACCCATGATTCCTAGCTCCACAACACAGAGAGATATTACATTAGTGTCTCTGTGCCCTTATAAGGCATAAAGCAAAGTTCCTCTGGTTTAGAATTAATTCTCCATTAGCTTATGTCATTGCTACTTCCATTGACAGCTGGATCCTGCCTGCTTTTTCAGTTCAGTGGTACCAGTTTAACACTTCACTCCCTTGAACTTGATTTTCTATCTCCTTAGGTGTACTTGGTCTTTATCAAACCTGTTTGCTAGAGCTCCTCCCTTTTAATCTGATTTCTACTCTTAGCTCCCTGTGAAATTGATTGGTTAAATTGCTTGTCATGTCTAGCAGGACTCATCATGTAGATTGAATGTTACATTTTAGGAGTCAAAGTCCATTAAAGAGTATTTGCAATTCTCAAGTCCCCACTGCTAGATTTTTACTGACACTCTCATTTTTCTAAAGCAGTATGTTGACTAAAGGTCCCCTTAAATTGTGCACATTGAATACTGTTGAAGAATACCATTACTGAATTTATTTAAAGAACATTATTTATGAACTTAGAAAAATATCAACTGTTGAAGTTGTGATAAATTATAATGCAAAGATTCACAAACTGCTGCTAAAAATTGCAGTAAATAATTGTAAGTCCTTTCAACTTCTATCTGAAAAGCTATATACAAATAAGAATAAAACATAACTTTTCTAAATTTATGGGATTATCATAAATTTATTTTGGTATCCTTTTAATTATTTTTAATTTTCTTTACTTTTTGCATCTTTTCCTCCTCTCCTCTCTACTCTTTTGCTTTCTTCACCCAGACTCCAGCCTCAAGTGACCCAAATATATAACCCAGTAAGTAGTCTATTATATTTTTCTTGATGTTTATAGAATTCATATAAATATAAGGGATGTGACATTATTTGTTTTATAAAAATGAAATTGTATTATATGCATTTTTCTGAATTTTTCACCTCTCCCTCAATAATAACTTGTAGAAATCATTTTAATGATTTTATGATATCACTGTATCATTATTTATTTACTCTTTCCTCTGTTAATGAATTTTTTGTTTTACTTACTTTTGTTTTTGCTGTTGCTTTAGTTATTCCAAACATTGCTGCAGTAAACCTTTAAGGTAAGTAATCATCAATAGTTTTGCATATTGGATAAGCCAAAGTCTAATTCCCTTTTATTTCAAATGTACTGATAACATTTATTAAATTAACATTTATTAAATAATACATACTTTTCCACTGATTTAAAACACCTACCTTGCCATATTTAAAATTCTAGTAATACCAAGATCTATTTCTGCTTCTGATTTGTTCCACTGACTTACTATTTTATGATGATATTTATTTGATAAGAATAGCTAATATTATATTCTGACATTTGACAAGGCAAATCTTCCATCATTAATACTTTTTGTTATAAATTCTTAACTGTTATCCACAATCATATTTTTTTCTTATATAAATTTTAATATTGTTTTATCCATTTAAAAACCTTTGGAATTAGAAGGGAAAGTGGGTTAAATAAATATTGAACTTCATTAATGAGTAATTTGGGGAATAAGATTTGTGATATTAAAGCATCCCATATAAGAAATGATACATCTTTTCATTTATTCAGATATTCTTTTATGACTTTCCATAATAATTTACAGTTTTATTTCATAAACATTATGATTTTCTTCTTAAATTTAATCCTAAATATTACTTAGCTTGTGTTTCTATTGGGAATGAAATATTTATTTATTTCTTTTATTAGTGTTATTATTTTAGAATGGAAAAAAACTATTGATATTCATATATTTATTTTGTCTCCAATCATTTTGCAAATAATTTTATTCATGTTAGTAGTATATTGGGGTCCAGATTTGCTAAGTGTACATAAGTATGATTATATGGTTAACAAATAATATAACTGTCTCTATCAGTTATTTCTACTCAGATTTATAAGTCAGACAGACCTGTCTTTGAAATCTGAATTTACCTCTAAGAGTTGTGCAATATTAAGAAAATTGTTCAATCTCTAAATCTTATTGTCCCCATCTACAATAGAAATTGATAATGGTACCTACATTATAGTGATACCATTTAGATTAAATATATTGATAAATACAAAGCACTTTAGTGCTGGCAAATACAAAACACTGTGAAATGATGGCTGCTATTGTTACTATGGCTACTGAAGAAATCTTATGCAGAAAACCAGTTTAAATAGTGAGTGTAAAATTTCTAGCAAAATTGTTTCTTAACAATTTTAAAGTGAAGAATAGATATAAATTTCAAGTAGGCAAGCTAGGAGAGCTTAGATTCTTTTGGGTAGCAAGAGATTCTCTATGGACAATATGAAACAAAAAATGACCCAAACAAAAAAATGACAGCCAACTATTTTGCAAAATAGGATCCAACAAAAAATATGTATTTCATCTAATGACTCTTTTGGACTTTAAAAAACAACAGTAAAAAATACATTATCAGAGAGTTGATGAATACATAAACAAAGAAAAATAAAAGAGAAATAGAATAGTGAATTAAATTCCATGAATTGTGAAAATCACTGGAAAAAAAGAGACTGAAACTTATAAGTTGATTGCAATAGAAACAAATACATTAAGTATAAATTTATGTTTATATCATTAACTTAATAAGTTATTAGTTTAATTTAACATTAGTAAAGGTAGATAATATAGTTTTTTATCAAACATTCTCATACCTTATTAAAATCTAACTAATTGGAGTAAGTTCTCTAGGAAAGTTTTCTACTGATTTAAAAATGAGTCAAAATTAACATATAATAATTGTCAATTTAAAGGAAATATTTCCACTGTTTTGGATTCCTTATTGCTTTCTCAACTTTGCAAAAGTTTTCTCTTAATTACATTTAGAGAAAGGTTGACAATATTTAAATTTTAATAGTTAAGCTAAAAAAAAACTTCCTAAAGTGAATACATTACACTTGTCGAAAGAAAGGCTTAATATCAGAAGCCGTTAACTCTAATTGCCACCAGAACAAAATAAAAATTCTTGGTTCATCTTATAATAAAAGCCTTTACTAACCAAAAGGAGAAGACGGAATATTCAGATTAGCTATCTGTCAATAACATATTGGATTTGGGGATCATAATTGATATAATAATGGTAGTTTTGATAACACATATATAGTAAATCTATTATATAGGTATGTGATACTAATATAATATGCTAGAAAAGCTATTAACAAACTTTATATAATGCAGGAATCACAATATATGTATTTATTGTATGCATGTTAAAAAGTATTTAAATTTGTCTTCATCTAGTTACTGAAAATTATCAAGACTCTCAATTTTGATTTTATGTATATACATATATATATGTATGTGTGTGTGTGTGTGTGTGTGTGTGTGTGTATGTATGTATAATGTTGTCCTCATGTACACAGATGATATAAACTGAGTCACTCTCAGCAGAGACATGTGCTGTTATGGGTTGTATATGAAGCTGTGAATTTGGGTTTGGACTGATCCAGGAAAACTTTGAGGGTAGCAGGAGAACTTATTTTTGTTTGTGAATAGTGATATTTATTTCCTGATCAGTAACCTAGGATTAAGAGTGCAATTTATAGTTACAAAAAAATGTCCTTACTCTTTCCAGATGCTTATAGAAAACTTGTCCTTGGTTGTCTCATTAGTGCCATTTTCTATTCACCATCTGATTGGAATATAACTAGAATCCAAATTTTAACCTTCTTATTTCTAAAAGGGCTCTTTATTAAATGTTGACACAGAAACAACTAAACTGTGTTTTGTGTATTGATTGAAAACATATATGATTTTTCTATAAAAAGCAATAGTAAGTTATCTTGCCTCTTCAAAGATATGTGAGACAGGATCATCATTCTAATGACTATTCTTTCTATGTCACAAAATCAGAAAAAAGAACCTTTCCTAATCTTTTCCTTATCGCCAGTTATCATCTACTGACTTGCCTAATAAAAAGAATCAACAACAGGTGCAATAGGGAAGAATTGGATTATTAAATCAAGTCAAACATACAGATCTACTTCAATTTTTATAAATTCATATGGTTATTTTAAGCAGAAGTTCTTTCTCTGTGTGTGTGTGTGTGCGCGCGCACGCATGCACGCGCGCGCGTGTGTGTTTTCTATAGGTTTTCTCATACTATAAATTATAGTGGCATGCTTTGAACATATTAAAAAATTTATGGCAACATTAAACAAGTCAGCAATAATTCAATGCAATAGCCATGAGTGTAAAAACATCACACAGTATTTATGAAAGCATCGATAATGTTAAATTATTCCTTATTCACTCTTATGTACTCTTTGGCTGTCTGAATAATATTGTTTTCTGCCTTACCTGAATTAGAATATATTCAGGAGAAAAAAACATCACTTATTTCAATAAGCATGCCATCTTCTTTTGGTATTGGTTTGACTATGTATTCTCTGACCTCTTATTTACAGAGTTGGGCCCCATTCCACCCAGTCCCTAGTCTGGGCAATTTTTTTTTTTTTTGCCTGACACTTAATGCCATAAAGATAAGAATGTTCAGTTGTAGCAAGAACAATATTTATAAGTTTCCTGGAATTGGCATGCTTGTGAAGTATTGATGGGATTCTCATCTGCCACAGCATTCTGGTTTAGAATAACTTTTCTAAATTGCCCAGAAATAATTCTAATGGGTTCGAATATCTTTATAAAATCTTCATGGATATTGAGGCAATTACATTGTTTTATTTAAGATAAGATCACTTTGAAACATAATAGAACTTAACCCTGGCATAAAATATGATATTATATTTACCAGAAAGGACACTGAATACTTGTCTTTAAAAGTATTATAAAATACATCAATATTAGCAAATAACCAAAAATATACAAATCTTCATTATCCATTATGTGAACAAAACATAATTTGAAAAATTGTATTGTTTCTATAAATAATCATGTCTTTATTCAGTCACATTAATAATCCATATGTTTAGTCATGGTTTTAATTAATTAAGTTTTGACTTGAATAATTTTAGCAGATTTCAGTATGAGAATATGAGACACAAGATATCTGATCAGAGTACGTTGGTCCACATACTATACTGCTTTTAATATAATTATGCTGTATGTGTATCATTAGGCCTCTGGTTCCAAGTTAAAATATTCATTCTGTGAAAACAAATGACATTTATTTCTTCATTTATTCAACAATTTAGTGTAAGGCAGGATGCCAGGAATTGAGGAAGTTACTATGATAAATAAGATAAAAAGACTCAGGAGCAAGCGGTCAGATAACATAGAAAGTGCAAAGTGGGCACTTGTGCCATGGTAATTTAGTGCAAATATCTTATGCTCATGCTTTAGTGGGCCAGAGGGGGTGCTTCTAATATCACTACTTTGGCTTCCTGAGCAGTC
This sequence comes from Cynopterus sphinx, assembly GCA_030015415.1. Taxonomy (NCBI): domain Eukaryota; kingdom Metazoa; phylum Chordata; class Mammalia; order Chiroptera; family Pteropodidae; genus Cynopterus; species Cynopterus sphinx. Next base: position 83,429,707 of record CM057387.1, read on the forward strand.
GCTATCTGGATCTTGCTGTGTAATGGCCACTGTGAAGTATAGCAGACTAAACAGGAGCAGAACTGCTAAACTTGGAATCAGAAGCTCTCTTAAAATTTCCAAGTCAAAGGATGATAGGAGAAAATTTCTAGGCTGGGGATATTGATGTAGCCTGCATAGGTATTCCTTGCTTCTCTCTGATTTTTTTCTTTTAACCCTAAATAAGACTATCGTAGTATTTGAGTTCCTCTGAGAAGCTTCTTTTGGCTTCATTTTTGTTCCCTCCCTTTGCAAGCTTAAGAATCACTTCCATTTATCATGCATCAACTATGTGAAACACTATTAGGTATTATATAAATATGTGAATATTATTTATAATGCCTAAAATCATGATAGAGAAACTGAAGTTCCAAGAGGCTAAATCACTTGCTTTAAAGCACACAGGTACCTTAGTATTTGTGAAAGAAATTTGAATTCGTATTTGTACATTCTAAAGCCCAAGCCCTCTCCACTTGTCTATGATGTTTCTCATGATCCTGATGTAGAAAGAGGACCATAGTTTGAGTTAGGAAAAAAGAGTACAGATTTTATTTTGTAAACTTACAATAATATGTCACTAGTCTATGGTCATGCAAACCTGAACAAGCCTGATCCTGTTTGATCTTGGAAGCTAAGCAGGGTCGGGCCTGGTTAATACTTGAATGGGAGACCAATTAGGAAGACCAGGTGCTGTAGGTGTAAAAAATAAAAATAATAAAGGATTGTAAGCTGATAAGGTCCTTGCAATCTGTGAGGTCAACCAAGGGTTGCCTTGCCTTAAAAAAAAAAATAACAATATATCACTAATAGAATTTTTTATTTTTTAAAATACTGGTATATTTTGGAACCTTGCCTTGGGTTTTAAAGAATTTTTTATTTTTCTATCGAACTGTTGGAACAGCTTTTTTTTCCCAAAGCAATATTTATTTTTTATTACATACTTTTCCAGCAACAACTTCATTCTGCATGAAATTGATAAAGATTTCTGGAATCCCACTGCATGAGGTCACCCTAAGTATGATAGTTAGAAAAGAGTTTATGATACACTCAAAAATTAATATTTCTGTGTCATCCAGAAAAGTAATATATCTGTTTCATCTTACTTGTTTAGTAATCCCAGAGGGAAAATCAGTGTGCATTTTTTGTTTGAAAATACAGATAAAAAAGGGACCAAAAACAATGGAAAATTTTTAAAAAAATTAATTATTTTTTTTCAATTATATCCAAGGTCTCAACTAAAAACAAGCCAGAGTAAAAACAGAACTATGGTGATTTATTTATTTAATACTTGTTTTGCACGTAGAATACAAATAGTGAAAAAAATCAGTTTATTTAATTCGATTTTGTATTATCTATTCAAAAATCTTATAAATGGAAGGTATGCTAGATTTTATAAGAAAGTAAATTTTACTTATAAACTAATATTAAATATTAATCATTATATTTCATTAAAATATGCAAAATATTATGCCAATTACTGAATTACAACTGAAGCAAGAATTTCAAGTTTCTCATTGTTACTACAAAAGGTAACAACTATCCACTACCCAAATCACCTGAATTAGTATTTTTTTTCATTTATTTTCTTACACAATTTACTGAATTTCAGTTCTGCTTTCATTTTGGATTAGATTCTTTGAACATACTTCTTTCTATGACAGTCTTAATAGTTATTTTAAATGCAAAATTTTCTATCAGGAACTATATCTAAAAGAAAAAATAAAAGGTACTAATTTCTTAATGATAACTCAGGTAGAAAAGAATTCCATTAAAACATGGATTATTTTACAATTTTAGATCAATAACAAACCACCAAATACTGTGTATCACCAATTAGTGTTTTCTTTTTTCCCCTGATAGCAGTCTCATCGTGGGGATGTATAACAGTTGCATTTGGTTACCAGGAAAGATTTAAAGATTTTGTAAAAATTTTCAAGAACAATGCATTTAGTAATGTACAGAAACTTTGGTAAAATACATTTATAGCAAATTATAATTGCATTATGGATATTTAAATATTAAGCATTTTAAATGATTTGCTTCCCAAGCAACTACATTTGGCAACCTAGAAGAGGCCATATTATACTACACCTTCATCACTACCTACTTTAGAACACATTTTCATTTCACATAATGCTATGGAAATTTGTTCTATATCAAAAAAATGTATAATATATTTTCTTATAAGGAAACATAATCATAGAGTATATCCAAAGTTGACATTTTTTCAATTAAAATAGATAACATACTCAATTAATTAATTCAAGAAAGTAAATAAAGCCCATCTATTTTCTAAAAGTGTCAGTTTGAGCCATATCTTTATATTGCTAACATTTCAAAAAACAGAAGATAGCAACACCTATTTGACATCTGTGTATTCTCTTCAGGCTAACAATGAGTGAAATGGCTAAAAGGTATGGAAATGAAATAAGAAGAAAGGAAACCATGTGCGTTATGCTTGAATGAATTTTTTAATAATCAAGAGCCAGCTGTAGTGGACAAATTATTTAGTGAGAAAATGTCACAGAGCTTAACCTCCTATTCGTTTCTGCTCTTTACAATCAATCAAGTATTCATCAGGTGCTCACCAGGTACTTGGCATTTTTCTAAGCAATAAAGCACTTCCTTTTATACCACATCACCTGCCTTCATTTTAGCAAATATTCTTTAAGAAACTTTCTTATGCCCCACATTTTGACAGTATAAAAGTAAATAAATGAGACATAGTTCTTTATTTTAGAAGTTTACAGTCTTTTGGGGGATATATTGAGAAAAAAATATCTAATGTAATGTGATAAAGGCTATCATAGAGGATGTTCAAAATGTTTATGGTAGCGAAGAATAGGAATAATTACTTGTTTCTTAAATGTCAGGAGACACTGTATGGAGAAAGTTGCATTCAAATTATACTTTTAAGATTCATAGTGCATCAGAAGGAAAGGGGAATGAAACATTTCTTTTTGACCATTTCATATTCCTAGTTACCTCCATTCCCCAACATAGAGTTTTTAACCCCAGATCTGAGGCATTCTTCTGTAAACAGCCTAAGTTGCCTTGAACCTCTCCTCCTCAATCTGGCATGCCTGTCAAAACCCAGCCAGCTATCTCCTTCTATGCCTGCAGCATAGTATTTGACTTTCTGAAGAAGACTGCTCAATGTTGATGAATGAATTTCTTTTAAATATATGAACTTGAATTTAAAATGGGCAGTCAATACTGCTAGATTATTCTATGACACTACCCTAATGCATTCACTTGTCATTCTCTAAGAACTGCTCTTTCACACTTTCTCTCGTCTCAAAACTCCAGCATTCCCTACTCTCTTGAGTGATAATTCTTATTCATGATTCATAGAGAAAATCAAAATATGCAATTGAGAACATCCTTATCTTCCCATTCCAAGGCCACCAATCAATATCTATTTTCTTTAGAATTTTTTCATTTTAGAAGGAGCCGTGCTTCCACGGTCAGCTCCTCTATTTGCACTCTGCATTTCACCCTCTCACCTCCTCAAGATTTGGTCTTGTAATTACTTCCATTCTCTCCTGCATTATTAATTCATTTGTTTCTACTGGAACATTTCCAACAGCTTTCAAATATGCTTTAACATCATCCATTTCAGATAATTCTTTCCATGGCACTGTATCTTCATCCAGTTACTGCTACATTTTCACAGTTCCATTCTGCAACTAAACTTTGTGAAGTTGTCCGTACTTGTTATCTTTTGCTAATCCTTACTCTCTCTGCAATCACTTCAATGAGGTCCTACATAATGCATTACTGAAATAGCCCTCATCAAGCTCATGTCAGTGACCTATATCTTGCTAATGTCCGTGCTCAGTTTTCTGTCCCTATCTTATCTGACTAAATGTAAGTGCCACTTTTTCACAAAGGTCTTCCCTGACTAGGATAGCCAGAAACCAAACCAAACAAAAAACAACAAAAATAACTAACAATCAACCAATTAAACAAACAAAAAAAGCAAACCCACTTTCTATAATATTATCCTGTTTTCTTTATAGCAATTAGCTATCTATCCACTTACTTGTTTATATGTTTATTATCTATCTCTATCCACCAAGCTTTGAAGAATAATCTGCTTTTATTTTTCATTGTCATATCCCTCTAGCGCCTAGAATAGTGTATGACACATGTTTGATACACATTCAATTAGTCATTTTTTAACTAATGTATTTAAAAGCAACTTGTATGTGATATAAAGTCATGTGAACTAAGAACTTATCAGTAAGGGTACAAAGGCACAAATCTGCAAATCAAATATAGGGAAGTTAGTGGGGAGTGGTTTTAGGGAAGATAGGGGTCACGATAAGTTCTTAAATGCCAAGTCTAGTAGTTTGGATGCTATTGTATAAGGTATGGGAAGCCAAGGTTTTTAATTTTATATTGTCTCTTAAGTAGAGAGAGCTGTTAGGAATGAAGTCTTCATTTTATAAAACTAAAGTATATAAGTATATTTAAAAAAAATATTTATTTAGTTGGATATAATAATTAAAGAAATGGCCTTTAAGATTCTCTTAAGTATCAAAATGCTTTTTCTTTTTATTTTGGAAATTGCATAAAACATTTAATCAAAGTAAAGTTTTTGCTTTTAAAACTTTGTTTAATTTATAAATGTTTTACTACAAATAGAAGAGTCAATACATTTAATAACATTTTAATGTAATTAAAAGACACAAAGTCATTTATCTAAACTGTCACTTAATAACACATTTTTCTTAATAGAAAACATGTTATTCTTACTTTTTAACCAATGTAGCATAATATTTTCACTTTATCTTTTTAGAACAAACATAAGTTTAAACAGTGAATGCTTGGTAAGAGTCACAGCATTTTAATTTAATTAATTTTTATTTCTAATCTAACTTATTAAATTATACTGTATTTACTTTATAACTAGAATATACTGTTATAAGTTACTAAATATTAACTAAAATCATTTTAACATTTTAAAAGGTTTAAAGAGAAAATGAATAGAAATACAATGTACTTAGGTAAAGGTTTGGGATCCTTCTGAGCATAAATGATGGAAAACTAAACAGAACGGAATAAGTTTGGCAGGGGAGAAATCATAATTTTTAAAAGCATGAAAAGATAAACTAAAATCCCATATTACTAAAAGAAAATATAAATCCGAAGAAATTAATGTCACAAAGTTAATATCTTATGTGAATTTTTATTTTTAATACTGCTCAGGAACTGATGTTAAATGTCACAGAAACTGTAGAAAACTATAACACTTAGAAATATTCCCCTTGAGTCTGTTGAACAGAAAAAGCAAGCCTTTTTAGAATGAATCTTGCATACTGAAAGACCTGAATTAACCTTACTTGAGTAGAGACAGAAATAGAGCACAAAGAAAGAAAGTCTAAGGAGAATTAAATATATTTCATTTGTTTTAGTGTGTATTATTGAGCCAACTATCAAAAATAACGTAGTTTGTTGTCTACTCATCAAGAGTCCTTTTTAAAAATAAAACTCAAAACATGGACAGAAGAGACTCTTTTAAAATGCTGGAATGAAACCTATCTCCTGAAGTTCAGTTTTATTGTACACTTAAAATACAGCTGCTCTTTGACTTATGATGGGGTTATGTCCTGATAAAACTATTGTAAACTAACATTATTGTTAAGTTGAAAATGCATTTAATACACCTAACTACCAAACATTATAGCTTAACCTAGCCTGCCTTAAATATGCCCACAATACTTACAATAACCTACAGTTGGGCAAAATCATCTTGCTATCACTGCCAAACATCACAAGAGAGTATCATCCTGCATATTGCTAGCACAGGAAAAGATCACAATTCATGTACAGTTTCTACTAAATGTGTATGGCTTTTGTACCATTGTAAAGTCAAACCATCTTAAGTGGGCAACCACCTATATTATAGAAGAGGTCTAGTGAAAATCAATTCAGATTTCACAGACAAACCATAATGTGAAAACTTTGCCTTGAAAAACTACAACAGATTTTTTAAGGTACCACTCTGAATGCTGAATCTATGACTAATTTCATAGGAAAAGCAATGGCAAAATTAAGGGATAATTAGGAGTTTTTCAGATAGAAAAAGAGAAGTTTCCAAGAAAGATACGTGGAGGTACAAAGGTGTATTGTATATTGGATGCAGCTGAAAAGCCCTGCGGGATGGCGAACGTTCGCAGGTAAAGACACTAGAAATACTGGTTCCAAACTATGAAGGGTCTTGATATGTTTGTCTTCTGCAATCTGTGAGCAGTTCTTGTGAGCTTTTAAACTGGCATATGCCATGGTGCATTTTAATAAGAAAGCTCCAACAATGGTAAGAAAATGAATTCCAGTGGGGGAGATGAGAGGGAGAGAAAATACTGAAGGCTAAGGCAAACAACAGTAAGGAGCTCAAATAGGTCAGTGACAGAAGGAAGAGAAGAATGCTTAGATGGAACATAAGTTGATGGCAGGTGGATTTGGGGTGGTTAGAGAGGAAAAGAGAATTATGATTTTTAATTTCTGTGATTAAGTGGTTGGTACTATTGTTAGGAAATTATAATAAGAGGCCAGAGATGTCTATTTTGTTTTATTTGGTTTGGTTTGGTTTTAGTGGACTGGTGTGTTGGGGAGAAAAAGATGAAAATGATTTAAGTTTAGATATATGGTGAATGTTCCATTTAAGATCTGGCTATTAGAATACAAAATTGAAAATCAGGTAAATGTTTGCAATTTGCCACTAGAAAGGTAGTGTCTGAGACCTCAGGTATAGTTCTAGCAACTATATTTGTGTTTTTGTGTATTTTTCTGGCCCAAGACTGAGACCAAGATCAATACTATTATGGTGATCAGAACATATATTTAGTAGAGATACTACATTTATCCATCAAGGGGAGAACAATCATCCACATAAAGTTATTTAAATTTGTGAAGCTACAGTAAATGGATTTATAAAAGTACATGAAGTCACAAATGATGAATATATTTCTTCTTGTGCTTGTTGAGATTTTCCATTTATTTATTTACTTTTTATCATATCTTTTCATATCTTAGTCCAATTTACCCAAAGAAACTACTAATTTTAAAAAGAAAAAAAAAAACAGTCTCATAGAATTGATAAGTAGATATTTAAAGTTTTTGTATACATTATTGAGGATGAGAGACAATCATTTATGAGTTCTCATTACAGTACTGCTTAAAATTTGGAAGAGAAAAATACTATCACACATTATTTTTAAGCCTTTATTATAAAAACACTAAAACTCTTCACAATTCTCTTTCTAATAGATTTTTATGAAGTAAAATGAAAAAAAGTCAATATTTTTGCCAATCTCATATGTCTTTTCTCACACGCAGTCAAGTTTTCCAAGTGCCAGAGTACAATGCTTTTGTTTAAACAATTTCCTAATCCTAAATGGTCACAAAACTAATTTTCAACAACTCTGACCGAAAATACAGTTTACAGTTTAAAGAAAGTAATGAGTACTCAGTATTCTTTAAAAATAATGACTCTGAAGTTCAAAGAGGTTAAATAATTCTTAAATAAGTGGCGAAGGCCTGAATACAAAACCAAGTTGCTTTAGCTACGAAGTATATACCCATTCAAGTGCATTATAACTCTTCTCATATGAAACAGGAATGAGTACAGGCTAAAAGCCTTGAGAACCAATGAAACTGAAGCCACAGAACTCTCAACCTCACTATTATATCAGGCAGTTTTTATCTTTTGGTAAATTTAATCATCAGAGATCAGTGTGGCAACTGATTTAAGAAGTCTGAAAGAGGGATCTGATCTAATGGTTTTATTTGGCTTTTGTATGCTCTCCTTAGCTCCTCACTGGACTTGACACAACCTTAGCTAACCATAGATTCTTAATTCTTTTATGTTGAACATAAGTTAAAAAGAATATGATTAGTTTACAAGACAGAGAAAAGCTATTGTCTTCCATTTTGTGAATTGTTGGAAGGTATATGTTTGTATGATGTTTTAGAAGGAACTCTAATAATTACATTGTTATGATGCATTATAATTTATAGAATGCTTTTAAACCTAGAATATTATAATTATTGCTTATTTCATTTGAATTTAAAGTATAAGACCAGGTGAGAAGGAGTAAATAAAATACCCAGGTCTAAATGCAATTCTCTATGACAAAAAGCCACCAATATGGTTACCCTTGGTTAGCTAGCTTTTTGTATAGTTCCTTTAGATAAAGAACCCAGAATAGCAATATACTATAGGTTTAGCAAAACACCAGGCCTTATAAATTGATATACATTGGTAACAGTATAGGTAATATGATTATAAAGACACACCGTATCCAATAATGTATTATAGTCACAAAAATAGAGTTAATAGAAACATCAAAAAGCTATTCTGTAAGCTGTGCCTGACAATGGAATTTTTTGTTACAATAGCACCAACAAATCTATTGATGTATTTTATTGAAGTAACTAGTACAGTAATGCCAAATGAGATAACTTCATTAATAGGATCACTGAAATGAGAATAGAAAATGACTTAATCATACCTGTCCAGTTCAGAATACCTATTATTTTATAAATTTTTTTTCACTAGGATGACAATGATAACTAATAGTAAAATAGATAACCAAGAAAGAGAGTTTCACAAAGTAAAACATAACTAGTACATTATAGTTTTAGAAGTCTGCTTATAATCTTATTTAAAAATAATAAACAAATTTATGTAAAAACTGAAAATGTTATTTGCAAATGAATAGAAATTTGAGTGATAAATATAATATGTAGAATTTATTGCAATTTAGGTAACAAAAAAATAAATCCCTAGTACATATATTATTCACACATGAAGAACTTTTATCATTGAAATGCTTATTTTTATAGTTAAACATTTTAGTATGTAAATGCACTCTCCACTTGCCTTCTGTACCTAAGAAATGAAACAACTTTTCTCTACGTAACATTGTTCTTTTCTTTACTTTAAAGAATTTGTTTGAAAATCACTTTTCAAAATAAGTTTTTTATGTAGAAACAATCATAAAATTATAAAAAAAATTTAAAATACTATACAAATAACTTCTCTGAGCTACTTGAGTGTAAACCAGTGTAAACCTGGTGTCCTATCATTCCTAAATACTTTAGTGTGTATTTGCTACAAACAAAAACATTCACCCACAAAACCAAAATACTACTCTCTAGGTTAGGAAATTAAAATCAATACATTGCTACCATCCAATCCTCAAACTTTATGCAAGTTTTGTTAATTGTTTTAGTTATAACATCTCTTTCGTTTTCTTCAGCCTGCAATAATTCCTGTGTATTCTTGACTTCCATGATCTATTGTCTTTCATTAATAGTGCTTTAATGTAATTCTGCTTTTAATTTATATTTACAATTCAAGGGAATCTTTTTTCTTGGAGTATGTCCAGATGAAGTATAATGTTTTGACACCTTCTGTGAATATATGTGTATTATGTTTGGGTCTTCAGGCATTCACAGTGGGGAAATCCTGTAGAGCTTTTGGATGTTTGTTTTCAGGGACACATCACTAAATAAAAACATTGACAGCTGAAGAACAAAATAATGTATAATGATTACACAATTTGCTAGTTTTTAGCCTACCTAGTTTAGTAGTTTTAGAGTATCCTTTATGCTTGTACTTGGGAACATTTTTCTTTAAATTATTCCTTAATGATTGTTTGTTTTATAGAGAGTTCAAAAAATTTAACAAATGATAGTGAAATATAATACTGTTCCTGAACCAAAATAAATCTTTCTCAATAAAATATTCACTTGAGCAAATATCCTGGAAACATTTATATAATTAAAATTATCCATTTGACAAATTAGGCCCTTTAAAATTGAAAGGGTCCTTTATTTTGGTGATTTTTAAAAATGATATACTAGGTATTTTGAAGTGGCTTCTTTTACATAAAAAGTCAAATAATTTACTTATAGGTGAAAATAAAAATGTGAAAACTCACAATGGGCCGTGAATATATTGAAATAGGTACAATTGAAATTTTGGAATTAATACTTTTCTAGATTCAGTAGTTTTCTAGATTCAGTAGTTTTTTCAGCTTCTCAGAGGGATACATGATCCAAAATCAAATTTGTAATCTCCAACTCTGAATCTCTTCTTCCAACAGCTCTTAAAAGTCCTTATTCACCAGGTTCATTCAATTTTTTCATTAGATTTTAGTCACCAAAGTTTACTCTATTTATTGATATTTATTGTAATTCTACTGGAACATGTCTGAAATATTCCTCTTAGTGATAACAGATTGGAGAATCATACTTCATGCCTTGTCCACTCAGGAGGCAGGGCAAATGTAAACATTAATATTAGCTTAAATTGTGTTTTCTTTTCTTCATATTACTTCATATTTTCAAGATTATTACAGAAACATTTGCATAAACTTGTATTTTAGCTCAAGTTAAAACAAAGTTAATCATAGCCATAATATATTATTAATGGATGGACCATATTTTAACTTAAGGTATTAGGAAATATTCATGAACATGGAAAATTTTTTATTTAAAGATAAAACACATTATTGAAACCAACTATGTATATGTTGTTACATTAAGCCATGGAATTGTTTCCTAAATGTTATTTTAAAAAATTGTTCTTATCTCTTCATGTTTATCTTGAGATATATTATGTTTCTTGATTAAATGTATCACATTTTAATGACAAAAGGAAAGAAATGTTATACTACTTTTAGATTTTCTTTAGTTGTTATAAATATTAATTTTCTTAATTTAAAATTACTTTCCTCCCTTCTCATGACTTAATTATTAGGTGTAACTTGAAACAAGTGCATGCATGTATGTGTGTGTGTGGATGTGTTTGCATGAGTTCAAAATTCAAGTCTCAGGTATCAGTCATTGAAAACCCCCAATCATTTATCCTTGTCCTCCTCCATCTGATGCTTACCAAATACTCATCTGATTACAATATTTGGGATCCCATATAATTTTCTATATGGAAAATAATCAACTAATAAAATGCTAAGGATACATGACAGATAGTTCTCATTTGAATTAATATATCAGCTTTCTTGTTTATTTATTGAGTGCTCACTATGTGCCAGCATTTTTTTAGGCTCTGGAGATTTGGCAGTAACAAAAAACAAATAAACAACAAAATTTTTTGTAATGGAGTTTAGGATCTCCAGAAGAGTTTATCTCTAAGTAAACAGTGTCAAAATAACTCAGAGAACCATAAGTGCTGTGAAGGAAATCAAATGTTAAAGAGTGAAATGGTATAATAGCTAAGAGGGAACAATCTTACAATGTGATTAGGGAAGGCCTCTGAGGAGGCTATGCCTGAAGAAAGTCATAAAGCAGAAGGAAGATCTAGCCATGGAAAGATTTGTGGTAAAAGAATTCTAGACAGAGAAATAGCTAGTGCAAAAGTTTCAAAATAGAACAACTCATTTCTGACTTGCCTCAAAAATATAATTATGAGAATAATTCTGTTATGAGAAAAACATTATATCTTGAAACCAAAAGTTTTTTTTTTTTTTTGGTTAGCTATTTTTTTCAGATGTTCTTAGTTGTCAATTATAACTTACAATTGAGACCCACTGTTTTAGTTATTCAATGTGTAGATGAGAAATTTAATTTTTTCATTCATTCATATATCTAGAGGAATGATCATAATGAAACAATGTAAAAAATTATAATACTAGCTTTTATTTAAAAACTAAATTTATTTTAGAATCTGCATTTATCAAAAATGTCTATCATTTTACTTAAAGAATACACATTTTAATGTATGGCATATTATAATTCTTACACATTTTTACCTTTTCATAGATTGTCAGGCATACGGACTATAAGACAGAAGATGAAAAGAAGAGAAACCACTGAAGACCCACAAAAGATTTGAAATCTTATTTTTATCCTTAAGGAAACCATGACCTATCTCTTCTTGGAGTAATTATTTAAAAACTAAATTGTTTTTACTAAAGGTACATTTCTTTCTTTTCTTTCATTGGAAGTGCAAAATAAAGGAGAGCAGAAAGCTCTCACATATCTCTGTTACACATCTAGATTGGTGATCAGAAGACACTATATGTAATACATAGAGAAAACATATAAAAGACTGAACTTTTTTCTGAAAATTTTTTAAATGTAAAAACTGTACCAGCTATACAAGTTATACATGCATATCAGTCTACCAAGGAGATCTACTGTCATTTCTATACATCTTTTCAATGTTTTCTTAAGCTAAAGACAGTTGAATGTATATTATTCTACTTACTTTAATTCTGTTTGATTTGGGCCACAGTCTTAAAGCATACAGAATACCCACGAACCATTTATGAACACTGTTACTCATTACTCGGAATCATTCACACAGCTACTTCATATGAAGTCCATAATATCAATATGGTCAGGCTTTAATTTATATTTAAAATTTACACTTAAAAAATATATATTCAGAGACCTGACAAACTATGTTAGATTTATTTTATATTTCATATCAAAACTATTGTTGGAGAGCAGAGAGGAATAGCTTCTCTACACACTCAATATTTTCTCCTAGATCTAAATGTAAATATTTAGATGAAGGTGACAACTGACCTTTCAGTATGGTTTAGTTTCTACTTAGCCATGTTTCCACTGTACTTTAAATGTAATATTTAAAGCATTAGGTACACAAATGAAACTAGCTGCACTAGCTGCATTTGCAGGAGATTAATACCAAACCAGTAACACTTTCAGTCATATTCTCACCTCCATTTATGCTCCCAACCTGGAAGAGGTGCTTTCCATTAGACCTATACATAACAAATGCATTGGCTTAGAGAAAGGCTACTCAAAAGGCAGGGTGTCCAGATATAGCAAAATTTCTTTCTTTTCATGCTTTCTCTTTGTCTTCCATTTATGGAGAAAGAATAGATGTTTTATTTCTATGTATATCTTATTTCTATGTATATATGTATTTTATCTCTATGTATATTTTATCTCTATCTATGATAAAATTTTTGTAAATAATATCATACATTAAATGTATTTGAAGGTATTTTATTGATATATTGGCTGAAAAAAATCAATGAAATTCAGCTAGTTTGGTTAGGAAAAAGATTTAAAAAGTAAAAAATAAAAGTAAGTTTTGGTTCAGCAGAAGAAAAGTCCCTAAGTTTTGCTAATATGTTTTAAAAACTAATCACTGTCCTCAATATTTTTCTGTAATACTGCAGGAGGATAATAATAGCAACATGATACCTACAATAATTTAATTGTAACATATACAAGTCATATTGATTTATTAGAGTAAAAAAACCTTTCCATTTTGAATAATTTTTGAATTTCACAATATTTTTTTCCTGTACAACACAAAATTCTATTTTTAGACCTGAATAAGTCAAGGCAGGAGGAAACAATGCATTACATTACACTAAACATTGCAAAAATTTTGGGTATCAGTTTTTATATAAAAATATCCTATGTTGTTATAGAAACCAAATTTTAAACAGACTAAAAAAAGGAATAGTTTGAAAGGATAAACAAATATAAATTTTCTTGAAACCATTTTAGGATTTCTATTTTTATATAGTCTTGATTTAAAAACTGAAAACTATCATAATCCATAAATTAACTTGAAAATTTAAGCATCTTGTTGGGTCGAACCTTTAGAAACAGTTGATTATTTTTGAATTCAATTTCATATGTTCAATGCAGTGATTTTCTAATGTGTATGTTCAGATATGAGAAGAACCTTAAATGGGCTCTTCCCACCATTACTTGTAATTATTTGATTCTATAAGGCAAGGTACATTTTTAATATGAATCTCTTATAGTATACTGTACTTTTCAGTCTCTATGAAAAGTCATATAAAAATTAATGAAAATGGCAAAGCATAGTCAAAATAAAAAGTCATTTTTTTCCCCTACTTGTGAAAAAAAATTACAATTAAAAATTTAGAAAATTCACAGTCACTTACTTTGGTAGAGTTTTCAAGTGATTTTCTCTTAACTCCAAGATCCGCAATTTGACAAGTCTGTAGAAGTAAATTTAAAAATTGCTTCTTAATACTTTTCTGTAAAACACTATTCCTGTGGTAAAGTCAAATATCACTGTATTATTCAAACAGCTATGTCCAACATTATGTACCTTGGTTAGAGATTTTAAAGAATTATACAAATTAATTATGAGTAGGATTGTATCAAAATTAGATAATAGCAAATGTCATTTTTCAAAGTTAAATTTGTCAAAATTGAATTTAGCAAATCATTTGTAAAATCAAAATTTCCTAAAAATAAAGATCTTTCAAAGATATCATTGAGTTCAAATCTTCTAAATTTCATGTTTCATAAAAAATATTCACTGTTGTTTAATTGTATGCATTCAACAGATTATTAACTATCTACTATATTCCTGGTGCTGTGTTCACTGGAACATGGCAATACTGTCTCTCAAAAGACAATAAATGAACTTGTAAAGCAAATAATGTAGATCAGTGGTTAAGAGCTTGAGTTTTATGGTCAGACACAACTGGATGAAATCTCTTATTTTAACTCTTTGACACTGTGCAAATTAATTAACCCCTCCTAACTTAAGTTTCCTTGTCTATAATAAGTATGCAGTAACAGTATAAAATGTATAGGGTTTAGACTAAATGATGTCACAAATGTAAATCATAATATCTGGGGCATCCTAAGTTTGAATATGTGTTAGCCATTACTATTATCATTAATTGCACAATGAGAAAAGTGCTATATAATATACCACATTTCATGACTTTATGATGAACATCTTAACATATCTGAAGTGGTGTGCACTGAAAATATATAGTATCATCTGTCTTGTCGGGCTGTGGAAATCCTGTGGTGAAGGTTTCTGTTGCTATATAACATTTGTAATTAAGAATGTATTTTACACTCAGTACTTATTAAAGTTTACTTGTCTGGGGCACACAATTAGTACTCATGCTTATAACTGAGCTTTAAAATGTACTCAATTGAGACTACTTTGGAACAAATTAATTGAATTCACTGAATTCTTGGTGTTTGGGGAATATTTCACTGTTTGAACTATTTCACCTATAATAATCCATGTTTACTGTGCTTTTAGGTATTCATCTAGGTCTCTTTCCCTTTCTTTTTTGTTTTGACCATTTAATTTCCATCTTGTAACTCTTTATCTCTATATGAAATAAAGTGATTCAGTTCTTCAGAGAATAAATATAGCACTAGCAAAAGAGATTTCTCAAACATTTCTATGTCTCAAATCTTCTTAACATTTGATCTTATGTAATAATATTCTGACATTTAGAGGCACCAAATATCAGGTTTTAAAAAGGATCTTAAGCATCCTTTTGTTCAATTATCCAGCTGAAGATTAAAAACTTTAGATTACAGTAATAAAATAGAATGTATTTTGGCAGACAATTTACACAAAATTAAATTCTAATTCTGTAAAATTTGGCTTTGAAATTATGTTTTCTGTTTGCCTAAATCTCTTCTGCCATATTAGCACTGCTAAAAGAGAACTGACAAAAATTCAAGACAAAAAAGTATGTCTCAGGGTGACAAACATTTTCTGATTCAATAAATCAAAAGTTCATTTATAATGTTTTGGTCACCATCAGAAGGACGATGCTAATTTATACGAATGAATGGTAAAGTACTAATTCATTTAGAAGCTAGGCAAATGCTCTTTTGAAGATCTGTAAATTTTAAAAACTGTCTAAGTAAATGGTGTTCATAGTGGTTATGATATCGTGATCTGTGAAAGTAAAGAAATTTGGGAAAAGCTGATTCACTCTCTATATGCAAATGAGGACTGCTACATGTTAAGAGACGTCATTATTCCACTGAGTTCCTTTTATGTCATACATTAGCTTGAGTCAACAGGTGTCAAACTATATTCAGTCCATTATTTGAACATTTTCAAAGATAATCACTTAGAAAAATGCAGTTGACAATAAATTTATTGTCTTAACACTTAAGATATATCTCTTATATTTGCAATACCCAAAAGATAAAAAAAAACCTAAGTCTCCCTCCATCAACAGATTAATGGATAAAGAAAATGTGACACACACACACACACACACACACACACACACACACTATGAAACACTATTCAGCTATTAAAAAAATGGAAATTCTGCCATTTGTGACAACATGGATGGACCTTGAGGGCAGTATGCTAAGTGAAATAAGTTGGACAGAGAAAGACAAATACAGTATGATCTCACTTCTATGTTGAATCCAAAAAACCCCACAAAAAAATGAAATTCATAAAAAAAAATCAGATTTGTGGTTTTTAGAGATGGGGGCTGGAAGGTGGGGTATTGTGTGAAGTTGGTCAAAGAGAACAAATACCCAGTTATAAAATAAATAAGTATGGGGATGTAATGTATAATATGTTGACTGCAGTTAATACTTCTAGGTGGTATATTTGAAAGTTTCTGAGAAAGTAAATTCTAAAAGTTTATTTCACAAGAGAAAACCACTTTTTTTGTAACTATATGAGATGATGGCTGTTAACTGAACTTACTGTGGTAATCATTTCATATGATATGTAAGTCAAGTGATAATGCTGTTTAGGATCACACCTTAACTTATTCAGAGCTTTATGTAAATTATATTGCAAGAAAACTGAAAGAAAAATATTGTTTATTGCAGAACACCTAAGCAACATTATAAATCTCTATGTAGTACTATCATATGGATGTACCATAGTATATTTAACCAAACATATAAATGTGTGCTTCCATTTTTTTCATATTGTGAGTAATGATAAATATTCTTCATAAATTCTAGTGTGATATCAAATGAAGATATGATACATTTCTAGAAATGAATTACAGAGGTAGTTGTTGTAAATATTTTCAATATTTTAAAGCACTCTGCCCTGCATCAAGTTCATAGTATTTGCAATTCCATCAAGTAGTATGTGAGGTTGTCTCCTCATTAAGCTTTCTGTAATATGCTAGAACATAAAGTCACTTTGTTGTCATTTTAATTTGTATTATTTTTATTATTTGTGAGGATAAACATTTTTCGTGTGTTCACCAGTTGTACATTTTATTATAAATTGCTTGTACATTTCATTTACCTACTTGTTGTTCTAATGAGATCTTTGTCTTCCTACTCATTTGTAAGAATTCCTTATATGTTAAGAATATAATATGTATTTCATATATGGTAAAAATATTTTCCCAATTTAATGTTTTTCTTTAATTTTTAAATATTTTCTGATATTATTTTACAATAAAAGCACTTATGTAGTCAAATCTATTTATTCATTTATGATATTTTCCTTGTTCCTATTTTATAAATGTATTTCCCAATCCGAGAGCCACAAATATTAATGTGTATTTTTCTGCAGATTTTTTTATATTTTATTCTTACAAAATTTTTTTGATTATTAATAACTAAATTTTACTTTATTTTTTGCAAAATGTTTCATAAGTTAACATTATCTCATTTACTGAATAATAAAATGGCTTATCATAGTGGTCACTTTTGAATTTTCACCTACTTGCTCTGGTAAAGTACATATCTACAGTAAAATAAACTGTATCATTTAAAATCCTAGGTACTCCACCAAAAGTGTATTAGAAAAAATAGACAAATGCAGTAAAGTTACAGGATAAATCAGTGTAAAAAATCCATTGTGCTCCTATACACTAACAACAAAACTGCATTAAAAATGAAAAGAAATTGAAGAAGACACAAAGAAAGAAATGGAAAGATATTCTGTTCATTAATTGGAAGACACAACATAATTAGAATGTCCATATTACCCAAAGTAATATACAGATTTATTGCAGTCCCATCAAAATCCCAATGGCATTTCTAACAGACATAGAACAAAAAAATCATTCAATGTCTATGGAACCACAAACAACCCCAAATAGCCAAAACAATCCTGAGAAAAAAGGACAAAGCTTCAAATTATACTACAATGTGACAGTAATAAAAACACCATGGTACAAGCAGAAAAAAAGACACATGGACCAATGAAACAGAATCAAGAGCTCAGAAATAAAGCCACATATATATGGGAAAATAGTTTTTGACAAAGGAGTCAAAAACATGTAATGAAGAAGAGAAAGCCTTTTAATAAATGGTGCTGAGAAAATTGGAAAGCACATACAAAAGAATGAAACTAGATTTCTATTTGTCACCATACACAAAATTTAACTCAAAATGGATCAAATACCTATAAAACCTGAAACAATAAAATACATAGAAGAAAATATAGTACTAAACTTATTGACCTTGGTCTTAGAAAGTTTTTTATGAATTTGACCTCAAAGGCAAGGGAAGTAAAAGTGAAAATAAATGAACATGTGAAACTAAAAAGCAGAAGAAACCATCAACAAAGCAGAGAGGCAGCCAACGAAATAGGAGAAGATATTTTTTAAAAAATCCTCTGATAAGGAGCTAACACCCCCCAAAATATAAAGAACTTATACAACTCAACAACAACAAAAAACAAACAATCCAATTAAAAAATGTGTAGAGGGCCTGAACAGACACTTCTCCCAAGAAGAAATTCAAAAGACCAACACATATATGAAAAGATGTTCAACTTCACTTAGCTATTAGGAAAATGCATATCGAAACTACAATGAGATATCATCTCATACCTGCTAGAATGAGTATAATCAACAGGACAAGAGATAACAAATGCTGGAGGGGTTTTGAGAAAAATTGCTGGTGAGAATGCAAATTGATACAGACAATATGGAAACCAGTATGGTTCCTTAAAAAATTAAGAATAGAGCTACTATATGATCCAGCAATCCCTCTCTTGAAAAATTTAAAAACATTGATTCATAAAGATATATGTACCCCTGTGCTCATTGCAGCATATTCACAGTGGCCCAGACAGGGAAACAACCTAAGTGTCCTTTGATGAATGATTAAATAAAGATGTGGTACATATATACAATGGAATATTACTCAGCCATAAGAAAAGATGCAATATTGCCATTTGCGACAACACGGATGGATCTTGAGAATATTATGCTGAGTGAAAATCAGATGAAAAAAAACAAGAACCATATGTTTTCGCTCATACATGGGATAGACACAGAAAACAACAAATGAAAAAAAAAAAACACCTCATCATCACAGATAACAGTACAGTGATTACCAGAGGGGAAAAGAAGGTGGGGGCAGGTAGAAGACAGTAAATAGTGTGAAATATATGGTGATGAAAGGACACTTGACTTTTGGTAATGAACATACAATGCAATATATAGATGATGTATTACAGAACTGTACACTTAAAACATATAATCTTACTAACTAATGTCACTCCAATAAATTTATTAAATTAAAAAAAATTCATCATTTAAATTTCTTATTCTTACCTTCCAAAATTAGCTGGAAGAAATTCAAGAAAAGCATCATTCAGGTAGAGCTGGGTCAGGTTTAGAAGCTGCGTGAAGCCATCAGGAAGTCTAGAAAAGAAGTTAAAGGTTTAGTCTCTGCATCAGTGTTGTCATAGAAACACAACAAATTATATATATACACAGCAAATATATATATATATGGAGAAAAAACAAGTGTAATACAGTTTTCATCTCTCCTTTTCTATTACAGCAATAGAAGAATTTATTGAGCATGTTGTTACAGCTTGAACATTTTGCTTGTTGTTAAAATAAATGGCATTCACCCACCTCCACACTGCTCTACTCTGCTGAGATTTATGTCCCCACCAGTCGGTGACATCATCTCACTGTTGCCCTATCTATGCATACCGGATATATATTTTTAATAAAAATTTCAAGTTATATGCAATGTTTTGTAATTTTAAATGTAATGTTCTTTCTCAGTAGAATAATCACATATACAGTCAGGCAAGGGTTTCTATTTACTCTTTCACTTAATCATTAAAATTTGTCTACAGTTTATTACAATGATGACTAAAGCTGCCCAATATGAAAAGGAAAGAGTATTTTGTCCCATTCACTGATTTCTTTAATTCAGGCTCGAACATGTATGTATGCTATAATTCAAGTTGGTCCAATTTATGTTCACTAAAAATAAACAAGAACATTGAAACAATAATTAAACAGAATCATAAAGGCTTTAAGAGTCATTAAAAGAGCTGAGAAAATATCCCTTGGGGAAATTTTACCAATTAGATGAAATGATTATTTGAAATATTTAAATCTTTTTCACCAAAAAGATTTAACTCAAAGATTTTCAGGACACTTCTCCCTAGAAGCATATTGAATATTTACCTGTAATTAGATTTCTGTTTAAACATCTCAATGTCTATATCTATAGTTTAGAAAAGTATATTCTTTTACAGAATACATTTGCCTTCCTTTTAAATTATGAGCTATTTCTACTTGCCTTTACTGACAAAATTATTTAAAGAGCCACCTATACTCACGGGATTTTACTCCTCAAGCCACAGTTTTCTGGCATCTACCCCAACTCAGTTACTAAAACCACAGTTACCAAATCCTCCAATGACCTCTTAAGTACCAATTCCACTAACTTCATTTCATTTTGCAACCCATAGTGCCTAGCAATGGTTGCCATCATTGATTGTTTTCTCTTTTTTGACTTCTAGTGTACTACTTTTCCTGCTTCTCCTCAAACCCCTGGGGTATTATATCTGAGTTTCATTCCATGGTTTTTCTGGTTTTTCTTTCTCTGACTAATCTTTTGCTATGAAATATTTTATATACACATATGTATATATATACATTTGTAAGAATATATATATACACATATATATGTATATGTATGTATGTGTGTGTGTGTGTGTGTGTGTGTGTGTGTGTATCCACAATGTAATTTAATAAATAGACTAGCACCTTTTAAACCCTCTTGGTGCCCCTCCTGACTACATCTTCCTATTTTCCCCTACAAATTCCTGAATGTTTACTATTCTGCTTTTTGAAAAAGTTTTACTACACCTATTTAAATCTTTTTTAAAAAGTGGCATAGTTTTTGCATGTTTTTGAACATTACATAAATCAAATCATACTATGATCATTTTTGAGACTTTTAAAAATTGGCATAATTTGTGAAATTCATTTTGATTTAGATGACTAATAATGATGGCAATAGCTTTCTATTGTATGAATATAGCACAATTTATTTGTTACCCTTTTTCTAAAGAACTTTAGAATTGTTTCTAGTGTCTTGTTTGCTTTCTATTACAAATATTGCTTCTGTGAATATTTTTGAACATATATCCCTTTGTAAGAGGTTACTTAATTTGTATCCTCTGTTCTCTGAGATTAATGTCCCTCAGGAAAAGCCCTTAATTAATTACTAGCAGGAGTATAAAAAGCTTGGCTCACTCACAGATGTTTTATACTGTTCCCCAGAGTTCCCAAGAGAGAGTAAGGTCTAGTGGTCTAAACAAGTACGTAGCTTGATAACACACCACCACCAAGTATTTCCTGAGACCATCTCCTAAATATGCTGTTTGAATTCTTTTCTAAACATCTACTTTTGGGGAATACAGACTACACACCATTGATATTTTTATATTATTCTGTGGAAAAATTTTATACACTCTTATGAGACTACTCTTTATTAATTATTTTTGCTGCAAATATCTTGTTCCAGTTTTTATTTTGGCATTAAATTGTTTGTATATAACTTACAGAAGATGTTTCTATAAATTTGTTCTTAAAGAGATGTAAGATTCATGAAAATAGAAAAAATAGAGAAAAGAGATAGGGAAGAGTGAAGGTGTTTATAATGTAAAGGTAAGACTTCACATGAGACGAATAACCCAGAGAAGGTGAGTTCTAGAGAAAATACCTTATGAAGGAGACTATTGAAGTTAAGATTTGAGAATATTAGTAGGAGACAGGGTTTAGAGGGTAATAAATGTTTGACTCAAAGCTTTGAACTTCATCCTATAGGATTAAAAAAATCTACGAGAGATCACTGTTTTTCTCTATATTTTTCTTTGTTGTAATACATTAGAGTTTATATCCTCATAGTATGATTGAAAGTTCTTATGATAATGATAGTTTTTAATCCACATTTAAATACTATCTTACTTTAATGTCCTTTTGGTTACTATACTCATTTGAAAGAAGTAATAATTTATGACTTTTTAAAAAAGAGATTAATAAATATAAAATGAGAATGCTAAAGCCTTTGATCTAGTAATTTACTTTAACATTGTTACTATTAATAAGTAAGAAGAGTTTGAAATACTAATTTTCTAGTTATAGGTACAATTTGAATTATCCAGTTTCTTTTAGTCTACTATTCTGTATATGTATACACTAAATGGTATTGCATTACACTACTTCTTTGAACAAAAATATATTTTTTAATTTCTTCTCTGGAAAAATTTTTGCAACAAGAAAATCTGGTTTCTTATATATGACACTTCTTCGAAGATTTGAGAATTGAACACATTGTGCAGATTCCAATTTCAAAACTGGATTGCCAAAAATAAATTATATGGAAAGCCAGAATACAGAGTAAGATAACTTTTTCAGCCTAGTTACAAACAAAGATGAGTTGAAATATTTTATTAAACCTTTCTTTTTAAAAAAATATAGAGTTAAAAGGTATATTTATACAGCATGTCTTATTTAATAACATGTATGCTTTTTATTTCGACTCACTTCAACAAGAATTTGTTGACTGGTTACTCTGCACTTAGATTCACAATTAATTTTTTTTCATACTTTTTTCATAGGATTCTATTAATGGTTTTAGCAACATGCTTACACCAATTATTCTTTGTACAAGTGTTAGGCATTTTCTATTCTTGGGATAAATTATAAATTCCTTAAGTACTAGGAATTTTGTAAGGAATTTTACAATTTCCTCAATGATCTAGTATTATACTTTGAAACATTATTTAAAAAATGTCTAAAGTCAGTAGGTCTGCTAACAAAGATAGTCAATTTTATTTATTTCAAATTTTGTTTAGTTCATGAGTTAATGTTTTAATTTTTATTTTCTTTTCTGAATGGTTAGTCATTTTTTAAATCCATACTTCATTGTCACCATCTCGGCATTTCCTAGTTTTTTTGTTCATAAGTATCAATGTACTGACCAACTTTTTTTTTTTTTTTTTAAGAAATACAGACTGCTTCATTTGGATGTGTCTGGAGTCTTGGAAGCTTGACTATCCTACCTACTCCTACAAATGGACCTTGACAGCTTGTTTGGAGGTTCTAGCAAGGGACCCCAGCTACTCACATACCATTGACCAAAGAACGATTCTCTTCTCTATCAGGGAAGGTTGTCCTCTTTGACCCAGAGCGCAGCTTCTGGAGGGATGCATGTGGAGCAATGAGGGAGAAAGGGGACACCCACCTAGCCAGTTAGACCAGCTGAATCAACCCCGGTGATCAATAGGGTGATAGATGTCGTAGCCAGATCGCCCTCACATCTGCCCATCCTTGAATATACATGTGCTTATGCCCTCTGTGTGTCTCTGTCCTGAAAGTTCTAAAAGTTTGAATTGATGGGTCAGAGGGGGCCAGATTACCAATCTGTCAGTGGTGCATGGTGTTAGCATTTCTCTTGATATTTTTCCTTTTGGATGGACAAAGTTATATCTGTTGCTAAAAGCATCGTTGAATATTTTTCCTGCTTTTAACCATTTATTTATTCATAAAATTAATATATTTATTCATTTTTAATGAGGACATTGTTAATAAAATCCAATAAGTTTCAGTTGTACACTTCAACAGTCTAATTTTATGGAAAAAAGTTATAGCTTCTTCGAAAGACAATGGCCCATTTGTCTATATCACCATTTCCAGAGGAATATTCAAGGAGTGCCAAGAAAGAAGATATTCTCTAGCAAGGTAGATTAACTTGATAAAGATGATAATCATGAGTTGTCTTTATCTTCCTTCAGAATATTCAATGAATTCAATATTTTACACTAATCTAGGCAGTTCTCAATAATTAAATGATACTATTCTAAAATAACTGGTGGTTTTATACATTTGACTGATTTGTTTTAAAAAATTCAAATAGGTGTTTTATATATATTGATAAATCATTCTCTAGTAAAAAAAATTTTTATTTTATTAATTGCTAAAATTAAAAGTGATATTGGTCCTAAATTCATGGACTTTGGATATAGAGAGGATTTTATAAATTTGACCTCAAAAGCCAGGGAAATAGAAGCAAAAATAAATGAATGGGACTATAACCAACTAAAAAGCTTCTGTGCATCAAAAGAAACCATGAACAAAACGGAGGTAACCAACTGAATGGGAGAAGATGTTTTCAAATGGGAGAAGATACTTCTGATACAGGACTAATATCCAAAATACATACAGAATTTATATATCTCAACAACAACAACAACAACAACAAAACAATCCAATTTAAAAAAATAGGCAGAGGACCTGAACAGACACTTCTTCCAAGAAGACATATAAATGGCCAACAGTCATATGAGAAGGTGCCCAACTTAGTTATCAGTAAAATGCAAATAAATTTAATTTAAAAGTGGCATATTTAAACTACAACAAAGAGAGAATAATAAAACCAGACACCTATATGGTTTAGTGGTTGAGCACAATGGACAATGAAGTCAGAGGACCATGGTTTGAATCACAGTTCTTTCAATTATTATCTCTGTGACCTTTGCTAATCTTTGTAAGAGTTAGTTTCTTTATTTTTAAAATGATGATACTAATATCAACTTGCAGAGTTACTCCAATGATTAAATGATGATCTGTTCCACAGCAAGAACTCAGTAAAATGGGGGAATTACTTTTACTTGTTATACTCTTGTTTTTATTCTGATCTTTCAATATTAACTAGAATAGTAATTTAAATAACTTTATTAATGTTACTTTCATTATTGGAATAGGCAAATAAAAATTGGCTGCAGACATCCTTGTTTTAACATTTTGCTTTTCTAATCCCACTTCAGAAGTTAAATGAAAACCGATTACAGGCATTTGACCTCTAATATAACAGTTAAACCAAATTAAATTACACATTTTATCAGTTGTGATTAAGAAGCTAATGTAAAATCTTCTACCCTTAATGAAAATATGTTTTACATCTAAATATTTAAATTTATGCAACTTAAATTATAAAATTAATATAAATATTACAGAGTGTTTGGAATATAAAGAGAAAAAATACTGTTCATAATTCCATCTCCTTAACATAACTATCATTACCATTTCTTGTATTTCTAATCTGATTTTCAATTAATTGTTTTAACATCACTACAAACATATCACAATTTCTTCCTTTATTTTGTAATTATCTTTCAACTTTGCTGTATAACCAGAGTGACTACATAATCTATCATTCAAACTAGGACATTTTTGGAAGTTAAAAGGAGCTATTATTAATCATGCCACATCAAGAGGTGTAAACTGGGATGACTTGAAGAAATGGAGCCATATGGTTACTCTATATATATCCTTTGTATCCATTCAGTAGATGTGCCATAATTTATTTGTGTTTCCTTATTGTTGAACATTAAGAATATTTCAGATATTTCAAAATGTATCTTTTAATTTAAACCCAAACTAAAATGATGCTTCAGATTTAGGGAAATATAGTGAAAGGAATCTAGAGATTCAAATATTACCTTCATGTGTTTTTATCTGTAAAAAGGCATGTAGATAATATTCACATATTTCACAAGTTTGTTGTGACGGTGAAAATGAAATTATGTATCTTAAAAGCTGAGACCTAATAGGTTCTCAATAAATGTTGGTCCATGCTCTTTTCACTGAGTAAGTTGTTGGTTTCAATTTTATTGTGATAATTTTCACCAATGACTTGGTTAAGTCATTCAGACTATACTATAAAGTTCACATTGTAAATTAAAACTAAAATAAAAACACTCAAAACTGTAACTTTTATATTCCAGGGTTTTCATGACAGACTTCTCTGTAGATTTCTTGGGTGAAAGAAAATGAACAGAAAAGCAATAGATAGAAAAATCAATGAAACCCAAATCTGTTTTATGAAAAAAGCAATAGAATTGATATATGTCTAGTCAGACTGATCAAGCAAAAAAAGAAAGAAAACACAAATTACTAATACCAGGAATGAAGGAGAGAGCACCACTAGAGAATTCATAAATATTAAATGGCTAAGAAAAGAATATTAAGAACAATGAGACATCAATAAATTTGAAAATTTTTATGAGCTGTACAAACTCATAAAAATCACAAACTATTAATGATCACTCAAGAAAACATAATAGATAATTTACATAGCCTTACAGCTATTATAGAAATCAAATATGTAACTAAAAACTTTCCCATAAAGAAAGAACCGGGACCAGATGGCTGCACTGGCAAATTCTACCAATAGATAAGGAAGAAACAATTCCAATTCTATGAAAACTTCTATAGAAAACAGAAGAGAACCTATTCCAACTATTTTTATAAAGCTATTTTCACAGATACCAAAACCAAACAAAGATATTACAAGAAAATAAATTTCAGACTAATATACACCATGAATATAGATGGGAAAATTCTTTACAAAATATTAGTGAAACAGAGCTATTATTTATAAAAAGAGTAATACTTCATGACCAAGTAAGGTTTATCCCTGGCAAGCAGTTAAATTGACAATTAAAAATCAATCAATGTTATTCAGCATATAATTATATTGAAAAAGAAAAAAAATCATCATATTGATAGATGTTTTAAAAAAAGTCCTGACAAAATTCAACATCCATTGACAATAAAAAGTCTCCAGAAACAGGATATCAAGACATGGTAGACATATTCTAAGGTGAACCCCATGCCCTTCACTTCCTGTGTTTATGCTCTTGTATAATCTCCCTTTGAGTGTGGTAGGACTCGAGATTTGCTTCTAATTCAATGGAATGCAGCAAATATGATGAGCTGCCACTCCCATAACTGTATTAAATCATATAGCTCTGCATCGCTAGGTGACTCACTCTATTCAGCTGCTGGTATTGAAGAACTAAGCTGCTATGTTGTGAACCATCTATGGAGAGAGTCACATGGCTGGGAACTATACCAGATTCTAGGACCCAAGAATACACTCAAACTGATAACTAGCAAAAAGCTAGGACTCTTTATAAAAGCAAGCGAAAAAATTTTGCCAATGACCTGAGTGAGCTTAAAAGTGAATTCTTCTCCAGTTGAGCCTCCAGATGAGAATACAGCTTGGCTAATGCTTTGATTGCAGCCAGATAAAACAATGACGTAGGGAACCCAGCTAAACTATGTCCATAGTCCTGACCCACAGAAATTGAGAGATAATATGTGTTGTTTCGAGCCACTCAACTTATTGTAATTTCTTATACAGCATTAAAAAACTAACAAAGATTTTGGTATCTGGAATTGGGATTCTGATGTAATAAATGCCTAAATATGTGGAGTAGCTTTTTGGAATCAGGCAGTAGTCAGACACTGAACAGTTGCTTTGAAAAACATCTCAGAGAAAGCCTAGATTTTCTTGAAAATAAAAGTAGAGATCTAAATTTTGAGGACATTGCTGAGGAGGGCTTTAAAGGAAGTGAGGGACAGAATATTAAAAATTTCCTCAACTTTATTGACTATATTTCTTATGCTCTACTTTACAACCCCATGACTATTTTGTAACTACAAATTTGTACTTCTTAATTCATTCCCCTTTTTCATTCATCCCACAACTCTCCTTCTATTTGGCAACCAACAAAATGTCCTCTGTATCTATGAGTTTGTTTCTGTTTGTTTGTTTATTTTGTTCTTTAGATTCCACAGGTAAGTGAAATCATATGGCATTTGTCTTTCTCTGAGTTACTTACTCCACTCAGCATAGTACCTTCTAGGTAAGATGGGTACTGGATTTATTGGAGTGATCACTTCATAAGTTATATAAGTATCTAATCATTATGTTGTACACTGAAACTAATATAATATTGTATGTCAACTATAACTGAAAAAATATTATTTTTATGGTATATTATATATTTCTCTATTTTTATTTTTTATTAAATTTATTGAAGTGACATTGGTTAATAAAACTATATAGGTTTCAAGTATACAATTTGATAACACATCATCTGTATATCGTATTGTGTGTTCACCATCCAAAGTCAAAATATTAAAAAAAAAAAATTCTGAACCTGATAAAGGGCATGCATGGCAAAACAAGTAACAATTACACATAATGGTGAAAGTCTAAATGCTTTCTCTCTGTCTGGAAACAAGACAATAATGTTCCTTTTCACTTCTATTCAACATTGTACAGGATGTCCTAGCCAGGACAATAAGGCAAGAAAATTAAATTAAAAAAAAAGTCACACCAATTGAAAAAAATAAAACAAAATCGTTTTGACTTGATTCACTCTAGGAAATCACTCCAAATCTATAAATTATTTACTAGAACTAATAAGTGAATTTGGTGATGTTGCGGAAAAGCCATGTATAGACATATAATTGAGTTTTTTTATATGGCCTTTATGTTCTGCAACTTCACTAAATTCACTTATTAGTTCTAGTAAATAATTTATAGATTTGAAGTGATTCCCTAGGCTGAAGTCAAAAACCAACTGAATAATAGGAAAATCATTTGCAATTTCACAAAAAACCTGAAATACTTAGAATAAAAGGTACAAAATATGTACAAGATTTGTATGCTGAAATCTATAAAACATTGATAAAATAAATTTTTAAAGCTCTAAATAAGTACAAAAATAAACTATGCTCAAGGATAGGAATACTCAATATTTTTGAAATGTCAATCCTTCCCAAATTGACCTACAGATTCAATGTAATCTCTACCAAAATTTTAGAAGAATTTTAAATTTTTGTAGACATTGGTAAGCTGATTATAGAATTTATATGAAAAAACAAAGGGCATAGAATAAACCAAATATTTTGACAAAGAGGACCAATGTTGAAGGACTCACATTCCTCAATTGAATGAATCAATATAAAGCTGCAGTCATTAAAAACATTATGGAATATATGTAAAAAGATGGAATATAGATCATTGCATAAAAAAGAGAATTCAGAAATGAAACTGCACCTCAAGGCAAGGGATGTAAAAGCAAAAATAAATAAATGGGACCATATCAAACTAAAAGTATCTGCACAGCAAAAGAAATTATCAACAAGGTAAAGAGGAAATTGTGTAAATGGAAAAATATACTTGCAAACAATGCCTCCGATAAGGGCCTAATATTCAAAATATAAAGAACTCATACAACTCAACAATAAAAAAGATCAAACAATCCAATTAAAACATGGGTAGAGGACCTAAACAGATATTTCTTTGAAGAAGACATACAAATGCCCAACAGACATATGAGAAGATACTCAACCTTGCTAGCTATTAGGGAAATGCAAATCAAAACTATAATGAGATACCACCTTACACCATTAGAATGGCTATCACCAACAGGACAAGTAATAACAACTGTTAGAAAGGTCGTGGGAAAAAAGAAACCCTCATACACTGCTAGTAGGACTGTAAATTGATACATCCATTATGTAAAACAGTATGAAGTTTCCTCAAAAAACTAAGAATTGAATTATTATATAATCCAGTATTCCCTCTTCTGGGTATTTATCCAAAAAACTTGAAAATACTTATCCATAAAGATATATGCACCCTGCTGTTCACAGCAGCATTATTCATGGTGGCCAGGACATGGAAGTAACTGAAGGGTCCTATGATAGATGACTGAATAAAGAAGGTGTGGTACATATATAATATGGAATATTATTCAGCCATAAGAAAAGAAGTAATATAGATTGCAAATAAGTACAAGGAAAGATGCTACTTGGACATTAAAACTATAATTTAAAACTACACGGAGATACCACTATGAGAGAGAGGACACCTACTAGATTTGCTAAAAAATACATATAGAACACTGATAGTATCAAATTCTGACAAAGGTGAGAAACAATGGAAATCTAATAAGTTGCTGGTGGGAATACACACTGAATAACTATTTTAGAAAACAGTTTGGACACTTCTTATAAGGTTAAGCACACATGTACCATACTACTCAGAATACTACTCCTAGGTGTTTACCCATTAGAAGTGAAAAACATATGCTTACACAAACAACCTACATGTCTATCAACTGGTGATAGACAAATTGTGGAATACTACCTAGAAATAAAAAGGAATGTAATACTGATTTTTGAAATGATGGATAAATCTCAAAATCAGTGTGTTAAGTAAAAAAGTCAGACACAAAAGTATCATACCATTTATATGACATTTTCAAAGGCAAAACCATGGGGCTAGAAATCGGATCAGTGGATGACTGAGCTAATGGAACTTTTTGGGGTGACTTAAGTAGTCTATATCTTGATTATGGTGGTGGTTCCATGACTGTACACATTTGTCAAAAGTCACTGAGCCCTACACTCAAAAGGGTGAATTTTACTGCATATAAACTATACCTTTAAAAAAAATAAACTTTAAAATTTGTATATTCTATAAATTGACTTTTCTATCAAATAATTTTTTATGAATTTTCGAACAGTTTCATGTTAGGCATTTTTTTGGTGAAAGACCATTCATTCATCTTTTAAAAAGTTAAACATATGAAAGCACTTCAGAGACATAGTCAATAAAACTATAAAGTTTAAGCTTCTTAAGGGTGTAATTTATCATCTGACTTTCATTCTCAAAGATCTTAGCATGATTCTTAAATAAGATGAACTGTTAGAATTAAAGAACTAGAAATCAAAACAATTTATCATCTGTCCTGGATTATGATCAAGTCAAGGACATGGCTGTAGTATTGATGTGAGAAGTTAGCATCCTCTGTATCTTTTTTGAGAAAATTGGATTTTAGTCTAAAAGTTTTGGAAAACACTTTTCACAGGATTTTTTTTTCTTTCCACATTCTACTGTTTAGGTAGAAAAGCTGTATCTTTCAAACACATTTTATTGCTTGATGCTCCACTTTTTACTAAAGGCCTTGAGTTATTTCATACACCATTTCATATACATATTTCATACACTATAAAGACCTTCATGTAAACGTCTCTCATTTTACATTCTATTCTATTCCTATTCTCATCTATAGTCTCTTTTCATAATCCATAGAGAAACCACTCTCACTACTTCCTTCCCTCAATTCTATTGGTGAGAAATTTCCCTTCAAATTGCCTTTAGTAAACTCCTTTTTGTCCTCTACTAAACACAGTCCATTCACTAAATGATTTTCCAGTGGGCTTCAGTTTCTCTCAGTCTCTCTAACTTCATGTGGTTAAAGGACTTGAGGGCGTTTTCTCAAATCCTGCTTTCAGTTTTTGTATAATTATAATGCCAGTCTTACTTTGAAACTCATTCTCTGCATCCCAATATTACTGATTTGTTTCAACCTCTTGCAAATATTACTATAACTGTCAACAGCCTTTCTGGAGTTTATGTCCACTTCCATGGTTAAGTGACTAACATTGAGGATCATGGCCTCTCCAATCCATTCACTTCATAGCTTTTTTGACCTATTTTATCCACAGCACACTCTGTTTTATGACATACAATATGGTCACACACTGAGTCTCATTCTCCCCTGGGATTTCTCTAGCAAGAAGTCATGAATCACATATACCCCGTGTCTGATCACAGTATATTAATCATCCATTTCCTCCACTCTGCTATCCTCATAGAATTGTCTTTTTTGCTTATCCTGTAATCTCTGGTATACAAATACTGCCTTTTTCTGGTCATATGTAATTCCTTTACCAGCTCGAACTACACGATCAGCTATTTTCATGCACCTGTCAATACCTTAAACTTTTGCACTCTCTTGAATTTTCATTACATCCCTGATATTAATTTTCTACCATGACCATAACTGATAACTGTTTTCTTAGTTTCAGTGCTCTTCCATAGAAACTTGTCTGAGAGCCACAGAAAAAAATTATGACAGTTTGCTTCAAAGTAATGCCATCTTGCACAAATTAGGCTTTCATTGTTATTCAGTAATGTTTTTAATCATCTTTTTTTGAACAATTCTGATATAATTATTCCTTTTCCATCATTCTACTAAATTGAATTTTAGTGAAGCCTTTAAAATTTAATGTAAATTTCTCTTATCTTGGTACATTATTAACCAATGGAAACAAAATAAAATCAAATCATTCATACTCACTTAGAAATGGGATTGACACTGGCTTCAATAATTGTTAAACACTTACAGCACTTTATGTTTTCTGGAAATTCTTGTACACCTAAAATGCAAAAAAAAATGCATAAAAGATGCATAAAATTACTCCAGTAAAAATTCTCTAAACTATAGTTCAAACATTAAGAATAATTAATTAAATAGACAGCATAAATGCTATTGAGGTAATCATTTAAGTAAGAATAATAACATATTAGTGTCATATGATATATTTAAAAAATAAAATGAATGCTAATATTTTGATTATAATAATTGAAAACTGATATAAAATGAGGACAATTGTATATTTGACATGATAGATCTTCGCTCTTTACATATCTAAAGATATAAAAATAGTTTAGGTTTATTTAGTTATTATATTGCCACTACTGGAGGAAGGAGAAATTAACAGATATAAGGAAACAGAAGATAAAAATCTTTTCTCCCTTCATGTTATATGATTGGGAAGATTGAACACATACATATGAATAATACCTAAGGACAAATCACAAAAACAATAGATATTCTCAAACTATATGACTCTAACAAATTGTATGTAATTTTTCCTTTTTGGCACAGAGTGTAGCTCTGCATCTGCTTGAAAAGGTGAAGAGGTGAGCAGCCCTTCCTGGGTCTGCTCTGGAGGGTCTGAGGTAGCCAGCCTAGCTGATGGCCCTTGGAGAACTGTTCATCTGCTGTCACAGCTGTGCTGTTGGCAATGTGACAGAAAAACACAAGTTTTTCCTGCTGAAAATCAGTAAATTGCGAAATCTAATCCATAAATGTGGGTCTCAGGAATAAAAGATAGGACATTTTAGTCAATTGATGCAAATGAATTAAATGCAGTAGGCCCTGAAAAAGTTAGAAAAACAGCTCTATGAAACCATTTCTGTATGCCTGCAGTCCTACCTGCTCTCAATTTTTGAAACTATTATTGAGGAAATAAACATTTGTATAAAGTATTAGTCCTGCTAAGCACTTCATATGAGACAGAAGGAACATTTTGTGGCAGGTTTTAGTTGAACTTTTTGATGATAGAGATTTAAAAAAGAAAACCCTCCACTTTCCTAGATTGAGTTTACCTGAACCACCATGTTCATGGTGCCTTGAAGCCCAATGAAGCAGCAGGAGGGTGGCCAAATCAAGACCAGTTGTTTATTCAGTGTAAAGTAATGTTATGAAAGAGATTATTGGGACATTTCTCATGCCATTTTATCTTATGTTAAACTTCACCAGAAACTATACTGTCCTAAAGTTATTGTTAAAATATTTTCCTTCTTAATAAGAACCCAAGGAATTTTAGGAGCTCTGTTATGTATGAATTGAATGAGAATGGCCAATTTATTTTTTGAAAAGCCATAACACCTAGAGCTGTCTTCATGAACTAGATATTAACAAAATGGCAAAAGGTCAATAAACTAACCCTTGAGTTACCCTCAACACTGCCCCTTCATATTCACTTTTAATTTGAATATCTAAAACCAACAGAATAAGTGTAAGCCATCTTCTTTTCTCCTGTTAGTGTTTTCTATTCACTCACCAGTTTGGGCTCATTATACACTGGTGTACCTGATGTCTTCTGTCCACATGTGTCTGTCTTAAGACATATTAAATGATGTGTACCAAGTTATGAAAGCAGAAGTAAATTAAAATATGATTTTAAGGAAAAGACTGTATCTTCTTGTTTTCCACTGAAAATGGAATTCGCCGTTGTGGTGAAAATGCTAGACATGGACCAGGGTCCTTCAGATTAGGATGGACTCCTAACTTTATCACTCATTGGTGAGATAACTCTAGGCAAATCACTTAAATGCTCAATGTATTACTTTCTACTATGAAAAATGGTGATTATATGAACAGTTTCATCAGAGAGTTGCAGTGGGGATAAGAGATAAAGTAGATAAAGTAATTGGCAGAAAGTGCTGCATAAATGTTATCTATAATTCTTAGAAATAAATAGAAGTAGAGGGTATCAGTCAACAAGAGAATCAACAGTATATAAATATATAACTAGTTTATGCTGACCGATATTTTTGTATTTTTGCTAAGGTGTTTATAGCTAATTGGTTTGCTTATAAAAGGTGGAACACATTTGGAAAAATAGGTGCCAAGGGAATTTCATCATTTAGACTAATATATGTGCCCTATGGTTCAGAAAAAGTTCTTAGAGCATAACCTCTAAACATAGAGAAGTAGTATACACAGTAGTTAAAAACACAGGTTGGAAGGGTGACTGAATCCTAGTATTATTGCTAAATAAGCAATGTAAATAACCTCAGGCAGTCATGCAATATTTGACTGTCACTCACTCATTACTTGCTTAATTCAAAGGATTATTCTAAACTTTAGATGTTATGAATGTAAAGCACTTAGTATCATGTCTGGCACTTAATAAGAACCTTATAAAAACAAGATAAAATTAATATGTTAATAGGAGGAAAGTTAACTTAGATTTCTCTATGCCAGTGTATAAAGTAATTTAATTATCTTAATAATCTAGTGAGGAAGATATATTAGGCAATATTATCTTCATTTTATGAATGAAGATCCACAGATTTTCAAAGATTAGGTGACATTTAAATTCCTGATTATTGCTTATAAATGGAACAGATATAGGTGGCATTTAATTCACTTTTTTAACACCATACTCTTGTTCTTCTTTATTATGTCACTTCCTATTAAAATTATGTTAGATTTTATTGTAGAACCCACATTTTTATTAACCAATCTTTGGGACTGGTCTGTCTGAACATTTTCTAAGATGAACTTTGTATTGATTTTCAAATTTATTCTTCCAGTTATAGGGGAATAACTTTCACTTTAACAATATATAGTATTCCAGCCATTTTCACTTGTGATTACTGTAGAAAATAGGATTAAATATGTATATTCCATACAATTCAAGTTCTAACCCTTTTTTTTCAGTGAAGCCATTTCCATAGTGTTTGTAACACAGGCCCATAAGGAACTATCTTCTAAGGGTATCACAAGTTCACTTCTTCTGGGAACCCCTGGATATTAAAGCTTATTATATTTATATTAGACTATATTTGATTAAATAAAATGAATGTATTCAAAAATAATTACATAGAAATAATTACTGTGTTTAATAGGTAAAATGGAATGATATATTTAGTTTTAAAAAGCACAATTGACCTATTCACAAATAGCTGACTTCAATAAATGTTTGCCATCCAAATTAGGACACCTGAGTAGTATTTTCACAGTGTGCTTACTTCGGCAACTATACCACAAATCTATTTAGAATATGTCTACAGAGATACTGTCAAATGAGAAATAACGATTCTGTATTCTGAGCTTTAAACATCTCTGAAACAAAGCTTTTAATGTAATAGAATTATTCATAATTGTATTAACAAAATATTGATATTAATATCCTTAAGAAGAAAAGATGTAATAGATTACCTGATTTTTTTTTGCCTTTCCCCTTTTTAAAAAATTAGGTTGAAAAGTTCCTACCTAACTTTTGATTATTCAAGAATTAATTCACTTTCTGGGGTTTTCATTCTTATTTTATTTCCTGCTGCCTTTTTTTAGACCATTTCACTGGTGGGCAGAAAAAGGCGAGGGGAAAAATCTGAAATCAATCAAATATGAATCTTCCCGGCCTAGCATGGGAAGTAATGGCTAAGACTAGGGTTTAGTATATTCAATTAATTGTTTTTATGTGGACTACCTTGTTTATTATGAATGCAGAAAAGTCTTAAAAGGAGAATCTTAAGTCAGTAGTTAATATAGTTTTAATTATAAAAAAGATTATTGATGTAAAAATGAAAACTCACACTAAAGTGTCATTAAAATCTTGTGTTAGGCTTTAAGTTGGTTTTAAGTTGATATTAAAGTATAAAAACAATGTTTTCCTCAATGCAACAGGTAAGTGTGGAATCTAAATGTACTAAACAATTTTCTCATTATCAAAATAGTGCATAACAATAACAATAGCAATGTTGACCCCTAGAATCAAAAATGAAAGATCCCTGAAAGCCAAACCTGAGTGTAAAGCATTTCTATAACATATACTCTGTCTTTTAATCTCATATTCTGGATATATTTATTTAATGTGTTATAATTTTTACCAATTCCTATCTACCCTCTCATCTAAATCATCAGTCTGAATATCATCCATATAAATACATTTAAATTCTATCGTCTGCATGAAAATTCATTTAACTATTTTAGACCAAATGGCTCTATTTTATTAGTGCCTAGCTTTTTCAATTGTATTCTCTATGAAATTAATAAGACTGAAAAATAATGAGATACAATATGGCTCATAAATTGAGAAGTCACTGCTTTATCATGTTGTCTTATATGGTTCTCTGATGTTTGAGTAGCTAACTTTAATCTTAAGGTCCTTGACAGGGAAGAGTCATTCATACATGCAACAAATGTTTATTGAGTGCCTACTCTGTGTTAGGAACTATACTAAACACTGAGCATAAAGTATGAAAAAAATGTATATGTTCTCTTCATTTATGGAGCTTATACTGTAGCAGAGGAATACATGCAATAAACCATAGAGATACTTAATATAAATATAAAATACATAAAATTATACAATATTTTAGCTATGGAAAAAGATATTAAAAGCAGAATAAATGGATCAGAGATACCTAGGGAATTAGGGTGAGTATCATTGATTGGGAAGATGGCATTTGAGCAATGACTTGAAGAAGATGAGAGAGAGAGATACAGATGTCTGGATGTCTGAAGGAGGAAAGTAAGAGCATTTCAGGCAGAAAGAGTAGATAGTGATGAAGCTTAAATATGCCTGGTCTATTCTAAGAATAGCAAGGAGGCCAGCGTGGCTAGAACACAGTGAGAAAGAGAAGCAGGGCAAAAAATAAGTCAGAGAGATAATAGGGGTGTATATGGCAGGGGAGATCAGGGTGGCAACTCACCTAGTGCCTCTCAGGCTACTGCAAGGATTTTCATTTTTACTCTGAATAAAATAAGGACAATGAAAAACAAGAGTGATATGGTCTGATTTACAACATGAGAGGATCACTCTGGCTCCTGAGTATTATGGCCTTTCTAAGAGAGAGGCCAATTATAGGCTATGGTAAACCATGAAGATGGTTGATAGTGGCTTGAATCAGGGAAAAGCAGTGGAGGGAGTGAGAAGTGAATGGAATCTAGATATATTTTGAATGTAAGACCAATAAGATTCCCTGATGGATTAAATGGGAATGTGAAAGAAAAAAGGAAATCAAAAATGACTCCGGGATTTTTGCCCTGAACAACTTTAATGAAGGGGGTGCCTTCAATTTAGATGGGAAAAGTGATATGTGAGTTAGGTTTTGTAGAGAATAGAGTTTGCTTTCAGATGTGTGTAATTTGAGATGTCTGTTAGATTCTAAGAAGAGATGTCAGGTAGGTACTTGGATATGAACCAAGAGTTTAAGAGAGAGGTCTAGATTGTAGATTTAAACATTATTATATAAACAGTACTTAATGCATAAGACAAAATATGAACACCAATGATGTAGGTGTAGATTAATAATAATAATAATAATTAATAAAAATAAAAAGAGGCCAAGAACTGAACTATGAAATACTCCAAAATGAGAATGGGGAGAATAGGAAGAATTGACATAGGAAACTGAACAAGATCAATTAATAAGATGTGAGAAAAAAAATACAAAAATAAAAGTTTTGAGTCCTAGGATTCAGGTGAAGAAAATGTATCAAGTAGGAAGAAGTGATCAGCTGTTACAAATGATACTGATAGGTCAAGTAAAATAATGACCAAAAATTGACTTTGAATTTAGTAATGAGAAGATTGGTGTTAACTTGTCTAAAATGACATTGGTGGAGCAGTGGCCTTAAAGACTGGAGTGGGTTTAAGAGAGAATAAGAGGAAAAAAATTGTAGATAGAGAATAAAGAGAATTCCATCTAGAGATATTGCTGCAAGGTTGTGGGAGACTATTAAGAGAAGAGAAATTAAGTTTTCTTTAGAATAAAAGCAGTAACGGCCTGAGTATATTCTTATTAAAATAAATAAGTAGAAAAAAATTTTTGAAGATGTAGTAGAGACTGAGAATTGCTAGAGTGATATTTGTGTGTAAGCGAGCCAGGATGGTTATCTAGTAAAAAAATTGCCTTTGGAGAGGAACAGGGATTGTTCATCTGTACTAACAGGCAGGAATCAGAGAATATGCATGTAGAAGCTGGAAGATGGGTGAATATGATGGTAATGGTCTGTAGAACTTATCTTCTTAGAGCCTTAATATTCCCAGTAGAGTAGGGTCAGTAGTCATGAAGATGGCATAGAAGGTATGGAAGGTTCAAGAGGGAGGGGGAGGAGAGGAGGAGGAGGAGGAGGAGGAGGAGGAGGAGGAGGAGGAGGAGGAGGAGGAGGAGGAGGAGGAGGAGGAGGAGGAGGAGGAGGAGGAGGAGGAGGAGGAGGAGGAGGAGGAGGAGGAGGAGGAGGAGAAGAAGAAGAAGAAGAAGAAGAAGAAGAAGAAGAAGAAGAAGAAGAAGAAGAAGAAGAAGAAGAAGAAGAAGAAGAAGAGGAAGAAGAAGAAGAAGAGGAAGAAGAAGAAGAAGAAGTGGCAGCAGCAGCAGCAGCAGCAGCAGCAGCAGCAGCAGCAGCAGCAGCAGCAGCAGCAAGCAGAAGGAAAAACACACTGGAATAGTTTGCTTTTTTAATGGCATTACAGAGAGAAAAACCAAATACATGTAATCAATAATTTGAGAATCAATTATGCTAATAATCCTACCTCTGGGACATGTCTAGAGAAAATTTTAAGATATCTTTCTGACCTTGACCAACAAGTTCATGCACAAAAGAATGAATTTGACTAAGTCAAGATGAAATACTGCCATTTGCAACAACATGAATGGATCCTGAGGTTATCATGCTAAGTGAAATGTCAGACAAAGTTGAGAACTTTATGAGCTTCATGGACACAGAAAACAGCTTAGGGGTTATCAGAAGGAAGCGGGCAGGGGAGGGAGGAGATAGATAATGATAAAGAAGTTTAAATATATGGTGATGGAAGGAAATTTAACTTTGGGTGGTGATCACAAAATGTAATATACAGGTGATGTATTATAGAATTATATACTCAAAACTTATATAATAATATTAAACCAATGTCACCCCCATAAATTTAATTATATATATTTTAAAAAGACTTCCAAATCAAGAAAAAAAATTAAAATTACACCCAGTTCCCTCTCCACTCTCTCTCTGTTTCAACAACAAATATATGAATCAATATTATATGAAATAAACTTTTTAATAATCTTACTTCATATTCACCTAATGATTTTTTTGGTTATCAGTCAACCACTTTATTGAGCCCTTTCTGTGCTTGTACTTTAATAGTAGATCTATTTTGGATCTAGAAACAGTATAAGATGCAACAGTTCTGGCATTCAAGGAATTTATACTGAGACTGGGAGGGAGCATGGCCTAGTAGAGAGAGGGCTCACAACGCTTCATTATCAGTTTAATTTTGTTTTCTTATAATTTTTCAGGATTTACAGGGACACAGAAGGCAGGTTAATCAGTCAGCTCAGAAAAGTCTCTGCTGTAACTCTAGGAAAATTTATCAGTCTA
The DNA here is from genome assembly GCA_030015415.1 of Cynopterus sphinx. Lineage (NCBI taxonomy): Eukaryota > Metazoa > Chordata > Mammalia > Chiroptera > Pteropodidae > Cynopterus > Cynopterus sphinx. The sequence continues at coordinate 83,469,356 of CM057387.1, forward strand.
GGTGACAGAAGGATGAGGGGGTAGAAGTTCCTTTCTTGCTTATATTTAGATACATTACCAGATTGAAAACTGTCTCCCATGGAGTAAGTGTTTGTAATACACATAAACATGTTTTATTAATGTTATTTCTTGATGAAGACATTAGAAAGAATTAAAACTTTTGGTATCAGGCTGAGATAGTGGCAGGAAAACAGACATGGTTTTTGTTGCCATCATATTCTTTTAATTAATTAATTAATTAATTTTATGGTGACATTGGTTAACAAAATCCAAAAAGTTTCAACTGTACATTTTAACAGGCATCTATATATATATTTACACTGTGTGTTCTCCTCTCATAGATTTCTTTCTAGGATGTCATCATTCTTCACATATTTGACTCTCTCTACCCCGTCTACCTCCCTCTTCTCCACTCTCTTCTGGTAACCACTAGTCTGTTGTCCATGTCCATGAATCTCTGTTTATACTGTTTATTTGTTGATTTTTGGTTTATATTCCACATATAAATGATATCATGTGATTTTCAATTTTTTCTATCTGGTTTATTTTGCTTATCATGATGCCATCATATTCTTAATAGAAATAAAGGGAGTCCATCCTCAGTTTATTTTAACACTATAATCTTGGGGAGAAGTAGGTTCTGTAAGAAGAGAAAGTAGTCTTATAGTGAGGAAAGTGCTAGTGATTTTCATATAAATGACACATTATTAGTGTTGAAAGTCAGACATTTAATAGGGCATAATAATAAGCTCTAAACAAATGGCCTAATGATTTACCAAATATCAAAAAGCATATTTATTACTAACTGAGCACAAATGCCTGGTAATATTTTCTCCCTAACTCAAAGAAGACGTCAAAATAGACATCTCTAAGAATTTATATAGATACTACCAAAGTCTCTATTCTCTTAACATGCTCAAAATTTAAAAAATTTTTATCATTTAACTGGTTACTCATGTCTGCTTTTTCTAGTATGTTTGAGAGAAACTCCCTATCTTCATTGAAAGTTGAGGATATTAGTGTTTTGCATGCATTTGGGGAAGGGAAGGAATAATTGGCAAGCTGGTAAAACATGTAATAATGTCTTCAACTCTGATTGCCTGTCATTACAACTAACAATAGTAATTTTGCCCACTATGATGCTTTTAAAATCCATTCTTGTATAGAAATAAGTTTTTAGAGGATGAGAGAAAAATCACTTAATTGGTGCAGAATTAGGAAGGGCTTTCACATTAATTCATTTTCATTAAAATCCTTAAATTATAGTGTCATAGTTTCTCTGAAGCTATGACAAATCAACAATCATACTTAAAACTGAATCACTGACTAATTAAACCTTATCATTCATTATTTTGCTTTATCATATGAAACAATTTACTCCATTATGACCATAAACCAGCTCTACAAGCAGGCAGAGACTATTTATTCATAGATCACTCTATATAAAATGCAATCATCTATGATGGACATAGACCTTTTATTTTATGATTGAATTAATGTCTGATGAATAAAGGACAAAAAGTCCATTGGTATGGAAAGCAAGCTGGTGTATTAACCCATGGATTGCTGTAAGTAATTTTACTATCAGAAAGACTTAAGAGAAAAAGGATAATTTACATACAGCCATGGCGTGTGCTCTCTCTCTCTCTCTCTCTCTCTCTCTCTCTCTCTCTCTGTCTCTACACACACACACACACACACACACACACACGCCACACAACTATGTTTCAGAAAGTTGACTGAAAATTTTCTAAGAAAGTTCAAGGATAATGTACTTATTTTTAAAGAGGAAGTATTTAATCTTTATGGAAGAATAGATGCTTTATTGAACACAAGAGGTTTGAATCTCATTTTCCAGGTCATTTTCTTTTTGGTTAATTAGGTGTGTTCAGTGTTCCAAGTAGGTAAATATTCCAAGCATTGGGTGCTTTCAATGTTCCAAGTATGCAAAAATATTAAGAAATAGTGTTTGTCCTAAAAAGTTATTATGTAATGGAGAATACTGTATATAATTAGTAGAACCCTAGCCTGTACTCAAAATTCAGAGAATATGTATTTTATTATAAGAAACAAAGTATATTTTAAAAATTCACCATATACTTGGCTACAATGTAAAAGTCAATAAATAATGAGAAATTAGTATCATCTAGGCCATGTAGATAGAGTACAACATATTTTAATAAAAACATGATAACTAAAAAAGCCATAAATATATTGGAATACTAAAAACAACTGAGTAAACCCTCAAGAAGTAGAAGCATAATAAAAACAGTGCAGTAGAAAGTAATAAAGTTGAAATTAATGATTGAAAAATCAACCAATAAAACAAAAATATTCTTAAATGATTAGTAAAGTGAAAAACAAAACAAAACAAAAAAACAACCCTCTGGCAGGATAGATGGCAAAAAAGCAAAAGACAGATAGCTCAATTAAACATTAGAAAGACAAAGAAAGAAACAGGCACAGAAATGGCAGAGATTTATAAAACACACAGGAGCTGCCTAAGGACAATGTTTGACAATCAAATTGACTAGCTGGATAATGCACTAGATTTCCCAGAAAATTGCTTATGAGACTTAAGAAGATACAAATGTATAAGAATGGAAAAAAAATAAATATCCCATGCAATGATAGAATTTTATATAGAAAAATCCAGAAGAACCTACTTATTTGTTATATATATTAGAACATATAATTAGCGTTGGGACTGAATGTAAGAGCAAGACATCAAAATTGGTAATGTTTCTGTATAGAATCAATTAAATTTAGATAAAACACTTAAAAAATACAATCTACAAAACTAGCAACTTAAACTAGATATAACTAACAAAATGTATGTAAGACCTTTCTTAAAGAAAATTACAAGACTTTTTTGAAAGACACAAAACATAAGTAAAGGTAAATACAATGTTCATGGATTACAGTACTTACTTTTATAAAGAAATTAATTCTTCCCAAATTAATCTTTAAATTCAAGCCAATTTTTAAAATTCCAATAGATTGTTTGTGAACCTCAATAAGTTGAACCTAAAATTCATATGAAAGAATCAAATACCAAGAACTGTAAAACACATTAAAAAAAAAACCAGAGAACTTGTACTATCAGATATTAAAAATTAATTATTAAGTTAGACTGATTAGAATAAAAATGTGCTATTAGCACAGGAATAGACAAATAAGCTGATGGAAAGGGATAGTCTGGAAAAAAGTCTTTTCAGATATAAAAGAGGTAGAATTATAAATTAGTGGGGAAACAAGAGTCTTCAATAAATGTTGCTGGGGAAATTAATCACCTATTAATATGGAAAAAAGTTTAGAATATACATAGCACAAAAAATAAGTTATAAATGAATTAAAGGCCTAAGTATATTAAAAAAAAACCCTAATAGTTTTGGAAGAAAATACAAACAATATCTGTCTGATATCAGAGTAGGGAAGAATTTCTTAAATAAGCTATAAAAATAACAGACTATAAAGAGAAGAGTGATACATTTTAGTACATAAAAATGGCAACTTCTCAATGGCAGATGGTATCCCAAGAAAAGTGAAAAGACAAGCCATAAATTGGAAAATGATATTTGTAACCATTTAACCAAGGGTCTAATGTCCACAACATGTAATCACCAAGAACATACATAACAGAAAAAGAATCCAAAATAAAAATGGACCAAAAAAGACAACTAGAAGCAAGATACCCTACACTTGCAAATGAGAATAAATAAAAAAATTCCAACTCCTCTAGTGATTAGGAAAATATAAACTAAAATATCAAGCTGCCCTTTCATCTGATAGGCCAACATTTAAAATATCTAATAACCCCTTGTTTGCAGAGATATGAAGCAGTGGGAACTTGTTACTTTGCTAGTATAATTAGAACTACATTGATCATCAAGGACAAACTTCAAAAATATAATTGGAATGAAAAAATTGCAGAACAGTATATATGATGTATTACCACTTCATTGAAATTTTAAACACACTAACTTTGAGATGGAGAAAGTGGGAAGGGATAGGGATGAGAATTTACAAGTATCTGTGATGTTTTATTTATTTAAAAAAACTAGAGAATGATATCTATAATAAATGCTAACACTTTAATCTCATTGTTGCTGTCTCATATTATTTTCTTCATGCTTGAAATGTTTAACAGATTAAAATTAAGACTTTAAATATTTTAATATGACTGTCAAGTGTTTTTAATACAAAATTGAGTGTTGAATGATAAATAAGATTGAATTAGGTGAAAGAAGTGTAAAAGATGACTTAGGTAGAAAAAATAATAGAGATTCACAGAGATGGTGAAACAGCATTAAATATTTGAGGCAACTCTTCAGTATCTAGATCACAAAGTTAAAAAGACCAAATCATCTTTAGTGAATTGGAGATATGGAGTAGAAGCTCAGGTGGAAGTCAATTGTGAAGACTTTTGTATGCAGTATTAGGGAGCCTACACTCTATCCAAGATCAATGGAAGTATCTTAAGTATGAGAGTAATGTAGTCATATTTGCAATTTAGAAAGAGTACTAAAGCGGGGGATGGATTTGGGAATGGTGGTGGCAATAATGGGGATGGGAGGCTGTTTAAGCAGTCCAGAAAAAATAAAGAGATTAAACTACAATTGTATGGGAATGATGAGAAAAAAAATAAATGACATTTTTTAGAAGGGTATGTTTGGCAGGATTTGGTGACTAAACGTCTATTGAAATCTGAGGAAAGAATGAATTTTTGCACCAAAATACCTGAGTGGATAATATTAACATTAGCAGAGAACTGCATAATGGAGAAAAAGCAGATTGGAGTAGACAATGAATATAGTTTAAATATATTATGTTTGGGGTTGTTTGTGGAATGTATTTTAACTATGTTCAGTACACAGTTGGCTAAACAAGTTTGAAGCTCAAGGGAGAGGTCAAAGCTTGACATAAAGTAGTCATTACCCCAAGGAACAAGGATAGTAAATATTTCACTATGTGACAGGTTAAAACTAATTTTAGTTTTACTTATTACAATGTCATTTCCATCTTTTCCAGTATTCAGTTACAATGTTTAACATGTTCCCAGTATAAGAGGTAAAAACTCTAGCCTATAAAGGGTCCCTAATGTAATGTAGTATAAATGCACACCACATATTTTAAAGATCCTTCTGTATATGTTATTTACCTGCCAAACATTTATTGAACACTACATGTATGCTAGGTATTGTTTTAGTAGTTCCAAATAGAGAGATAAATAAAATAGTTCCTGATTCCAAGGGTTTCACAATCCAGTCAAATATATAGGATAGGGATATATAGATATTGAATTACAAAGTGAGGTAGATTCAAAGCAAAAATGTATACAAGGTATAAAAGAGAAAGGAGCAATTACCCTCTATGTGTATAGAGTGTCAGGAAAGTTTCCCAGAATAAATGACACCTGAAATTTCTTTTTAAATGTGAAGAAGATTCTGTCTGGTTAATTAGGAGAGCACTGGGGAGGAAGGAATATTTTGAGCAGAGAAAACAACATAGTTTTTGTGTTACAAGTAAACAGTTGATGCATTTAAGAATTACTTGAGGATGAAATAGAAGGGAGAAGGGTTAGTTGGAGTGGTTACAGAGGTAGATGAAAGCTATTTAGACAATTACGTAGATATCTTTTCACACACAGTAGTTCACTTATTTAAAGGTTTTAATATAAAGTAGTAACTTTCAATTATGGAAGAAAAATAATGAATCAGGATGGCAGGTGGAAGAATTGGGAATGAAAAGCAAAGGTTGGAGGCCACATGGACAAACAAGATCAGGTATAAACTCAGCCTCCAAATGAACTAGTGTCACTGTAAGGTGTCACTTAGTAACTTCAAGTACATTTCAGACAAATTTTTACCTAGATTGACTAGTGCTTAAATGAATCTCTATCTCAAAATAAACATTCTATTTTCTGTTCTTAAAGTTCAGTACCGACATAGGTATCCTCTCATGATATTCTACCATGTCTTGATTCTTTTCCATCAGGGCTATTCCAACCTTGTCAACTGTGATGATGACACTGCACTTATTTTCTGTTATTTGCTCTTTCTCTTGACAGATTCCAAAGGATGCATTATGCTTCTTAAATAACTGTCAAGGTCTCTGCCACAGAATTCAGTGACAGCTTTTTTAGGTTTGATTTTCTGAAAGGGGTGACATGTTGAAATCTTTTACTGTTTATGTAATTTCTAGCAATGGCTCATATATCAACAAACCTTTTACACTATACTAATTTTGCAGAGTTTCTTGCCATGTCTTGTCTTATATGTTTTTGAATAAATATTTCCAGAATATAGAAATCATAAGCATAACTAAAAGTTCTTAAATAATAATCACAAGGACTTCTAAGGATGCTCATAGACTGACTTCTAAGTTGAAGAAGTCTAAGTTGCAATTCACTTCCTAGCAACAAAATTTTGTGATGCAAGAGTGACACTGGGAGATTATTATAATGTTCATTAAAATCTCATATTCCTCAGGAGTTTTTTGTTTACATTTGGTAATATTTTTTTCTGATCTTTAAAAATAAGGTAGATTTTATTTATTTGGACTCTTCAGACAAACTTTCCTGAAGGCTAAGGGAGGTAGTATATTTGGCCATATGAAATGTCTCAGAAGTGGTTAGTTTAAAAAAATTTTTGATGTGTGAATGTATATAAATATATAAGCAGTATTAATTGTTATTAAAGTACAGAAATACCAATCAACATAAATATGTAGCCTGTAAATCTAATCTTAAAAGAATAAAAGTAGACCTAATTTTATCTTTCAATTGGGCTAAATCTAGTTGTTATTTTTTAAATCTGCATATGGTCCCTTTAAAATTATTTTCCTGAATAACCTCTCTGTGGTAAATCAAGTTGGTGTGGAAGAACATGTATGTGTTCCCTGTTTGCGTGCTTATTGTTTCCTTCAAATGAAATGCTCTTCTTTACTCAGTGCTTCCGGGCTTCAAGGAAATCCTCAGGCTATATCCTTTATGTGAACTCTTCTCTAATAATACAGTCTTAATTAATCTTCATATTCTCTAAGAATTTACAATTGTAATTTGTGCCATATAATTAAGCACTTCATTGTATAGTGTTTTATGATACTCATTGATTATTTATAGGTATTAATCTTATCTCCCCATTTAAACTGTAATTTTCTCTATGACTCTCATAGACTTAAACTGAAGAAATTTTACTAGCAATTTATACCAGTACACTTCAAAAAGTGTTCCATGTTCATTAAGAAGAACCATTCATTCACAAATTCATTCAATAACTATTTGTTGAGCTCCTACAATATGCTGCACACTGATATGAGCAATACAGATACCTCAGTAATGAAAACAACAAAACTGAGACTTCACTGAATTCTAATTTTTATAAGGAGTCCAGACAATACAGAAATAATTTAAGTATATGGTATGCTAGTTTCTCATAAGTTCTATTAAGAAAATAAAACTGGGAAGAGAAATAATGTCTTCTACTGGATAAAAACAGAGATCTTAATTTTAAACAGGATGGTTCATAATTCCTTAGAAATGTCATATTTAACTTTCTCAAGAGATTTTGCTGGTGGTTGTTAATAAATTAAGATCCCTATTTACCTAGAATGTCAAACCAATCTTACCTAATTTCTATTTTTTTAGAGTGCTTAAATTAGTTTTTTTTCTTTCTTTTTAAAAATAGCTTCATTGAGGTATAATTGATACACAAAGAACTATATATATTTAATATCTATAATGTGGTGAGTTTGGACATATGCTAACACCAGTGATATCATCACCACAATCAAGATAATAGACATATCCAACACCTCTCAGAGATTCCTTGTGCCCCCCTTGTGGTTTTGTTTATTTGTTTGTTTGTTTGTCATTTGTTTTTTGTTGTGTGTGGGAGGAGGTGAGGAAAGGGGCTGATTAAAACACTTAACCTGAGTTACCCTCTTAATAAATTTGTTCACAATACCATATTGTTAATTACAGGTACTTTGTTTAATATCAAGCATATCTCCAACTCAATTATGATGTCTTAAAAAAAGAATCTGTTTTCTATTTTTATATAAAATCCACCCTGATCCTCCACCACACATAGTGAGAATAAGAAAAAATAAACAGTGTAAAGGCAATAAAATATTCTAGAAAAGATTAAATAACATATCTGAATACAGAGGAAAATAAGGGGTATGTCAGGTACACTAATAAGAGAAGGAGAGAGAGATTTTCTGCCTTTAACTTATAAATTAAGATTTAACTTTTCAATAAAATTAACTTAAACTTGCAACAAAATAAAAGAAAAATGTTATATCATTTGCTAAGAGAAAACATTAAAGCATATTTTCAGTAGAAAATTCAAGTTATTTAGAGATGAGATAAAATCTTACCATTTTTACTGATGTCGAGTTCTTTAAGATTAACTAAACTAGCAATTGTGGTTGGCAGATTTGAAAGGTCATTATCAGGAATACTTAGTTTTCGTAGAGCTTGACAGTTGAACAATTGCTGTAAAAAAAAACACACAATGATTAATTAGATCTCAATTTGGTTAAATCCATTCACATGTAAACTCAGTAACAAAATTCAATTCATCATCATTACAAATGGCAGTAAAAGAGTCAGATCCAAAAATCTCACCTTCTTTCACACCTATATTCTCAGTTGTCTTCAGAATATTTTCATACTCCATCCCCATGTTAGTGCCTAACTGTTCTCTGCTACCCAGATCCAAAACTCAAAGTATTCTACTTTCCCCCTCCAGTTTACCATTAATGTGCAATTTTCCACTGATCCTACAGGTATTTTTTCCCTTTCAAATAATTTCTGGAGTTGTCCCTTCTTTAGAGTTACAAGGATTACCTCAGTTCTTTTTTCTGGCAACTCTTAGATTTCAGAAAATATTACTTCCATTTAGTTATGCTGAATATCTGACATGCAAGAACTGATATACATTTGAGTACATGAGCTCACATTTCTTTTGTGTCCCACCACACTGCTTCATAAATATCTAGTCAATGTAATGTTAACCTCTGATGTCTGCTGAAAAAAAATCGCTAATAATTAGTTCATTTATGCCATGGATCCAACATACTAGGCAGGGAGGAGTTGAATGTTAAAGCAATGGTTCTCAAATCCAGCATGCATATGATCACTGATGTGTAGAGGCACTTGTTTAACATGTGGATTCTTGAGCTCTCCTCAAAGAAAAACTGATACAGTGGGTCTGGGCTTGAGGTCAAAATCTGTATTTTAACCAGCACTCTGGTGATCTGGTTATTTTGATGTGTGTTTCCAGTACCATTTTTTTGGAAATAATAAGATATTTTAGCTATGTCCATCTTATCTTGACTATTCAAGACATGACCAGCTGAGACAGAATTTTTGTTCTTTTCTAGAAGAATTATCTTAATTAGATCTTTTCTGTTTGACATTTCTAATTCTGTTTTGCTAAAGTTCCACAGATGAAGTCTCTGATGACTATGCAACTGGCCCAGAGTACACTTAACATATTAACTGCTTGTTCTTACAAATAATCTTTACAAAGATTATTTGAAATTCTTCATGTAGAACAAGAATTTCAACATGCTAAGAAATATTGCTACTTTCAAATGAAAGCTAAAAAAGGAAACTTTGATGGGTAGTTATTACACCCATCAAAAATAGAAAAACATAAAAAATAGAAAAACAGATATCTATACTCAGGGTAAAAGTTAATTTTAATATTTTCCCAATCATCCCATATGGGTCATTACATTTGTATGCAATGTGGTTAGTTATAAATTCATAGATTAAAAATAATTGCCTCATGACTAGTGGGATATACAATTTGTGATTACCATAACCATTTTATGACAAATTTAGACCAACAATTTTGAAAACAGAGGTTTATTTTGAAGTAGAAGTCTCATCATTTCAACTAAATTTTTAATTTTTCTCAAGAATTAAAAGAAGTTCCTGTATTCTTCTCTAACTTTAAATGAAGCCATGTCAGAAATGAAAGAGACAGAAACTCCTGAATGAACATCCTATTACATAGAGAATTCAAGACCTCTCTGTTATAGAGGCCAAGAGCATAGCATTGAAATCATCTATTTACTAGCTGCATGGTCTTAGGCTAGTTGCCTAACATCTCTGAATCCTATTGATTTCCTCATTTGTAAAATGAGAACAATAACATTACTTAACTTGAAGGTCTATTGAGAACATTAAATGAGTTGATATATTTCACCAATTCTAAGTCCTACATTTTTCGCATACTAATATCTTGATCATCTTACAAGCAAAAATAAGTTATAATTTTTAAGGTGTGTTTTTTCCTTAGTGCTACTACAATAATGGTGTGTCTTATAATCAATAGCTTTAATTTGATGAAATGAATTACTTGTGAACATATAAAACTGTGATTGGCACATAGTAAGAGCTGATAACTATTAGGTATTATTAAGATTTATATATACAAATACAGAGGCACACCTAGATAATTAGTCTATTTCTTACTTTTCTAGATGATAAGGTCTTTGAAGGTAGGAGTTGTATCTAATTCATCTTGGTATCAACCTGTTTTATCTTTGTATATACCAAAGTCACTAGCACAGTGTCTTGTACATAGTGTATGCTGCATAAATATATTTAACATATACTTAAATAAGTAAAGGTAAAATGAAGAGAGTGCTAAGTTCCAGACGAAAATGGTTCTTTACTGAGTTGGAAGTTTCAGAGTGATAAACAATCTCAGTGGAATCTAATTTCAGAAACAAAGCAGTGAACTTTTGAATATGAGTTATGATGTTTATAAATTAGAAAGAAATTAAAAAGACATTTTAATGATTCTTTCAAGACTCAAGTTTTGAATGAAAATGAAGTGAAGGATAATTATGCAGTGGCTGTAATTCTTCAATATAGTATAAAATAGCAAATATAATTAATAGCTAATTAGAGTAAGACTGTTAATTGTTATCCTGCCTTTCATTTGCTAATGATATTTTCCATTTCAAAAACAATAAAATTGTTTTGTGTCTTAAAATATTTGTGTACTAAAGTGTTCTTTTTCTTGGGCAAATAAAAGCAATTTAACTCTGACAGAAATTAGTTTGAGAAGAGTATGAAATTTAAATTACTGACTCAAAAAAGTAATGGTTAGGTATTTTCTAAGAGAGCTGACACAAAAGAGAAAGGCCTGAGGGTTAAAAATAAAAACATATCTGAGCTAAATATATATTCTGAAAGGTATTATTTATTCATTCATGGAAAAGCATTGATACCTGCTACAGACTAGATGCTATGCCAAGTACAAGGGTACAGAATGAATAAAACAAAGCAACTAAGCTCAGATTGTTTACAATTTAATATTTAGACAATAAATTAAATACAATGTGAAGAAAATTATGCCAAAGTAAATATCAGGTGTGATAAAAAGACTCAGGCAGTGTGAAGTAAGAAGGAAAGAAAAAAGGAAGAAAGACAAAGGGAGGGGGAGAAAAAAAATAGAAAGGAAGGAAGAGAAGAAGAAAAATGAATGAAAAAGAAAAGAGAGATAGAGATAAGAGAGAGAGAAGAAACAAGAAAAGAGGAAAGAAATAAAGAAAAGATGGAAGAAAGAAATGGAGAAAGGAGGGGAAGAAAAAGAGAAAGAAAAGAGAAAAAAGGAAAGAAAAAGAGAAAATAAAAAGATAGAAAGAAAGATAAAATTAATTTTCTAGGAATTACCAACCAAAAACCTAACTTATCCTTGAGTCAGGGACTGGAATTAACAGTACCCATAAGACTCTTTGAAACTCAATCCAAACTATAGGTGGTTCAGGGTTAGTATTGCCCCAAGTGCCTGGTAGAAGTAAACACAAATCTCCTCTGAAGGTATAAACTTTAAATGCAGGCCTCAATGAGTCTCACAAATAAAGTTCCAATAAACATGAGGTCATCAAAAAAAAAAAATAAATTACTAAATATGTGATTAAATAATTGAACTAAATTAGATGCAAAAGAACAAGTAACCTTGCCTGCAGATGATATAGTTATTAGAATTACAGAAAACAAAATGAAAATATATATGGAATTTGAAATGATAATAAAACAAGAGATTATCAAACAGAGCTCAGTAGATCAGAAGATTAAACACTGCTGGAGGAAATAATAGGAAATGAAATGGTAAGAAGAAATTAGCTGAATGTAGCATAAAAGGAGGCAGAAAATAAAAAAGACTGGTTAAGTCATATGAAAGAGAATAAGATTGCTTTGAAATTCTAAGAAAATTTGTATAGAAGAGAATAAAGTGGTTTAGGAATTCCAGGGTTGTTGAAACATCCATTTTCAGATTGAGGAAGTTTAACAAATTCTAAACAAGATAAATGAAAAGGAACCTACATCTAGACTTATACAAAACTGCAGTGTATCAAAGGCAGTAGATCTTAAAAATTGCCAGAGAGAAGGGTGATTATTTTCAAAAGAATGAGAATGAGAAAGGCAGAAAACTTAACAATTAAAGCAATAATTCATTAGATATTATTGCTAACATACTGAGTAACAATTTTTACAGCATTTTTTTTTTTAGGAAAAAAGCAAAATGGCTACATTTTCAGTCAAACTAAGTTCACTACCAAGAGACATTCACTAAAGCAGCTGTCAAAAGATATCTTTCAGGAAGAAGGCAAATGAACCTTGTAGAGATGTCTTAGCTGCAAGAAGGAATAGCAATAAAATTTATTTTTTTTTAAAAAAGGAAAACATCTGGTTAAATCTAAACAAACATTGTATAAAATGATAAAATGTATAATTATGAGGTTAAAAAATCAATGTAGGTTAAATCAGTATGGAAATGGCATAAAAATAGAGGTAGATGAATGGAACAGAATTGAGTGTCCCAAAATAAACCAACTCATATACTGTCAAGTAATATTTGACAAGGGAGTCAAAAAAAGCAACAAGGGATAGGATAGGATAATCTCATCGATAAATGGTGTTGCAAAGACTGGATAACTACATGCAGAAGAATACAATTGGACCCTATCTTAAAAAAAAAAATAACTCAGAATGGATTAAAGACTTAAACGTAAGATCTGAAACTGTAGCACTATTAGAAGAAAGCTCTTTGATGTTGGTCTTGGCAAAGGTTATTTAGATATGATACCAAATACACAAACCATGAAAACAAAGTAAGCAAATGGGACTACATAAAACTAAAACATTTGTGCACAGCAAAAGAAACAATCAGGAAAATAAAAGTGCAATTTTTTGAATGGGAGAAAATATTTGTAAACTATTTATCTGTTAAGGAGATAATATTCAAAATATATAAGAAACTCATATAAATCACCAGTGAATAAACAAAACCAAAAAACAAAATAAACTGATTTAAAAACAGGCAAAAGATTTGAATAGACACTTTCCTAAAGAAGACATACAAATGGGCAACAGGTACATGAAAAGATGCCTGGCATCACAAATCATTTGAGAAATGCAAATCAAAATCACAATGAGATATAACATTACATCAATTAGAATGGCTACAATCAGAAAGACAGAAAAAAGTTTTAGCGAGGCTGTGGAGTAAAGGGAACCTTTATGCATTGTTGGAGAAAATGTAAATTGGTACATGAAAAACAGTATGGAAGTTTCCAAAAAAGTTAAAAATAGAATTGCCATATAATCCAGAACCCTATTTCTGGGTATATATACCAAGGAAATAAAAACATTATCTCAGTGATATCTGCACTTCCATATTCCTTGCAGCATTATTCTTGATAGCCAAGAAATGGAAAAAAACTAAGTGTCTATCAACAGATGAATGAATAAAGAAGATGTGGTATACATATAAAATGGAATGTTATTTGGCTATAAAAAAGAATGAAATCCTGCCTTTTGTGACAACATAATGGACCTTGAGGGCATTATGCTAAGTGAAAGATATCAGACAGTGGAAGAAAAATGCTGTAGAGTCTCATCTGCAAGATCTAAAAACATCAAACTCATAGAAGTAGAGAGTAGAACTTAGGTTGTCAGTGGCTGGGGGGTGAGGAGAATGAGAAGATTTTGGTTAAAGCATACACATTTTCAGCCATAAATAAATAAGATCTGAAGAAGCTCATGCACAGTAGGATGACTATATTACCAATATTGTATTATTTTCTGAAACTTTTTTAGAAAATATATCTTAAATGTTAACTCACAAATCACACTTGTGAGGGTTTGGAGATGTGGTTCTTTATTGGTACCTTATTACCTATTGTGGTAATTATTTTGCAATATTTACAAGTAACCTAATCATCATACTGTACATCTTAAACTTACATATATTAAATGTCAATGATATCTCAATAAAGCTGGAAAAATCAATGCAAAACTAAAACTGTGAACAACAAAGGCATATGTATCAGAAAAAAATAAGATTAAACACATGGTCAGATTTCTGCATTGTTTGGGAGGAGGGTAAAGATACTGATTAACTTTAATGTAAAAAGTGCGTGTTAAAATTTCTAAGGTAATAACTAAGAAAATTGAAATAAAGTATATAATTTCCTTATGGAGAGAGGCAAAATAAAGGAAATGAGAGAAAGAGAAAAAAGGATCTTTAATAAATATAATGGAAAACAAGCAAATAATTAGGAGATACAAGACAGATAAAAATAAAGAACAGAGTAGAATAAATTAATGCAAATATACCAAAGGTTGCAATCAATAAATATGAATTTTTTCAATTAAAAAATAAAAACTATCAGAGTGGATTAAAATTAAAAATAAACTATATGCTATTACCAGTGACACACCTAAAACTTGAGGGAAAAATGGTAAAACTGGCAAAGTTAACTAAAATAAAGTTTATGCAGCAATATTGATTTTAAGCAAAATGCATTACTAGAGAGTGGCATGTTAATAAACACTTCAACTCACCAGGAATATATAATTCTAAACGTGAATGCATCTAGTATCATAGCTTTAAAATATTTAAAGAAAATTTGGATGTTTACATATTACATACCTACTATCGTAACAGAGCATTTTAGCACATATATCTTAACAAACGATTAAAAGCAGACAAAAATAAAAGGAAAGCTATAGAAGAATTGATGGCCATGAGCTTGTCCTAGTGGATGCATATAAAACACTGAACTCAGTCACTACAGAGTATGTTTTAAGGCACGTCTAAAATGTTGCAATTAACTGTATACTAGACATAAAGAAAGTCTCAACAAAATGCAAAAAATTAGTAATAAACGACCAAATTAATGGACCATAATGCAATTAAGTTATAACTTATTGACCAAAAGATAACTGTAAAAGCTTTTATATTTATGTGTGTGTGTGTGTGTGTGTGTGTGTGTGTGTGTGTGTGTGTGTGTGTAAACTTTAATAACTCATGGGTCAGAGAAATTATCATGTAGAAATTAAGAAGTACAAGCAAGTGATAAAATATTACATGTTAAAAATAGCAAAATATAATAGAGTAATTGGAAGTCAATTGTAGCCTAAAATACTTACATTAGAAAAGATAAAGGAAAGAAAATGAATGTATTAAGCATGCGCTTAAGAAGACAAAAAAAAAGTAACAGATGTGGAAGAAACCATAAAGAGTCCTTTGCAATAGTATATGAAGTAGGAAAGAGAGAGATTTTGTAAAAAGCATCAGACTGGAAGCTCTTCAAGCAAGAGGAACCAAGCCCTTTGTGTATAATTGCATGTATCTTATGCTTGTTTTCGTCTTTTTACATTTTTATGGTGAAATATATACAAATGCAAGTATGTATATAATATGTTCTTCTAAAATTTGATAATAAAACAAAGCCTCATATTCTTCAGTCCAGCTTAAGAACGCTGACTTATGTCCTTCTCAATCATGTCCCACTGTCCCAACTGACCCATTAAGAGGCAAATAATTTCTGGAATTAATAAAAGTTCCTCATTTTTCTTTATATGTTTATCACAGGTTTAGTAATCCTAAAAATGAACATTTATATTTGCCTGTTTACCTTTATGTAAATTAAATAATACATCATGCTTTCTTTTGCAAGTTGACTTTTTCCTTCAATATTACATTGTTAATATTCTGAATTGAAGTATAAAACCTATTCATTCATCTTTACTACTTCATGATGCATATAACATAATTTTCTTATATATTCCACTGTTCATAGACTTTTGCATTGATTCCGACATTTTCTAATATGAGCAATGCTGCTAAGAATATTCTTATACACATTTCCTAGTATTCATATATAAAAGTTTCTCTGAGTAAGTAGGCATATTTTCAAATGTAATAAGTAATTGAATTTTTTTCTGATATGACTATGACAATTTAAATTCCCACAGGAATAAGAATTCTAATTTCTTCATATTATTTCCAAAATTTGATATTTTCAGACTATTCACTTTTTTTTTTCAATCTGTGGCATGGAAAGTGGTGACACCTTTTACCAAACCACTAATAAAACTGAACATTTTTTAATTATTTTATTCATTTGCATTTGTCCCATATTCTGCAGACTAATTCTTTGACAGTTCTCTTAATTTATGGCTTAACTTTTATTTCTTTTTTTTGGTATCTTTCAATAAAAAGATGTTTATAGTAGTCAAATTTATCTTTCAGTTAATATGTGTAAATGGTCTCCTATTTTTTTCTCCTGAAAATTTTAATGCTTTGATTTGACTCATTTAAAATTTATTTTTAATAATGATGTGAAGTAAAGATTAATTCTTTTCCTTTTATAGATGATCATTAAAAAAAAAACTTTATTATGTCTCCACTGATTTGTAAGACAAGCTCTGTTGTACCAATTTCCACATAAGTATGGGTCAGTCCCTGGACTTTCTATTCATAGTCCACTGGTCTTTGTCTATCTCTAATTCCAGCTGGGTCACTTGAATTCTCTGACTGTGATTTGTGCAGGAGCTAGAAAAGGATGGGAAAGGAAAATGAGAGAATGCCTGGAGAAGAAACAGCTCACCCAGGCTTTGAGAGAGGGGTAGTTCCAAGAGCAGAAGGTGGAATGGGAAGGTAAGGGTAGATTGAGAAGAGCAGGGCATTCCAGAAAGCTGTACTAGGAGAAAGGACACAGAGGAAAATTAGAAATGGCAAAAAATTAAAAGGGGCTATATTCTAAATGTTGTAGAAGGAAATAGAAAATGAAGGATTTAGCCAAAATGTGAAAGAAAGGGTGTAAGAGTCTGTGATTTGTCTTACAGAAAGTGTTTAGATGATACTTTTTAATCATTTTTTTGAGTTTATAGATGCTATCTCCAGAACACACACACACACACACACACACACACACACACACACACACACACACACACACAAATATCTATGTTTACATCCAATTGCAAGGAACTTGCCAATCACCAGAAGCCCATGAATGAATCTGTAGACCTGGTTAAGGACCCTTGTGATAAGTCATGACAAGTTACTTCTGATAAAGCCAGGTTTCTAGCTGAAGCTTTTTCCACTCCACCCTATCCTACCTCCTCTCGACCTTCTTCTCCAAGGTCAGACCTTCCCTACTTTCAGGTCACAGCTTAAGACCCGTTTACATACTCCACTTGTATGCTTTCATAACATTCTGTATTTCTCCCTACTGAAGGCCGGATGTCCCCATTTTGGGATCATCAGATTGTAAGCTCTGCTAGTCACTGCAGTACTTGCGGTATATAATGCAATGCCTGATATATGGTACTTTCTCAGTAAATATTTACTCTTTCATGAATATTCTTGCAGAGTATTGGAAAATAACCAGAGAGTTGAGTGCTTATTATATGTGTGCAAGGCACTAAACTAGATTTTAAAATATATCATCTCCAATTCTTGCAACGACATTGCAGGGAAGTTATTATTTCCCCTACTTCGAAGGTGAGAAAACTCAGGAAGTTAACTTTTACAAGGTTATACATCTATGAAGTGCCAGAGCCAGAATTCAAATTCAGTTTTGTCTGATACAAAGCCATTTCCAGTGCAGCACACTGCTCCTTCCACAATTTCAGATCTGTGCTTTGGAAAAAAGATAACTGACAACTGACAACAGTTGGAGGCTGCCTGGGAGGGTAGAATGAATGAGACAGGAACCTTGAGCCCATCATAATGGACATGGGGGATTAGGAAAAAGACTCAGATTCAATGACTATTGACAGTGAGGATCTAAATTAGAGTAAATGTGAGTATATGTTACAGCACTTTGCTAACTCTGAAATGCTATATAAATGCAAATGATTGTAATTAGAATTGGCATTTTATTATCACCTTCGTACTCTGGCTTGAAAAATTAAGGATATAATAAAAACTTTGTGAATGTGAGTGACTATATCTTATAACAGTTCCCTAGAAAAAACAAGAAATAAATTGTTTATTTTTCACAAATAAAAAGAAGTATTAGTTGCTTGAGAATTTTAAAAAGAGAAACACTTTTCTTAAAAAGTTTCATATAAAATCATAAATATTCAAGTAGAGGTTTACTGATACCATATGTTGGCACAGTGGATGCCACAGGGGAAAGGGCTGATTGTTATCTAATGAGTTGGCATCATTGAATGGCTGATTTCTTAGAAGTTCCTCCTTTGAATCCCTTTAAAAGTATTCAGGCCACAGTGTTTCCAAGTTCATTTGAAAGATATTTCAAAGAAATAATTATTTTGTGCACATTATAATAAAATGTTTTAAAATTCTTTAGTTTAATACAAGTCTTAATAATTATCTTTAGTTAGAAAAGAGCCAACTCAAAAATAAAAAAGTGGTTTTATATATGCACTTGATGAAATTGTAAGCTCCTAATTATGATATCAGTTTACTCTTTACTTTCCCTCCCTCCCTCCCACCTTCTTTTCCTTCCTTTCTTCTTTCTTTCCCATTTCTTCTCCTTACTGCCTGTGTTCAGTGGGCACCTCTTAAACATCTACTCAGTGACAGGCCCAGTGCTAGAACCAAAAGATAAATTAACAAAGTATCCACTTCCTCAAGTAGACAGTCAACGAGTATAATTATAAATACAAAAATAAAATAAAATGGAATGTAAAAATACTAAACAAATACTATAATAGAGAGAGGCTTTGCGCATTGTACTTTATTCCAAAAGAAACATTTCTAGATCTTGTGCTTAACCTAAAAAATTTGGATGTGTAGATTTGCACGCATTTCAATTACTCTACACTGCTCCCTCCCATTAATATCCACCCCTTAAATGTTCATAAGTAGGGAAGAGGCTGACTCAGATTTTTTTTTTGAGAAACAACTGGCATCTGTGACCTGAAGCAGGCAGGTAAGTGATCAGAGAACATCCAGATGAAAAATAATGTCATAGTTTTGGCACCATCAGGAGAGATGATGAGAGACACAATGAGAGGAAGAATCATTAAGGCTTGGTTCCAGGGAGGTTTTGGGGTCCGACAACACTTTAAAGTCTTAGTAGCAGTGCAGCTCTAGGGTGGTATAGGAAGTGTGGAGCTGGACAAGTGCTGGTAGCATCAAATAAGATAAGGAAAAAGGAACACTCATAATCCCCGCTAGTGCATTTTAGCAACATTGAATTGAATTGCTGCAGAGATGAGCTCTTTCCTTTCCTGCAGAAAGATGGCAATGGCAATAAATACCCAGGCATTTTATCCTAGAAAACAATAAAAATAACTGCTGTTGTTTTTAAAATACAGATTTTTTCAGTAACAGTTTGTACAAAGGTGTTTTTGAATCATTTTTCCCTTTAGAACAGTAAGGTTATTTTAGCATTTGTCATTGTCTTCGAAGTAAGGGAATATCTTTTACTGAAATAACAGCTGTTAGTCTGAATATGGAAAGCATAGCAACTTACTACAGCACCCTAGCAATTGCATTTAAAATGTTTTAAAGTGTTCTTTAACTTATACAACTACAATTGCTTGACTTATAAACTAGCTAATAACACCAATAGGAAAATTAGAAAAAGTGAAAGCTCAATATAAAAGCACAATTTCTAATGTTTTTGATTGTCATTATTGCTGTGAATTTGGGGCAAATTCCTGATAACTCTACAATGCTTAGGACAAGTCTTAAGACATGGTATGTGAGTGGGTGTGTGTGTGTGTATGTGTGCCCATGCACAGGTGTGCCTTGGGGTTTTTCTGTTGCCTTTATAGTAACTACTAGTTGATAAAATTGTGGTAATTGACATTTATAAAAATATTGGCTTTGTCTATAGACAGTAATCAATGTAGTATGTGAACAATTAGGTTGAATGGCATAAATCTAGACTTTTACACTGGAATAAGGTAATGTATATATTAGTATGTATATTTATTTATATATAGCTACAAAACTAATTATATACCTATATATGTTATATAATAAGTTGTGTGTGTGTGTGTGTGTGTGTGTGTGTGTGTGTGTGTGTGTGTGTGTGTGTTTGACCAGGTCAGCAAACCAGAGAGAAGATGGTTCATGGTATAACTAGAGTCTCTTCTCCACTTGTGGTCATAAGGAAAAGATTATAAACTTTGGAATCAGAGAGACTTAAATTTAAGTTATGACTTCATCGTTAACTAGCCACA
The DNA here is from genome assembly GCA_030015415.1 of Cynopterus sphinx. NCBI lineage: Eukaryota > Metazoa > Chordata > Mammalia > Chiroptera > Pteropodidae > Cynopterus > Cynopterus sphinx. Next base: position 83,489,844 of record CM057387.1, read on the forward strand.
TGCTATTGAGCAAGTTCCATAAATTTTCACTAAGACTCAATTTATCATTGAAAAAGCCCAATTAGATTGCATTCTAGTCTTACGTTTAACAATACCCTGCTCCAGGCAGACTTCCCTGATCCCCCGCAAAGCAGGATTAGTTGACTTTCTACTGTGTTTTCACATGATCTTGTATACATATTTCTATAATCCCCTTTTACAAAATCATATTATAATCATTTATGCAACAAATATTTCGTGAGATCCTAACATTGAACCAAACGCTGTACTAGTTTAAAGATTAAATAGAAATAGTCTCATATTCTAGTGTTTTTATTCTTCAACCCTGTTTTCCTGGAGTAGAGGAGACATTCAATAAATATGTATTGAATAAATAATTGCCATAGGTTTGGTAAGTGTGATTGTAGAATTGTATACATAGTAAAAAGGAGGCACAGAGGAGATCTAAATATCTGTGCCAGTGAGTGAAAAATGAAGACTGTGGGAGGAGGTGACAACTGAGATGAATCTAAAAGTAACATACAAGACAGAGAAAACAACTTAAGCTTAGTGGCAAGAAAGAGTTTCGTGTTTCCAGAACACTTTGTGTGAGAACAGAAGAAGTTGGAGAGGTCGGATATAGCCAGACAACGAAAGGCATTATATTTTCAGTTTTATGTTTTATTTTTTCTTCTTATAAATTAGAAAGGAGACAGGGAACAGCCTCAACTGAGGTTATGGACTGACTGGTCATATTTACATTTGGAAATAGCACTGATGGCTGTGTTAAGAATTAATTGGAGAAAAATAAAAGTGGGTTTATGACGTATCAGTCAGGAGACTGTTCCATTAGTCCGCTAAGAGATGGGTGAGGGCCTGACATAGGCTCTGTGGTGGAGAGCTGAGATTAGATTTAAGAAACTGGTGGCAAAATTGACGAGACTAGGCAGCTTATTTGATGAGGAAGGTGACTATGAAGAAAGAATAAAAAATGAATATTGGGACTGGATAGTAACCCAACTGAGACAGAATACAGGACAGGTTTCAAGGGAGAAATTAGACTTCTTGAGTGCAAATATTCAAGTAAATCCAAAAAGCATCTATAAATCTGAGAACTGAGAAATAGATCTTAACTGGCAAAATAGATTTGTAAGTCTTCAGTGCAGCGGCTGAGAACATGAGAATGGATGAATGCGTTAACCTAGAGAGAAAAGAAAGGTCAAGAAGCTCTCTCTTCCTTTTCTCTGAAGTTATTGTAAAAGTCACAAATGAAATTTTATTGCCCAATCTAGCAGATTTCTAATTTTTTCCTTTCTTGGCCTTCCTATTCCATTTGACACTGTCATCACTCTCTCCTTAGAATGCTCCACCTCCTTGGTTTCTGTGACTGTTCTGTCAGTTAGCATCCCCCACACCCTGTCCTGTTGGCCTAGGCCCTGCTCTTTTTCTCCTGAGGGCTGGTGGTGCTTCACTAGCAATAATAGAAGCAGCCACTATTAATGTTGACAAATAAATTCACGTGGTGAACATATATTACAAGCTTTTATGTAGTCAATTCTTAATTATTTAGAATAAATAAAGAGAACCTTTATTTCTATTAAAGGCCACTGACAGAAAAGAGACAATTAAGGGCCATGGGAGTTAAATTCAACATAATTAACCTTTAATATCACTTCTAAAAAAAGAGAACAAACCTTATATTATCCACTTAAAATTTAAAGAAAATAAAAAAGAACTCTTTAGGCAATAAACACCACACACACACACACACACACACACACACACACACACACACACACTCCAAAGTGCAAAACAACAGCAAAAGGCTATGCAGTTACCAGGAAATCAAAAAGCAATAAATAGATTCTACAAAGAAAATAAATATATTGGTATTTCCTCTAATCTCTAATTAAGATTTAACTCATTTATTGATGTTCGAGGTTCATTACAAAAAGAGCAAATTACCTCTTTTTATAGGAAAGATAAATATCTCTAGGATTTTGTGAAAAATTAATTTTCACATAAATTTTGGAAGAATAGATATCTGCAAAAGACTGTCTTTATATCACTATTAATTTAGAAAAGAAAAAATAACTTTCTGTAAAGTGGGATTATCCTTTCTCATTTTATAGAAAAATGTCAACTTTTTGATGTTCTTTATGGTACTGCAGCTCGTAACAATTGTCAACGTTTGTTGAAGGTTTTCTGTTTTGCCAGGCCCCATATTCACACTTCACAAACATTTTGTTATTTAATCTATAGCAATGAAGAAGGATTACCACTGACGAAAATAAGTGCAGATAAAAGGAACCTGCAAGGTGGACGTTATCTTCTAAATAGGGGAGAAACTGAGTCTGAGAACCTTCTCCAAACTAAGTTAGGGTTCAAATTCAAACCTGACCGATTTTAAAAAAGTTCTTTTGCTTTTCCCTACACCAGACCTTTCACATCTAATTGCTTTTTACCTCAGCAAGTAAAAGTTCTAGTGGGATTTTGGAGCTGACCTTTAAAGTTAAATAATACTAGCTAGCAGGCAATAAGTATAAATTTACATTATTCATATCCTTTGCTTCTCTCCATTCCTATCATCACCTGAGGAACTGTTCATTATCTCTGAAGTTTAGAATAGGGTCTGTTAAACTTCTACCAGAGTTCCTCTATTGGCAGAACAGAGTGTAAATTTTTTTTTAGCCTTGCAATTCAGATGAATATTGCATTTGATTTCATAACATATTAACGTTTCTCTCTTAGGAATCTTTTAATTAATTGTCATTCTTAAAAAATGTACTGCATGGATGCTATAGTAGATCCTAATTCACAGCCTCATATATGTGCACTAATTTAGAAAGCAAATGTTTACATGGTGGATTTTATGTGTGACCACAAGTCAGTTCTATGGAAGATCAACCTTGTAATCACCCCAAAACAACCTCATGTCCCTGTAAAGAGCTGAGAATGGCCTGGATTCCCAGGAGTCTCTGGTTAAGAATTGAATCTTGAAGTGTTTCTAAATCAAAGAAAACATTCTATTCATGCAGACTCACTTCTAGAATGAAATCAGCCTCTAGGGAATTTATTTCTAGAGTTTAGTAATAAATACTATAGAGACATTAAACTTGAATTTCTCTAGAGTAGCTACACAGAAAACCAAACAAATAAAAAATGAAGCAACTTCAGAAAAAAAATTTATACTCTAGAGAAATAATCCTCCATCAGTTCCCTAAAGGCTGATTTCATTCTAGAAGTGAGTCTAAATTGCTGCGTTTGTAGAATGCACTCTGATTTAGAACTGCTTTACCTACTAAAGAGAGAGCCAGGAAATGAATAACATTAAAACAGGTAATAATTGGTTAACTAGTATTAAAAACTATTGAAAAGAGAACAAATATTGACCCACCTATATAAATTCACATTTTAACTCTTTATATCATTTAACTTACTTAAATGATACCTTGTAATTTACTTGAGCATTGGGCATTTACATTTATCAGTGTGTCTTACAGACCATTTTCAAAAGGAAGTACTCTGGTCAGATTCAGTCAGATCTACCAAAAGGTTAACCCTGGTGCTTTTTTTCTTCCAGCTCAATTCTCTTTCTTTTTCTTTATTTTAATTTAATTTTTATTTTTAATAAGCATTATATCAATTCTTTGTCCTCTTATTCACACTCCACAATCTCTCTTCTACAGGTAGCTGCTTTCAACTGTTTTAGCTATTATTTCTTGTATTTTCTTCTATATTTCTAGAAAATACACTTGTATATGTACTTATTTTGTCAATTATAGATACTGCATTTTTATTTCATATCATGACAGGTTAAAAATCATACTTTCTCATCACCACAACCATTGCTTCTTTTTCCTCATCTTTCTGATATATCCAATGTTTTTGTTATATCAGTAGTTAATGCTGATGTTAATGTTTATTTAGACTCTGTGTTTGTTTTTTGCTCTTAAATTTTTTTTCCAAATGCTCAAATAACTCTGTCAGTGTCTAGCAATTATATTTCCAAATACAAAAGCATGTCAGATTAATTGCTAGATCCACAGTTTATTCTAGAGGAACTAGCTCTTGTACTTTGTGTAGCTGGCCCCAGTCTGGGCAGATTGCTTTCTCAGTGTAATGCCAACATGGCTTCCACAGATATCTACCCTGCTGAACTGGAATCTGGTTTCCTAGTTCCATGCCTTGGTCTTTTGATTTATTCCACATTCTCTAGTAGAAACTGGGCAATCATCTGAGACTCATTTTGTTTCTTCCTCCTAAATCAAGATATCAAAAATATGATCAAATCCAGTAGATTTTACCCTCCCCTCCAAAAAAAAAAACCTTTCCAATCTATGTCCTTTGTTCTATTCTCAGGGCCACTACCCTGGGCTAGGCTGTCATTCTTTCACAGATTTCTACTGGTCTTCTTACCTCTGGATTTACCCTTTTATGGCTTAGTGCAGCTAGAACTATCTTTCTAAAAATACATATATGTCCTTGCTGCTACCCAGATAAACACTTAAGTAAATTTGCACATACCCCAGATAAAATCCAAACTTCCTGTCTTAGCCTGGAAAGTCTTTATAATTTCTCCAGGCTCATTTCTCCTATTGTCACTTCTGTACTATGTATTTAAGCAATACTTCTTTCAGTTTTTAAATATGCCTTATTGGCACTCTCTCTGAAAATTACTCACTTCTTCTAATGAACTCTCACTAATCTTTAAGTATTAGTTGCAATTAAATTCCTCAAGGAGGATGCTCCACTGAATGTTTCCAAAACACCTATTGCTTCCCCTACTATCGTAAAAGATACCATACCCGATGCAATTACTTATTTATTATCTGTCATTCATGCTAAAGAATATATAAGTCTGTTCAATCACTGTTTTCCCAGTGACTAGCAAAGTCTTGGCATGTGGTAAATACTTTTTTAATGAAAAGATTAACGAATGTAAATATTGGGCTTCAAACTCAGTTTCCTACAGGAGCTAGATATGAACTTTAATGTTCAGCCTAGGTGAGATCTATCGCAAACTAGAGTGGCTCCATCAAGAGCCCAGTAATATTCTGTTCCACCTAATTGTTACCATTTGAGCATATGGACTCCACCAGATTTTTCTTTTTTTATTTTTCCGTTTTTATTTTTATTTTTTAAGAGAAACCAGGAATCTGGACTTTTTAAAAATTTTTTTGTAAAATGTATTTTATGAGTTGGCTACTAATTCGTTTTGTAATAGTTGGCAGGCCAAACAAAACATGGCTGCTTGTTTCTATTCTGTGTAGAAAAGATATATTTGTACTGCCAGTCCTGAGTTCATGAAGCTCAGTTTAAGGTCTCACTATTTTTTGGTGTTTTTGTAAGAAAGCTTGGCAAAATATCTCATGTTTTGCATCTAAAACAGATTTTGTCATTTTCCCCTACACAATAGCTTTTTTCAAATTTATGTTTTTAATACTATCATTTTCTCAGTTCTCTAGGATAAAAATTTTATCATCTTTAATTTCCCCTTGTGCTCCCCAAGCCTGGTCAAATGCTAAATTCCAGAAGGTTTGCCACTAGATTAGTAAAGGGAAAGAAATATGGAATTTGGAGTAATTTAGGACTAAATTTGTCCTCTAAGGATTGTGTCATTTTTTAACATTTGATAAATATTTTAGCCTCAACATAAAAGGTCTCTCTTAGCGAAGCATTCACTGTCCTCTCAATCTAAAGTAGTCTCCCAGCAATTCCTCTGCTTTATTTTCATCATGACACTTGACATTACCTAACATTTTTTTTTTAAATATTTTTTTATGTTTTGCAGCAATGCACATTTTGTATGAATAACTTGTTGGTCTTGCTCAATAATCTTTCTCTAGCACCTAAGACATTTGTCTACATATAATTGTATTCAAGAAATGTTTATTGAATGAACAAACAAAGCAATGGATATATTTTACCTAAAGTTTGTTTTTTATACCATTTCCCCAAAAAATTGACAGTAAAAGTCAACAAATAAGTTTTCAATCTCATTAAAATCAGTTTTCAACTAGATTTGATATTTGGGTTAATGTCAGCAGTAAATGATAGTATGAGTTAAGGCTTCAGTTGGAAGATAAAACAACTCAAAAAATGACTGGGGCACGAAAGAAGTCCCATTATCTCACCAACACACTTAATCAAGAGTTGCTGATACTATAAACTTTAGAATGATAAAACATATTAAACAAAAATAAAAATCTGAATAAGAAAAAATTACCTAAAAGTTTCCATATATTATGTTTTTTACAAATTTGTCTTTCATCTCACTTTTCCTTGGGCCTCCAGAGGGTCAATTTACATTATTAATTTATTAAAGAAATTGCATTTGAATGCCAAAATAATTGCAATAAAAGTATAGATTTGGAGAAAGATGCTTCAGGCAAGGGATTAAATAGAGTTAAATTTTGATTATGCATCACTCATGTGACAATTTTATTTTGAATGTGGTTTTATATAGTCAGATATATTCTATACCTTTGACACCAGAGGACAGAACAATGTACCCTGAACATTTTTGAGGAGGTGACAAAGTTGAAAAAAGTCTTTTTTCACCATTATTTAAAATCTTAGGAAAGCACTCGATAGACGTATGTTGGTTTAATTGCAGAAAATGCCAAGATTATTGACAATTCCATGTTTCTGGAAGACAAATACTTTAGGAACTAGCTAGTAATGTGAACTTAAAAATTTGAGGTAATTTTATTGAACAAGTGGCAGTTTTTATGTTCTACATTTGTAGACTTTGGCCATCTTTAAAGCAAACCTGTTTCATATTTCGTATTTCTCAATCATAACAATTGTTTAATCAGAAACTATGATGATACAAGTAGTTTCTTTCATTTTAAAAGGTTCCTTTTGAGTAAAAGAAAACAATAATCAATGCTCATTCAAGTTTCGATAAACTGAAATCACAATGATAAATTAGCATATCAAACTTTTTTACCCTAAAATAGTTCTTCTATGGCTCCTCTGATCTCATTAAAATTAAAACCTCTCACAAAGAAAACAAGTGCTTTGATTTCAAATAATTTTATTTAAAGGTCTAAAAAAAAATGGCCTCAGGCTCCTGAATACTAAATAGCAAATCTCAGTGAATGACAAGAAGAAAGAATCAATGCAAGTGAAGCTGTGTGATATGCAGAATATTGGAGTACACTTTTTTGTTTGTTTGTTCAGCATCCATTCCCCCTTTTTGAATTAGAACCTTAATTTTCCTTTTGAGGGCATCCCTCACTTTATATTATTTTGGGAGACATCTGAAATTTAAATCGAACAAATATCGTAGTTACATAGGAGTGTTTGAAGGTTCATTTCCCCACAAGAGCAGCAGTGTGTGGCCCATACTGTTACTGTGCTGTGAATTCTATGCAGCTATTCAGAGCTCTCTTGGTTCCTACCTTTTTCCCATGTAACGTTTTTAGGCTCCTATTAATTTTACGAACCCAGATATATTTCCAATAAATGTTCACCTTTACCTAAAACGGTCAGTTGGTTGTTATAGACTACAATTAAAATAAAAAACTGAAAATTATAAATCCATAGCTATTTGTTTACCAATAAAATTATTTTGATTGTAGTGTTGTCTAAATTTATATTAAAGAAGCAAATCAAGTTCATCAAAAATATGCCCTTTCTTATCAAAACAAGCCATTTCTCTTAAGCCAAGAGTTATATATCATTTTGCTGATTTTACAGTGCTTCCATATACTTTATATTTATTGATCCTCACTGAAGACTTAAGAGATGGTCAGGAAAACATTGTTAGCATGTACTATAGATGAAAAAGCTAATCTTCAAAGAGGTTAAATATGTCTGAAGTCACATGACTAATGTTAGAACTTATGTTAAACCTGGGTGCTCTTTCTCCAGAACTCTACATTGTTCTGTCATACTCTGTGATAATAACCAATAACCACAGTCACTAGACTGTTTGTCAGGACACTTCCTTCTATTGTTTATCATTTTTTTCTCTATTTAAAAAAATCTAAAAGGAGTGAACATTAAGTTTAAAAAGAATTTTGGAGGACTTATTTCCTTTTCTGCCCCCATACATGTAAAAAAACTTTCCATGACATCCCTCCTTGGACTGCTTCTAGAGTCAGAGAAAACATTCCTTTGTTTAAGAAAATATTATGTGGCAGCTCTATTTATATGGTTAAAGTACTCAGTCTGAAAGTATGTGAAAAAAATGCAGAGAGTACTTTATTAGGTAATAAATTGCGAAGGAGTTACAAAAATTATCTTGCCTCACCTCAACCCCCAAAATCAGTTCCAAAATTAAAAAATAGAATAAAATAAAATAAAGTACCATTAAGTGAGAGAGTTTTATCTTCTGTGTCCTATGCAGATATGCTAGACCTTTTCTCATCCTTCCTCACCTCTGGCCACTGCCAAAGGCTTTACTCTTTGTAAAATAGACACCATAGCAGAGAGAACTATTTCTGCTGGTGTTTTATAGTAACGATAAAGTATTTAGAGAGTATCTTAATACTGCTTAACACAATTGAATATAAGGGGAATAAGTCATGATGGTGGTATGTGTTGTTATTTTGTATAAGATAAAGGGGTAAAACTTTTCTGGTAAGGTGATTTTGAGCAGAGACCTAAAGAAAATGAAGGGGTGGTCCATGTGGAAGAGCAAACCTGTCAGGGGAAAGAGCAGGGGCCAAGTTTCTGAGCAGAGTTTGCCTAGCTTTAATGTAAAGGCTCAAAGCAAACAGTTCCCACACAGTTGGTATAGCCCATTTGCTGATCATTAACTTGGAGCTTCATTTCACCTGCTGGCTGCTGGCATGATTCAGGTCCATTTTTTTTTGCTCATTTATTTTCTGAAGAATCAATGAAGAGTTTTGCTATTCACAGTCCAGTGACTGGAGGCAGGTCATGACAAAATTTTCGCCAGTCTAAAACAGCTATAGCTCTCTTTGATAAATTCCTGAATACTTCTTATTGGATGATCAATTTTTCAGCTACATGGCCCTGCATGAGTGGAAACATAGAGGACTGAGCACTATGAAACCGTTTTTTGTAGCCCTTGCTTGGCACTTGGCTTCTCAATGTCTGTTATCTTCCTGGGAGAAACAACTGTAAATATGAAGGCCATTTTTTCTGGTTTCTGTCAGCTTACTGAGCATATTCTATATTAGATGTAACATTGTTAGAAATTTACTTTAATTTTTATTATATATTTTTAAGAAATACATATAATAAATTTATAAAATAAATATATATTTATATAATTGGATTTCAAGAATTAGTTAATTAAAAACAAAATACTGAAAGAAACTGGGTCCTGGAGCTTAAGTTCATATTTACTATGGACTACACGGACCCAAATGGATGAATTTGTATTGAGAAAACAATTACACATATGTTATAGAAAAATAACATTTTTAAGCAATATGTCTGTATTTCAAAGAGTGTTGTATCCTATTTTTTTAAAGTGGTAATATGATATATCTATAGAAATGAATATTCTTTGGCTATAAAGAGAAATAAAGTATTAATACATGCTATAGCATGACTGAACTTAAAAATATGCTCAGTGAAAGACAAGCCAGTCATGAATTACCCTATGTTGTATGCTTCCTTTGTGAAATGTTTGCAATAGCAAATGCTTGGAGAAAGTGATTCCCAGGAGCAAGAGAAAGCAGAGAATGTGGAGTGACTGTTAATACACAGTATACCACGTTATGTGGGGAAGTTACTAAAATTTTCTACAATTAGACAATGGTGACAGCTGTATAATTCTGTGAATATAATGAAACCACTGAATTTTACCCTTTGTAAGGGTAAATTTGATGGTATGTAAAATATATCTCAATAAAACTGTTATTTAAAAAAGAGAGAGTGTAAGTTCAATGCGTATTATTTCTTGTGAAGTATCATTTATTTGGCATTTATGAGTGTTTTTCTACATTTGTCTGTTAAAGTGTTTTTACACTAAAATAATACAAGTCTTATATGAGATTTTTAAATGTTTATTTAGGAAGAGAAAGAGAATGTCAGTCTTCACATTTTGCTAGATTTTAAACCCAGAAGTGTGGGATCTACCGATCTGCGTCATACTAAGGTTAAATCAGAGCCCAAAGAGAGACATTATCAATGTGCCTCAAGAAAATGAGCAACTTTTAAGAACACATAGTTTAACATTCAAATTGGTATTTGTTTCTTGCTTTCCTGACTATTATTTAAAAATATCTGTATGACCCCCCTACATCTTATATGTTTCGTATTCCTCTGAGTGTTTTATGGCACTCTGATAGGAAGCTAAGACCTTGCCTTCCTCATGGATAAAGCCAACAATTCATTTGAGGTTTTTACAAGTGAAATCTCATGACCCTAAATTTCAAATGTCTTGGAAGATTGGAAATATCCAGAATTAGCTTTGAAAGTGCTTCATAGTAAGGGCTATATTCTTTTCTTCTGTTCACTATTAGCAAATAGGTTTTTGTACGCTATTGAACCTAGATAAAAATCAGTTGAAATGCCAGATTTCTCTCACCCACAGAGACTTCAGCTTGATGAGCACAATAAAATTTTCAAAATTTATCTCTGTATACAAAGTTGTATACAAAGTTGCCATGACCACTGGAGAAAACACAAGTTCCAGCAAGTTACTAAGATGGCTCTGTACTATCATTTTGCTTTTTAAAGTTTAACATTTATTTCTCTGCAATTTTCTTCTTTTCTCTCTAGGGGACATTACCTTGTCTCATTGTTTTAATTCTCACCTCTAGGAGGATGACTCTAAAATCCATGTCCAACTCTAACTTCTCTCCTGAATTTCATGATATTTTGTTTATTCCTTTGTTGGGTATTTGCATTTGGATAAATATTTTAATTTGATAAACCAAGCTAATAACTAGAATGTGTCCAGAGGAAAGCAATAAAAATGATGAAGTATCTATAAAGCATATCCTTGAAAATTGTCAAAGAAAATTGGAAACGAGTCTTGGAAAAAAGAACTCAAAAGCAATATATATGAATTCTTTTAAAATATTTCAAGGATCAAGGCTATAATGTCGGAAGCATAATTCCTCATCTATAGAAAGCATGCCTTAATCATCTATCACCTTGAGTGCCTAGCAAAGTGTCAGATGCATAGGTAACGAATGGTCATGAAGAAACATTATTGACAAATTACAGAACTTTCTGATAACCAGAACCAGTAATAATACAATGATCTCCTTTTTAAGTTAGTGATTTCTTCCATTAATAGAAATGTTAATGAAGAGGTTAGATGACTGTTACAAAATAAATAATAAGCAGATGTTTCTGTTCTGGGAGAAAAATTCAAGTAGCTGTTAGCAGCAGCCCAGCAGATAGATGCTCCTGGGTCGCAAGGCAAAGCTGTTCAGTCATCTGCTGTTGTTTCGACTTGTTATGACAGCACAACCTATTGTATCCTAACGCATGGTCTTTGGTAGTAGCTTTGGATAGAATGTAGCCTGAGAGAAAAAATATTATGACCTGGATTTATTTATTAGTATTAATGAGGGCTAAATAAAGCAATCAAGGTTGCATCTACTCAAAAATGATGAAATAGTGTGATTCTGCAAATCAAGAAAATTCTCTAGGGGCGTGGTGATATTATCACAATTGTGTTGGCATAGCTGTTAAGGTCAAAAACCTTTCACCCATTACAGGCAGCGGATTGTTTTCCTAGAAGCTCTCTTTGGGAGATTTCAAATAGAGATGAAGTCATGCCACAACATTTTTTTTTTACTGGAGAATCAATACCTAGAATTACCTTGAGATGTTATAAAGTCTTTCTTTTGTTTGACTCAGGGTAATTAATGTAGTTTTTTTTCATCTGTGATAGGACAATGGTGATTACCAATTATTAAATATTTTTCTATTCTCTATCATCTATCATCTTCTGATCTATTATCTATCTACCTACCTATCATCTATCTATCTATCTATCTATCTATCTATCTATCTATCTATCTATCTATCATCTATCTATCTATCTATCTATCTATCATCTATCTATATCATCTATCTATCATCTATCTAGCAATCATCTATCTAACCATAAAAAGTGAGTGCTATTATTTTCCCAGTTTTGCTAATGAAGATACTGAGGCTTCCCAAAATAAAATACCAACCAAATAGCAGTGCTATGATCTGATCCTAGGTTTGTCCGGGTCCAAAACTCAGGTTCTTAATCTCTAAGTGTTTTTTTTAAATAGAGAAAACTTTTAAAGTATGGTGCTTCAAATTTAGTCTCATCCTCTTTCACAGATGTTTAAATGGACCTTCTCTACTAAATTCACTCTCCATGTCTTTCCATGTTGATCACATATTGGCTTTTTTAAAAATTATTTTTCTCATTTTAAAAGTTCTTCTTCAGTTTCAAGAAGTTCCTCTATGGTTTTTATTGCTTTTTTCACATTTGCATTCCCATGCTACTTCATATATAACAGACACCTGTTATGGTCTATTACTCTATCTAAAAATTTAAGTTCCTGATTCAAAATAACAGGCAAAAAAGTAGAAAATTATAAGTTGTGTAGGTTTCTATCACTGTCTGAAAGGCATGTGATTTTGTATTTTTATCTTTTATGACAGAAAATTAAGCAACACAGATTGAACTATTCCTCATCAAAACACTTTCTGTTCTGTCATATCTATTTTTGCATCTTTTTTTGACACATTCTTGACATATCTTTTCCTAATGCCATTAACCTTGACTCTGTTCTCTACCTTTTGTATAACATCTTACAGTAGGGAGTCACGGCCAATTAGAATATGCTCAGTATAAAATATCAGAAAGAATGAAAACACTTATAAAAGGTGTTCTGCCATAATGTAATATCAAGAATACATATAGCTACTTAATTGCTCAAAAAATTCGAAATCACAATGGTAACTATGTTAGAGAAATACAAAGAATGAAATAAGATGACAGACAAAAAGAAATGTTATTTAATCTAACTTTAAGGATTTAAATCTCTGGAGGACTTAACACTTTATCTATAAGTCCTTAAAAATTTTATACATTGTCTTTTCTTAAAAGCAAAATTTACTCATGAAATTATTTTATAATTTTTTATTTGTAGTGTCCATTGTGGTAATCTCCCCAACAGTTCTACCACCTATCCCTATTGTGTTGCTGCCAACAATCACAACTCCATAGATGTGGCCCATCATTGTTTAACCCAATAAAATTGATCCCATTTTTTCCTACCATAGCAAAGGGATTGAATCAGCAATGAACACATGAAACAAATAGGGTATGAAACCTAAGAACAAATTAGTTCTTAGGATTCTGTGGGAGACACTTTCTTGTCCTTCTCATAAAAAGAATGAGTTTCCAGAGTCAGATATTTCTCTTTTTGGATGCTGTGCAAGTGAACTCTTAACAGTTGCAGGCAGTCTGCCACCATGGGAGAAGCCAGCCTCAAACAAAAGTTGATCGCACACAAGGTGAATAAAAACATACCAACTCTGGAGGCTTTCCTGAGGTGGTTTCTCCACTTATGTGAGACAATCAATACTATTTCTTGTTTAAGTTAGTTTGGACTGGGTTTTCTATTACTCTCTATTACCTGATAAAGCCAATTGATACATATTCCTTTTATTTTTTAATTTCCTATTTTTCCAAAAATTCACAAATATAGCAGTGTACTATTATATCTTGAATGACCTATTTGGAGGATAATTATACTAAAAATGTCTGCTTTTTAGTTTAAAATTCAAATGTCACTGGATGTCCTTTATTTTACCTGAAAATGTGAGATTGGCCTACCCTACAAAAATACTTGTGCTTATTTTTCTGAATTGCAGCTAAATGACACATTTATAAATTGCTTACCCTTATATAGTTTTGCTAATCAAGTCCCATAGTACATGAAGTTCTCTGCATTGTTCCACCAGGCAGTGACAACAAATAAATTGAGTAATCATTATGTGAAAGTCACCATATATGCTCGTGTGCAGGGAGACAAAGATAAATAAGATGTAATTTCTTTCTTCAAGTAGTTCATAGTCCAGTGGAAGAGATAGCCCATTTCAGTCTAGCCTCTACTTCACATGCAATCCTCATGATTATATGGCCAAAATTGTTTTTAGATCTGATTCAGACTTCCTGAGAAAAGATCTAAAATGACACTGTATAATTAGGTTGTCCAAAATAAAGTATATTGATTTTGAAGTACACATTAAATAGTTTCTGCCTCTGAGGTATTTATAATCACTATAATTAATAACCCTAAATGAAAATAATTATTAAAATTTGTTTTGATCAGAATATTAGAGTTTGACAATACAGTTTGCTGTATTACGGAAAATTCTTTTTCTAGTTCCTGGATATTTAATGTGCTCTTTATTTGGCATAAACAATGAAAATGCATAACATTTTTTCCCCTCTGAGCCATTGTGCAAATCTTTCACAGATAATGCCGTTCTGATTACTTAGTCTGAGTCACTTATTTAGGTGATTATTATGATCCAGTGGTTTAGATTTGGAACCTCTCTGCTATGTGACCTCAGTCTGCTTTAGCTAATCTCTTATCATCCAATCTTTTCTGCAATGAAGAACACCACCACAGGAAATGATGTTATAATCGGGGTGCATGTGTGTGTGTGTGTGTGTGTGTGTGTGTGCGCGCGCGTGCGCACACACACACGTGCACATAACATGGTTAAAATTAGTTAAAAAATTTTGCTTCATTGCATTTATTAATTGTACTCCATATAAATTCAATGGTTTTCAATAATCAAAGATTTTAAATTCCAAAACAACAGCGTATTTTTCATAATAGTATTAATTACGTGTGTGTGTATGTGTATGTGTGTGTGTGTGTAAAAGTATTTCTTAGACTCAGGATTTAAAGTAATGCTACCTTAACATATGATTTTCAGTTCTGAAATAGTGTCATATTTTTTCTTTCTTTTTTTAAACATAAGCTGTTGAGTTCAAACCACCAATTAGTATTTTCTTGGAAGATATTTTAAATTAAAATAACAAGGCATAATCCATAAAATGATGACTTCCATAGATTTCAATTGGTTGTTAACATTACCTGAAGTTACAAATGGAGTGGAATATTGAGGAAAGTTATACCAATTTGAATGATTTGTCAGTTACCAAGACAGAGAGCCATAGTTAGCATTATCGATATGCCAAGTCTTTGGAAATTATGAAATACTCATTTACAGGGTATTATTTAGGTTGCCAAAAATTACCTTGGGTAGCTCTTCAATTTGATTGGCATCTAGATAAAGCTCTTCTAATGTCCGTTCAAAGTTAAAGACTTCTTTTGGCACCTGCTGAAGGCTGCAGTGGGAGTAATCTAAAACTGAGATGATTTCTTCTTCACCTCGGAAACATCGGCAGGGCACTAGGCGGCCGATTATTTTCCGCTTGGTGGTCATCTCCAGGCACTGCACTAGAAAAGAAAATACAATTGCTTAATCAACTGCCTTTAGAGGGCATTCTTTCAATAGTTGAAGCTTAGAAATTTAACGTTGGTATATATTTTATCATTACATATTACTTTAAAGTTTATATTGGATATGCACATGCATTATGTCGCTTAACTTTTAAACAGTCCTATAGGTATATGAGATAGGTTTTACTCCCATTTAACAAATAAAGAAATGGATTTGGAAAGGTAAAAAGACTTCCCATCACACAGGAATGGCAGAACTGGGCCAGAATACAATCCTGGCTCAGTGCAATGCTATTATTATGCTTACACTCTCACTTGAAACATGGATCTATTAATATGTTTTTAATTATATATAAATTACAGTGCAGAACAGAAACCTTCAGAATTTGTTGGAAGAAAAATACTTTTCTCCTATTTCTGTGAAAATATTCAAGTTTCACTTCTAAGGTTTTCGATATCTTCTTTTTGACCCACAAATTTATTCCATCAGTCAACATGCATTCAGTGAATAACTACCCTGTTCTAGGTACTAATCTAGGTACTGGTACAGAGTAATAAATTGAACAAATTCTGTTTTCAAGGCTCTTATATTATATTGGAGCTACAGATTAGGTTTGAATTGGTAATATGCTTCATTACCAACGAGGTACCAATGAGGCCATTCATTACCAATGAGGGCCTATATCTATGAATCCTATGATTTTAACAGGAGAAAATAACTGTAATCATGGTAGAAACCTCTGACATCCTTGACATGTCTTTCTCTAGGTTCAACTGACTAAATGCCATGAAATTGTGTACAAAATTGTATCACAGCACCTATGATACTTTATTAAATCTATTTTCATGTCATTCTTTTCATAGACTGTAGCCTCTTGAGGGTAGGAACAATGTTTTATTTATTTTTTGCATTTTTCTTGGTTCTTGAAAGATAGTAGATTGTTAATTTTAAAATATACAATGAGCAAATGAATGTAGAAACAAATAAATGGACCTTTTTGGAACTCTTTCCACACAACCATCATCAGCTAGTGATAATTCTCTTGAAATATGTATTTTAACTAAAAGGTCAATCACTATTTCTGTGACTGTTTCCCCAGGAAGAATAATGACTACTGTCTTCCTCTGAGTTCCCAGAGCACTTATCATGTTGCTTCCTAATTATGTGTACTATTTCCCTATATACTGAGTGAGTTCTGTTGGGGTCCAGGGCAGGCCACCCCAAGGTATCGAGGTATCCCACAATAGCATATTGATTATTTTGAATTAAACTTATTAAAGAAACAGCCTGTGTAAGAAGAAAACCATAAACTCTTTGTCCCCCTAAAAGCAGGAAATAAATCTCTCATCTGCTACGTGCCCTATTGTTCCTGAGGGCCAAGATAACCTTATCACAAGACTTAAAAGAACCCAGAGACAAAAACTTGTAAAAATAAGCTTTGTAGCACCTTTACTAATTTATTACCTAAACCCAAACTTTGTTTAGATTCCTCACTAACAAATGCCCAAACCTTGCTGTTTCCTTTCTAAGGAACATCAGCTTTCTTTGTCCTGTCAGTGTCTCATGAGTTTATTGCTTATTTGTCTAAATAGTATAAAAAGGTGCCTGGTTTGATCATTTCTTTAAACCTCATTTTATGATCTGAGCAACAAATTATGATTCTCCTGTGCTCACATAGTAAATTGTTTTTCCTCCTGTTATTTTAACTTTGTGTCAATTTTACTACTTTATTACTAGTCCAGCTCTGAGAATTAAAGAAATGTAGAGGCAGGGATTCTCTGTCTCCCCCACTGATGATTATTTGCACATCTGTACAAGGCCAACTAAAAACATTAAAAAGATGACTTTTCTTCTCTATTACTTTCTATCTTATGGACTCCTGCACTTCTCATTTCTGGGAGCCTGAATCATAAGGTTTTGTAATTGTTATTTTACTTGATATTACTTGAAATCCTTGATTGCAGGTTGGTGACTTCCATGTTTTTAAGTGGGATTTAGAACAAAATAGGCAACCAGTAAATGCACCTAGTTAATATCTGACATATATTAGGCACCTAGTAAATGTTTGGTGAGGTTATTGTAGTGGTAAAGGTTGAGTGATGATGGTTTTGACTATGACAGTAGCAGTAAGGATGGAGAGAAGTATGAACTGGAAAGATATTTAAGAAGCAGAGTCTAAGGTGCTGGTGATTGATAAAATGAAAGGTGAAAGGGGAGGCTGTGGGGGAAAAGAAGGTGTCTTGAGAGATTCCTGGTTTTTAATTTGAGTGACTAGTAGTCACATTGACTAACCAGCTGTGTTGCCATAGAGCTGACTGAAGGCATATACCCTGTCTGCCTCAATGACCCACAATGAGTGAGGAATCAGTTGACCATGTTTTGTGTTGCATAGTGCCTTGCGTTTATCCTTTTGTGCTGAACCACAAGGCTATCCTCCAAAATCCCGGTTCCTTTGATGATCTCATTACCTGGTAGTAGCATCTCACTACTCTTCCTCATGTCATTCATTTACCATCTCTTGAATATCCTCTCCAACCATTGATAACTTTGGTATCTAATGCATGAATTTCCAATCATAATTCCTTCCATTCCTGATTTATTCTCAATACACATAACTTTAAAATTTTTAGAACTGTCTTTTATCCTAAATTTCTAAATAACTTGATTATAGTGCTACTTTTGATTTTTTCAATTAGAGTTTTCTAGTATGCATTGTGGCAGTTTACCTTTCTTCTAATCAATTCCCACATACTTCTAACCAATATATATAGCAATTTTGTTTTAAATTAATGATATTTATTTTATAATGACTATATATCACTGCAATTCAATCACATTTTATTTCTTGTGCATCTTTTTGTTTCTTTAAAAATTGCCTCACGTTTTCTTTGTTTGGTCTTTCTATGTTCCTTCTACTAATGAAATTTCCTGGCTGCTTCCTCTTGGTGTAGTTAAATATGTGTAATCTGTCATTTTCCCTACCTGGAATAATCCTTCAGGAGCAATATAACTTCCTGTTCTTGTCTGGAGTGGTTGTTTTTCTAGATATGATATATATATCTGTCATCCTGGAATTTCTCTTCACTATCATTTTGGGAATTTTTTATTTCTTTCTTGTGTTATATCTCATTTCCTGGATCCCATGGCTTTTTCTTTCTGGACTTATTGGAATATAACATCCAATGGTGGAATATAATATCCAATAACTTACTGAGAAAGCACCTATGGTAGGTACATTTTTGAAAACTTTGCATGTCTGAACATGGCTTTATTTCACCCATGAAGAGTTTAAAGTTAAGCTGGATATATATACTTCTGGGTCAAAAATAATTTTTTTTCATAAATTTGAAGGCATTTTTAATTTATTTTCTAGCTTTTAAAGTTGTTGTAAGGAAATCCGGTTGCATTACTATACAAGGTCCTGTTTTGTACCCACCTTCACCTCCACCAGAATATTTTAGAATTTTTATTTTATCCTTATTCTTCTGAAATGTTATGGCAATGTGCTTTGATTTTTTTTTTAATCCATTGTACTGAGTACCGGATGGGCCCTTTAGAAGCATTTATCTTTCAATTATGTTAAATTTTCTGCTATTATTTAATTCATAATTTCTTTTTCATTATTTTCTTTTCTGTGTGCAATTTTAATTAGCCGGATATAGGAAGTACCTCCTAGCTTCATCTGATAAGTTAATTATTTTTTCTCTTGTAATTTCTATGTTTGTGTCTTTTTAATCTATTTTCTGGGATATTTTCTCAACTTTGTCTTCTAAATCCACATACTGTATTATTGTTCTCTTACAGCATACTTTTACTTTCCAAAAGTTATTTCTTGCTTCCTGAATGGTGCTCCTTTTTCATAGTATCCTGGGGGCCATAGTATCAGGGGGTCATACAATTTTCATGTTCTCTCAGAAGATACTAACTATAGACTTTAAATCCTTTTACCCCTGAGTTTTATATTATATTTGTTTATTTACATCTTTATTCTTCATGAAAGGGTTTTTAAGTAATATCTGGTGATCTTTGGCTGTCCTTCAACATTGAGGAGTAAAGCTGTAAAAAGTTAATTGGAAGCTTTATATACAGGGTCATCTGGCAGCAAACTAAAAAACATTCTTATCTTCTGCCTGAGGCATAGCTTTGTAGTTTTATATGGAGAGAATTTCAGTTAATTTGTCTATTTTCAGTATTAAGTCTCTTCAGTTCTTGCCTGATCCCTGTTGTTTCCAAGACCCTAAAGAAGTCTATGGAGTAAATACATTTTTGTATCCCCTTGTGGGTACTTTATAATCTAGCTAGTAATGTACTTTGTATGTAGATAAATATAAAAAGCATCTTCATTCTCTGTCTTCTCAAAATTTTTGGAAATTTCTTGTGTGCTGATGTCCTCTATTTTCTCTGTCCTCGTGAGTATAAGTATGTTAAAATTCCTCTTGGTTTAGTGGAATCTTGGTTATAAAAAGAGTTAAATAAGAACGGTGGGAGATAAACTTCTGCGTTTAAAAGAAAGTTTTTCTTCAATCACTTTCATACCTTTAATTCCTTGTTACCTTACCTATTAAGAGCACTGGGCACAGAACTACATACCTCTTTTGAAAACACTCGCTTTGGCTCCCCTGACATCACACTCTTCTGAGATCTCTTCACTTCAGTTCCTTAATTTCAATCTTTTGAGAAGGTGCCATCTTCTCTACCAAACATTGAGATTTATCATATTAGAGTCCCCTGCACCCCCTGCCCTAACCTATTGCCCTTCTAATTACACACTTTCTCCCTTTACAATCTCATTCACCTTTCCCAACTTTCACTTCGTTTAACTTTAATGAGCGGATGGCTGTAAAATATATTTTTTAAATCTCTACTCAGATTTATTTCTCTTATCATTTCTACTTTAAATTTATGGGCATCTCAAATGTAACATATTGAAAATTGAAATGATGCTCTTGAAAGATACTAAGCACATCATGACAGTCATGACTCTGATGCTAACTCCCTGGCTGTGTGATGCTGAGCACATTATTTTACCTCTATCAATTTAGTCATCTGTAAACAGAGTACATACAAAGCACTTAAAATTGTGCCTTCGAGTTTTAAGCATTCACAGTGTTAACAATTACTGTTCTGCTCAAACCTCCACTTCCTCCTGTGTTCTCAATTTCAGTGGAAGGCAATACCATTCACCTAGTTTCTCAATATAGAAACCTTGGCACTATCCTTTACTCCTCCAGTTCCTTCACATCTCACATCTGTCATCAAGTCCTAACCATTAAATAGCCTAAATGTTTCCTGAACCAAGACCATTTTTTTTCATTTCAATTGCTCAGCAGCAACCTAGCTCAAACTATTACCTTATATTTACATCTGTTTCTTTCTATGGTTTTCCTTCCACAGTACAACTGGAGTGACAAATTTTATGATGTAACCTTCTTGCTGCAAGGACTGCAATGTCCCTGACTAGTAAGCAACGTCAAAACTTTTACTATGGCCTACCGAGAATGATATGGTTTCGTGGTCTGATTGCTGCCTTCCACACTCATGCAGTCTCACCTGTTACCACTCTTCTCGTTGCTTTCTGTAGTCTTTGCATTCACAGCTTCTTTCATATTGCTAAGACTGCATGGCCTACCTGATACTAGGCCTTTGAAATAGGCACATTTTCATTGCCTTTAAAAAAAAAATTAGGTGAAGAAGGGAAAACAGCCTCCTATTTTACAAGGCAGGTTGTGATTCCTGAGCATGTATTCCAACTATATGCTGTAATTCCCTTTGATCACATTTTAATTACTTAATAACAAATTTTGTTTACTAGATTGAAATCTCTGTGAGGTTAAGGACCATGTCCAGCCTATTCGACAATGCACATTTCCAATAACTTGTCTACTATTTGGTTCAGAGCTGACAATTTAAAAATATTATTTATATTAGCAAATGAATATGGGAACTAATAATAGTGATGACTTGTATTTGTGTAGTCCTTGCAAAATTTAAAAACAATTTATAATTTTTCACCCTGTTTTTTTCATAAGAAATAGGCATTCATATATTATTTTCAGTATTTTAATAATAAACTAATTAAAGTTCTGTGAGTCTGTGATGTGCATAATGTCACACACAGAATAATTAGTAGACCTGAGATTGAATCTTATAACTCCTTACCCCAAAGCCACTGATTTTTTGTCTCATTAGCAGACCCTGCATTACATTTACAGCAGTGAATAGAGATTATTAGCATATGAGAATTTACAAAGACAATTATTTATCTCTCTTTCCCTCCCTCCCTGGATCTCTCTCTCTCTCTCTCTCTCTCTCTCTCTGTCTCTCACACATATACCCACGCCAGTGATTTTCACATAGAACACTTTATATTGCAAATCAAAATAAAGGGGTAGCAGTGAGGGAAATAACATTGTCCTCTCACCTAGTGATAAATTTTAAAGAATGTTTTGAATGTCAAAAGGATTAGAATGAAATAAGATAAAATTGAAAAAGATTTTCAGGAATGGAGTAAGACATAAGACACGAGAAGGTGCATTACATACATGATATACTGAAGCGCATATTTGCTTTTTTTTTAAAACATGACCACTGCCCAGTATACCATAAAGGCACAGTTTTACACTCAGTGTTTGGAGTTTGACTCAGATACAATCTGATCTCCTGTGTTACTACATATCCTTAGAACACAGCCAAAAGAAGAATTCTTAAATTTCCGTTTTTCAAAGAGATTTAAAAGTGCAAAAGGAAAACAGGTATTTATCTCTTCCTGTTAAGGCCCTTCCAGTAAATTTCTTGAAATCAAAGATAAGAGCATCTTTTCCTAGATTCTCGCAACACTGCATGGATTCTTTTCTCTATCAAATCATAATTTTTAAAAAAATCTAAATTGAATAGCTAAAGGGGATTTTTTTTTTTTTCTACAACCACTGTGTACAGCCAACAGCCTTCCTTTTAACACTCTCCCAGAATCAAATGCATTTAAACAATAGGGCTTGCTAACATGGCCTAACCTGGGAGAAATTAAAAAAGACTCATCTTGCTACATTCTTCAAATCCTTCTCTGCTGATTATTTAAACCAAAAAAAAAAAAAAAAAGTTAACCATTTGAGAATTATACCTGTAGTAGTTGACTCAAGCTATAAAAATACATGTATCAAAATACCTGGCTTTCAATACCACTGCATTCCTTAGGATTTTAGATTCATGTCTGTCTGTGTTATCTTTGCATAATATTCCATACCTTGAAAGATAAGAGGTAAAGGAAAGTTCAATCTTTCCAAGATTTTTTGTGACAAATACTCTGGCTATTTTCATTAGTTGGCACAGTCTTCCATTTTTAAAATGACAAATGTTTTTAATTAATTAACTGAGAAACCTTTTGCTTCACTAAATGTGCCACAGAAATATGGAAAACTGCCAAACTCTCTCCATATCCTACTTCAAGAAACATCTTTAAAGCCATTACCTAACCTCAAGTATGTCTCTGAAACCCCTTTATCAAGACAACATGCATGTTGATTGTAGAACTCTAAGTGGCATCTGGAGCTTGTTTGTTTTTTGATTGCTGAAATGATCACATTTCAATAATACTTAGGTTTCATGGGTTTGTTTATATCTTATCACAATATCTTAAAGCCTTTGATTGTTATACATGATTTGTCTTGATAAAGATCAATGGATTATCATTAGGGCAAAACTCTTGAGGTCTTTAATGATGATATTATCACATTAGCAATCAAACCAAGAAATCAAGAAGAAAAACATGGTGCCTGGTACCTCGAAGTAGCTTATCAAATATTTCTAAGTTATGCTTTTAAGCAAGTTACATATTTTAAGAATAGTGATGCTTCTGTTCTATGTATACATATTCTTCCTGAGAATTTTCATCTACTGATTTCAAGTCTCTTTCTATAAATGATTCCTAATATAGATCATCAATCCTGATTTAGTTTATGCTTAATGATATGCCTGTCTTTAAATAAAACTCAATTAGTCTAGAGCAAAACTTAGAAATATTTACTAATCTCCTACTCTGTGTTAGACACTGTATTTTCCCTCTTGATTTTTTGTTTTTATTAGTTGTATTTTAATTCTCTTAATTTTGTACTTTGGAATCATGTTTTTCTACTGTCTTCTTTGTATTAAACACTCTATATCTTCCCCTTGCTTTCTTTACCATTCATTCAATTTGGTTTAGACCCTTACCATATCCTAGTAGTATTGCCAAAAATATAACTGTAGGGAAGTAAATTATTTCCAGATATCTTTCCTTCACAATTATTTATTCAACAAATATTTATTAAATGTCTACTATGTGCTAGGTAGGTGCTGGTTTATGTGAGTGGGAACCATCAGTGAGTAAGAGCTCTAGTCCATGCTCTAATCAATTTACTGGATAGTGAAAGAGATGAATATTGAATAAAAAATTATACAAATAAATCCATAATCACATATTATGATAATTGCTATACAAGAAAAACTTAGTTTTATCCACTTTATATATTGACACATACATTAAATATCTTGGCTAAGCTCCTAAAATGCATGTTCATTCCCCAGTTCTAGAAGCTTCACTGAGTCCACATCTTCAATAGCAGTATTTCCCAGTCCATGTTCCTGAGTTGTATCTTCTTCTAAGAAATAAGCAGTGTACATTAGCATATTGAGGGATCAGAGAGGTCTTGTGACAAAGAAATATGCATATCTTTGTTCAAACCAGTGATTCCTAAACATTTTTTTTAAAAATTAAAAAATTGAAAATGTTAAAGTTTATCACTGTAATTGAGAATTAGTATTCTGAATCACATGTTTAAGGAAAAGCTGGTCCACAAGACTTTTTAGTTTGCCTGCTCTTAAGCTATTTTACCTAGTACTTTCATAAGCATGCTTTTCCAGTTCTATGCTCTACCTTACACCATACCCAATATTTACTGCTCTTTATCCATTTTCTTCATCTATACCAATCCTGCCATTCTATGGTAAAACAATTATACCTTTTTAAAACATGTTGAAAGATTTTATCTTCTTTTGATTATTATAACTTATTTGCAATCTTAAAACATCACAGTAGCTGTAAAGAGAAACCTGTAATTTGGAACATATTGGAATGATGAATAGGATATTCTGTTTTACTCTTTAAATTATTTAGGTCATTGCCTGTGAGTGACAGTGTGTGCTCTTAAAAAATCCATAGAGTTTGAGTTTGGATCACTTATTGAAGCTCAAATTCTTTTAAAGGGTTTCTGTAACTGTTCCAGACCATAAATAATGCTACTTTGCTTGTTCCCCCTCATTATCACTATTATTCTTTCTTATCTTAAATAACTACTTTAAAGAACATCAGCCTAAGGATTATAGAACCAATCTGGAAAAATTCTCTTGAGAGAAGATTTAAACTAAGTAGTGGCATATACAAGCTTACTCAAAATCTCTCCTTATTGTATCACATAGGTTGAATAACAACATTTTAATACTTCTGTCCTCTCTCCATACCTTCTCTCTTGGAATTTTTATCTTATGACTTACTTAAATATGCAAATATAGCTATAGAGGACAGTAGAAAGCAGACTTTAAGATTAGATTAAAATAGCCCAAGTTCAGAAAAAGTGTTCTAATTCTGTAAAAACAACTGTTACAGTTATATTTCTTAAAGAACTTTGCTTTTAGACAAGTTGGTAGCCTCAGCCAAGAACAGTATGAAGAAATAGATTTCTGAGCATTAGGGTACTCTCAAAGATCTAACTTTCATAAGGTGACAATTTAAAGTAATAAATTTCTGGAATAATATTTGAAGGCTTATTTATAGAGTCACAGAATAACAGAATGGAACACACATAGTCAGATAGAGGCTATTTAATTAATAGACTCTTAGGTTTGGTTGAAACCTTAATCTAACCTTAATCTAATAGTTTGTCTCATCCTTAAATAAAATATTTGTCTATATTAATATCTCCTGAGATATTTTTATACTATAGTTTGAGATAAGACATATTCTTAATGATTAGTGAGTTATTAAGTCATTTATTCAACATCATTTATTGAGAAGCCAGAGATGTACATTTTGATATAATTTAATCAAATGTCTTATTTAATAAAAATGTGGGTACATGATGGTTAATATATATTTCTGTAAAAAAGTCTCTTTTATATGAAACACTTCACTCCATACCTTCTTTCAAAGATTTGAGTAGGTGCAATTAGTAGGAGCTAGTAAGAAGGCATTCTCTATGGAGTTATCTCATTTCAGGAATTCCTTGCCTTTTGTGATATGACACAATGTCAATATGGTGCCCTTCACAAAACCTGATGAAAGACATATTTTCAATCTGATATAAAAAACTTAGAGAAAGCATTCTTTTCTTCTTCTTCTTTTTTTTTTTTTTCAAACGATAGCACCTGGTCTTCCTAGGTGGTCTCACATCCAAGTACTAACCAGGCCCAACCCTACTTAGCTTCCAAGATTGGAGGAGATTGGGCACGTTCAGGGGGCATGGCTATAGATGGGAAAGTTGTTTCTGAATGGTATTTTACACTGCTTTATACTCATTCTTCAATCATAACTATAGATAACTTCTGACATTATGTTTGTTAATATTTTAATTAATACTAATGATGGTAGTATTTGTGTCTTCAGGATATTTCAAGCAAATAAACAAGGATTGTAGTGATAATCATTTAATCAATTAAGTTGCTTTGAGTATAAATCAGTTACTTTATAAATGGAAAGGTTTTAAGAGATTTATGAAACCTATAAGACTGCTAGCCACCTTCAGGCTGAAAAGAGAGTTCAAATAAAAGAAAAATTAATTTAAGAAGTTTAAAGCTACAAGGAAGTTAAAAGCATGTGAGAATGCACTCATAGATTTAATAATGGTTAAAAGAAAGGTTCATGAAAGCTGAACATGGAAGAATCAGAGGCTCACTTTAAAAGTAAACTATTTTGTTATGATTCTGAAATTTGTTTCATTGTTAGTCTACGAAGTAAGATTAAAAGTACAATTTCAAACAATTTAAACATTCTGAATATTTAAATACTTATCTTTATCTTGTGAATAATGAATGTCATGTATGAAATTTTTTAGTTTAAATTCTTAATAGAATAAATTATTTAGGAGATGATGAAAGGCAACAGGATTTGAAGGTATTACCAGAATAAAATCAGGAGTAAAAGTTTTACAAAGAGAATTGAAAAAAGTTTAAAGAAGGCAGATGAGCTCTTTAAATGAAAAATAAATATGCCTAGATAATGGGGTCTGTTGTAAGACAAAATGCACTTCACAAAGATCACAGTACAACCAGAATAACCATTTCCAAAATTCAAATATGAACATGTGTAAAATTCTTCACTGTCTCCCTGCTGCCCTCACTATCAACCCTATAGTATTGCACAGCCAAATATGCAAGCAGTTGCCAAGATTTCAGTCTCCTCTCCCACCATTCTCATACCTTACCTTCTGTGCCTTTGGGCTTTTGCATTATTAGTTTCTTCTCCTAAACTACATTGCCTGCTCTTCTTCTCTCCTGGATTACTTTTCCTTGTCATTTTCAATTAAATTTAAAGATCATACTTGCAGAAAATTTTTCCTCTACTATCCCTGTTATGTGTAAATTGTGTCTTCTTAGATTCATACGTTGAAGCCTGAATTTCAGTACCTCAGAATGTGGCCTTATTTGGAAATAAGATTATGGCAGTTAAGATGAGATCATATCTGTATTTTTATTTAAAAATGCCATATAAAGAGAGATACACATGGAGGGATGATGCAGGGACAGAGAGACAACATTCATCTGCAAGCCAAGGAGAAGGTTCTGGAACAGATCTTTTCCTCATAGTCCTCAGAAGGATCCTGATAATACCTGACCATACCTTCCAGACCTATGAGACAATACATTTCTGTTGTTTAAGCCATCTGGTTTGTACTTTGTTATGGTGGCAGCCCTAGCAAACTAATATGATCCTCTCTATAGATTTCAACCAAAAGTTAGGTGTCTCTTCTCCAGCATCTATAGAACCCACGGCCCAGTCTGGCATAGCTTTATTCCATTGTTTTCTCTTCAATCTCTTGAAATAGCATGAGTTCTTAATTAGAGCATAAACTAACTTTTATTTGTATTCCTAATCCAAGGGAGATATGCAATGTGTCCTTTTTATATATACAGAATAATGAATAGAAGCAAAAATGGAAATTTGTCTGGCCTTAGGTTACCAACCTGTTGAAGAAGATTTAAAACTGCAATTTCAGATGCAGGGAAAATTGCCTGATAAAAGCATAAAATTAGATACTCTGAGAAACAAGACGTGACATCACAGAAAGTATAGAACAGATAGGTTATCCACTCATTCTCAGAAATAAATATCTAGGAAAATAAATGACTCGATGTCTTTAATCAGTACATGTAGTGAATATAATAAGTGACTTAAACCTAAAAATTGAACCCTCAAAATTAAATAAATATTTAAGAAGTAGCTTGAAAAATTGGTGTGATGGCTATTACATGAAAATGATGGGCTTATCTTGTTTAGAAGAAGCAGTTCTAATAGAAAAGAGAGAGCGTTATATGTCAGTATGGACATCCCAAACTGATAATCGAAGTAAACAGAAGAAAACATTTGAGAAAGGTAAAAACAAAAATTATATTACCTTAGAAAGTACACTATTAACCACAAGATCATGTGAAATATAGCTGAGTGATACTTTCTAATGGACATTATTATACTGGCACAGAGAAAAAATAAGAGTAATGATAAAAGAGCTGTTTAGACATTTTGGACATATGAATTGCTTACTCAAAATTTTGTCATTTAAAATTACATTTGTTATTTTCTTCAGAATATAAAAGTAATATAATTTATTACTAAGAATTTGGAAAATATAAAAAAGCTTAAAAAATAAAATTTAATATAGTTCTACCATCCAGAGCTAAAGCACTATTAACATAGTGGAACTCTCCTATCATTCATTCAAAGTTGTACTCTAAATCACACATACAGACAGACACATATGTGCTCCTCACACACACATACAGCACACACATATGTTATTAAGACTAAAGATACTCTTTTGTGTTATGCTTTTCTACTTAGCATTATACTGTAAACATTTTCTTATCATTAAATATTTCTTGAAACATATTATGTGAAGATGATAAAAGATTCTATTGTGGATATGTCTATTAATTTATTTGGCCAATCTTTTTCCTATCTTAGAAATCTGTGTAGGTTAGCATTTTTCCAAATTATAATTAATGCCTTAATAAACCACCTCAAATATAATTTCTTGTGCACTTACTGGGGGAAAAGAATTGGAATACCTTTACTCTTCTTGATAAATATTGCAAAATGCTCAATTATTTGTACCAATTGATACAATACCTGAGCATTACATGTAACTATCCATTTGCCAGCAGATATTATCAGTTTACTTTTAATCTCTGTCAGTTGGATAGAGCACAGTATAATTTAAGGTGTTTTTAATTTTTCCTTTATTTGTTCCTCCTTTGATTTATGCTTACAAAATTCATTTATTAAATGGATTTAAATCAATGGCTTACAAACAGGAAACACTTCATTTCTCCCCCATCACTGTCTTTAAACATTATCTTTGGAAATTCTCTTCTTCCTCTTGTACAAGAGTTTATACCAATCCCATAGCTTTCTAAGTCTTCAGTTGTAGGCGTAGTCTCATTTAGATAAGTAAACTCATTCTCAGGTATAGTTCCAGAATACTATGTGAATAATCCACATACTTTTGAAGTTTACTAGAAGCCACGATTTTTGAGCAAGTGGGTCCAGTAAAGAGAACTATGCAAATGATTTTATAAAGGGTATGTTTTTATATGTAAAGCATTAATTAAGTTTAAGTTCTCATTTAGCTTTGTGTTTTCAGGGAAGTGATAGTTACAATAACATTAAAAAATGGAGTAAAAATATTTCTGAGATTTTCTTTCTCCATTGTTACTAATGAACCCTTTTAAGTGGATAACTCTTGATAGCACTTCTGTTGACTGACCTTGAAATTTTACACCAAGCCTTGGATCAAGAATATTTATTTTTCTTACTGATGCAGGATGCCACAGACCAAATAACTCTTTTAGTAATATAAATTCAATGTTTTACTTTGTTTCACTTACCCAATTAGAGCTCAATCTACCTCTAGCAATTATACTGAGATTAACGTATGGGTGCTGTCAGAACAAATCTTCCTCCGATTTCACATTTTCTAGATAAACGTAGAACACAACAAGGTACAGAAATAAACGTCAAAGGAGACAAAATGCACCTGGTTTCTCATTAAGTAGCAACAACTGTCCAGCCAGACTGGCTCTGAACCAAGGGCCAAATCTAATCTGAAGCAGAAAAATAATGTGATTTTACCATTCTCCTGAACCATCTACTTAGTTTTTAAATATAGGAGAAAAGAATTCATTAAGTGAGTTTATGTGCACTGTGTTTGTGTGTGTATATCTGCATGTTGAGGTTGAGAACATGCAGTGTCAAAGTAGGGAAAAGATGAATACTTTGAAATAAGTGAATATATCAGATAATTAGAGCAATCTTTTTAGCTTCTTAGATCAAGCATTTGATTTACATTTTAAAAATAATTCTCCCTAATCATAGTAAAAGAAATATATTTAGAATAATTAATTATTCCCATTTGTCTCAGAGCTATCATGAGTATTAGCAGTCTGCTTTGTAAAGCTAATAACATATAATTGGGAAGAGTATAAAAATTCAAAAGTATTTTATCATATTTTTAGACAATTTCCACTTTTACCAAGAAATAGATATGTACAATAATTTAACCTTAATATCAGAGTAAGAGGCAATAGATTTTTCTTTCTTGTTAAAAGTTTATATTTCAATTAACCCTCACAAGATTAATTTTCACAGTGAAGTTCTCCTCCTGTACAGATTACCTTATTGACTACTATCTTCATTGTTCTTTAAATTGATAACAATGTTTAATGTATCCTCATATTATTTTCTCCTCCAAATCTGACCTTCATATTGCCATCTTTCAATTAATGAATCGATAATTATCAAGTCTCCTAAGCAAAACCTTTGGAACTACCTTCCATTCTATGTTTTCTATAATTTTCCACAAATGAGTCAGATTTTCAAATGTGGCCCCTCCTTTCTGTACTCATTGCTGGAACATTGGATCATGTTGCCTTCTTTTCCTCTGACTACTTAAGTAACCTTTTAGTTCATTTCCATAGAGCCTGCCCTGAAAATGTTGGCAACTTCTTCCACCTGACACATACCCACAATGCCTCTGCATTTTTCTATGTTTTCTTAATGCATTTCTCTGCCAGGAATGATCTTTATTCTTCTTTTAACTTGGAGAAATCTTCACCATTCATCCTCAAAACAGCTCAAATGTCATTTCCTCTGCAAAGGTTTTCCAACTTCCTCAGGATGTTAAGTTATTCTCTTTTTTTGCCCTTAGAGCACTTTCTAGATGTTATTGTAGTAAATTGCCAAAGCTCATGCTGAGGAATCATAATGACACTGAGAATCATGACCAAGACAGAGGATTTCAGAATTCTATACTTTAACACAATCCTTCCTAGCCAGCAGATGATTCAAAAATTTTTAAAAATTTCATCAGAAAGGAAGTCAAAGCACTTTCATGCTTTACTAGATATTACATATGGGTGACTTCTAAATGATGAATCATTTTTTTTTAATGAAATGTCTTCTATAGCAACATTTATGTTCTAAATAAAATGCTAGCAGGTTATAATGAACAAGCCCAGACACTAACTCTGCTGGCTTTAATGATAGAACATTATTTTGCTTCAGGCACAAAATAATACGTATCAAGTTTTAAAAATTCCTTGTCATTTATACATTATAATT
This sequence comes from Cynopterus sphinx, assembly GCA_030015415.1. Classification (NCBI taxonomy): domain Eukaryota; kingdom Metazoa; phylum Chordata; class Mammalia; order Chiroptera; family Pteropodidae; genus Cynopterus; species Cynopterus sphinx. The sequence continues at coordinate 83,521,099 of CM057387.1, forward strand.
ATGTTCTGTGAAAATAAAAAAAATTGACAGAATTAAAAGCACTAATATCATTATATTTTAGTCACCAAGATTTTAATTAACGAAGGTCTTTTGCAGAGATATAGAATATAAAATAAGTCACTATTTTTCTGCTTTGACTCAAGAGTGGATGACCATACTAAAACATACTAAAATTGAATAAACATTATTAAATAAATGGTTCTCATATCCAAAAATTATTCATAGCCATTGCTGAGATATCTCACAATAATTATAAACACACACACACACACACACACACACACACACGCACACTCACACACAAAACCTTCTAATGATCATGTAGTTAATCTAAAAACACTAAACACACCCAAAATAAAATACATAAGGTGATATAAAATTATTATACTCAAAGTGTCAACCTCTAAAATTGTTTTGAAAATATGTTTACTAGAAATATTCTGTTAGTTGGTTACATAAAACAAATAAAACAACATAATTATATTATACTATATTATAATCTCAGAAAACTTGCATTTTAATCTTAATTCTGATGCTTACTAGTGTCTTAATCTATGTTCAGTTTTTCAAATGTAAAATAATAATTTTGGAAATGAATTGCTCAGATCTCCACCAAAAATAATAACATATGGTTCTAATTATTTCATATACATAACTCTACTCTGCTTTAAATGATTCAGAATCTATAAGGATTTTAGGCAGTTTTCCTTTGGAGTTTTTATGTCACGATACTTGCATAAACACACACATACACATACAGAGAGTTTTTAATATTTCTGTTCTTGCTCTTTAAAAATCATCTTAAACTCTTCATCAATTTTTAAAATCTTAGCATCATTTTCTAAATAATTTGTACTGCTTAAAAGAGATGGAAGTTCATCTTGAAATGTCTTGAGGAGTCTAAGTGGGGACAGCATCTGTTTTGTACCTTGTTGCTCAGTGAAGAATAGTTTGAAGAAGGATGAGAAATCAAGAGGAGGTTTTGAGAAAGTGCAGCCAGAAAGGAGTTAGAGATGAGAAAAGTAAACATAGTAAAAGATTAAGTAAATAAATAAATTAGAGTTACAATCCCAAAACTTGGTGATTAGCTGGTCATGATTTGTATATCTCCTTTAGCTTGCTCCTATGCTAAATAACTTTGGAGGTTAGTAAAATTTGATATTATTTCTCCCATCTCCTCCTCATGGTTGTTTCTGTTCTTTATTTCTGTAGCTAATCATTGTCAATTTTCTGATTCGCACCACTGGTTCTCATCTACTCTGCATTTTGGTGATATCTACCTTCACTGCTGGACTTTAGCATCTTCCTTTTGTGCAGGATTCTTTTCTTCTTTTCATTTTTTTTTAGTTTCCTACTCCTTTCCTGATTTTATTTATTTTCTCATGTCTTAGGTTACATGTCACCTCCTCTGTGGAGCCTCCCTAATCCTCATGGATTGGATTATAGAGTTGCCAGGTTTAGTAAAATAAAAACAAAAACAAAAACAAAATAACAATAAAACAAGCAACAATAAAAAACAGGATGCTCAGTAAACAATGGATAATATGAATATATACAATGCAATATTTGGGACATATTTATACTAAAAAGTTATTAGAAATTCACATTTAACTGGGTGTTGTATATTTTATCTAGAACTACTAGTTTGGGAATCCTGGATACACGCCTCTACATTGCTCACTGAACTCAGCACTTTTTGCCTAATGTGATATAGTTGTTTAAATGACTCTTTTTCCATTAATCTGCAGAGCAATTTTCAAGTCTGCCTTTCCTCCAGTGCCTAGTACAGTGTCTGGCACATAATGAATGTTTAATAAACATTTCTTGTGTAAATTCATGAACAGATACTTCTACTAGTCTGTTCTGTTTTGACAGCTGGCAATTGCTAGGGATTGAATTTTGTCCTTCCCGCAAAGAAAAATTCACAAGATTGAAACCCAAATCTCCAAAGTGACTCTGTATTTGAAGAAAGGGTCTTTACAGGGGTAATTAAGGTTAAATGAAGTCATAAGGAGTTGTCTTTAATCCAGTAGGACTGTTGTTTTTATAAGAGGAAGAGACATCTGGAATTTGCACGCACAGAAAAAAAGGCTTTGTGAGGACATAGTGAGAGGAGGACATCTGCAATCCAATGAGGGAAGCCTCAGGAAAAACTAATGCTTCCAGAACCTTCATCTTGGACTCCTAGTCTCCAGGACTATGAGAAAATAAAGTTCTATTGTTTTTAGGCCACTTAGTCTGTGATATTTTGTTCTGGTAGCCCTAGCAGACTAATACAGCAATCCAGGGTGTGTACAGCCACCATAACTCACTATACTTTCCCCCTTCTATTTAGAAAACTGACCAATCATTCAGTAGCACCCATAACTTCTCACGTCTTTTTTATTCCCCCAGTTGTTTGCTCTGTGTATTAGAGGTCTTTTCTAAAGTTGTTCGTATCTGTGCATGCTGGGTAGTTATGAAACCAGATTTTGACTAACAGATGATAAGGGCTTTTTTTTTTTTAATGTAAACTTTTCAAATGAATTCAGTTTACCTAATAATATTTCTTTGTTTAATAGCATAAATCAGTAGCCATTTTCTCCTCTTGTGATTGATGTCTTGAAAATTCACATTTACAGCCATCATTCTATACAAATTAAAATGTTTTTGGCAAAACATGACTTTATATCTATCTTAATAACTAGCTTTTCATTAAATTAAATGGATGCAGATTATCTAGCACATCTATTAACCAACATATTGCCCAGTTAACCAGTAAACAGCCTGCTTCCCCTTTGATAATAAAAATGTAAATTTTCAAAACAATTAAAAAAAATCAATGCAAAGGTCTATAATCAAATCAATTAATTTTCTAAAAGTGTGTTCCCAATCTTATTTTAATCTTGTGCTCTCTCATGTTGTATCCATTCTGAGACTGTACAATTTAAATCATCCTGTAGCTGCTAAGCAGTGTTGGCAGTAGAAAGATGGCCTCAAGCCATCCTGATCCTTGGTGGGTTGGAAGCATTTTTTCTTCTATACTCCTAGGCTTACAGTGGACCTGCTGAAAGCCCATGGCTGCCCCTCTCTATGACTAATACCTTTAATTACCGTCCTTAGCCTTATCTCTTCCTACCTTCTGCTAACCCCAACAAGGCCAAAGAAAACTATATAATTTATATTTTCTAGCTAGTGCTTTTCCATATATTTTTTTTCTTTTTCCAAGTCAGAAAGGAACAGAAGGGATAAAGCAACTTGATTTCTTTTTCTATGGCCTTTATATGTAACCTCAACCTAATTGTAACAGTGTTCTTTCCCATCAGCATCATTTCACCTCTGGTTACCATGGCGACCACTTGTTACACAGCTATTTTGCTTTTAGCCAGGTCTCTCAATCCCTCTTACTGTTCAATATTAGAATTTTGCATTATATCCAGTAACCTAAAAACTGCTGTATGGGGTATAAGTATAGTCTGTTTTTCTTCTCTAAGGAATTTCTCACTTGACCATCTTTATCTAGGTCTAGTTTGTTTTCAAGCTATTAAGAATCCTTCAAGAACTTATTCCTCCTGCCTATCTACTTTTTACTGAGTTTCCAGAGTTCAGTTAAGATTTTTTTTGTGTGTTTCTTTTCAAGCTTCCAAGAGTTAAATTTGTATTACCTGATATTACAAATAAACAAGTAAAGCAGTTTAGCTCTTTGTATATCTTATTTCTCTCACATAAATTACTCCTGGGGAGGGGGTGATTGCATTTTACAGCTATCAGTGTGCTATTTTTTAGTAAAAATAGTTTTTTACTCTCTCTCAGAGGTACTATTTAATATTTCTAAACCACCGACTCATATAGCAGCCTATTAATAAACTAAAATTTTGTATAATAAAAAAAACATATAAAGGTAATTTTTAAAAAGTAGATTTTAAAAAATAGTTCCAAGCTTCAATTTACAAGACACTTGATTAATTGACAATAGACAAAAAAAAGCAAAAACTGGCAGCAATTTTTTTTTTTAATAAGTTTCGTATAATTAACAAAGATCCTATAAAATACTTCGTTAGAGATTAGTATAAGCTCTGGAGTAGCTAAAGCAGAAATGATGAGAGGGCAATAACATGCCTATGAAATGATCAGATTAAGGTTTAAATTTCATCTCTACCAATGACTAGCTCTTTCATACCAGTTACTTTCCCAATAAAATAGGAATATTGTTTCCTAAACAAGACTGAGTGAACTAATTAATGTAAAATTCTTTACTAGAACTAAGTATGATTTTTTCCTATGGACTAAGTGAGACAAAGTTGGCCTTCCTCAAGCATTTTAGCCCTCATGTGGCACCCAAAACAGTTCTCAGAAAGCCCAACAGATATTTTGCCTTCTGAAATAAAATAAAGCACTTTCCCTGTTGAACAAGTTAAATGTGAACGCACAGATTCCCTGAAATGAGGTAATGAAGTAAATGCAGTAAAAATTCTATTCTTTCCCTTCCTTTCTGTCTTAAAAATAGCAAGAGTAAATTCCAGGCCTAATATTTATGAAAAACCTCAGCTTCTTAGTCTTTGATCCAAAACTTGAGTATAAGACTGGTAAGTTTAGGGATATCAGGGCTGCTTAAGGGAATAACACAACCACAAGACGGCAGTATTTCACAACAAGCTTTACTGAGTGGCACTTGGACAGGTTTTAAGAGTCCTGGGAAATGCCTCAAAGTGGGGTATCTTCCAGAGGTGGTGTGTGGGGCTACCACCCAGAACGGGAATAGGTCAAGGGACCTCCTGGGGAGAGGGGAATTAGAGAAGGCGCTTTTATGTCTAGGTAATGTTGCTCAGCAGTAAGCTGGGGAATCTGAGTAGTCTGAGCTGCGAAGGGTAGCAGGCCATAAGGTATGTTTTACCTATGGCTAGCTTATTCTGAGCGCAGTTTTGTGGGGCAAGCAAAGCAGGCAGGCTCTAAATGGTTAAAACTATGCTTTGTGGGGCTCTGTTTGAGGCAATCGGTTGTGAAAAAATTTGAATTTGGCTCTGGCTGGCTTTAAATTAGTAGTCCTAGCATGCTGTGAAGAAACAATACACAGAGGCCATCTTTTAACTCATTTATGTCACAGACTCATCCTTTCAGAACCTTTGTTTATAACTTGTCTCTTATCTATTCAAGGGCTGCTAATATCAAAGACAATACAAAGATGATGATAGTGATGATAATAAAAATTCTGATAGCTACATTTGGTGAAGGCCTACCATGAATCTCATAACAAGGTGAAAGAGATGGCAGCTTTAATCCCTGTATGCAGATAAGGAAATTAAGTCCCCAAACACTGGAAGCATCAAGATTCAAATACAATGGTTTAACTACAAAATCTGTATTTATTCTCTACACACACTCTCACCACAAGAATAAACCTTCAGATTAAAATTAGCTCAAATTTTCTGCAATTTACCAGATAGAAATTTTCATCTTTCACATATTCTATGCCTCTGAAAAAGAATCATAACTTACTAGTAAGGGGTATTTTTGAAATTCAGCTTTTGATGATCTAAAATGTCTCTTTTTCATTCAAATACTATTGAATTACATTAAAATATAAAAAAAATATTAAGTAATTTTTATTTGTGTAAAAACTAAAAGTAGATAACCGATAATAATAAAGTTATTTTTCTCTCAATGAGGTGAAAACACAGCAAAATGACTTAGTAAATGTTCAAATATTAAACACTGCAGAGTTATTAAATAAATTAATAATTATCTATTTTTAGTGATCAGTTAGAAAAAGTAATCAAACATTATTGGAATTTAAAAGCAGTCTATATAACACTTTTCCTGCAATGTTTAATCTTGGAAACTTCCAATGTCATTTTGGAAATAAAAATTGTGAAGTAATTTCAACATATGTCATGCAGACTTGCAGAAAAGCAACAAAAATATTATTTTAAAAAATAGCAAAGCAATGTTAACATTATCAAATACTGATTTCTTGAGATAGAAACTTCTGCTTGCATAGATGTATAATCTGATAGAAGAAAGCTAACTACCTTTGAACAAAGTTATAATTTTAGCAAAGATATGATTTCTCTGCATAAAAAATAGGTGAAGTGTTGAGAAATCAGTGAAAGAGGTTTATAGCATGAGCCAAGAATGTTTTGATAGTTTAAAGAAAAGTTGGGCTAGACACAACGTCAAAATTCAAGGGAAGCCTGCAAAAATTGATGTGAAAGGCCCCAATTTACAAAGATTTTCAACCATTATTCAGAAATAAAATTATAAATAAATTGGGAGTCACTTGTACCTAAGATAGGTGGATTAGGTACTCAGTTAATGCAAATAAGGAAAAATGAGCATAAAATAATAAATAATCAAATCATATTATTATCCTTGTTTTCTGGATGACTTAAATAAAATTACTTCACTGACTTAATTTTCACCCTCTCTGCTCTGTCCCTGGGTGAATAATATGCCCTCTCATGGAATCTGAAGAAAGGCATGTTCTCAGAGAAGTGGAACAAGGACCAATTATAAGCTTAATTGCATGTCTAACAGGGAACATCAAGTATCATCAAGAATCTTGCCAGAATTCCATTAAAGAGTTTTGAATTAAGAGTTAGGAGACCTGAATTCTAGTCCCAGTTCTGCCATTAAGTAGCCACATGATCCAGTCAAATCACCTTATTTTTTAAGTGTCCTTATGTATAACAAGAGTACATTCGTCCCCACTTCTATGACTATAAATTTACCATGTATTAAATAGATAAGAAAATACATATTCTCTGTATTTTTTTCCTACCAAAACCCATCAAGACCTCTTCCTACACTGGCATCTCCCCTAAAAATTAAATATTTCTTTCAATATAGCTGCTATGGGGCCTCTGGGTCAATTCTTGAGCCACCGACTCACTTCCTCAGGATTTTCTGGGTCAATTCTTGAGCCACCGACTCACTTCCTCAGGTGGCCTTATTAACCATAAAAATGCTTTATATCTAAGACATTAAAGTGGTTTACTATATAGAGATATATTTTTGCAAATGTATACATCCAACGGAGCATGCTGGTTGTATTCCAGTCTTCATTCACATCTAATTTGGGGGTTCAATAAGAATAAAGTATTTTTGTTTATAAAAAGAGCCAACTGTCCTTTCATTCTATCAAAATTTAGAGTCAAAATGCTATAAATATATGCAAACATATCTCTTTTTCTTTATTAAGATTATATCTTAAGCCCACTGAGCATTGCAGAAATTCCCTATATTTTCTTCAATGGGGGATCCATTATTACATTTGCTGGAATCTAATTTTTCTCTAGATTATTGTCCCTGTTTGTTGATATGAAACAATCTTTATTTTATCCTCTCACAACAAAATTTTAATATATAAAACTTTAAAATATTAACTGTTTGCAGTTGCAAATTTAAACAAGATATTTAGATTTTTATTGCTAAGCTTTTATGTGTATTTCTAAAAAATTTTGTTATTAATTTTAAGTATACAGTACATTGGTTAGACATTTATATAGTTTATAAAACCAGCCTCCTAATTGCTCCTTCTCTCTTCTGGTTATTCACCTAGTCATTACATTAATGCTAACTTCACCCTCCATGCCATGCTCCCCATCCCCATGACCATCTGTCAATTACTAATTTGTACATCTTTACCCTTCACCCCATTCTCCCAGCCCCCAAACTCCCTCCTCTCTGGCCATAAAAAAAAAAAAAAAAAAAAAAGAAATCCTACCATTTGCAAAGACATGGATGGACCCAGTGGTTATTATGTTGAGTGAAATAAATCAGATAAAGGTAAATACCATATGATTTCACTTACATGCAAAATCTAAGGAACAAAAAGAACAAACTAATCAAAAGCACAAATATAGAAGATAATCTGGGGATGGCCAGAGAACTTTAGGAATTTCTCAGTGATTGAATGTTTTAAATTAATTGTATACATCTTCTTTTGAAAAATTGGCTACATATGTTTCCTAGTTTTCACTAGATTGTATAACTATGTCTAACTTTTTAAAACTTAAAAATAAACTTAAAAAAATCAGTTTACCTGCCATTGTATTAAATGTTTCCTCTATTAAAAGAAATCCCTCTTCTTGAAGTTATGTTCTAGACTTTTTTTAAAAAAGTATTTTTAAAATCAGCTGATTGTTATTACTACTAAATTGAAATTATTTAGCAACTTGTAAACATTTTTATAAAGAGACTATTTTTCTAATTTATTACATCTTCTAGTCATTAAATGGTTTGAAGAATAGTTCCGTAGTTTTCATAAAGAAATCAGGTAAAATATTTTGTCTAACGTGTTCTTAAATAAATCAACTAGTTAGCAATAAAATGTCATTTATTTCCTATATAGAAGAAAATTTAGGAAAATATATAAGACATTTTCATATTTTACCTGGAAATACAAAATAATAATTTCTCGATAATAGCAAGCAATAGCTTTTATAGTGTCACTCCTATTTCATAAGGGCTTTATAAATTGTTCGAACATCTGATGTTATTCTCTCGTCCTGAAAATGCATCAACAGAGAATCCTTGGATAAATTTGCTAACATTCACAGATGGAGACCATTTTAAATAAGTTTAGCATTGAACATTTTGTTCCAGATAACAGTTTTTCAATTTGTTATTTAATAGCAAAGTGAACACCTTTCAAAATTACAATTCAAGCAAAAATCTATCTTGGAAAAGGGTGTCTAAATGCTTTGTCTTTTTTATTTTTTATTTTTTAGAAGGTTAAGTTAGGTGCGATTTAGTTTTTTTGTTAGCATTCTTCAAATAAGTCTTATATTTTAGTGCTACTTCTACTTTTTGGTAAAACAATAATGAATTTATACAATTGTTACTATCTAACTTATAAGTATACCCTTCGGCAGTTTGTTCCTTTTCCACAGGTATAGTTGCAAACCCATAAGTCAAAGTTCCCTTCTCCCATTTGCCAAATTGATAATAATTTTAATGGTGCTGCAAGCTGCATGGTTGCAAATAAAGTTGTAGGGTTTTATTTCCTATTAAAAAAAAAAGCTGATCTGCTCCCTTAAAGTGAAAGGAAATGCCATTAATTTTCACATTTCCTTGACTAATAATCATGGAAGGAACTAGGATTTGGAGTCCAGTGTTCTCTTTCTAATTCTCTTACTTTCCACAAAAGCAGATATTCTGATATAGTAATAACTACCTAATCTGTCTTGTTCACTAGGAGAGCACTGCACAGTAGATGAAACCAATGGACTACAGGATGGTTTTATCTTTCTTTCCCTTGCTACATATTTTATGGCCTTTAATATAGCTTCATTTCTTGTTAAAAGCATTCTCCAGGCAATTTGACAGATGGGACCAATTTCTTTCTTTCTTTCTTTTTTTTTTTTTTTTTTGGTGTTTACATGGTATTTTCAAAGCAAGAACAAATATTCTTTTTTCAAATAGTCTCTTGTTAGAACCCCATAATACTTTTGTTTCGTTTTCCTTTTTTTTTGGGGGGGGGGAGGAATGAGATTTTTTTTTTTTTTGGGTAAATGGGAATTTAATATATTAGAACTTCACAGTTCCCCAAGAAAAGCTGACTACATTTTAACATTAAACTATTCTGTTGACAATTTAAAAAGAAAATAAAAATATGGTCCTATTTTGGAAAAAAAAAAGTAATAAAAGTAATAAAACTACCAGTAGTTTTGATCCCAGGTGACTGTTGAAGACAGTAATATCACATTAAGTACTTTAAAGGATCATAGGATGAAGGTAATCAGTGTAGCTGATGTGATGATATAAGTGCATGTTGACTCAAATCCCTCCTGGAAACTCTTTTTATACTATCCCACCCTCAGAGCTGCCATAAATTAATAATAGCCAAAATGATTAACAACTTTCATTTAACTTTTTCCTATATTCATGAGCATGTGATTATGGTAAGAGTTCATATTTAAAATTGTACAGTCTGCTTATTTAGTCTCCTCTAAGAAAACACAAAGCCCCACATGAAATATGGAAACCAGACTCTTCATTGCCATCAAAGTCTTCCAGTGATACATGAAGTACTGGTTTCTAACTTTTAAATTCTTTAATTTAGAGCTCTCATGAAAACTCTTTTCTAATGGAATTGATACAGAAAAAGCAATTCTGTAAAATATGGTTGTTTTTTGTATAATGTATATTAATGGGGGTGGCTATAGGAATCCATTTGGGCTTACATCTGCTTCTACAGCACGAGATAGGTTAAGAGTAACAATTAATAAAGAACAGTCAAAGAAAAGAGCTACTTAATTGGAGGCCTTATAAGTAAATGAAGCATTAATCTAAGAAAATATGTCAGTAAAGGAGTTAGCTGGCAAGAATATGGTGGTGGGGAAAATTTTGGAAGAGAAGATTAGTGTTTGCAACAATAAAATCCCCAGAAAAGTATTTAGACTAGTAGCCTGAACCTTCACATTCATTTTCTCCACTCTCTCCCCAAATGGATCTCTCTGGATCCCTTATAGGAAGGAAACATTTATTCTTCCAGCTGCTGCTGGTTGGCTGCCTGCTAATGGCTCATACCTTCATCCCTCTCAGGGTATTGCCTTTTACCGAAGAAAATTATCTCACCCAAGTTATACTCCTCCAATGACTGGTTGATGCTGGTTTAAAAGCCCAGCCACCTTGCTTCTCTTTGGCATAATTCTATAAGGCTTGCCCAGCTCCATTGCTTTCCGTAGGCTCTACTGAGGCCTCTGTTGCAATTTCATCACAGTTTAATTTCTCTCTCTACCTGGCAATCCCAGTAAACCTAAGACACACTCAATTCCTTAATCTACACTATTATAAAGTTCTCCCATAGGTCCCCTTTGATACCTTAATCACCAAATTCATGAACTTTTAGATTTCTTTGCAGCTTTTATTTAACCCTGTTGAGCATTTTTTCCCTTAGTACTTTTACCTCTTTTACTTCTGTGAACTCACTTTACCCTGATCCTCTTCCTTCCTCTTTAAATGTTTTGTTTGTTTGTTTTGCTCTTGGTTGTCTTCTGAACTTGCTTTGTAATTTTTCTTGGGAAATTTTATTTACACAGTTGGCTTTTGTTTCCATATTCATGGTAAAACTTCCTGAATCCACATCTTTAGCTCAGATCTCTGTTGTATGTTACAAAAGCCACTTACTATTGTTCCTGGATATTCCATGGCTGCTTCTGATAGCTATTTTCCCTACCTCCCACTGTGAGCCCCACCAATCTAGGCCAGAGGTGTCACCTTCCAAGCATCAATACTGTTATTGCCTTTGTTGCATTGTTGTTGCTTTAAGAAGAAGTTGTTCTGTTTATATTTTACAAAGCTATGACTCTATAGAGTTTAATGGTGATAAAATTTCGTGTGAACTCTTTCCTCCTGGCAATACAGTAGATATCGAATGGTCCTATGAGTCATATAGAAATAGACCGTAATACTGGTTTTCCTCTTAGTAATTAACTGTGGTAACTGTAGACAAGTCACTTAACTAAATTTTCTGCAGCTTGGTTTCTCATCTCTCTTAGATATCATGTGGGTTAATTGGAAAAATGTGTGTTTAAATGTACTTGAACTACATAAAAGCTACCCAGCAAATGTCAATTTTCCACACTTCTGCTCTTCCTTTCCTATCTAGGTTTATTGTTCCAGCTATAGTTTAAACAACTAAACTCAGTTCTTAAATTATAACTAGAAATTGTTCAACCAGACTGTGTGTGGGAACTGAGCTCTTTGTTCAGCACACACACACACACACACACAAAACTTAGGAATTAAGTCAGACAGACACAGCAGCATCAGGAACTCATTTGCCGACATTAGAATACCTCAGGGCACAGAAGCCAGGTTGCTGGCTCATGCAGAGATACCCATGGCAACACAGATCTGGCTAAGAGCCTGTGAAGTATGCAGCTGTAGTAGTCTCTCTCTGCCCATCATGGCCTTGAGAGTCAAGTACTATTTGTGTCAGCTTTCCTATTTTACCTCTAGCTTCCTTCTCTTATGATCACTACATTGTGGTTCACCCAGCCTTCAATGACTTTTCTTTCCTCTCATAATATTCTTGAGCTTTAGACAACAAAGTGGCATCTCGGCATTATAGAATCCAAAGAACTGTATCATTAATTTCATTCTTTAGATTTTTAATTTTTACCCATACAGATTCCATTTGTAAGCTATATAAATTGGTTATTCATTTTAGGTTATTCTTTGTGGAAAATATATTATTTTAAATTTTTTTCCGAATGTCTAGTAAACAATTACTGATGCACTCTTAGTAGGATATGCACTTGGGCACTTGGAGGTGGTTTGGGGTATGACTGATTGATTATAGTAATATGGGCTTTCTACATTCTAAGGAAGCTGAATAAATGAATAAATAATTACTTGTAATAAAAGTTTAAGAGGATTTATTTTAAAAAACTGTAAGTCCCCATAGTATACTGAAATAGTTTTATTTATAAAAATTCAATAACTACACAATTTGGCAATTTTTGTGGGTCTCTGCCATTCACAAGTATAGGCCTCTGTGACTTTTCATCTTAAAAGAGATATAGCCTCCTGACTGATCTTTACATTTGCTGTTTCTCCTTAGTCCAATCCATCAAGAGCTTGAAGTAGAAACTGAAGAACTAAGACCTCAAATGTACACTTAATCTCTCCTTTGAGTCACTTACTGTATTTCGATGCTTCATGACAAAGAAAATCAGTGTCTTAGTTAGAAACCTCTTCAACAAAGAGAGGAATGCCCTGCCTTACCAACAGAGATTCAAGAGTGGAAAGGATTACAGTGAACACACCAAGTTTTCAGCTGAAAATCTTAGAGGGCTATGCTTTAGAAACGAGACAACCAAAGACAGACTGGGTCACTCAGCCTCTACTCATCTTGATCCCAGAAAGAATTAGGTGGAACACTTTTTCTACTTTATTTACCTAGATATTATCACCTGGAAACCCTAAAATTCTATGTACCCAATGTCTGGTGTACAAGAAAAAAAAAATTACAGGTCCATAATGAATAAAATATAAGAGAGTAACAAATACTAAAAATCAATGTATATGTGATCAAGATATTGTAGTTATCAGGCAAGGCCTTCAGAATAGCTATTGATATTCTAGTGGAAAAAGTGGACAAACAAATCAGATGAAAATAAATAGAATTTTATCAAATAATTAAAATATATAAAAAGAACCAAATAGATATAATAGAATTGAGAACTATAACATCTGATATTTAGAACTCAATAAATAAAATTAAAATCAGGTTAGAAATGAGACTAATGAATTAGAAGACAGATCATTAAAGAACATCAAATTAAAATAAGAGAAAAAGAATATGAAATAAAGAATAGAAGAGAAGAGAAATGTGGGACACAGTAAAAATATCTAATATATATACAGTTGAAGTCCTAGAAAGAAGAGGGAAAGAAGGGGATTGAAACAATATTTGAAAAGATGATGGCTAGAAATGATCCAAAATTGATGAAAAGTTTTAACCCAGAATTTCAAGAACACTTGCAAACTGTAAGTAAATGGCTTGAGAGGAAAAAAACACAAAAACAAACAAACACATGTAGGTACATATGGGCATCCGTGCTTTCGGAAAGTTTATGTTACACCACTTCCCTTTTACAAAAGACCTATCTGCATTAGTACCTGTTTTTGATAATTGAAAAATATCCAAGGAGAATTTTTGCTGTTATGAAAAAAGTCATTACCATACTAACGCAGGTCTTTCATAAAACTAAAGTGGCATAACACAGATTTTCAGAAAGCACAAGGTACTACTTGCTTTATGCCGTTTCAGCTTACGAAAGTTTTCATAGGAACATTTTGCTTTTGGATAGTGAGGGAAACCTGTATACCATAAAGTGCTGATAAATAAAAAATAAAGAAAATATTAAAAGTTATGTAAACAACAATAAAACAACTTTATTAAAAAATAGGCAAAGGTCTGGAATACACATTTCTTCAAAAAAGATATACAAATGGCAATAAGCATATGAAAGGATGTCCTACATCACTAATCATTAGGAAAATGCAAATCATACTTCCTCACACCCATTAAAATGGCTAGTATAAAAAAAACAAACAACAAATGTTGAATAGGATGTGAAAAAATCAGTTCACTTGTGCACTGTTGGTGGAAATGTAAAAAGATGCAACAGCTATGAAAACAGTATGGCAGTTTCTTAAAAAAATGAAAAACTAAACTATTGTATAATCAAACAATTTCACTGCTGGATGTACACACAGAAAAGTGAAAGTAGAGATTCAAAGAGGTATTTATACACCAATCTTCATACTAGCATTATTTACAACAGTTAAAAAGTGAAAAGAAGCTGCTCTTGATCTTAGCCAAAATGCTGAGAAGCAAAGGGGTAGAAACAAACTAAATGTCCATTAACAGTGTAATAGCTAAACAAACTGCATGCATAAAATGGAATATTATTCAGCCTTAAAAAGAAGGGAATATTGACATGCTAAAACATAGATAAAGCTGAAAGACATTATGCTAAATAAAATAAGCCAGTGACAAAAGGGCAAATACTGTATGATTCATTCCACTTATATGAAGTCCCTAGTAGTTAAATTCATAGAAACAGAAAACAGAATGGGATTAAAAGAGGCTGGGGGAAAAGAGAGTGGGGAGATGTTGTCTAATGGGTAGAGAGTTTCATTTTTCCAAGATGAAAAGTTATGGAGATGGATGTTTGTAATGGTTGCAGAACGATGTGAACGTACTTAATGCCACTGATCTATGCATTTAAAAGAATGGCTAAGATTATAAATTTTACATTATGTATACATTGCCATAATTTTAAAATAATTTAAAAAATATTTTAAAGATTATTTAAACAATAAAACAATTCTCAAAGAAGCACCGATGACTGAGGACTTTTTTTTACCAGAAAAAATGGCAGCCACAAGAAATTGTAATGACATCTTTGAAGTGCTGAAAGAAATTCTATAACCAGTAAAAATAACATTCAAAAACAAGGATGCAATAAATAATGTTCAGAGAAAGAGAAATAAAAACTAAGAAAATTGATTTCTAGCACACTGGCACTAAAAGAAATACTAAAGAGAGTCAGTCCCTCAGACACACACAAAAATTCTCAAATGAAAAACATATGAAGGAAGAAATTAAAGACATTGGGAAGGATAGATATGCATGTAAATATAAATGGATATTAAATGTATGAAATGATAATAGAAATGTCTTGAATAAGTGTTAAGATTCCTGTAGAAATATTCATTACAATAATAATGACAAAAGATCTATCAATATCAGGTAATTGTTAGAAGTAATATTAGATTATTTGCTTTAACATAATGTGTTAAACTGTAATAAGTCAATGATGAATGTTGAAATCTCTAGAGTAGCTATTATAAAATCAACAAAAGAATGTATAGCTAGCAAATTGAGAGACAAAATTAAATGAGTATATAATTAATCCCAAATTTAAAAAAAAGCAATGAAAGAAAAAGGAACTCAATCAGACAAATTAAAGAGAAAATAAATAGTAAAATAGATATAAATCCAATGTAAATGGACTAAATGTTCCAAGTAAAAGATCAATATCATACTAGAAAGTCTACTATATGATGCTTATAAGAAATCATAAAAATAAGAACACAAGAGGTCAAAAGTAGAAAAATGCGAAAAGAAATACCATACACATATTACTAAACGAAAGCTAACAATATTTGTACTGAAATCAGAAATAGCAGACTTCAAAGCTAGTTATCATTGGAAATAAAAAGGATATTAGTCCCTTATCCGAGGTGTTGTTTGCAAATATCTTCTCACATTCAGTTGGTTGCCTCTTTGTTTTGTTGATGGTGTTTCCTTCGGTGTGCAGAAGGCTTTTTAGTTTGATGTACTCCCATTCATTTATTTTTGCTTTTACTTCCCTTGCCTTTGAGGTCAAATTTATAAAATCTTCTCTATATTCAAGGTCCATGAGTTTATTACCCATGTTTTCTTCTATGCAATTTATTGTTTCTGGTCTTATATTTAAGTCTTTGATCCATTTTGAGTTAATTTTAGTGTATGGGGATAGATGTAAAACTGAAAGCAACCAACGGAGAGTCATACATTCATTCACACAGAGACTTACAGACTTGGAAAACAGTTTAGTGGTTAGCAGAGAGAAAAAGGGGTGAGGGGAAATAGATAAGGATAAAGTGTATCAAATATATGGTAACACAAAGAAATTCAACTTTGAGTGATGAACACAATACAATATACATATGATGTATTACTGAATTGTACAGTTGAAATCTATATAATGTTAATAACCAATATTGCCTCAATAAATTTAATTAAAAATTTAAAAAAAATTTATAATAAGAATGTGGTTAATCCATAAGGAATGTAAATATTAATTGTGGTTATATCATTTGAGTGGCTCTTCAAGCAATTTTTACTATCTTTATCACACTTCCTTGTATTGTTTGAAATTTTTATAATGAGCTTGGATCATATAACCTGAAATAAAATGATAAGGCTATTTTTACGTGGACAGAAAAAATAAAAAAGCAGTACAAAGATTTTAAAGTAATCTGTTTCTAAATAAAATGTTTAAAAAGAGTTGATGGCTATTTTGCCCTAATTACAACTATGAAAATTAGTGCCAGGGCAAGAAAAACAAAAATAGTTCTAATGAGGATAAAGTGGAAAATCTCACATAAAAGTGTTACTCTTATTTTCCTCTTGGTTTTGTTTATTTAAGGATTTGAAGATAGTCAAATAATTCTGGGTGCATTTGTACTTTAAAAAAAATGTGGGATAATCCAAAGGGAGAAAAACATTCATTTATTCATTCTTTCATTCATTCAAAAATAACTTAGAAGTGCCTACTATATGCCAGGTATTGGTTGAAATTATTACTTATGAGTGAAATAATATATGTGTGTGTGTGTGTATGTGTGTGTGTGTGTGTGTGTGTGTGTATATATGTATATATATGTGTGTGTGTGTATATATATATATATATAAAATTTCCTGACACACATCTAAATCTTTTAGAGTTTCCCAGGTGATAGGAATGTCTTTTGCTCTAATAAGGTGACTCGGGACGCTGGGTGGGCTCCTGGATGGCTCTTGCATGGAGCCAGGTCACAGGAAAGACCAACCCATGATTAGAAGTTTGAAATTTTCAGCCCCATCTCCTATTCTCTAGGGAGAGGAGCTAGAAATAAAGTTAATATTTGATCATGCATATATAAGTGATCCTCTATAATATTTCAATAGTATGGAGTTCAGAAAGCTTCCAGGTGATGAACACATCCACATTCTGGGAGGGTGATGTAACCCAACTCCATGCAAATAGAAGCACTTGTGCTCAGAACCTTTCCAGACCTCACCTTATATATCTCTTCATTTGGCTGTTATCTGTATCCTTCACCATGTCCTTTAATAAACTGGTAAATGTAAGTGTTTCACTGAGTTTTATGAGCTATTCTAGCAAATAATAAAATCCAAGGAGAGAAGGTCATGGGAACCTCCAATTTGTATTCAAGTTGGACAGAAGTTATAGATAACCTGGGGACCTAGGAGTGAGATTGCCTTCTGAAGTTGTGTGTGTGTGTGTGTGTGTGTGTGTGTGTGTGTGTGTGCGCGCGTGACTGAGCTCTTAACTTGTGGGATCTGATGCTATCTCCTGGTAGACATTGTCTGAACTGAGTTAAATTGTAGAACACCCAGCTGGTGTCACAGAAAATTGCTTGTTCTGGAGAAAAACCCCACGCATCTGCTGTCAGAAGTGTAGTGAGTGTGGAAGTAGTGTGAGAGTAAAGGCAAAACACAGGAGGAAGACTGGGTCTTTCTCAACATAGCCAAATAGAATATTTGTCAGCCTACAATGGGAAATCATTTATGAAATTACTAAATGAAATAATAACAGGTCATATATATTTGATAGGATTACCCAGTAATAAAGATTTCCTTAACCAAAAGAAAAAAAACATTAAATTGAATTAGCTATTCAAATTATAAGATATTTTAGGGTATTTATAACTGAGTGACATTTGGAGAATAAGTAAATCTGAATTTAAAAAATATATAAAACTACCCAAGATAAATCTAAAAATATAATTCTATTATTAGAATTGATATAGGAAGGAGATGAGGTAAAGAATATAGTCACTGTCTTGAAAGGATTCATAAATCTATCTGGTCTTAAAGTTGGATTATCTCCATTAGGATTCCCAGTGTCTGACTAACTGTGATGTCCAAAATTTCCTTCTACCTCAGTCATCTTCCTCCTAGGCTCTTCAGCAGCATTTAACTCTGTTAACCTTTATGAATTTCTCTGCTTCTTAGATTTCTTTAAAAAATAAAACAAAAACAAGGGAAGGAAGTTTTCTTCTTACTTCTGACTATTGCTATATTTTTGTGGTTGATTCTGCTTCCTCTAAACAGAATTTTGATGACTCAATAGTGGTGATTCTAGGAATTGTACCTTTGGTCACGTTCCCCTTTCATGCTGTATATGTTTTCTGCCAGAATAAATTTTGCTGGCTTTAATCGCTACCTCTATTCAGATAAATCAAGGCCATATGTCTTCTAGTTCTAGAGCTCTAGTTCTGAATCTCCACCATTCCTGTGATAGTCCATTTAGCTATGCAAGAGACACTTGAATTTCACTTTTCTAAACTAAAGTTATCATTTTAACATTCTCTACTGAAAGGTAACTATTCTTCTGTTAATCTTCCAGATTTCAAATAATGGAATCACTATTCATTCAAGTCAAGTTCCTGTAGAATCCAATGAAGAAGGTATTTTTTTCATATTAGTCCTGCTCTGTATTCCTACTGCCACTACTCTAACTCTTAAACTTTTCCATCTGGATCACTACATGCATCAATTTCCTGTTCTTCCACCAATGGACTCTCTCCCAACAGTCTACCAGAAGTTTTTTCTTTCTTTCTTTCTTTTTTTTTTTACCAACTCTTCTTTTACATTCCTCAATACCTTTTAAATTATGGTCTTTTTTTCATTTCTTTATGAACTAAAATTGCTGTTCACTATTACCAAGGTATTTTTAAACATACTTTCACATTTTTTTCTCCTTTAGCCAACTGAACTATTTGAAAAGTCTTTGAATTTTGAAAATGCTTTCCTTTCCATTGCCTCACAGTGTAAGTTTGTATAACTGTATGAGAATCCAAGATAAAAAGTCTAAATTTATAAAGCAAATACATTAAGGACTAATAGTTTATATTATAGTGCATTTTTTCCTCCATTAGAATTGCTTAATATTCTTCTTATCAAAAATGTGTAGTTCCAATCATATAAACATTTGATGAAGTTTATATGTGAGGTATTTATCATCCATGACCTATCATGTAGAAAGCCCTAAAAGAAGATTGAGAGGGGAAAAATGATTGCTGGCTTATATTTCTTTAGGAATCTGTACTGTTAAGCAATTGAAACACAATTTTAAACATTTTTTGTAATTCTAGAAATTTCTACTACTATATGATTTTAAATATAAAAATATGTACTACTCTTAAAATATTTTGATTGTGGATACTTCCATCATTTCTTATACATTTATTTAAATAAAAATTACCATTAAAATATGTTATATTAAGAAATGACTATAATTTTATCTGAAAAATATATGTATATGTGTATATATAAATGTATTTATGTTTATGTTTGCCTATTTACATATATAATATGCAATTTTAACATGTAAAATAAATTTCTAATTACAAACTTACTTCCTTAATCCATATCAAAGAAAGATTTGATATAAATATTTTCTAAAATTCTTTTAGCTTTTACATTTTCTGATTCTGTTACAATCTTCAAGATACAAGAATCAACTCCAACCACTTTAATGTGGAACAATAAGATTTTTTTCAAAGATTCTTCTTGCCATTCAAATAATCTTATTTACTCTTGCCACATTCTTAAGTCCTTTTTTTATCCACTTATCCAAATATTGCATAATTTCATCATTGAACCTTTTATTTCACTTCTTGGAAATGTCAGTAAGCACTGATAAATGGAAAGCTCCTGTTTTGTGTCTGGATTTCATTTGATATCACCTTGAAATTTTGAAATGTAAACTTCAAAAGTGAATGTTATTTCACTCTAGTTCTTAGAAGCATGATTATAATTTCTATTAAGGATTTATGAGAGGAATTAATATATATTTGCATAATGGCTAAATATGTCACAAAGTATAGGGAGATTCTTATTCTTTTTTTTTATAAATAAACATATCATTGAATTAGGGCTCTAAAAATAAGACTGAGAGATGATACAATATTTAAACTCCTCTTTCTGACCAAAATAATTTCATTATTATTGACATAAAATTACTTTCCTTAAATCATAGTTACTATTTTTCTTCCTAATTATTTGTGATATAAGATAGTTAACATAAATTATACTAAGTATAAATTTAAAATTACAAAACTATTTGGTCGTTATAGAGTGTAAAATTCTCAGAATACTACTGAATTCTATATATTTAAGCATAGTAAAATAACATAGTATCTACTTGCTAGTTATTCCTGTCTCTGCAGACTTCTAGGTTGTGACCACTTTGACTTGCATTTTTTTCGAGTAGCGGGCTCCTTTAAAAAAAAAAAGAAAATTTAAAAAATTTTAATTAACTGTAGTTATAAATTAACAAATACATCTAAATGAACATAATAAGCAAGGCTGGAAAGTGAAGAGCTTAATCAGATGCTTTTCTAATTGTCAAGTTACACATCCTATCAGAATAAGTCTACACATGCTACCACTATAAATATTTGAGTTGTAAATGTATAAATTCAGTGTGGAACAAAAGGATGATACTATTGTCCAATATTTCTTTTTAAAGCAACATTTCAATAGCTGCAAGGAAAATTTTTTGTATAGTGATTTTTACCCTTTTCTGTTTTATTCCTAATAACTAATAGTATTTTTCCTTGTTTTTAAAAAATATAAAACAAAATTTCTTTTAAAATGCTTTGTAATTTACATACTTACAAGTCAGAATTGCCTTTTCCTATAATTATTCTGAATAAATAAAATTTTATGTTCTCACTTTTAAACCTTAAACCCTGATATGGTAATTCCCAGTGATCACTAAAATAAAGTGCTTTTGAACTAGAACATATTATGTGTGTGTATATGTATAGCTTAATGAGTTTGATGTATTATAATTTCAATAATTGGGCCTAAAATACTCACATACATTTGTAATAATTAAATCTATTTTAGAAAAGTAACTTCCATGCAATTAATGCAGAAATTCACATTTATTTAGCATTGTAGTTTATATTCTCTACTTTTATAAATCATGGTAGATTTGAGAAATGAAGAAGAAAACAATACCTTGAAATCATTTGTTTGAATATTTAATGCAAAGTCTTTATATTTAAAAAACCTAAGGGTCTCTACACAATTACTAATTGTGTAAGTAAGGACTACAGGAACCTTACAGATCAATGGAACAGAGAAGTCTCTAGTTTATGCAGTCAGTCACTGTCAGTTGTGTATTAGTAGTCACAAAGAGAAGCTCAAATATTATAATTTAGTGCAATTTTCTAATAAAATAATTAAAAGGAGGAATGAAAAGACCAAGAAAAATATTCAATATCTGCTTAATAAAGTCAATGGTACATACCAGTCTTGATACTAAAATAATCTCTCCTAAGAATTATAACTCTAAAGGAAATTTTGGAAAAGAAAAACTGTAGTGAAAATATTAAATAGCAGTTAAAATGCTGGAGAATATGTATTTAATTGATGCAATGATTTACTTATAGAGAATGTAGTCTTAGAATAAAGCTTAGCAAACTATGTGCATAGGCTAATTTTCTAATTACAAATGCATTATTAAAATTAAATGAAAATTAACAAATTTTTGCAGTCATAATTATTCTTAATACTTTCATTTTTTACTTTTATACTAAAATTAAAAGTTATTTACATACCACTGTTACAGTGTTACATTATAAAGTACTTATAATCTGTAATACATTATCCTGAATTGTATAGAAATAAAAAGATACAGTCTGATTAAATACCATTTAATATAGTTCAGGTCTACAGATTAGAAAACTGAAATAATCTATTTTAACTTGTTTACCTATAAAATTGCAATAATTAACCTTAAATATCTCATGAATAGTATATGTGTGTGTGTGCATATGAAAATTCTGTTAAAGAGAAAACTATGGGCCCCAAATGGAGTCACTTGAGCTAAAGCTCATTACATGAAACCTAGACTTAATACCTGACCTAATTATAGTTTCAACCTTCTCCAGGAATATAATCTTAATTGGTCAGTCTAGAATTTTTTGGTAGCCCCAATGCGCTAATTTGTCATGTGGGCCTTCTGCATCCTTGTCCCTCCACTCCCAAGGTGCCTAGTTAGATCCTGCCTTCCCTTAAGGGAAGGTAACCTTGCCTTAAACAATCCTATATTTTGTTTAATAACATACTTGTCTTATCAAATTTCTACCTATAAAAGCCTTCTATATTTTACAGTTTCTTAGAGTAACTCTCTGCTAGATGGATTCTGCCTGACTCATGAATTGCTCAATAAAGCCAATTGGTTCTTCAAATTTAAATATTTGTTTTTTAACAGTTCTAATAGCCAAGCAAATACCTCTAGAAGATAGGTATTTGTTGTTTTATTATAACAAGTGAAATTATAAGCCTAAAATATATTATTCTAGTACCCAAGAAAATGACATATACTTAAAAATAAATTATCATAATTTTGTTTTCTGTTATTTTGTTGCTATTTTGTTGAAAATGAAAAGTGGCCCTTTACTTTCGGGAAGATTCTCCATTCAATATAATGAAAGGACTATATATCTAAATTTAGAACCGTAATTAATTATTATTATAGTTATATTATCTTATTATACTGTACAATGCTATAGTATAGTATAGTATACTACTATAGTAATAGTTATAAGTATATTGTAGTTGTATTATTATGGTATAATATATAGTTATATTATTTTTAGGATGAGTATACGTGTTTTTATTCTTTACAAATCACTGGAATTGGGCCCTGCAATGGCGTGTGACATGCACTCTCTTTGGACAAGAAAGATAATATTAGGAAGACATATTCTTTTATACAGGGTTTTATTTTTCTTTTTTAAGAGACCTAGTGTATTTAGTTACAGGTAACATCGTATTTTTAAAACTAACATTGAAAAGGAGGAAAAGGAAACTTTTGGTTATAATAGAGATAAACATATATTTGTTCTTTTTACTAAATAAATCAAAATTAGATGTTCAAAAGAAAAATAAATGTTCAAGTGTATTCTTCAGTGATATCATTATCCTGGTTGGTCCAGGCTATATGGTATCTGAGTTTCCAGGTTAAAGTCCATTTTAAAAGATTTGTTGGGAGTGCTTATAAATGGAAGTACTGTTTGAAAGCTTTTGAAAGGTCTCTTGTTTTAGGCTATACTTTGTTTGTGGTATTTCTGGTTTCCAGTTTTTTAGTTAACATCTTTGAAATATAACCTCTTAATTCAGTGCCTTAATTGTATGTAAATGATATCACACACACGCAAACCACTAATTACATGTACTAGGTGGATGCTAATTCTCACTAGCTTGCCCTCCTTGTTGCAGTCCTTTTTTTTTTCTGCATTTTCCATCTCTTCTGCATTTAAGCCCAGTTTGACCTGCCTCTTTTACCTGTTACTCAAAAGTGGAAAATACATATGATAAGTTTTTGAGGTTTAAGTTCCTGTTAAAGAACATGATCTCCCAGGGGCAACAACCTGTTCAGTTATGCTTCTAATCAGTGTTTATCACTCTGTAGACACTGCAATATTTAACAGTGTTGCTACAGCACTTGAGCTATGACTGCACAGTAAATAGGTCAGATTGGACGTCCAGTCCTAAAACTCCCAGCTTCACATCTCAATTATAATTAAATGAGATTGCCTAATGCAAGTGTTCAAATGTTCATTAAAATCAACCTGTCGAATCTAGAGAGCACAAAGGGCACTCATAAAACTCAAGTTTTAGATTTAGGTTTCCAACTACTGCATCAGTGAAAAATTCAGGAGATTTAAAATGTTAAGACTGTTTAAAAATAGATACTGAATTAGTTAAAAACTTTAACTCTGCCTCATGGTTAATGGTCTCTTGGTGTTTATATGATATAATTACTAATAATCATTCACTATTTAATGCCAATGATGTTCTAAGAGCTAATGAAGAATATGCATCTTACATCGAAGAAACTTGAAAAGCACTGACTCAAGCCTAAATTATGATTAGGTTAAATTATAGCTTGAAAGACATTTAAAATAGCATAGTCTATCCATTACTTTAGGAAGAATTTCACAACCATTCTTAGCAAGGAAGAATCTACTATATTTTGGTGGTCACCATTATCTTCAGAAAATTCATTAGGATTTGTTGTCACATCTTGCAAATGCCAACTTAAAAAATTAAAGTTGAAGGGCTTTCCAGAAAACATGAGACCATACATTCAACGGCTGGGTTTGTAAGCTCTAGGTGGAGCAAAAGTTGTCTTTGCAGTCAGTGGTGTAAGTCATTTGAATTTAAAGGCAGAGCTTTAAAGTCCAGATAGAAAGGGCTTGCAGAAACTAGAGGGCAAAACAGAATTTATAAAATGAGACTAAGGCCTTCTGGGTGTGCGGCTCATGTGGGCTCTCGGGCACAATATGAATAAGGCCCCTAGGAGAACTTATCGCTGAGAGGCAAAGATCCAGAGTAGATTTAAATACAATCTGAGACATGATATGACGGAGTGTACAGATTGTAGTGTGAGAGCCTGGAAGAGGTACACTCAGAACAATCTGTGCTTTTATGGAAGCCTTCTGACCCAGGGATCAGTCAGTGCCTTGGATGCACCAAGCACTTTATACATTTTATTGAATTTTAATTAAACTTTATTCAACAAAACCAAGATTTTTAAGTTCTTCCATGTGTGTTTTACCTTAAGGCCAGTCAAAAGAAAAAAAAATGGTAGAGCCTGATGGATCATTATAAGGCTTTCATTGTTCCTTTTACATCTACTTATCTCTCCAAATCCCTTCAACTTTACAGGGAGTGGGGAAGGATAGATGAGTATAGAACTACTTGGCTTGGGTGGTGCTGGCAAGAGAAGGTAGCTGTAGTGAATACTCTGGGCTAGATGGAGCCACTCCTTCAGCCTCTGCCTGCCTTAGGCCTCCTGTCTTACTCTTTTTTAGATCATATTCTCTTGACCATTATCTTAAGAAATGAAAATTAAAATCTTGCTTCAACTATCTACACATAGTTTACATAAGTCAATAATTTTTCTTTATTATCACAGTAATTTATACTCAATAATGACATTTCTTATGTATTTTTGAAACAGAATGGAAGTTATAAACCAAGAAGGCCCTAGATAGTAAATCTTTCTTATAAACTTCTTATTATAGAAATTACTTCTTTAATCTTTATAAATATTCTGTTATGTATAAATCATTATTCTTTTTTCATAGATGAAAAAACTGACTTTGAAGTTTGGTATCACTCATTCATTTATTAAACAAGTAAAGAACTTCTATTTTCTAAGTACTGTGGTGCTAGTGACATAGCTTGCCATCAAAGACCTCACAGTCTCAGTAGAAACAAACTGTGTGTTCACCATACCATTTTATTTTCCTGCATATACAAGACAACTGCATTTCTCTGCTTCCCACCTCTCACTGCAGCTAGATTAGGGCAATGATTGGTAAAAACAATAGAAGCTACTTCTAAGCCTAGCCCTGGGGGAAAAAAAACCTAATTTGATCTTTTGGTTGTCCCTTCTCCTGAGTGGACTGCACAAATCCAGCTGACATTAAATGAAAGCAGACCTCCCAATCTGCACTGAACTATAACTTGAGGGGGAAATAAAATTACTGTGTAAAACCGCTAATATTTAGGGTTTAATTTGTTACCATAGTATAGTCTTTTATTTTTCTTTCTGTTCTAAAACAAAGCTTAATGAGTGAGACAAATACTAGACAATTAAATACAAAAAATAAAATTGTTTAGAAGGAAATAGAATACTTTGAACTGGAATAACAGAGAAAACCTATCAGCAGGTTGGATCATAATACAGAAATATTCCCTTCCCACCTGTCATAGTATAGTGTTCATGTTGGTTTTGGCTCTATGTCTTGCTTTGGCTAACAGAATAGGTGGAAATAATGGACCATTTCTGACCTAGGCCTTCAAGGGACTTACATGCTTCTGCTCAGATAGTTATATCTCTGTTATGTGGAAGGGCTAATAAACGAACATGTCCAGATTAGCCCATTGGTCCTATAAGGAAGATGAGAGATACATGGAGCAGAGTTGGACAGCAGAAGCACCCTAGGTCAGCTGATCTCTAACTGACCTTCAAACATGGACATGTCCAAATGAAATCAGAGGAGCCACTGAAAGAGGCCCAACCTGGTTTGAGAGGCCCACAACCAGTCCTCACATTTGGAGTAAATAAATGCTTACTATTGCACACCACTGAGATTTTGTTGTTTTTTTGTTATGTAACATTATTTTAATACTAGTTAATTGATACATCTCAGATAAGGTGGTCAAGGAAGATGTCATTAAGAAAGTAACATTTAAGTAGACACCTAAGAATGAGAGAGGGTTATCTATGCAAATATCTGATGACAAAATTCCAGAGAGAAAGAATCACATCTGAAAAGACACTATGGTACGTGGCATATTTTGAGGAACTAAATGGTGGCAGGTATGCCTGCACTTAATCAGCATGAAGGAGAATATCCCAAGAATAGATTGGAGAGGTAAGCAGGTAATAGATAAGATCTGTAGGGCCTGGCAGGAAGTTAACATTTTTTAATTTCCAAGATCCAGTAGAGACTTCAGAAAGTCCATTTAGAAGTGGAAAATGAATTGGGAAAGAGGACAAGAAATACTTGACTTGAAAATGTATTTATATAAAAAACACATTATTTATACTTTGATTATACATAAATTTGATTTTATATATATACATATATATATAAAATGCCTTCAGGTATCACTTTGTTACTATGTGGGAGACACTTTAACATAGAGTGGGTTTGGTTAAGCACCTCTCCTTCACACTTCCAATCGCTATCTACATTCCCAAATAAAACTGATATTTTTTTAAGTTAGCTGATGAGAAAAATATATATATATATATATATTGTATAAAGGATACAGTTCTATTAAAATACATACTTAAAAAGAAATTACAAAGAACAATATCATATATATAAATTAATATAAATTACTATATACATATATATATATATATATATGTATATAGTAATTTTGATAGTGCTGATAGAGATCAGAGGCCCTTCTGCTTTTTTGCCTGCTATTGCAACCTGGTTGGCTAGGTATGATAGATAAGAGCAGGATGCCTAGAAAGTTCTGAACAATTTTACAGAACACTTTGCTGATCTTTCCACCTACTTTTTTGGCCTAATATTATATATAATTTCTTTTACCTAGGGGTATCTTTATGACACCACTATCCTCTCATACCACTTCATAGAACCATGTATGTGGTCCAAGAGAGTACATAATGTGCAGGGAGGGATACGAATGAGTCACAAACGGGCCATTGTAACTAAATTTCACTGGCATCTCACCTAAGCCTGTCTGGGTCTTTATTGCTTTTTGTCACTTCTAAAGCAATAACCTGTCTCCTCAATGGCCTCCAGAACTTTACCTACCTCCAAGACTATAATATACTCTAGAGGTGATTTCCTAAAACATTTCCAGCATGCATGTTTGACTCAGGGGAAGAAGGGTGAAGAAAAGGAGAATTAACATTTACTGAGTGCATATCTTATTCCAGACATTATTATAGGTGATTAGAAGTGATATTGTCTCAGTCTGGTTTCGCCCTGAAAAAGTCTCTGCCTAAAACAAAGATTTGAGAATAAATACTTTATTTGAAAGGCAATCCTAGGAAACATGCATAGAAAGTTAAAAAGAAACAGAAAAGGGAAGGAAGCTGGGAATGGGTGTGTAATGAAGCAATTACCAACTAAGGCTCTGCCCTGCTGGGGGACATGGGGAGATAGTGTACAGTGTACCGCAGGATGAGCCAGGGGCATGGGGAGTAAGGTGGGCTACTTATTGCCCGACTCCCATCTGTCAATGACTGAAGGCTATATTTGGTATATTAACTCTGTACTTCAGGCTGCACTAAACACAAGCTGAAAGGGAGTTCTTAGGAAGATTAGACAGTGTTTGCTCCTAGATGCCGTGGGCACATACATACCAGATGCTAAGGGACAAGTGGACATGGGAGGGCTCTCAACAGTTACAGAACCATTTTCTCATTTATTCCTGATTAATATCACCATTTTAGAGAGGCTTTCCACGGCCGCTAAATTTAAAGACACATACTCCAGTTTTTCATGATTTGTTCCTTTCTTTTTGAGCTTTTATTACAATTGTTCACTATGAATTTGCTTCTTTTCTTATATATTTTCAGTATTTGTCCCTACACTGCATGCATAATGAGATTAAGAACTGAGTTTATTTTGTTCACCAACATCTAGTAGAAACTAGGAAGCAGTATTTCTTGAATCAGTGAAGGAATGACAGAGTAATGAGGTAAGCAGAGTGACCTTCATTATGAGATAGAAATACTAAGGCTATATACTGATGGTGATAGGATTCCAATCTAGAATGGTATGACATTAAATCCCATAACCTGTACTACATTGTGATAATGATAGCATGTTGCTTTCCTATTTCCTGCCTCAGAAAACTCAATAATTTTCTATTTCCTACATCATTAAATCTAAACTCCTCTGCCTGACTTTTATTCCTTCTATAATCTGGCTAGTTATATCAGTCTTGCATCTTAAAAAATAATTAATGCACAAGTACATAAAAATTAATGAAAAGTTGCTTAAAACCATATGTGAAAATGACTTATAGTTTGCTTACTAATAATTAGTTTAATATAAGAAAACAGTGTGATCCAATCTCTATAAAGTCCAATGTAAAAGCCTAACTGAATGCAAATATAATTTCTAGAGCAGTCAGAGGGGTGAGTATGAGTGATGGTAAATTCAAGTTTCTGTTTCTGAGGCCAAAATGACTGGAACTCAGAGTAATGATAAAAAAAAAATCAAAATTCCTTTATCCATGTACATGTATTGCTTCAGATGGCTGACCCTGAACAAAACCCACACAACTATACAAGCAAAATGAAACCAAAAAGGATGAAATCAGAAACAAGAGAACAAAAAACAACATATTCCTATTTCTATTAGCTGAGGATGTATAGATGCTTTTATTTACATTATCTCATTTAAGCCTTAGGTCATCTAGCATGACTGTAGGGCTTGATAAAAGCATAAAAAAGGAATTTAGCATTCAGTCATGCAGTAAAAAAATTACTGAAAAAAAGAGAGCTGCAGCCTGAATACTAGGTCAAAAATTTACACAAGAAATAATTAGATAATAATATTGACATGTATTTTTGGAAGGAAGATGTGCTAGAACACATTGAATGATCAAAAATATTTGAGGCATTTCCCAGTACTATCAGGCTTCTCCTTATGGTGCTTCTTCCTATGGAAGGATCATACTTCCTGTCCCAGTGATGTTAGCCTAGGTCATGGATATGGAATACAAGCGAGGGGAAAGCTTTTAGCAATCCTGTGCTTCTACTTATGCGCTTTGCCTTTGTGGTATATCCTAGATATGGACTCCGTTTTCTTTCTAAACTCTGTAGCAAAGAGAAGGTGGAGCAGGGCCCCAGCCAATATGTAATGCTATGAAAAATAAACCTTGTTGGTGTAACACTAAGATTTGGGGGTGTTTATCATTGCAATGGTAAAAGTTGCATAAGAAGAAATGAGTAAAAGTATCTTTATAATTCTGGGAAGTTTATAAATTAAAAATTGAGATCCTGAAGTAAACTACTTTGCGTTCATAATTTAAAATTTAATAAAACAAGAATTTATAAATGGTATTAAAAGGGCTGATAATATTCAAAAAAATTTGACACTTTAGGGCACAAAGGTATGGTGTTCCAAATAAAATGAGATATGAATTACTGAGTTGTGAGGTTAAATGGAAATATGTAGAATTTAATTTAGTTGGTTAATAATAATAGTATTGCAATGCTTAAGAGAGCTTAAAATTTACTACATTTATAAAATTAATTGCTTAGATGTACAAGAGTAGTTTATGTCCTTGGGAAGGTTTTGTTTGTTACATCAGGGCAGAAAGTGCTTAATAAAAAAGATTAAATGATATATAATCCTTTTAATGTATTGTTGTATTCAATTTACTAGTATTTTGTTTAGAATTGTTGCATTTGTATTCATCAGAGATATTGGTCTATAGCTTTCTTTTTTTGTGCTATCCTAATCCAGATTTTGGTATCAGGGAAATGTTGGCCTCATAAAATGTTAGAAAGAAGTATTGCTTCCTCTTCAATTTTTTGAAAGAGTTTGAGAAAAATGAGTATTAAATCATCTTTGAAATTTGGTAGAATTCACTAGTGAAGCCATCTGGTCCTGGACTTTACTTTTTGGAAGGTTTTTGATGATTGTTTCAATAACCTAACTGTTAATCAGTTTATTTAGATTTTCTAGTTATTTGTAATTCAGTCTAGAAAGGTTGTATATGGTTCAACATATGCAAATTAATTAATGTGATACACCACATAAGATAAAGGATAAAAATTATATGATCATATCAATAGATTCGGAAAAAGCATTTGACAAGATCAGTATCCATTTATGATAAAACACTTAATAAAATGGGTGTAGAAGGAAAATAACTCAACATAATAAAGGCCTTATATGACAAAGCCTCAGCTAATATCATACTTAATGGTGAAAAACTAAGTCTTTCTTTTAAGACCAGGAGTAAGACAAGGTTGTCTGCTCTCATCACTTCTATTCTATATCGTATTGGAAATCATAGTGAAAGCAATCAAGTATGAGAAAGAAATAAAAGGCATCCAAATAGGGAATAAAAAAGTCCAATCATGACATTTTTGCAGATGACATGATTCTCTATAAAGAAAACACCAAAAACTCCACCAACAAACTATTAGAAACAATAAACAAACATAGTAAAGTTACAGGGTACAAAAATAATATTTCAGAAAAAGGAATGGAAAAAATAATTTCTTTTGCAATTGCAACAAAAAGAATAAAATACCTAGAAATAAATTTAACAAAGCATGTGAAGGACCTAAACACTAAAAACTTTAAACCATTATTAAAAGAAATTGAAAAAAAACACAAAAAAATGAAAAGATATTTTATGTTCATGGTTTGGAAGAATCAACAATGTTAAAATGGCCATATTACCAAAAGCAATATATATATATTTAATGCAATCTCAATCAAAATACCTATGGAATATTTTTAAAGAAATAGAACAAAAAATCACCAGAATTTTGTGAAATCACAAAAGACCCTGAATAGCCAAAGCAACCCTAAGAAAAACAACAAGGCCAGAGGTTTCACTCTGCCTGACTTTAAATTATACTACAAAGTGGAAATAATCAAAACAGAATGGTATTGGCAGAAAAACAGATATACAGACAAATGGAATAGAATTAAGAGCTCAGAAATAAACCCCACTATATACGGGCAAATAATTTTTGACAAAGGAGCCAAAGATATACAATGTTGAAAAGAAATCTTCTTCAATAAATGGTGCTGGGAAAATTGAAAAGCTACATGCAAAAGAATGACACTATACTTATCTATTACTATACACCAAATTAATTCAAAATGGATCAAAGACCAAAATATAAGACTTGAAACAATAAACTGCATAGAAGAAAATTTGGGTACTAAACCCATGGACCTTGGATTTGGAGAGAATTTTATTCATTTGATCTTAAAGGCAAGAGAAGTAGGAGCAAAAAATAAATGAATGAGACTATAACAAACTAAAAAGCTCGGCACAGTAAAAGAAACCATCAACAAAATAAAGAGGCAACCAACTGAATGGGAGAAGATATTTGTAAACAACACCTCCGATGAAGGGCTAATATCCAAAATATGCAAAGAAGTCATACAACTCAAAAACAAAAAATACAATCGAATTAAAAAATGGACAGAGGACCTGAACAGACACTTCTCCTAAGAAGATATATAAATGGCCAAGAAACATGAACAGATGCTCAACTCCATTAGCAATTATGAAAATGTGAATCAAAACTACAATAAGATACTACCTCACACTTGTTAGAATGGCTATCATCAATAGGACAAATAATTAACAAGCGTTGAAGAGGTTGTGGGGAAAAAGGACCCCCCACACACTGCTAGTGTGAATGTAAATTGGTATAGCCACTGTAGAAAACAGTATGAAGGTTCTCCAAAAAGAATAGAACTACCATTTGGCCCACCAATCCCTTTTCTGGGTATCTATCCCCTAAAATTGAAAACATTTATGCACCCCGATGTTTACTATAGCATTATTCACAATGGCCAAGACATGGAAACAACTGAAATGC
The DNA here is from genome assembly GCA_030015415.1 of Cynopterus sphinx. Lineage (NCBI taxonomy): Eukaryota > Metazoa > Chordata > Mammalia > Chiroptera > Pteropodidae > Cynopterus > Cynopterus sphinx. The sequence continues at coordinate 83,553,537 of CM057387.1, forward strand.
CTTTTGAGAGATGATTGAATAAAGAAGCTGTGGTACTTTTAAAAAAATTGCACATAGCAATTACATGGTAAGTACTCTGAACTAATAAAGTGCACAAAAACATAGGCATTTTATTTTATTATTTTTAAATGATTTTTATTAATATATAGCTAACATACAGTGTAATATTAGTTTCAGGTATACACTACAATTATGTAATATTCATATACTTAAAGAAGTGATCACTATAAGTCCAACAACCATCTGACACTGTATTTTTTTCCTTTTCTTTATCCCCTTTATTAAAGTATTTGAGGCTTATGATAAAAGATAGGTACAAAGTAGTTTTAAATTAAAATAAATTAGAATCATAAAAAGAAAAAAAAAGACGTAATTAATAGACTAATATGTTCACTGTGTCTTCTCATCAAATGTATCTTTTTGCTTCCTGGAAGACAGGAAGCAAGAGAAAAGTATAGGCCACAAATTTTCTTAATCTTTTGCAAGGCAGCACATCAATTCTGATACAAAATTCTTAAATATGTTTAATTGGTTGATTTATTTATTTCATAACCTAGAACAGCTGTAAACACTGATAGAATTTTTTATTTTTTCAAGTTTGAAGGGAAATAGGAGTCATTTCAATTAAATAAAAAACAGAAATTAAGTCAAATGCATGTTATCTATTTCTATCACTGATCTATCATCTACATATCTATGTATCTATTTATCTATGTATCTATCATCTATCTATCATCTATCGATCTATCTATCTATCTATCTATCTATCTATCTATCTATCTATCATCTATCTATCTGTCCTTTTATGTTGATAGTCTTTTACTATGAAGTATTTTTACGTTAATTAAAAGGTAAGGACCAAAATAAAGTTAATATACATTATATACATGCTATATATGTACACACAATAGCAAACATATATTTACACTTTTTTAGAAATTTAAAGCAACAATTATCCTCAGAATATATATGTAGATATGTAATCAGTGGAACATCATAAAGAACTCTAAAGTTATCCCATTCTTAGATAAATTAGCTGAGAATTGCAATTTAAAAATAAAAAACCTCCTCAATTCATAGTCCCATCTAAAAGCTTATCTAAAACACTTAAATTTAATAATGAAATATAAAAGTAGAGCACAAATTTTATGAAAGTAAAACTATATTTGTTTTTATCTTGAAACATTAAATAATTTGAGAAAGTAAATGATCTATTTTTTAACAGCTTATCTTAAAAAACATGCCAGGAGAGACTCATTTCTATGAGTTTTTGAGATAAAAAAAATCAGGATAAAAATCAAAGGTGATTTTGTGAATATGAGGTAAGATTCATTTAAAAGTTTTTGTGTTTTCAGACTCTTCTAGGATCTCACAAGAACTAAAGCACATTAAATAATTGAAGTCTGGAATCTATGCAGATGGATCAGTGAGCCAGGGAACAGGCCACCTCATGAACTTTGCTTAATGATTGTGTAGATAATACGTAACACCAGAAATACAAATTACATCTATGTAATAAACATTGCAATTGATCTTAGAGGAGGAAAACATGCCTGGATAATGGCTTGTCATAAAGCTGCTCACCCTTTCCTGACTCACTGATTTTTTTAAACCCAAAAAGGCATTGTGGTTATTAAATACGAAGTATACAATGCCTAGAAAATTGTCTGCATTTCACATGTCATCAGAAACATGCATCTCAGTAATAAGTTTCCCAAACACTGTAATTGTACAGTCAATCAGAAATCATTTTTGCATTCTTTATATACTTTAAGTTCGTATCTCCATCACACTGTGTTTTGACTGTATACATTGTGGTTCTTAAAAGTCAGCAATTTGAGTTAAGAATTAGAGTGGCCTTTAATAGTCTCTTTTCCATTATTTTCCCTTTCCCAGTTAATTTTATAAAATTTAGAGTTATGCCAAAGGGGAGAGAAAGTCTGCAAAACAGAAAGCTTTAGAAAAACTTAAAAATCATTTTGTGGCTGATGATGCAGGAATGATTGTTCCACCACGGATTATCCCTGGTAATACTGTCTAGTCAAAGTATTATCAATAACAGGATGCCAGCAAAAATGTTGCTGATCACAAAAGCTGTCATGTTTACTGTCATCTACAGGGCTTGGCTCCAAAAGACAGCAGTGAGAACTGATGCATTTTATAATGCGTCCTATCTCGCCTGACAGTAAACTGATAGGTGTGTGATATGTCAAATTCAATAGGTGAAAAGATGTTCTTGATTAAACATGGTATGCAGTGACCTGTCAGCAGACAGGTAACATTATTCACTCCTCAGGCATACAGACAAATGTGTAGACACAAGTCACCTATATATTTTTTGCTTTAAAATTAAAAGGGAAGTATTTAACTTTGCTCTTGACAACAGGTTGTTCAAACTTATAATAAACAACATGATGCCTGTTTTTTGGACATTAGTTATAAAAAATGAAAATGAACTTAAAAACAGAATTTAGAAATTACTGAAGCTAAGACTTCCTGTACTTCATGAACCCACCATTAATCTAAACAATTAAAACATGTAAAACATAAACTTTTCTCCATCCCATACAATACAGGAGATACTTTTAAAATCTTTGAGTACAAATATTCTGTTTACTAATTAGAAAAGAAATTAAATCAACTCTTTCTAAGGTAGCATGCTCTGATTAAACAGTTAAGTTTTTTTTTCAACCTAATAAAAACAGAAAATCTTCCAAAGGGGCTAGAATACATCCCTTGTTTTCAGGATGTTTACTTCATAGAAACATTTACTTATTCAACATATAAAAGCAGCCTCACGTAGATCAGAGTTTTAGTTGTTAATAGGTCTATCAGTAAACTTCAAGGAACAAATGAATTTATAAATACACCCCTGACTTTGACATGCTATCAATTTAATGACTTCTTTTCATTTAGTATGGACAATAAAACAAACATTAAATTGAAGCATACGTATTTTTAAAAATAAACATGGCTTCCATTATTCATTTATTCAGTGAGCAGGTATTTACCAAGCATCTCCATGTACCAGGTGCTTTGCTCAGCATTGCAGATGTAACACAGGCACAGTCCCTGTCTCCACAGAGCTAAGAGTCTAGCAAAGCAAAATTCACAACATGACATTCTATTAATAGCCTTTCTGCTTTGGGGGGGTTATTTTATACTAGCTTTATTCCAATTAGCTTGAAACATTTGAAATGCATTGGTTTCCTAACTGATAAGTTGTCCTTTTAATGAACTTCTTTGTTCCTTTATAAGCAACATCTGATTTGACAATTTATATGTGAAGTTTTTGAGGCTTAGTGTGTATCACTCATTCATCATTGTAAAGCTATAAGTAGTTTTATCTAGTACAATGTTAAAAAGTACCTGACCCTAAAGCAAATCACTTGTGGTTTTGCAGCTAGAGCTGAGCAGGCTAGAAGTCAAGGATACCAGAGGTTAATTATAGAGAGGTGGCCACAATGGGCCATGGAAAGATCATGTACTCAAACTAGAGTGGCTACTTCCTGGGAAGTTGTGTGGCCAACAAGAATTCCTTCTTTCTTAGAATGGCCTTAATATACAAGAAAACATGATCCTGGACTTGGGGCAAAAAGGAATGGGCTGGTCACATTATCTCTCTCCTGAAAAATTAAACTTGAATTAGGGAGATATTGATTTTGAGTCTTTGGAACTAAGTCACTTTAATGGTATGAGAGACAACAGCCATAAAGTTCCTCTGCTGAGTTCCCTAGAATTTTCTATATTCTGTCCCTTTCTTCATATTTTACTCATCTCTCTCTCCCATGGCTTGAGTGAAGAAGCTAAATGTGCTGACAAGCTCCTGGGTAACATTTTTAGTGGCTACCATTGCTATTTTATGAAGTAGTGGAACCAACTTCACAGGTAAAGTTTTTATGGCCTCACTGGTGCGTTCGGGTTAAACAGTTAATTTTTGTTTAATGAAACCAGTGAATCTTCCACAGGGAGATTTACTATCCAATGCTGTGGGGACAACATAGGAAGGTGGCAGGTTAGTGTGGTTTTCTGTTAGTTCAACAGAAGAACTGGACATACTCACAAGTATAATTGGATGTTCAAAAAGAGACTTTAATAGAGGCAACAAAATACCATAGATGTTATATTTCAAAGCCAGAATGACATATGCAGAATTTACAAAGGAATAGTCACAGCAAATAATTAAATAGTATTTACTATATGCCAGAAATTGTTCTAAGAGCTTCACATATATTAACTAATTTAATCCTTATCATTATCTTCAATGAGTAAACTGAGGTACAGAGAGATTAGGAAGTTTGTCTGTAGAAACACTTAGTAAACAGTAAAGCTGTCACTCAAATACAGGCAGCTCGCCTCCAGAATCTGTGTTCTAAACCACTCCTAACTGTTCTGTGCTAGCTAAGTTCAAGTTCTAAAACTTCTGGATCCCTCAGCCAGATTAATGATTTTAAAGGGATCAAACTGTTGAAAGAGAAGTTGTAAAGAGATTTTTCTGGAGCAGCTATTGCCATAGTTTGACTATTTATCCTACCTGGCAGTGAAATTCGTAATGCTACTTTCATTACTTCAGCTTGATAAAAGAGGTGTCCATGGAACCCTTCTGACAGCTTGAAATGTATTTCTTGCAGTTGAAAACATGGAAGACTGGTGCTTGACTCATGCTTAGAGGGAAAATGGAGTCTGTGCAGCAGGTTATAGAAGGCTACATGGCTGCGCAAAGTTCATCTAAGCAAAAAATGTGTGATATGCCTATCCATTAGAAGAAGGGCACATTAAGGACAGAAGTCATGTGCAGTCATCTTAGGTCCTGTCCAATACAGCTGTCTAGAAGGACAAAAGAACCCAAGGGCAAGAATCTAGAGGAAAATGTTGGATTCCTAGGATTTGCAGGTGTTGCGATGAGATTCAGAAAAGAGATGTTTCTGTAGAGGCCAGGGGGAAGCTCTGCTAGTGAAGGGATCCTCCAAAGAAATGCCCTGAAAGTAACTCCCCAAATAGTTACTTTAAATGTCTCTTAGAAAGAGTAAAGGCCTCTAGCCACACAAGAGCTTCCCTCTCCCTTACATTTCTCCAGCTCTTTCTTTAACCTTAACCTTGAGGAGCTCTGAAACAGTTGCTCAAAAGTCAGAGGCAAAGTGAAGCGGGTGGGACTAAAAAGGCTCTGACCATACCTTCTTGACAAAAGTCAGACAAACAACTACAGACGGGATGAGGAGGTGAGAAAGGAAAGTCTTAAATTTAATGAAGATTAAAGCATTGATCAATAATTTGGACTGACATAGTCTAATGACAAAATTGAGGTTGTGTTTTGTGACTTAAAGCAATCACACGACTTTCTATGCCCTAAGAGTAGGTCAGTGACATCAGGGGCAGGGGAAGATTATCCCCTTTAAATGGGCAGAGGGAGAAGAAAATAGAGCTGCATTTCAATTATTTCATGAAATATGGTTGTTCAACATCTTATGCAAGGATGTCTAGGATAGAAGTAGAATATAATGAGTTTGGCTATAGGGATAAGAAAGGGTACTAGAAATTTTGCGCACTATTTTATATATTCCTGGGGAGCAGAAAAATAAAAGGAGAGCCAGATGTGATTCTCAAATTATGTGAGGCTTCTTGTTGATTTAGTTAATAGCAGCTCTGGATGGAGCCTTTGCTTTCTGGGACATGGTTTGGAAGTCATTCTGGATCAAGTGTTTTGGCAGGGGGTCAATTTTGTCAGGCACCAGAGACGTATCAGCATATTAAAGTAGTGAGGGTTGAAAATTAAATTAAACTAGCACAGGACACCCTTCACAGAGTTTTGGTGCTTCCTGGACATGCATGTTATTTTAGGAGAAGCTCTCTGGGTTGGCCTTTCGTCCTGGAACAAATATTCTAGGTATTGATGTACAGTCACACCATGGCAGACTGAGCCCACAAAAATTTCTGCTTGAGCTATTTCATAATTATAAAGGCCAAAGTAGTATTGTAGGAGGGGACGGACTTGCTTCTTCTTGGGATTCCACGAGAAGGCATTTTCCTGGGCTCTTGCACCATTCTTTTTTCCACGGATGTGGAAGGAGTCACTTGATTGGTAAGTTCTGAAGAACTAAGCACAGCTGCGGAGCTCAGACTTTTCCCCTCTCTTCTTTCTGGACCCTGCCTGGGAACATTTGCTTTTGCCTGCCAAGGCCTCAGCTGTACCGCAGCAGGCCCCACAGGATGAAGCTGGCTGGGATCAATGTAGCCATGCACTTGAGCCACATCTTTCAGTATCATTTTGATCACTATTAAACATAAATAGAGAAAAAAAAGATACTGGTGACTCAAATAACAGTTGGAGAAGTTTTTGATGGGACCAGGGCATATGGCTATGGGCTTTCAGCTGCCGCAAGTGGGCCATGCAGAATTTGACTTGAGGGTTTATTATAGTTCATGGCTGATTTATTCCCAAACAAGTGGTTGTTTTCTCATAGATGGGACTGTTTTAACAACACTGTATTGATTCTGCTGACCTTAGTGGATGCTAGTCATTGTGTTTGAGTTATTACTGTATGATTTTGAGCTTTGGGCTGAATAATCACATAAGCACTGTCTATAGCCTTAAAACTTAGACTGTAGATTGTAGATATGCCCATAGAAGAATGGTGAATTTTTAGAAGTAAAAAAATTAAAACAAAATAGAACTGGCTGCTTACTTTGGAAGAAAAAAAGAGATTTTCTTAGGAGAGATATTGAGATTTTATGAGATAGGTTAAATATGAAATAGAAAATGGGATCTTAAAGGTTGAGAGAACAAATATTAAAAAAAGAATAAATAGATCCAGCTCTCACAAATTTAAAGAGGCAAGTAGAGAAGGAGATGTTTCAGCTTTAAGAAATCAAACCATTGTGAGTAGAGCCTAAAAAAACTAACCAGAGATGGAATTTCAGAGAGCAACCTAGAATAAATTTCTGAGAGAGAATAGAATCAGGGAAATTACTGACGATATGGCCTTTTAAAGTGTGGATAGAGTCCAGTGTGACAGGAAGTGGGAACTACAACTTGAAGAGTGAGGATGACATACCAGTGTCCACAAAAGCTGGACAAATTTAAGGGTAGAAAGCAGAAAATCAACAAAAAAATATTTAAAGCATTCTTAAGCAAGTTTCAAAATGATAAAATTATTAGAGGTAAGGGTACAGATAGTGCTTTGCCCTTAAGAAACATTCCAGAAATTTACAGAATTAGCATTCTAAAAGAAGATTCAGCAAAGACAAACCATATTACAGGAGACATAGTATAGGAGAAGGAGTGCAGAACAAGGAGATCAAGTCCAGGGTTGAGTCTGATGCTGATATAATGAAAAGCTTCATCCTCGGTGAGATTATCCAGTTCAGGAAGGTGGGGATGAATGTGACTTGTCTGAATAGTGGAGGCTTTTGAAATAATTAGAACTTACAGATCTCACATGTCCCAAATGGGAGACCTCACAAGACAAAGTTTAGGAAAATATGTTAATATATATATATAAACATATTATATATATATTATATATATATATATATATATGTGTGTGTGTGTGTGTATGTCCCAAAGTAATAAAAAACTAAAAAATAAAAGTATTAGAAAATAGTACTAGTTTTTAACATATATATTATATATATATGTGTGTGTATGTCCCAAAGTAATAAAAAACTAAAAAATAAAAGTATTAGAAAATAGTACTAGTTTTACATTGTTAAAGAAAGAAATAGATCAACTAAGGGAGCAACTTAAACTCTTAGAAACTCAGTTCAGACCCTCTGATGTAGGTTTTAAAGATTTAGCAAATAAAATAAACAAATTCTATTGGTTAATTTTATGTTAAATTGACTGGGTCACAGTGCCTAGATATGTGGGTCAAGCATTATTCTGGATGTTTTTGTAAGAGTGTTTGAGGATGAGACTAACGTTTAAATGGTGGACACTGAGAAAAGTAGATTGCCCTCCATAACATGGGTGGGCATCACCCAATCAATCAGTTGAAGATCTTTGTAGAAAAGACTAAACTCCTCTGAGAAAGAAGGAATTCTGCCAGCAGATGGCCTTTGAACTTGTACTGCAATACTGGCTTTTTCCTGGATCTCCAGCCTGCTGACCTAACTTGTGGATTTTGGACTCACCAGCCTCTATAAGCATGTGAGCCAATTCTTTAATAAATCATATATCATCTCCTTCAATATGCCTTGTCTTTGCTGGAAAACATATATATGTGTATATAGATGTGTGTGTACATATGTGCATGTCTATGTACACACACACACACACACACACTATTGTTTCTGTTTTTCTGGAGAACCCTAATATAGCCACCCAGTTATATTTGAGCTTCCAAAAAAGAATTAATAATTTTCAGTATAAATATGCCCTGAAAATCATTTGAGACATACTGATACTGAAAATTTATTTGTTCCTTACCTGAAGTTAAATTTAACCAGTTTTTTTGTATTTTATCTGGCAACTTTACCCTAAAAGCAATAAAACAATAGAGGACGATAAAACACAATGTGACTATTTCACTCCTATAAAAAAGAGCAGAAAGAAATTCCACTCAATACCTGGCCAGAACAGTCCAATGTTGAAGAAATCAAGTTTCTGGAAATAGCAGACACATAGCCTCAGTAGGTCTCTAGAGGCACACAGTTCCACCATAACAACAGCTCTTTTGGGTTAGGGACATGATGAGGTTAATTCTCCAGATGCAAAAGATAAGAATGACAGCAGTAGTATAGGCCTTAGCAATTCTATCACAATATGCTCATGGCAATGGCCACAAGAGTTCCAGGACCAAAGATATCTGCTCACCCGACTTTGTAGAAACCATGCCATTAGACAGACTCATATTCAGTGTGTTGCTGGCACTCAAAGGGGAAAAAAGTTTCTGATCCCTGATGATGGCAGTACTACTCTGGTCTGCTTTGTTCTTCTGGCACTTCTGGGCTCTTGCTCAAATCCTACCGCTGCCATCTGCCAGGGCAGGAAAGTACCTTTTTGGGTTCCCTAATGTTACTCAGTTACCTCTGGGTCTGAGTCTCCTTATGGCACTGGGTGGACAGTGCAGAGACACAGGGATTCACTGCTGCCATGACTACCACCAGGTTGGTCTGCCTGCCAGGGAGAGCAGGAATGGGATGGAATGGGGCCTCCTTCTGCTGCTGCAGGTGGTTCAAAGTGCTGTCAGCTGGGGTTATAGAATGAAGGTTGGGCTCTCTGCAGGGTCTTTGCTGGGCTTCCCCTCTTTTGTTCCTTTGGATTGAGAAGACAGGCTTTTCTTGCTTTATTAATATTAGTATTAGTATTATTAATATTAGTATTAGTATTAGCTTTTGACAGTGTTAGGCTGTAGGTTTCTCTGGTGCCCAGTCCAGAGACATATGGAAGATAAAAGGAAAACCCAAGGAACACATCACATTGTTTTTTCTCAAGTCCTGAAGTTCAAGCCAGACTGCCTTCTTCTTTTAAGTTTAAAGAGTCCTTTTATCATAGTCTGTTGAATAATTTCCAAGGTGTTTATTTTTAGGGAGGAACAAGAAAAGGTGAATCTGTTTTCTGTTGCATAATCAGAAATTTGTTCTTCCTTCCTTCCTCCCTCCCCATCTCCTCCTCCTCTTTTTCTTTCTTCTGTCCCTTCTCTCTCTCCTCCTTTTCTTCCTTCTCTTCTTTGCTTCTCCCTGTTTTTCTTTCCTTCCTTTCTTTTCCTTTATCTCCAGATTTCTATGGTGCACTTTTATTTTAAAAGTTAAGTAATTATGAGGTAGAAGTGGTGCTGGGTGAAAAAGGGGAAGGAATTAGGAAATAAAAAATGGGGATGTAAAGTAAAGCATAGGGAATATAATATAATAATGACTGTATATAGTGCCAGGTGGTACTAGACTAGTCAGGTGGATCACTTCATAAGTTATATTATTGTCTACCCATGATGCTATACACCTGAAACTAACAGAAAATGATATTGAATGTCAACTATAATTGAAAAATCAAAAAAAAAAAAGGGGGGGGAGTAAAAGAGAATAAGTTTAAATTTCCAAGTATAAAATACTTAAATAAGTCATGGGACTCGGTGTACAGCATAGGAAATATAGTCAAATATGATGTCAAATGCTTGCTGGATTTATCATAGTATCACTTCTTTAGGTATATAAATGTTGAATAACTATGGTATATACCTGAAACTAATATTGTATGTTAGCTATATATTAATAAAAATTTTTAAAAATAAAAAGTTAAGTAAATTAATTTCTTTATTCATTTTGAAATATTTGTTAAACATCTAACTCCCAGGCATTGTGCTATAAGTTATCTACATAATGGTATAAAAGGCTTCAAAGCCCTGATAGTGTAATTCAAAATGCTTGTCTGGATGCATCTGGGTGTGGAGCTCATTTAACTGATTTGTATAGTATGCTATATGACATTTTTAATACGTAGTCAGATGTTTTTATGATTTTGAAAATATATTCAATTAAGTCTTTTATGATGTTAATACTTTAAATTGGTCTGATTTCTTAGGACAATTTATAATAGATTTCCATTTTTTATTTCTCTACATTTCTCATTTTTCTTCATGTTTATTTTCTGATCATATTTCCTTTATATTCATGGAATACTAAGTATTTGTTCTTCAAATTCCAGGTATTTTCACAGATAGCTTTTTACTAACTCCAGTGGAAATTTTAAGTCTGCTCTTCATGTTCAGTTTTTTAAAATAATTCCTTTCCTCATCAATGTTCATTATTTCATTCTTTTAATTTTTGAAAAAAAAAAGATTGCTTTTTTTATATTATTTTGCAGCTATTTCATAGAGTACTTTTTTAATTATTGAAAAGTTTAAACAACTTTCTAATTTTTTCTTCTAGTTTCTGCATTTATTATTTTCCCAAAGTATACTTTTCCTTTCCAAGGTAACTATTTCATTTCTGGTTCTGTAACATTAAAATATATATATATAAATTCTGTTCTCCTTTCACTAAATATGTTCAGAAATTAAAAGAACACAAAGGGAAACATGACATGAAGCTGAAGATGTGGGTAGATAGTAATACTTTTATCTTTTTTTGGAGGGGTAGTAACCATAGGATCATTTTAAGGTGATCCTATGTTCAGAATTATGTATAGAGAAGCCACTTACTGAAGTATCTGGTAGAATTTTAGAATCTTTGGAGAAGAGGTGATTTGTGAGCAAGTTCAAAATGTACTCAGGTAAAATTACAGGTCTTGAAACTATAGTGGATGTAGGAGAAGAAAGTATGGAAGATGACTCTTAGATTTATAGCCTTTGAATCTTGTTAAGAGCACCACACTCAGACCAAAAACAAACAAACAAACAAACAAAAAACAAACAAACAAACAAAGCACTGAAAAAAGCTCAAGTTTTGAGAGAGAGAGCATAGATTTGGTGAGTTTGAAGCACTGCTAAAATACACAAGAGAATGTGTCAAGCAGACATTTGGATATATAAAAATAGGTCTCGGTTAGAGGTATCAATTTTTGAGTCATCTGATTATAGGAATAACTGATGTTGTGGATGTAATTAGATTATCCAGGGAGAGAATTTATTTAAAAGACTTCAGTTTTCAGAAATTCTAACATGTAGTGGCTGGAAAGAGAAAGTTGAGCATGCAAAATAACCAGAGAGATGGAGGAAAACCAAGAGATTATTGTATTACAGTTGTCAAGATATTAGAGGGTTTTCAAAAACAGGAACTCATTAATTGTATTGATTTACACTAAGAAGTTCAGTGAGAAAATTACTGAAAATAAAATTGCCTTATGGATTTAGCAAATGGTAGGCAGAATTCTAAGATAGAGACCCATGATCATTACACTTGAAGTGTTCAAGCTCTATATAATCGCCTCCCCTTGGATTGTCAGGACCTGTGACTTGCTTCTAGCCAACAAAATATGGAGAGAATTATGGTGTAGCTAAGGTCCCAAATTAGTTGACTGTGAATTAATTGAAAGTGAGATTATCTTTGTTGAGCCTGGTTTGATAATCAGGTGAAATCCCTTAAAAGAAGGACAGGCCCTCCTTGAGGACAGAGTTCCTTGTTGGCTCAATAAACTGAGCAGTCATATTGAAATGGTACATGTAGCCAGGAACTGCAGGAGGCCTATACAACCTAAAAGTGGCCTCTAGCAGGAAGTCAACCCAAAGCAGTTCTTGGTCATACAACCACAGGGAAACAAGTTCTGCCAATAGCCTATAAAGCTTGAAAGTGGATCATTTCTCAGTTGAGCTTCTGATGAGACCACAGTCTGGTATGACCCCAAAGCACAGGACCCAGCTAAGCCCTGCCTGGACTCCTGACCCACAAAAACTGCAAGATAGTAAACAAGTGGTGTTTTAAGCTACTAAATTTGTGGTAATTTATTACACAGCAATAGAAAACTAACACAGCAACAGAGATTATTGGTGGTGTGAATTAAAGCTGTTTCAGTAGAGTGACTGGATAGGAGCCAGACTACATGGGTTTGGAAGAGTGAGTGGGAGGGAAGTAAATGGAGTGAGTATAGATGACTCTTTAGAGAGGTTCACCTGGGAGTAGAACAAGAATGTGCAACAGTAGCTGAATGGGGCTGAGGTTTTGAGAATAAAGATTCATTTTTTAATGGGAAGTAACTTGGGCACATTTTAAAGTCTTTCTTTTATAAGGAACAATTTATTGTTACTGAAAATTTCTTGGCTATGCTAAATGCAGCATAGTTAGATATAATTCACATGAAATAACTGGTTAAGAGATATGTCTGGTGACCTAATGTTAATCTTCGCATTGAAAGTATTGTAAAATAGTATAAAAGAAAGCAGTATGAATTATGCAACTTAGGAAAACTTCTTTATGCAGTATCTCTAAATGCAAGAGGGCTCTCCTTTCATCTGGAAGATCCTCTAAGTTCTTTCAACTCTCATTAAGGGAAGCCACTTCCATTTGTCTTTCTATGATGGTTTTGTAAGGTGACAGTTTTCCATGAGAGCTGACCAACAAGTCTTTGTCTATTTCCCATATTGAATTTGCAGAATGATAGAAAAAAAACTATGCCATCATGTGAGACAAATTACTATCTAATGTGGATTACTATCTAATACTGCTGCAAGAATTTCAGCTTTCTGTCATTTGTTTAAAACCTATTCTTTGCCATGCATTGTTTCTAACAATACTGGTAGTAATTTCTGTGGATTTTCCTTTCTGTGATCAGAAACATGGTTTATTATCCTCACACATATCATTAGTTTGAAATAAGAAAAACAATAATAACAAGGGCAAAGAGAGAAAAGAAAGAAAATTCCTATGTTCCAGGTTCTATCCCAAGTACTCCATCTAAATATCTCCCTTAATTCTAGAAACAATTATACAAAATAGGCTCTGTTATTTTTCTCATTTTTCAGGTATGTAAACTGAGTCAAACAAAATACCGAGAGTCCTGCAGATGGTCACATTACGTGTCACATTAGAGAATAAAGCCTTCGTTTGTGACTCTAAATGAAATGTCTTCATTAACAAATATAATACACTGCTTCCATTCTTTAAAACAATAGGGTTTCTTTCTTAGGGAATTAACACTGGTCTATAACAGGACAAGAATAACTGTTCATTATACTAACAAGGGATAATTAAGACCTCTCCGGAAGAGAATAATATTTCATAGATTTCTCATTTCTCATTATGAACTTCCATATTCTGTAGCATAGTCAATCCAGCTGAGTTCCTATAGTGACAGTTCAAAATTGGCCCTGACCACCACAATCCAGCCGATGAGGACTTTCTTGTTATAATACAAGCATCAGTTATATTACATGCCTTACATTTGACTCTGAAATATGCCTATAATCATTAGACTGTTGATCTATGATGATTAATTATCATTTGCAGCCAGTAATTTGACTTAAACTAGTGGTTTTCCAACTTGAGTTTGCATCAGAAATTCCTCCAAGGCTTACTCCAAAACATACAGATTACAGGACCTGACTCTCAGAGATTTGGATTCAGTATATGTGAGTTGTCTCACAAATACTCAACTATTACTTTGTAATGTGAAAGCAGCCATAAACAATACCTACATAAAAAGGAGATGGCTATGTTTAAATAAAATTTTATTTACAGAAAAGGTGTCAGGCTGGATTTGGACAACAGATGATAGTTGGTCAACCTGTTACCTAGACCAACTCAGTATAAAAGGCCTGAAAACTTACTTTGTATATATTAAATAACCTCTGTAAGAATCAACTACAGATTTATTTACAAAAATCCCTTCTAAGTTTTTAAATGAAATCTGCAGAACTATACCAGAGACTAAGATGAATTTGTTAAACTAGCATAGAGGAGAAACCCCAAAGCTTTCCTAAAAACCCAATAAAAAAAGCAATACTCTAATGCAAGAGCCTGCATCTTACAGTTTTTGTTTTAAGATACACTTGAACTCAATCTTCATATTCAAATCTTAGTTTTAATTGGATATTGTTTACAGTGTTAGAAGTTGTAAATCTACCAATTAAAATAAAACTAACATTACATTGAATGACATAGATGCCAACCAAATCAGGTTGTCTATAGATTTTATAATAAAACAACAAAACAAAGCATTCTACTTGCTACGAGTGTGCCTAGCTTCCGTGGATTTGGTCTTTACTCAGAAGAATAGACTTCAAACTAATTTAAAATTCCAATGTAATCTAAAAGTCTACTCAACTGTACATGCCAGTGAACCCACTGCATTAGCTCTATCCTTATAAAATGTAAGTTCCTGGAAAAGGACAAAATTGAGATAAATTTTTGTCATAATGAAATGTGATTTACTTCTCTGAAAATAATTATATGCAAATACCATGTGGAAAGTTAGTATTATGGGTCATCTTAGAAACTTAAAATGCAAATATTATGTCAAACATTTCCAACAATGCTACAGACTAGAAATATTTCAACAAAATATCTATAATTATATATTCTAGTATTTAATAATATAAAGATAGAGTAAAATGAGTTTATGGTGGGTCACATGCCTTCCATCTTCTAAAATCTTTTCCAATATGAGATTAAATCAAATGTTTCTCTTTGGTCAATGGGTTTATATTCACCTCTATATGTTTATTCTTTAGCCTAAAGCAGTGGTTTTCAAAGTTCTCAGTTTAAAAAACTGTTGTCAAAGGAAACTGGAAATGTTGATTTTAAACATATTTCAATTTTTTAACTCCAGGACTCCTCAGAAACATTAATATTTATGATATAAATATCTAAAAAGTATGTGATAGCACGGCCTTTTTCAATCTCATTTGAACATGGAAACCAATTATAAGTACAGCATCTGAACAGTGTTCTTAGTGTCTGAATCCAGATGCCATGTATTAATATCTTTACAAAAATACACTCAATTTGATTCAACAGATATTTATTAAATATCTCTATTATTTGGTTAATTACTTACAGGTTAACCCTTTAGTTTTACAATGCTACTCACCAAAATCTATCTAGATTAACATAGTTAATCCTATTAAACATACTTACACTCTTCTTCAGGCCTCTTCCGAAGTGCTGCACGAACTTCTTTACAAGGACTTCTCTGATATTGTGGGGGATTCCTTCCCCTTATTAGGTTCTCCATCCTATAAGAGAGAATCAATAGAGCATGTTAATACCAAAATCTTGATAAATTGTGTGAAGTTAAATGGTTTAAACAGTCAATCATTCGAGTAACTCGAGCATCTAGCAAGGGGTGATAGAGTGGTGAGTGGTAGGGACCATGGTGAACTGGAGAATGCTTGACTTTTCCAAAACATTTCATTTAAAAAATGTAAAAATACCATGTGGACAAAATCCATATGCAATTCTCCAACTACAGACTGTTATGAACTGAATGTTTATGTCTTCACTCCCAAATTCATATGATGAAGCCCTAAGGTCCAGTAATGGCATTTAGAGGTAGAAGAATTATTGGGACGTAATTAGGTTTAGATGAAGTCACGAGGTGGGCAGGATGCCCATGGTGGGATTAGTGTCCTTATAAGAAGAGAAAGAGAAACCAGAAATTTCATTCTATCATTCTCATTCTCATTCTCATTCTCATTCTCATTCTCATTCTCATTCTCATTCTCATTC
This sequence comes from Cynopterus sphinx, assembly GCA_030015415.1. NCBI lineage: Eukaryota > Metazoa > Chordata > Mammalia > Chiroptera > Pteropodidae > Cynopterus > Cynopterus sphinx. Next base: position 83,569,632 of record CM057387.1, read on the forward strand.
ATTTTCTCTCTCTTCCTTCCTCCCTCCCTCCCTTCTCTCTCCCTCTCTCTCCTCTCTCTGCCATATGAGGACACAGTTATCTGCAAACCAGGAAGAGGGCTCACCAGAAACTGAATCTGCTGGTATTTTCATTTCAGACTTCCCAGGCTCCAGAACTGTGAGAAATAAATTTCTGTTGTTGAAGCCACTCAGTCTGTGGTATTTTGCTATAGCAGCAGTCCAGCTGATTAAGGCAGAGGTCTATTGACTAAAGGGTGATTACTTGCCATGAAAATAAATTTATCAAAAATAAGGTCACTCTTTAGAAGAAAAGAACTTATCTTTCATTGACATTCTGAATATCAGTTTTAAGAGTGGAATTTTGTTTTCCTTCCATGGCTAATGACTAAATTGGGAGGATTTTCTAATTCTAATATTTGTGGCTTCTTAAAAAGAGTGGCTGACATAAAGAACACTTCTTAGTTACTATAGCAATTTTGACAGCCAGAAAGTAACAATGAATGCAACAAATACAACTTGGGATAGTATATTTAACAGCATATTCTCTGTGATCAGTATTTTCTGGTTTCAGAAAATCTTAGAGTTTTATGCCACCAATGTAAACTGTTCATTTCAATAATTTTAAACAACTAGAGAATGTTCAGGATTGAAAATTTAGAACAAAAACATATGTATTTATCATTTGAAAATATAAATATAACTATAAATATAATTATAGCTATAAATTTATAGCTATAAATATAGCTATAAATATAAATAAAAATATAAATATAACTATTCTAATGGGATATCATTAGGTTTGATAACTGTGTTGACTGATAGCATGGATGCCTTTGAAAACAGCATGGATGTTATGGGTTATGGTGATGGATGATCTTCTGGGGTTAGTGGTACAGATGATTATGTTTCTGATATCTAGAGAGGAAAATTAGAAAAGAACAATCCCATAAAAGCATTATTTAGAATAAGGCAAAATATGAGATTAATAACCTTTTGTACTGGAGTAATAACATAACACTATTTCTGTGGGAAAATGTCTGGTTCTTAGAAACACTTTGTAAATATACTTCTAGAAATCAGTCCATTTATATGTAAGGGATACTTTATGTGTTTATGTGTGAGTGTGTGTGTGTGTGTGTGTGTGTGTGTGTGTGTGTGTGTGTTTTCTTATGGCCATACCTGTGTATATAAGTAAAAGAAAGTATTTCTCAATGTGCAAAGATGACTTAAAATTTAGTTTTACTCAAAGATCATTTCAAGTGAGAAAAGAGTTATTTCTGTCAAGGTAATTACAATAAAATAAAATGAAACCAAGTGAAAGCCTGAAGAGCTTAATACATAATTTGTTTTAACATTATATGTAGGAGCAGGGAAAATTAAGCTTCTAGGTCTGTTCCTGAAATTTCACCATGAGGATTAGCCATATTATTAAATTATATAAAATTTTCTAGTTTCTGACTTGAAGTAATTCAATGTGCAATTTTGATGACTTTTCAGCAAAAACATGAATTTCTATGATGATCTAATAATAATTATGTGACCTAATAATTATTCACTATTATTTACAAGCTCAAGATAGTAAATTACAATAAACATAATCTACCTACACATGCAAATGTCTACATAAAATTGTGATGTCATTTTAGAAACCAATTGTACTCATCATGATTACACTCTGATGAAGAATGGCAACTTATCCTGGTTGGAAATCTATGTAAAACACTGTCTTGAATGGGCTATTGTTTTCTTTATCTCTAACAATCGAATATGTGAAAATAAAAGTGGTCTAGTTGATTTCCATATAAGTATCTTTGAAGGTATATCAGAAAAACTAAAATACAAGTTAGAAAGTATTAACAGGGATCCAGGAGAATTTCACTCAAATGGTCACTACTGGTATTAAAGATTTCCAAGTTAATGTCCCAGGAATCATGGTCCTGAAAAGTTGCATTCTGGGAATGCTCACAGCTGATCTGCAGGAGATTATGCTTTGTTAGCAATGGAGCATGGCTTAACAGTGATGAGCCTAGGTTCTAAAATAGACTGCCAGGGTTCAAACTTCATTTCTGCCTTTTAAAGCAGGGGTCCCTAAGCCAGGAGTCAAGGATCAGTAATGACCATGGCCTGTTAGGAACCAGGCTACACAGCAGGAAGTGAGCAGCAGGGGGCAAGCAAGAAAGCAAAGCTTCAACTGTATTTGCAGCAGCTCCCCAGCGCTAGTATCACTGCCTCAGCTCCACCTCAGATCATAGGCATTAGGTTCTCAGAGGAACTCCTGTCCCTGGTGCCAAAAAGGTCGGGAACTGCTGTTCTAAAGAATGACTTCAGAGAAAGATACCTACTTTGTGCCTTAATTTTCTCATAAGGAAATGGAAATAACAGCCACCTCATAGAATTGTAAGGCTTAAATATGTTAATGTATGTAAAATGCTTTACATTGTGTTTGTCACAACGCAAGAGCGCAGCAAATGCACTGTTATTCATCATACTTATCTCAAATAAAAATTAAATCATATACTAAATTTTTATATCTCCAAGATTAGAAAAATATAAAAACTGACCTTTATTTAATAACAGAGCAGATGGCACTGTTCAGAAAAAAAATTCTGATTTAAATATTCTGGTCATTAGAAAAACACAAAATGGCCTTGCACATGAATTAGCAGTTTTCAGAAATAAAAAACTTAATAAAATATACTTTATTCAATAAGATTTTGTATTTATTATATGGTAATCTTTCAATACTGAGATGGATAAAGGTGTGTCATTATCTTCAGGTATTAACTAAAGTGCTATATAACATTCTTTCTTAGAGAATCTAGAAAATATTTCAGAATTGTACAGTGCCCTTTGATCTTAGAAAGAACAATAGGTATATTTTACAATATATTATCATGTGTCATTTATTTCATTTAATCCCTACAACAACCTTCTGGATCATTTTGAAGATGAGAAAACTAAGACTCAGAAATTTCAGTGACACGCTCATGGCCACACAGGAAGTAAGATGCTTAACTGAGTCAAGATTCTCTGACTATCTTTTTCTACTTGCTTCTTAATCCATTAATTCCATGACTCTCTGATTATTAATTATAATTCTACTATGAGACTGAACACTTAAGATTCTATATGTAATCATAATTTAATTGTGATTAAATTTTATTAAACATAATATTGATGTTTATATTAATATATACTTATATATAAATAATATGTATTATAAATATAGAAATATAATACACAAATATATATATTTGTAAATATTTTGATCTGCTAATTACATGTCAATTTTAGATCACTTAACTATTTTGACTATAATGTTTGCCTCTATCAATGATATTTTAAGTTTTTGAGAAGTATTTAAAAGATGACTGGAGCCAAAGAAACTAACTATAAATTGTATATACAACACACTAATGGATGAAAACAATTTAAAACAGCATTAAATGACTTTTTTATTTCTGAAATGCTAAATGTAATGCCCATTAGAAAACACTTTAAATCAAATTAAAAGTTTTACAGAGCAATGTTCACATCCAAACTATTGTATAACTGTGAGACTTCCATCTTTCTGAGATTACACTTGTGGCTGCTTGAACTTTTCCCCCAGTGTCACCTATAATCTACAGTTACATTAAATGGTCAGACAAAATGACCAGGAATGAAGTCTTGGAGCACAGCCAGGATACAGCAAAAAGCTATTCTAATTTGGCAAGCCACCAGCAGGAGTGTGTTAACAGTTCCAGCAAGGAGAGATTAAGTGTGAGGACCACAGGCAAGACAGATGCTCTAACAATTCATTGAAGAGCTCCGAAAAGTGCAGCCTACATGCCAACTGCTGGGAAGAAAGAGAGACAGCCAGATTCATATTTAAAAAGCATGGAAAAAAACAAAGGTTATGAGCAAAGGTGTCTACAGCTCTCTTGGTGGTATCTCCCAAACTCAGGTCACAAAATTACCTGAGGAGATTTAAACAAAGACAAATTCTTCTATTTCCAGGACTAAAGATTTTCACTCAGTTGGTTGGGATCAAATCCAGATAGATGCATTCTTTAACATTAATCAAGTACTTCCAAAGTAGCCTTACACTGGTTCCAATACTGATATTTGAAAACTCCTCTAAATAAAAAATATGCATTTGGAGATGTAGGAAAAGCAAGTTCAGTGAATTCATCCCCAGAGATATTCATCTGCTGATACAGAGGTGAGAAAAAGTTCTGGGGAGTACACTGCAGATAAGATAGGTACTACAAAAAATTAAGAGAGTAGCTAACGAGGTATTATCAAAGCTTGCCAAGTTGCCTGGAGGTCAACTAGTTGAACCTGGAGGCTGCCCATTTATAAGGCTGATTGTTTCAATAAAAAAAAAATGATTTCCTCCAACAAGGCTCAGGAGATGGATCAAAGAACAAGTTTGGGTTGACAGAATTGGGTTGGGGGTATGACTAGTGAATAAAGAAAGTGAAGCTTGGGTGAAAATATGGATGAAGTGGGTTTACACTAAATGGAGGAGGAATATGGAGAATGACAGAGTCACTGGAAGACAGTTGGATTAAGAGAATAAAGTTTCCAGATATAAGTAATATTTCTAATGTCTATCATGTGCCAGGTGCTGTGTTACATTCTTTATGCATACATTATCTATGTCATTCTTACTTTATATAGAGTTCACCTGGGGTTCAGAAGTATTAAGTAACTTGCTTAGCAAGTAAGTATAAAAATCAGGATTCTAATACAGATCTGCCTGACTCCAGAGCCCATGCTATTTACTACGTGAACTGCAATAGAACTTTCTGCAGTGTCGGAAATGTTCCATACCTATACTGTCCAATACAGTAGCTGCTAGCCATTTTCAGTTATTAAGCACTCAAAATATGGTTAGTATGACTGAGGAACTGAATTTGTGATTTTTGAAATCGCATTGTTTTAAGTTATTTAAATTTAAATTTTAATAGCTATATTCGACTAGTGTAATAGACAGCATAACATGTCTAGAAACCCTTATTTAGCATGTGACTGATAAAAGTACAATTCTCTATTGAAGAGTTCTGAATTGAAATCAACAAGAGCAGAGAAGCCGAGTCTTGGAAAGGTGTTCTATATGAGGGTCTACAGACAAATGAACAACTTAATTCCTCACTGTAGAAGTAAGTGGTTCATAGCAACCTACTCAGCGCCTCCTTGCAGAAATATGTTTTTTCATGAAACTATAGTTTTTATCTATGACACTCTCCTCCAAACACATGTAAGTGCCTGGAATACACACTTAAAACTTCTTCGTATTCCAGGGCCTCTCAAAATATTGCTCCCTTTGCCTCATATGATCCTCCTATTCAATCTGCACAACTACTGATTCTTCTAGCCTTTGTTATAATATCACTTTCTGAGATGAGGGATCACTTGATGTTTTAATCTAATCAGGGCCCTAGATATGATTTCACCCTGCAGCCTGGAGTTTTCCATCATAGCACTTATTACAAATTGCAATTATATATTAGTATTCTGGAATTTCTGTTTAATTCTGCTTTTCTGCTTTTCTCCTGAACTGTAAGTTCCCTGAAGGCAGGGACAATGTCAATTTTATTCTCCATTTTATTGGAAAAACTGAGCACAGTATTTGGTAATTCATGAAATATTTTTTATTTGAATAAATGAATAAATCTATCTTCCCAAAGCCTGCCACGAGAGAAAATACATGTTCCTGTGATCACTTCATGTTAGCCAGGAAGTCAAACTAGTGAGTGACCTTTCAAATAATGCATTGTCCATTCCAACCTGTGTGCTTTCCCTCAGTCATTCACTGGTACCACCTAACACTTCTCTGTAGTCCATCACCTTGCACTCAGTAGCAGTGTCTCACCATGGCACTCACCACCAGTTATCAGAATCTGGTCATCTGATTCAAGACTCCCTTTGCTGCAGGGCCTAGAGGATGGGAGGGGAAGGGTGAGAGAAGCTCATCAGGGAGCTCCTCTTTTCAGTGTGATGCAACCGTATGGGAACCAGGTGCCTCACCAGTAGAAGGGGGTTATGACCAAGCAAAATGATTTAATCATCTCATCAAAAAAAAAAAAAAAATCCATCGAAAAGTAAAATCAAATTGTTATCCTTAGAAGTTACCAAAAATACTGAGGCTATTTTTCCCCGTCTCATTGAGGTTATTACTATATTTGCTGCTTTGTGAGCACAATCCAAACTGGAGATATGTAGGGCTTAAATGGGTTTATTTGATAAATGGACAATTTAGATAAGACCCTAAATGAAGGCCAGTACATAAGCAACAAGTTGAGTTTTGCTTTGTGCTCTGTAGGCTCCCTACAACTCTTTAAGGAAAGTTTTAATCAGTTAAATAGACATAAGATAAATTAAAAAGAGAAAGTATCCTTAACATTAGTTTCTAAGAACGTAAAATTTTTCATGTTTTAATAATTATTTTTAATTACATAATCTTGAACAAATAAAGGCATATTTCAAAAAATAAGACTAAAATTTTATTGAGCTTTTACTTAACTTGATTATAAGCAGAATTGAATCAATAAACTATATACCTATGATATACAAACACAATCCCTTATATTTAAAATGGCAACCAACATGACTAAGAACCTCAGTAAGATATAGAGTAAAAAATGGTTGCCTTCATCTGTTGCCTTAATTCCAAAAATGAATGTACAAGCAACATTTCTGTTAAAGTACAAAGTCCTACAAAATCTGAAAATTCACCCTATAAGTCTGTGGTAATATTTTTGTCAAAGATTAAAATGTATATCATGTGACAAAAGTTAAAAATCTTTTTCTTTTCATAGCTTCTTCATCTTCCATGATATTTCTTAACACAGTGTACGGACTATGGTAAACATTGCATAAATATTTAACAAATAATTTAATGAATGGATAAATGAAGCCTGCCCAGCAGGAACATTTGGAAGATTCTATTTTTACATAAAAATTTTACCCATCCTTGAAGGCCAATTTTTCAATTCTCATTCCATTCAGAAATAAATCCAACTACTTTGATGGTTGGATTTACCTTCTGAATCTTTCATATTATATCTAGGAAATGTTTGAAAGAATAGCCAGTGATTTTCTAGCTAGTATTAGGATCCATTTCAATGTTTGTTCACTTTACTCACATAGATTCTACATCTTCTGAGAGTTTTGATGTAGTGTACCACAGTTTACAAAATACTTTTCTATAATTTATATTATTTTATTTTCATGAGAATTCTGAAAGATATATTAGTACATCACTATTTATAGATGAGACAACTAGAAGTCTGAGCAATTAACTGGTATATGCAAATTAACACAGGAAAGGCAGAGTAAAGACTTGAACTCTGATCCTTTGACTTCCAAATCCCACTCTTCATTTCATAACACCACTATGCATAGATAATGTTGTCAGTCTTTTATTTAATGAGTATCTCATATTTTTACCAAGTGAGTCATATATTTTATGAAATCTTAAAATACTGAATATTTATAAATTATTGTCACTTTGACTTATGCTTCTGTAGATCTAAAAACTCAACAGAAATAATTCATGGCAAAGTAAAACAAAAATAACAGGAATTAAAAAATCAAAGTGTGCTTAAGCATGCATATGGAAAAGGAAGAATAAAATTGCTATATTATTTTTGGAAGTAACAATTAATATTCTGTCCTGCCCAGGGAAAGAGGTGGCAACAAACTGTCAACATTGATTCTCACAAAGTTCTAATACCAAGTGACCCCAATGTCCAGAGTTTCAGAATTTCTTATTTAGCTTAGAATTCAAGAAAGAAGAGGGACAAATTGAAGCAGTGGAAAGTGCTCTTGCTTTATCACAGAGCTGCTGTTTCTTTTAAGGAAAGTTGAGCCTGAATTCAGTCAGCACAGTGAACCAGACCCTAGACTAGAACTACGAATATATATTAAATCTATAAAAGCCATTAAAAAGACTCTCAAGTGTTTATAAAGATTCCATTTGAACTGCAAATGACAGTGCAAAAATAATCAATACTTAATTATCTCAGCCAAATATGTTGAGTTGATAGTTAATAAGGACAAACTGAAGTTAAACAGCAAGGTTATTGTGAAAAGAAACCACATCTCATCTACACTTAAACTGTTTAGAAAGAGAGTGAAATGTTTAACAGAGCAGAATCAAGTGTTTGATTTTTAAAGCAGTAATGATTTACCAAAAATACAATGATATACCAAAATTCAATAATCTCAGAGAGACGAAATTTTTTACATTGTCATGTCACACATTTAGAGAATGACAAACATAACAGTATATAATTTTCATTTTTCCCCAAAATAAATAGAATTTAAAGTAGATGTGTATCATTGTGGACTTCTTGAAAATCTAGATTCTACCTTGGCAGAATCTATAAATGATAATAGTCCCTTCTCTGAAAGTTAAGAAGACAAGCGAAAGTGTGATGATCTGAAAATGAGCAGAGCAGTTCCTTCATTTATGCAGCTGTGCTCATTTATAATGGTATATAATTTACTCTATAGATGTTGTAGCAAATGATTGAACCCCCACAAAAAAAGTCTATGAAATTAATGAGAAAAGCATGTGTAGCAACTGAAAAAAGGTCAAGCTCCTTATAAATTCAGGAAGCACACTTTTCACAAAATTCTAGTTTTTAAATGGAATTATTTCCTTTTTAAAAATATATTTTTGTGTTTTTTAGTCACACTCAAAGTAATACTGTATCAGAAGTCTATCATCTTTATGAAGGTCTTTCATGAAAAAAATTGAGTTAATTACAAGAAATAGCAAGCTGCCCTTAGTAAAGGTCCTTATAGAAATAATTGAGTTACATGAAAGATTTAGGAATATGTTCACTGCTGATATCACAAAAGGACAACCAATTAGGTTTATCAAAGTCAGAATTATTTAGAAAATAAGTCTCTTAACACTACGTAAATTAAGCAAATAAATTAATAGAAATATTTGCCTACAAAAACGAATGACAATCATAGGATGCAAAAATGTAAAGAAGGCATAATAAGAAATAAATCAATGCATTCATTTTGCTCTTGAGGAAGAGCAAAAACAGAGCTGGTGATGTAGAAGAAATTTATCAATTAAAGAATAATGAGAATTCTTAAAAATGACCTCCCATGTTAAATCAACATAACTATGTGAAGATAAAACTGATAGTAATAAATACAGAAAAAATGCTATGTGCTTTAATAATATTATTATCACTCAGGTTAAGATAAAAGATCATACCTTAACTATCCATCATTTTTTAAAATTTAATAGCATATGGAAACATTTTAAATTTGTATTTTGAATAAGGTGAAATACAGAAATACAATAAAACTACCTGCCATCCAGAAATTAATACAATTTAATACATGTATAAGCCTAGCTGGGCTCCTTTGATACAGTCTCCTTCCCTCCCCCACACTTTGACTTTAAAGGAAGTAGAAAACACCTGTGTCAACATTTGAGTTTTATGATTCTCAATCAACACTTATGAAATGAGAAGACTAATGACACCAGAATACAGAATCATCTCTCCTCTGGAAATACTATAATTGTGCCCACCTCCCCAAGTATTCTCTGTCTCTGTTCTATTACAGGGTCCTATGCATACATCTTATCATCCCAGCCTCCACTAAAAATCTCTGACGGCAGAAGTTGTATCATCTCAGAGGATAGAGCACAATTTATAGAACAGAGTAAAAATTAAATATTCACTTATAAGTGATTGATTGAATGGTGTTAAAAATAAATGTATGCCCAATACAGCTCTAATGTGATCTACGATTATACATCTTTATATATATCAAAGCTGGACTCTGAATTTTTGATTCCTCCTGATCTCACCTGAGCACAGTTGACTAAATGAAGAAACCACTCTGCTCATTTTCCAGATTGTTCCACTTTCACTTGGAGCTGTCTGAAGTATCAGAGAAGGGATTACTATCATGTAAAGTAGTTGTTTAGATGCAGAAAAAAATGTTTGTGGAAAGACTATATAGTTTTGCAAAAAAAAAAAAAAAAAGGATGTACTCCTTTCTCAAAGAAAAATGAGTAGGTTGGCCAATACAAATATTCTTTCCAAAGTGTGCATACATATCTAAACACATAGTGTAATGTAGAATATAAACAGCATCATAGTCTTTGTAATCCAGGGATATAAAAATCAAGTTCTTACCTAGAGTTCTGCATTCAGCTTATTCTCCTACCTCCTAGCTGATGAATCTCTTTCACCTGTAGTTCTTTCCCATAAGCCAATAGTTCTCAGTCACTAGACTGTGAGACATGTAAATGTGAGTACAATGTTCTCTTAGTGAATTCTTTAGAGTTGTTGCATATTGTGTGAGGCATAGAAGATATTCAGCATTTTGTTTAATTACCTGTTATGATTAATCAAGTGAGTACTGTTTGATGGTCACAATTCTTATTGATGAGAAAATTATAATCAGAATCATTTATAATTTCTTGGATATGTAAAAAAAAGTATTTTCAATCTCTGACTTAGCATTTTTTACTAGGAAGAGTAAAATGGAACATGCTGTATCTTTTACTAAAGAAGGTGAGATGACTCATTTATTTAGGAAGATAGGTTTCTTGAAAAACCCACTTAAATTCCTGTGTTTGAGACTGACTACTCAAATAGCCTGAACTACTCAAATGAACATCAAGTAATTATGTAATTCTAGGAGCATTTAAAAAATCTTTTTGCATTTCCTGAAAATTTATGGGGTCATAGAAAAAAATCACATCACGTGTTACATAACAATTTCTGTTTAAAAATCCTCACCTGGCATTTCTTTCTCATTTCCTTCCCACTACACAGCCAAAGGTGTTTGCTTTCTTTCCTTTTTCCTTATCTTCTAATGGCCTCTTTCATGGGTAAGTAAATCCATCAACCACTAAAGAAATGTTAAAGCATACATTCACAGCCTCTTGCTTTCCTACAGTCTATTCTCAATTCAGCAGCCAAAGTGCCTTTAAATCATGAGTCAGATTGTATCACTGCACTACTCCCAGCACTCTGAGGTCTTGCATTTTACTCAGAGCCAATGTTAAGTCCTTACATGGCCTATGAGGCCCTCTGTGTTCTGTACAGTTCTGCCTATAACCTCTCAGAAACTTTTCTTCACCTCGTAATCAATACACTTGAACATAGACAGGATGTCCTCTCTGGAATACCTTCGCCTTAGTCACCATGGTCAAGTCTTTACTCAGAGGTTACTATTTCAACAATGTCTCTCCTGACAACCACAATCAACACTACACTTTGAACAACTTCCCTAATATTTCACTCCTGTACTAACACTTTGATCCTCTACACCCTGTCCTGTTTCCTTTACCCTAGTATTTACCAACTTTTAACATAGTTTTTAATTTATGTAATCTGAAGAATTCATTATTTATTGACTGTAAAAGTTTATATGTGCTTCGAAAAGAATGTATATTATCCAAATGTTATTGATTTTTGTTTCCGTTTACCTATTAATGAGAGAAGTGTGAATACTTAACCTACACGATGGTAAATTTGTCTATTTCCACTTATAGTTTTTTTTTTTTGCTGTCTATAATTTGAGGCTATATCATTGAGTATGTAGAAGTTATGACATCCTGATGAACTGAAACTTTTTCCTGATGAACTGAACCTTTTATTATCTAGTATAGTGATTATGTAGTAATCTTACCATCTAATAAGGCTGTTTGCCTTAATATCTGTTTATCTGATAATACTATAGTTTCAAGAGCTCTCCTGGATAACAATCGCCTAGAATGTTATTTTTCATACTTTGGATTAAATTTTTTTTTTTCAGTGGGAGTGGGGAGCGGATCCTTATATTTAAGGTATGTCTCTTAGAAATAAAATATCATTGTATATTTAAATCCAGCTTTTCTTAAAGTTTTTAATCAGAACATTATATTTGCATTCATTGACTTTACTGATAATAGTTTTAAATAATTTCTACAATTTCATTTCGTTCTTTCTATTTATACAAAGTTTATCCTTCTCTTCTTTTGAATTGAGGTGGGTTTTTTTTCCTGTTTTCATTCTATTTTTTGGCTTCTACTTTGAAAATTATAATTTCTATGTTTAGCTATATCTACCTATTTAATATTTGCTTACTATTCTTTATTGCATCTCAGACCTTCTATCTTTGATTGGTTTCCTTCTTCCTGATGTTTATTCTTTGAAATTGTCTTTACAGTGGATCAGATTTTTAAACCTCTCAGTTGTTGTTCATCTGAAAATGTCTACATTTTGAATCTCTTCTTGAGAGATAGCTTTGAAAGATGAGAATTACACATGGACGGATATCCCACAGTTCACTGAAAGTGGTCTTTCCAACTTTTGCTCCGTTGTTGCTGCTGAGAAATCAGTTATGACTTTAACTGCTCTCCTTTCGTAGGTAATCTTTCCTCTCTGTCTAGCTGATTTTAAGATCTTTTTATCTTTGGTGTTCTTCAGTTTCATGATGATACTATTTTTGAATTTTTTTTTTATATTGGGTTTGATTTTTGATCTGAGGTGTATTGTTTTTCGGCAATTCCAAAAAAAATCTCATTCGTTTTATCCTTGTATATTTGCTTTTTCTTATTTATTTTTTCTTTAATAACTATATTTAAATGTTAGTTAAGCCTTTGCACCAGATCTTCAATGACTTTTAACCTCTTGTGCTGGAAATTCTCTTTGCTCCTCTAACCCTCCCTTCTTCACTTTGCTCTATGTCCTGACACACTGACCTCTATGTCTTGCATCAACAAAGTTCTCTTGACTCTGGCATCATGTGTGTTTGGCCAGTGACACTGCGTGTGGGAGGAGAGAAAGAGGGGTATTTATTTCCCTAGCTGTGTCTTTAGGGAGTTGTGAGTCAGCAGAAGCTGCTGTCTTCTACCAAAGTCTGTAGCTCTTCTCAGATGACCCTTTGCTTTAGCTATAATTACAGTTCTCTCTAGTTTCTCATAACCTCTCTTTTTCATGCTCCTTGAGACATAGAAGTGAAAATGGCTCCCTGCTGTTGTTGACCCTAAGATGCTTCATTATATTTTGTTGGTTTCTTTAATTCTGCCTATCCTGTTTTTATATACCCAGTTAGTAATTTTTATAGACACCTGTTATTTTTTCTCATATTTTAATTCCTTATTTCTTAAAATACAGACATCTAAGAAAATTCCAATATCTGAAGACTTTGTTTTCAGATTCTTCTGGTTCTCATTTCTGCTAATTCTTGATTTATGGTGCCTTGCTTCTTAACATTTCTGGTCCCTTTGTGTGTTTTATGATCTTACATGACAAACTCATTTTTCTTGGAAATTTTATCTTTGAGGTCCAGAGTGGAACATATTTTCTCTAGAGTGGATCTAAACTTTGCTCCCTCCCTGATTGCCTGGCCATTTCCAGCCACTAAAACAGAAGCTCAGGATTTCTAGAGGTTAGCAGTTACCTTTATGATAAGATCTAACTTCAATTCTTGCCCAACTTCCAGGATTTTCTCCTTCCTTCAGCTGTTGGGTACTGTCTAGCCAGCTCAATAATGCATCTAAAAAAATATTTATATTTTTTAAAGAACATTTGGTTGTTTTCATGTGAAGGTACTTTTAAGGTATCCAGTGCTTCAGGCTGTTAGCAACAGAAGTTACATTAAAACAAATTTAATTGTCATGATAATGTATTTTAGAAGAAATGAAATCAAGCTAACAGAAATTACTTAGAAGATTGCCATTGTATTCAAAATATGAGGAAACAGTCTTAGAAATGCTAAATTATGTAAGCTGCAAGAGATGACACGAAAAGAAAGTAGGAAAGATAGGATTCAAATTCACATTTCTCTAATTCCAAAATTTCTAAGCGATAAGATTTCTACTGACCCTGACTTTTTTATATTTTATCAGAATAATATTGCCAAATATATATATATATGTGTGTATGTGCGTGTGTATATACACATACACACATATATATAATTACTTGTACTTTAGGTTCAAGTAAGAGCCATTAAATGCCCAGGCTATCATTATAAAAGTAATGTTAAAAAATAACTCTTATAAGGTACACTAGAGAGAATCAGTATAATGTTATACAGAATTTAACCAATGAATTCTATCATTTTCATTATTAATAAATCAAAGGAATTTATTTCACTTGGCAGGAATGTTCTATAAACAAGCATGGAGGATAAAGAAATCTGTAACTTAAAATAATGAATAGCATGAAAGATAACATGATAAAAACTGGTGATTTCAGCAGAACTATACCTAGACACCATTTTTAAAAAGGAAAAAGTTTTTCTGCATGAGCCCTAAAGTTTCTTTTTGTTCATTTTCCTCATTTCCTATGCTTTTTCTGCCTTTAGTTTATCTACAAGCTCTGCAGAGCTGGGTAAGTCAATAATGTCTTGTGGTGTATTCATTCAATATTACTCTTACAATATTTTATATCTAAGATACAACAGACAAAAAAATAATATGTATGCATTTTACTTAAAGGAACCAAATGAAAGGAATCCTCAGTAGTCTTTATAATACTTTTCAAATTGGATGATATAGGTAACCTCTTAATCTGGTCCCACATATAGTTCTATGTGGCATCCTGAAGTAATTCTACCTATGAGAAATATCTTGAAGCAGTGGTGGTAATTCTTCATATAAAATCATCTATTCAAAAGACAGTGCAATTAAGATTCCAGTAAATTGTTTTAAACAAATTATTATATTTTGACTAGTAATTATATTTTGAAAATATTATAATACTCTGCCATTTCAGATTAATTATAGAGTATAATATATCAGGAATATTTATCACGATTGGAAAAATCCAAATGCTGGTGAGAAATTAGGTCAGTGTGAATGTGGGTCAGTAACTAGTGTCTCTCTCACAAGCACAGACTTATAATGCAAATATCTAATTTGGGGTCTATGACTGTATAAAAAAAATCACTATGATTTTGCTTCTAATTAAAATTTTATATTTTCTATTTTCCTTTCCTTTCTTTTTCTATATTTCTATTTTTTATGACTATAATGTAGTAAAGAATTATGGTAGTTGTTTCTTGATGGTTTCTATTGTATTGTCACTCTACTATCATTAATATCATAGACATTTATTAGCATATAATCAACTTTTAGGGTGTAAAGTTTCAGTTTAATGCAAAAATCCTTGAAACTCTACTTTTTATTTTGAGAGAAATGTTTATATTACAAGATATGTTAAATAACCTGAAGAATATTGTTAGAAAACTAAAGCTACCAGTAGATAATGTCACAATTTTTAAAAAAGAATATTAATATAAGTATATACTAAATAAGCTAAATGTCATTTTTCAGATGTTACCCAGCAACAATCTTTATGAGGTTTTAATTAGAAAATGACTAACATATTGAGAAGGGATGTGCTATTTTATGTACAGGTCTTTAGTTAGTTCCCTTGATATTTACTGTCTCTCTTTCCCTCTGTTCTGTATTCCAGATTAGGGGTTTCCAAATTTTGGACTGTGGATAATAAATTTTTCACTAGAGAAATGAAAATAATTAGCAATGTTTTGGGGTTTGCATTAAGCAATTTTTTGGAATTAAAATATTTTTTCTCGCAACATGATGATAATAAATCATAAATTTATCATTGTTATTCTAATAAAATGTCCAAATTATAAAAAATCATTGCTCTGTAAAATTCCAATATGTGGAGATCACTGAATTACATGATCTTGGGGAGAATCTTTTAGGAAAACAGCATTCTTGACAAACTTGGTAAATTGGAGGTTGGTGATATTCTTGCTCAGGGAAATAATACAAAAAAACAAGAAGAGGTGTTTTGCACTATTCCTGGTACAGAGCAGGCATTCCAAAAATAGTAGCTGACTGAATATCAAATTAATAAAAGTATAATTGTAAATATGAGTGAGTATATTTGAATATGTGTTGCCTGTTCAGAAGTTTTGCACACTGAAATGATTTTGGGAGCTATCTGCCTGACAGCACTATAATGATAAGTACTATAATATGTACCAATGAATACCGAACCATCTAAATACCAATAACCAATACACATCATGAATACTTTCAACAAAATATCTCTGAAGATTTTTCCTTTTAAATCCAGATCAATTACAGTAGAAAAGTCAGGAGATAAAATGACAACAAATAAAACAATTTTATTGAATGTATTTTCCTTTACATAAAATTTATTTTCTAAGCAATGTTATTTTACATGGGAGATCTAAAAATAATTCATCATCAGCTATTTTGCTAGTATCGAATAAAAGCAATGTTTACTAGTATTAAATGGTACAATTCCTAAACCTTTGACCTTGGATGGCATTTTTCTTCTACATTGGCTAGCATTATGCAAATTAGCACTGGTAAAAACATAAAGTTAGACAAATAGAAGCTTTAATAAGACATTATATGTCGATTTGTGATCTAATCTGAAAATAAGATTAGACCTTGTACTTAAATAAGTATCTCTCTGTCCTTGTTAAAATAATAATCAGGTTCTCAATCAGAAAATTGTTATGTATTAGTACGACTTGAAAAGATACTATTTCATAGCTTGTTCATTTTAGTGGAAGTTTAATGTTTAGTAACAAAGAAGCAAAAAAGAAAAGTGATCTCTAAATAGTTTGTATTATGGACAGAATTATGCACCCCCCCCCCATTTATATGTTAAAGCTCTAACCTCGGATACATCAGAATGTGACTGTATTTGAAGACAGGGTGTTTAAAGAGATGATTAAGTTAAAATCAGGCTGTTAAGGTAGGCTTTAATCCAGCCTGACAGATGTCCTTATTAGAAGAGAAAGTCTGGACACACAAAGAGATACCAGGGGCATGTACACGGAGAAAAGACCTTGCGAGAAAAGTGAAGAGGACACAGTGAAAAAGTGGGCATCTGCAAGCCAAGGAGAGATGTCTTGAGAGAAATTAAACTTGCTGTCATCTTGATCTTGAACTTTGAGCCTTCAGAACTGTGAGAAAATAAATTTCTGTTGTTTAGGCCACCCAGTTTGTGGTATTTTGTCATGACACCCCTGGCAAAAGTATACAAACTTTATCTCTACTAATCTTTTGTACTAAAAGATGACTGTTTTATTAACTAAGATTTTATGGTCTGATTACCGCCAAATGAGAAACTGTTTTCTGAGGTTGCCTGTCACTTTGGAATGACATGGGAGACTGATGTGGGTGTAGGTCAAGATTTTTTTAAAATTAGAATCCTGTTTTAATACAAAAGTTTAACTCAATAATCTCTTCCATAATTTTGGAATTTTATATCGATATTAATCAACTTAAAAAATTTTCTGTGGGTATGGATCTTTTTAAATGAAGTATTGCACTGGTCAATCATAATTTTTTCAAACATCAGGAGCAGTAATGATCAATAGGGGTAAATCAAATAGTTATAATGGGAAGTGGGGATAACTTTCTAGGTCTGAATCATAATTGCCCTTTCTATTGAGAAATATCCATCTGGGAAAAATAAAATGAGAATCATTGACCTAGAATGCTTCTATCAGCTTAGCAGTGTTCATTGCAAAGTACTAAAAATGCTCATGTTTACTTATCTTTCACTCAGTTATTGAGAAGTCTCAACTATCTGAATAATAGCTGAGACTATGCAAGGAAGCCAGTAACAAAACAAAATAAAACATCTAAATCTCAGAAAAGCAAAGTTTGTTCTAAGAATCAAATGAGAGTATACATGTAAAGTGCTTATGGGAATACTTGGTGATCAGTGAGCAAATAATAACTGTGAGCTAATTTTGTTGTAGTGTAATATCAATATTTGTAATAATATTTAAATATGAGAAAAAGATTAAATTATATTTATTCTATTTTATTAACAATGGCAAAGTGCATAAAATAGTTAGGAAAACATCCATCAAATATCATTCAACAAAATAGATGCTGAGGCTTAATAACTCAGCTTTAATTAATAAGCTAATAACCAAATGTATTGAGAACGTATGATTACAGGAATTACATAACCATTTACCCCTCACAGTAACCCTACCAGTCAGCACTTCACAGAGGAAGGTATATCTTGCTCCAGGTCATTCACAGCTAGAAAATGGTGGAGCCAGAATTTGAATATAGGCCCTCTTGTTCCAGAGCCCATGCTGTTGCCTGAGGAAATTGAACATTAAAAAAAAAACCAAAAAACAAAAAACTAAAATTTATTGTGCCTATGTAATGCCTATGTGTTATCTTATTTAATCCTCCAGACAACATGGTGAGGGTAACATTTTTCCCCTGGGGAAAATTTCTCATTCCTAATTATGCTGGAAAGTGAAAAGTTTTTGTAATACACAGATACTCAACATGGAGCCTTCTCATTTTAACAACCTGGGGGCAGCATCTTTCACTTAGAGTAGTGTGAATAGTGGCCTCCAGAATTGTGAATCCTGACAACCATGAGTTGGCGTTCACTAGACCAAACTCTCAGCACCTGAGAGCAGTAAATGAGCCATGTTCACTACTATAGCTTCAATTTCAATCAAAGTGCTTGTGACAAATTGGTACTCAATTTGATAAATGTTAAATAAACAAATGCTGACATAAAATTTTGATAACATAAGACCTGAGTTTAAACTACATTGCATTATTTCAGAAGTGTCACCTAAAAATATATGAGTTCATCAACAAGAAAAAGTTACCGTTTTAAACAAAACAAATTAAACCAACTACCACATTGTTTCAAACAGCATTAGTCAACTCTAGTGCTGTAAACTCATATAACAAATAGTATATAATATTATCTATTTTTAGGATGGATAACTCATCAGGACTTGTTAACATTATTATAACACTTGCAGTTTTGTTTATGTTATTACATAGTCTACAATTGTTACAAAAGCCAATGTACAACGTGATAGTTAATATACCATCTCATAAATTTAAAAATTCAAATTTTCTTAGAGCAAAGTTTAAGGAAAAAATTTTAAAATTTGACAAATAAGAATGTTTCTATTTTGGTGGTGGTTGCACTATGAATGCTTCAAATTCTTAGACACGTTTTAGTAAATTCCTTGTACTTTTCCCCACTTCTTTACTAACAGAGCTCCAATTTTGTTTGATGGTGTAAGTCCCTAATTGTTAGAATCCTCCATCTCTTAAACTCTCTTGAATCTCAGGGAGACAATGTGACCCAGTACAAGCTTAAAGTTCTATAAGCTAAAGTCAGTAGGGGCTTCTGGGAAAACTCTTTAAAAGAAGCAGGCCCTGTTGACTTCTTCTGTGTGTCTCTTCCCTTTGCCCTTTCTCTATTTCCTGATTGCAACATGGATATATGGTAGAGATGTCACATGCAATATGCAGGCAATAAGTAGGGCAAAAGCCACATGGCTGGGAAGACAGCTGGAGAAAGCTGGGGTTTCCAGAGGCATTTCTGAGCTACTTCATTGGCCTGATACAACTACTTACAGTGGAAGTAAGTAAGAAAAATAACACATACTGGTTTAAGTCAGATTTGGAGAATTTATATTACTCTAAATTGAATATAATCCAAAGTAATACAAATGTCTTTTAATAATAAATGTATCCAAGCATACACATAAGGTCTGTGAATTCTTTTATTTCACTCCATTAAATATTTATCCAGTAGAAATTTATCAGAGAAATTTGAGCAAGTTCATAGCTTTCGCAATCTGCCTAAGTTGCTCCAGGGATTTCATTTGCTTATTGGCTTGATGAGATCAATTAGCTGTGAGACGTGGAATCTTGCACCATCTTAGAAGAAAATCTTGATCATGATGAGTAAATTAAAGCTAATTTATTTAAAATACTGGCCAGCGTATATTATTTGGGTAATTCTGATAATTTCTCATCAAAATGTATATTTTTTATTAATTTAATCTCTGAGAAGTACAATCTATTATGTTATTAAAACAATTTATCACTTATTAATAGTGAATAAATAAATGGCAGGCAAATTGCCATTTTTACTATTAACCTGTCATAAGTTTTCTCTCACTTATTTGTAGAAGGATATATGTGCAGCTTCTCTTGTAGCCTAATAGCAACAATCTTTTAAAAAATGAACCTATAATGCATAAAAGAAGGACATCGGGCAAAGGTTCAGAAATGACTTTTTTTAAATTGAAAAGTTACGGTCTCTTTAAAAATGGTAACTTTGTTTTCATCTAGAGTCACTACATAAGTGCACTGGTAGAGAGGTATCTTAAAGTCTATTTGGTACATACTTTGAGGGTAAGACTCACAACTTCAGGAAATGTGGTTGTTTCTTCTTAACACAACTCTTATTTTGCAAGCAAGCATCTATTAGAAATTTAAATGGAAATAACCACAATTAAGATACATCTTTTCTCATCTCAATTTGTTTAAAGAAAAGGTAAAGAAATCAGTTTACATTTTCATATTTCACCTAAAAATGTTCTTTGAATTATATATTATATATAAAACCAGTAACATAATTTTAAAGCTTCCACATTTTTTGATACTTTTTGGAAGTTTTTTTATTGCTATGTTTTGATATTTTATCCTGTTTCTAAGATAAACATAAGGTCCTTAGTATCATGCCTATGCTTGTCTCATTGTATTTTTGACTTTAAAATAAATTATCCAGTTAATTTTATCTGCTACTGTCTTTTTAAATAACTCTAGTAAATGTTATGAAACAAATAAATAATCTTTAAAATGACAAATGTTATCAGATCTTTAAAATTCCATTATGACCAAAAATACATAGTTTTGGTCTCAACTACAAAGAACATTATTTACTTTTTCTTTCAAACTTTTAATGCTTTTTTCCTTTTTCTAAGTATCATAGCTAATTTGTAATCTTGGTTAAAGTTGCCTTGGAAAACAATTTTGTTAAACATTTTTATATTTAAATAGATTTACATATTTGGAACTATATATAAACAGTATGAATAAAATATTAAAAAGTTATATTTATGTCCCTAAATTCATTCTAAATCTGAGTTATATTCAGGTGATACTTCTAAATTGTCACCTAATTAGAAAGAGTTGACATTCATCACTTATTTTTATGAATCTAGATGTGCCAAACTGTCTTGGGGATGAGTTAGCTGGAGGCCTCAGTCCATAATCCTAGAATTGACATCTACACTGTCATCACTGTTATAACTTTCTAATGAGGTTAGCATTCCTATATGTGGCAATGATAATCAAATGAAAGATATGCTAAAATATACCCATTAAATTAGGTAAGCTTTTGGAAGAATGATGCTTACAACATGCTCCCAAATTTTGCCAGAGTGTCTGCAAATTTGAAGCACTCAGAGTACATTTTAAATAAATATTAAAATTTATAATTATAAGATATTAAACATTACATCTTATTCAAAATGTATGCATAGAAACACTATTTGAATTCAAAGTTTGCACACATGCATGTATCAAAGAGTCAAAAACTCCAAAGACAGCTCCCAATGGGTTCTTAATAAAAAGAGTGGTCCGTGAATAACGGTTCATTCAACATTGTTTTAACACTGATGAGATGCTGTAGGAACTTAACTCTTGTTTATACCAATTAGCCTGTGGTAAAACTGGTTTTATTTTATGTCATTTTGCTTAAAGTGACAGATCCTATCAATGATGTTAAGTGAAGACTTACTGTACTTGCCATCTCTATGAAACAATGTATTCCTGTGTAACAAATGACATAGATGCTTGACTTTTTATTAGAAAGCTTTTCAAGACCTCTCCAAAGCATGTAAAAAGAATAAATTTGCTCTGTTTTTATGAGAAAGAAATAGAATTACTAGTAAGATGACAGGGAATGAATTTGCCTCAAAGAAAAGAAAACACAAAATAAATAATGAAGTGTTTTTACTATTATGCTCTGTCCTGGAGTTTCATTAGCAGACATGCTGACTTAAATATTTTGTTTGGGAAATATTGGTAGATTTCCCTATTGTATCTTGTAATCTCTTATTGCATGCTTGTCTGTTATTATTCTTAAAGCATTCATATATGTACTGAGATTAAACCTCCTTGAGAAGTCAGCCTTTATCCCCATGTGACTATCATCGAAGGTCAAGAGGGAGTCTTTTTGAAATTCACTTTATAATTTAAGTCATCCTTACCAGCCTTCATCAGGCCCAGAGTAAAGCC
This sequence comes from Cynopterus sphinx, assembly GCA_030015415.1. NCBI lineage: Eukaryota > Metazoa > Chordata > Mammalia > Chiroptera > Pteropodidae > Cynopterus > Cynopterus sphinx. The sequence goes on from CM057387.1 coordinate 83,591,704, forward strand.
TCTAGGGCTGCTTGCAGTATAAACTGGGGCAGTTTGTTAACTGCACAGAGATACAGCTTATGTCTGTTCACCAAACATGCTCTGGCATTGATCTGCATCTGCATGGAGAAAGAGGACCCTTCTTTCAATTAGCAGGAAGATGTCATATGGGCTACTGGATTCTGTTGAAATCTATCCTGGAGGGTTTCTAGAGCTTTTTAAATTCCTCCCAATCTCCACTCTCCTCTCCTTCCAATTTCATTATCCAAATGCATCAGACATTATTTTCAAAAAAGAAAAGTTATAAAAGGATAGATATCTCTGTTTGATGGTTACCAATATTTCAGATATTCAATGAAATTTCATGTCATGTACAAGGCCCTTCAAAATCCAAAGCCTATCAACCTTCCAGCATTCATTTCTATTCTTCCATAACCATAAGTTTGCCTAGAATCTGATTAGGCAAAGCATACAGACAGATCATTCCTCACTTCTCAGAGCAAAGAGTAGGTTTTTTTCTCCTCCACAATTGAGAGTTAGTAATAATAATAAGAAGAATAGTTACAATTTTAAAGTACTCATTGTGTGCTAGGCACCATATTAAGTACTTTATGAGATAAAGTAGTTACTATATTATTTCCATTTTAAAGATGAGTAAACTGAAGCACAAAGAGGGAAAGTAACTTACACAACATTATGTAACTAATAAGCAATAGGGCCAAGATTTGAAGAGTACAGAGTGTGAGAGAGAGAAAATCCAAGATTATCTGTATGCTCACATCCCCGCTCCCCCAAAAAAGTATCAGAAAACTAAAAATCTTAAAAAAATTGTGACTTAATATCATTGATAAATTAATACTTTTGTGTTAGCACACTAGTATTTTCTCATAATGTTATTTTTGAATATTTTATTGGTTTTCTATAATCCATAGAAACAATGTGACAAGTGACTTTCATCACCTATTTTTATAAATCTAGATGTGGCAAAGTGTCTTGGGAGATGAGTTAGAAACAATATCCCATGTATACTGTCTCAAATTTAAACCTTCATATATACTCTCTGTATACTTTGTACTGTCTAGAACATGTCTCATCACCTATTTTTACCTGGTGTTTCATGGTATAACCAAGAACAAAACAAAAATAAAAACTACTTAGAATGTTTATGCAGGGAAATTGGTTATATAGGAGGTGGAGGACTGGGAAGCCCAATGATGGACAATGATCAGCAACAGCAGGAAGCCACTATCAACATGAGAAACAGAGCAAGATGGCATGTTTCTGAAGCCACAGGTGTCAATTTCTTTGACAGAAGCTGAAACAACAGTATGTCTGATTAGTAGGAACCAGAACCATAGAGTAAATACAGCTGTTGCTAGCAAAACTGCTGGAGCCAGAGAAGTGGAAGAGAAATACTCTTGCTTCTCCCTTTCCTCTTTACATCTTCTCTAACCATAATCTCCCATTGATTAGTTCCAGGCATAAACCAGCTAATAAACCATCCCCCTGGAGTACCAAATAAGACAAAGGAAGGGTGAAGATCGGCCCTGAGGACACATAGGCCCAGGCCCTGCACATCTGGCGAAAGCCTCATCCTTAGGCTTTCCTCACAAAGATCTCCCTGCTCCTCTTATATTCACTCACAGAACCATGAAATTTACTTCTCATAATACCTCAAGTATTATTTTTCAATAAAATTAACAATAGTTAATTCTTGCACAGTTATAAACGGGGCAGACACTAAATGTTACCACATTTTCATTTAAACCTACTGACAATCATTACAATCAAGTATGCATTTTTTCTACACAAGAAGTTCTATGAGGGTAAGGTCCATATCTGTCTTGTTTTCTATGAGTAGCCTAGGGTTTAGCATAGGTTGTAACATGTAGTAGGAAACTCACAATATTTTTTACTGAATCATTAAAGTTTCTTGAAATAAATCTGATAAAGAGAATGCTGGGCTAAGTTTCAATTTTTTTTTCATATTAGTCAAAGGCATTTTTATCTGTATTCAGAGAAACTTACTCAAAAGAATCACCAAATTTTACACTCTAACCTGGGACAAGTTAGTATGCTGGATATTTAACAAACAGCCGTGGCGTCTCAGATGATAAATCTGTGCATTAACATTTGAGGGAAGAAAAATGTGAAAATTTGACTGTTCAGAGTCATTCTGAAGCAAATTTTGTATGAAGTTTGTAACTTGTGGGTTTTGTTTCTGTTTAGAAATCATGTTTATTATTAATTCTCATAGCTATGTAAAGCGATCGCAAAATCATTTAATGAAAAAAGATTTCTAAGTCTTAAACAGATTTGATTTTAGTAGATTTTTATTTACTATTGAAAAAGAAAGGCACAACTCTATGATGGACAAGAAGCCTGTGTGGGCAAGGAAGTATGGGAAACACTATCATTTGCCAATTCAACAGCTGTTCCTGTTTCTTTATAAACTAAACCCAAATTTAGCTTGAGAGAATGATGTACTTGGCCCCAGGGTATGAACAATGACTTTTAAAGTAAATCATTGGAATCCAGTTCTTTTCCAGATATCAAGCCTTGTCAGATGTGAGCATGTGAATTGATTCTGGTTTATGGTGGAAGAAGACTATTGAGAGGTTTTGGGGAAAGATATTCCTTCCCAAAAAAAGAAAAGAATCCTTTTTTATGACAAATCCTTTCTTTTAGGGATGCTTTGGACTGAGGAATTCTTTGGAAACTTCATATTCAGAAAGGCCAAGAGAACCAGAGTCCTAAACATCATTAAGCCCGTAAAAAACAAACAGAAAACAAAAACCCTGTGATCTTCCACAATCAGACTTCTTGCTAAACATTTTAAGCCCCTATTTGGCTTATTTTAACTATGAAAGAAAAAAAAAATTACGTATATCCTAGCAAGTAAAATCTGAATAACCTTTAACCAGGAATGTACTTACTTTATAAGAAGAAAAATAAAAGAACTAGGTTTATGATGGACAAGGAATAAATAGTCAGAGTAAATTAACTCTATTTAATGTAAGTTCAGATTGAAATCATGTTCAATAGATTTTTATTACAAAATATTATAAACTAATAAATCCTCCTTGATTAATAGAAATATGTAAACTACACTGACTACTGTGCATTTACTCATTATTTCATAAATATTTATTGATAATATGTCAGGCACAATTCTATTTGATGAGAATACAGAGGTGAACAAAGTAGACAAGATCCTTATCTCTTGAGCTCATTCTAGTAGCTAGGATGTAGAATTAAGCATCATACATACAGCTGGAAACTGTAAGAGCTGTTCTAATCTTTAGACATGGAATAAACTAGAGTGGCTTTTTACTCTATCCTCCTGGGGTTGTGACAAACTCTCCAACCAGAGTGGTAGTAGAAAAATGGGCAACAAATAGTTGATAATGTAAGCATGTGAATCAAGACAAGTTGGAGTTACTCTAACCTGGGCCAATACATTTACTAATTTAAAAATAATGACTCTATTTTTCTTGGCAGAAAGACAAATGCAAAACTGCACCATATAGAGCAGTCTACCATCCAGAACAAGTGAGACAAGTGGGATTCCTAAGGAAAATTACACCAAATAAAAATAAACTCAAAATATAAGATTGTTGATTACAAGAACCAAACTGCCATGTGAGAGGTCTGCAAAACAAATAGTTCAATGGCACAATTTACTCTACAATGACAATAGATGCTGTAGCATAAGAATTTTTTAATGTTCAAAAATACAAAAGAAGTAATATACTTCTGTGTGTGCACATGTGTGTGTATCTAAATTATAGGTAGCTAGCTCAGATGAAACTGAAAGAGAAGGGAATAGAAATTAAATATATAATCACCAAAATAAACATAAGGTCAATAGGAAGTCTGAACAGTAGTAGACTAAAACCAACTAAAGAGAAAATGAGTACAGTATAAGATTGTGCTGAAAAATCACCCCATATGCAGCACGCATACTAAAGAGGGTGAGCAATATAAAAGAAATATTAAGGAGTGTGCATTGTTGCTTGTGTAGAGTTAATATACATAAATGGTATTTTGAAAGGAGAGAATAAGGTAGATGCAGTATTCAAAGTATTAACAAAGATTTTTCCAGAAATAAATAGCTATACAACTTCAAACTAAAAAAGCTCACACTCTCAAAGCAAAATATATAAAAATCAAATCTACACCTGAATGAATTGTAGTGTGAATAGAAAATATTAAACAAAAGTTAAGTTCTTGAAAGTTACCAGGGAGTTGACAGAGAATCAATGATCAGAATGGTAGTAGACTTCTCAGAAGAAAAAATGGTACCTAGAATTAAAATATCTTTAATAGTGGGAAAAGTAAGTGAAAAATTAGAATTTCGTACGTGCTATACTAACTCTCAAGACAGAGCAAAATAAAAGCATTTTCATTAAAAAGTTGAGATTCTTCTGCTTCATAGAATCTTTAAAGGAGGTACTGCAAGAAGAAATTTAAGTTTGGTAGGAAAAGTAGAATGCTAAAAATGGTCAGCAAAAAAATTGATAAAATATATTAGTAAATCTAAACAAGTATTGACCTTAAAAATTAAATAAGAATAAATTGATGGCCTGTAAAGATAATAATGGATCTAAAATGCTCGAAAATAATAGTGTGGAAAATTAGATAAGTTATTCTGTTTTCCTTATTTTTGTTTTGTTTTGTTTCGATCTCAATCAAATCCTACCCTATAGCTTTCTTCTTCCATTTTTATAGGCCATAACTCTTCAATCAATACTTGCCAACCAATCTTTCAAAAATTTTTTATTGTAAATTACTTTCTGTGTTCTTCTCCTCTACTGAATATTTAAGATCATGCTTTCTTTTTAAGCCCCATTTTAAACTCACCCAAATAAACTGATGGTATCAAATCATTTAAAGAGTGCACACAGATATGTTAGAGCTGCCGGGATTGGGAACCACTACTGTATAGGTTCATCTATAGTCTTTGGTTTTTTCAGAACCAAAGATGAATAATGCAGAGAGTAGGAAAGGTGTGCAAATGAGGGAGTGTTGAGTGAAGAGTGAGCAGAGATCACCCTTCCTGTTTTTCAATGCAAGTTTCTTTCTTTGCAGAAGCACAGTTTAGCAGCCAATGAGAATCCCTCTCTTCACAAAATTTGTTCAAGAATTTCCATCTCATGTTTCCGTCTTTCTTTGCCTTCACAGTTAATCTGTGATATGCTTAAGCCGACTGCATCAAGGACTACTAGATAGATTAGAAAATGTTGACATTCAAGTTGGAAGTCAACATTTAATTTTAACTGTATGATGAAACTATGAAAAAAAATATAAGCAATTCTCTAATATTTTGTTTGAATATCAGTGCTATTCTAAATGTTATATATGTATCACATATTGTAATTGTTTGAATTATAATGGATTCAGTTATTTATACTATTTTCTTGCTTTACTCCAAAAAATATTTTAAAAAATTAAAAACAATGGCTTAAGTAGAAATCTATGAAAAAATAGTGATCAGAATACCTGTGCAAAAGTACTATGCAAAAGTCTATGAAAAAATACTCATCAGGAAATCTATGCAAAAATAAAAATTTTTTATTAAAAAAAATTTTGACCCTCGGATTTTTTTAAAAACACATATTAGCAGATCAAAAAATAAATAAAGTAAAATAAATATATGACAGTGTAACAATTTAATTCTGTTTTTGTTATAGCTTAAAAAATGAAATTTAAAACATGACATATATTATCCACACTCCTCTGTTTTACCAAAGGGTATAGTGCTATTAGCCTAATTCTAAATATGTTGCCCAATTAATCACTGTGTATTTTTTTCATTCATATAAATAATATAATTACCAAAATTTTAGAATATCAGTGATGCATCATTTATAACAAATTATTGTAAATTATCCACTATAAGTTCTGAAATGTAATATAACATAGCCTCTGATCCTGAGGGTTTTGTAATCTGGGATAAAAAAAAAAGTTCCATTGGATTTAAGAGATCTTTGGGGCACCAGAATTTATCACAGTTCTAAATCAAACCAGTTGGGACTTTTTATAGTATGATTTCTATAAAACCTGCTCTTTACTATAGCCTTATACATAGTAATATCTTTTTGTGGTTTCTCTTCTTTATAAGAATTATCTCTTCATTAAACATGAAGTTATTTATTACAAAATAATTTTCTAAAAGAGGTAGTAGAGTGCAGCGACAAAGATTATGTGCTCTGGAGTCAGATGGCCCACTTTCAGATAGCAGTTCAAATACTGATTAGCTGAATGATTTGGACAATTACTCGTGCTCTCTGTGCCTCACTTTCCTGACCTATAAAAAATAAAGAATGATAAAAAATATGAAGAAGATTTCTGGAAAGTTGAACAAGTAGAGGAAAAAATTAAAGAGAGCAATTTTGAGGCTCCAGTATCTGGACTCTCTATAATTCCAAAAAGAACAAAAATTGAAAAAAGTTTATAGAATGACAAGGCAATTTTCCAGAATTGAAGACTTGAGCCTCTATGTTGCAAAGGCCCACTATATGATTCTTTTATAATGTTTGATGCTATAGCAAACTTTAAAAAATTTAATTTTAGAAATTTTTTGTTGCTAGTATATAAAAAACCATTGATTTTTGTTTATTAAACTTACATATTTTATTTGTTAACTTTGCTTAGTTTTAATAGTTGCTTTATAGATTCCATCAGGTTTCTATAAAATCAATCATGTCATCTGATTTTACAGAAATATTTTTACTTCTTTTCTAGATCTTATGCCTTAATTTACTGTAGTAGCTAAAACTTCCAGTACAATGTCGAATACAAGTTATGGGAGATGATATTCTTGCCTTGGCCCTATCTTAGGGGCATGCCTTCCACTACTTATTATTAGTTGTGAATTTTCATAGATAGTGTTATTAGATGGAAGGAGTTCTTTTATCTTCCAGAATTGCTAAAGATTTTTATGATGAAAATGTATTAAATTTTGTCAAATGTTTTTCCTGCATTTATTGTGATTATATAATTTTTCTCTTTTAGTTAGTTAATATAGTGAATTACATTGATTTTTGAGTGTTAAGTCTCAGATAAACCTCCCTCACGATGTATTCTCATTTTTATATATAAAAAGATTCAATTTGCTAACAATTTATTAAGGGTTTTTGTATCTATTCCCTAGTGAGATAGTATTCTTATAATATATTCTACTATTCTTATAACATAAAGTTTTGGTATCAGGATTAGTTAGGAAGTGTTTCCTCTTCCAGTAGTTTTTTGAAAGAGACTGTTTAATACTGCTAGTATTACTTCCTTTAATACTTGAAAGAATTCATCAATAAAATGATCTCATTAAAAAGGCAAAATCTGATTCTATCTGTTCATAAGATACCTTTTAAATATAAAAACATGGGTACATTGAAAAGTAAACGGATAGAAAATGATATATCATGTAAATAGTAAAGATAAGAAAGCTGGTGGGACTAGAGTAATATCAGGAAAAGTAAAATACAAGAGAAAATTTGTAGCCAGTGACAAAGAGAGACTTTTGATAATGATAAACGGGATAGTTCATCAGGAACAAGTAAAAATCCTAACCATGTATGAACTGAATATGTGAGCTTCAAAATGCATGAAGTAAAAACTGACAGAATAGGAGAGAAAAATAGAGAATTCTATGATTATATTTGCAAAATTCTATACTTCTCTCTCAGCAGCTGAATAGGTGGAGAGAAAATCAATAAGAATATAGATCTGAACATTGCTCTCAGTCACCTTAACCTTGTTGACATTTATGGAATTCTACACCCAACAACTGCAGAATATATATTCTTTTGAATTGCACATGGGCATATTTCAAAATATATCAAATATAGGGCACTGAAAAATACAACCTTTCAAAACAAAAATTTTTTCTCTAAGCCTTGCTTTAGCAACATCTCAGAAATTTGATTTATCTTAATTTTCATTTAGTGTAAAATATTTTCTAATTTTTTCGGTAGTTTTTTTTCACCCACAGGTTATTTTTAAATATGTTTTTTCACTTAAAATATTTGGGGATTTCCTAGTTTAAAAAAATTAATTTCTAATTTAATTTTGCAGTCATCAGAGAGCATACCCCATAGGCCAACACAGAGGTTACTTGGCCTTCTTCCCAAACAAAGTAATATGGGGAGGTTTCAAACAATTACACAATTTTGAGTTTATGCCCATGGTTTACAACTATAATCTAATTTTATTCCTTTAACCTGTCAAGTAGAGAGCAAAGAATTTTAGAGTAACATTAGAACAAAGAGATAGTTGCGGGTATTTTAGATGTACCCACCTCTTGGTCTAACAAGAAGCAAAAATTTCCTATGGCTAATCAGTCATAAGACAAATTGCTAATAACTAAGAGAGAAGGACTGAACTGCAGAAAAGTGTGGACTATATTCCTAGAAAAACAGCTTGAGGGAAATGAGCTGGATAGAAATATCTGTTGTCCAACAACAGAGGCACAAAGAAATCACCTCTACAGGCCTTTTTTTTTTTTTTTTTCCAAAATTATACCTATACCCCCAAGAGAAGCAAGCAAATGAACATCCTCCACCTAGATAACATTGATAGGAGATGACTTGTGGTGACTGTAACTGTCAACTCAAGTCTTGGCTAGGGGCCAGATAAGCAAGAGGCACTTGCCGTTCATCTCTCTCTTCCATGACCTAACATGTAAGAGAATATTTAGACTAGGAGGAGTTGAGAAAGAGCACATCATTCACCTTATCTATTGAAGACAGATGTGGCTGGTTCTAGAAAAAGAGAGAGAATAATGTGGCCTTCTGGTTGAGTTTTAAACTAGACTGAAAATGTAAATATTGAAAAGATGAGAACATTATGGAATCTTCCAAAAAATGTTTTTATGGGGCAGGAAAGGCAGAGTGGGATTAAGGTTGGGGAGAACCCAAACTGATGTTTGAGTTCCATTGAATTATGAGAGTTCATAAGTAGAATTAATTATAAAAAAATTTAATATACAAGCTATGAAAAGATTAACAAAAACGATGTAGGAATATGAAAAAAAGAGGATTGATATAGAGGAAAATAGTGCTTATGATTTTAAATACAAGCACATGATCTATTAAGAGGGATAATAGCAAATCACTCATTTTTACAAGGCATTTCACTGAGATTTTATGGATACTATTTCAATAATATTCAGCAACATCATTTTACTTACTGAACAGATGAAAACATGAAAACTCAGAAAGCTGAAGTAATGAAGTAATTAAACCTTAAGTTGGAAATGGTGAAACTGGTATTTGAATAGTCATGTGACAGATTTTAATCTTTGCCCTTTGTCACCATATATTATTTCTGTACATAATTTAGAAAGACACATTCCAAATTGGGATTAATATGGTATTAAGCACTCTGTTGCTTATTTAATTTGTGGATATTTTAAAACAAATAATGAACCAAGGTAGACCCTGTGTCTCTAATATACAAGATTTACTTTCTTTTCTTATAGAGTTTATATATGATATACAGCTCTCTATCTTAAGGGTTGATTTAACACCATGCCACCATCAAGTTCACTAACTGAACTGGAAGCTCACCATTTCAGGACCACCCTAGAACTAACATTTTAATATAACAGTTTAAAATAAAACTTATCCTGAGGGCTAATGCTGGAGAGGTAAAGGACTAATTCAGGATAAGTTGTGGTTCTTTTGGTATAACATATCAGTTATTGGCAGCTTTCAAAGCCAGTAAACATGTCAAACTGTCCAATGAGGCATTATTACAATTATTAACAAAAGAAATTTAATGTAATCTACCACAAAGGGAATCACATTATCATCCAATATATCAGGTTCTTGCTTCATAGGTTGAGACTTGCCACTTAAAATCTGCATAAAAAAATTAAAAAATTTAAGTATTACTATCACACTATGTTAAACTTAGAAAATATACTTTTTCCTTTAAGAATTACATAATTGATGTGATAGTGAATAATTTGCTTGCTAATAAAAAAAGAAATGACATATAATTTAAAAGTCTTTGAGATTTATATTACAATTACATTAAATTATCTTTTAACATATTTGTCTTCTAATGTAGATACACTTACACTAATGTTAAGAATGGAGGGCAAAATTTTTTATCTCTGTGTTTAACAATCTTGGGTGCAGGCATACCTTCCTGCTCCTATGTTAAACAGCACCATAATAAGCAACAGCAACCCGTTATAGGAGATAACATTGGAAGATGAGAATATGAACTATCTAAAATTAAAATCATTTACTAAAATTAAATAGTTAACTAAATAGTTTATATATTAAGCCTATCAGCTTACTCATCAGAGAGATTCAAGACACTTGTCTACCTGTGTCCAATGATTCAAAGTTATTATGTATAAACTGTCCAAACCCAACCAGTTCTCTTCCTTGCAAGATCAATCTTAAAATTATCCAATCCAAGCCCTAAAATTAGATAAGTATTTTCCCAAGACTTCTCTATTCTATACTATTGAGACTCTGCCAGATGGTCTTCTTCTTTATTGCACTAGGTTGAGTACACTAAGGCTTGATCAACAAGACTTTTGGATGCTCCTTTGGAAAGTTGACATTAAGCAATATTTGGAAGCTCCAGTGAGATCTAGTCAAGATATTCTTACTGCTGTGGCTCAAAACCCCTGACAGGGAAGAAGTTCTGTGCCTTTTATTTCCTTCAATCTCCCACTCAGGGGTGTCTCAAATTGTGATATTGAGGAAGGTTCTTCATTAAATTTAAGCTCTGATTTCTTTTCAAGAGCTTTCAAATGCCAGATTTTACTTGGTCTAGGAATTCTTTGATTATCTGATCAAATTTTTAAGGGAAAATGATAATACAACTAACAATGCCACCACTGTTCTCATTATTAGTCCTTGTCGTTTTTCATGGTGAGTCTATTTTTAACAAGGAGTTTATTAAAAGAAAATATATGTTTGATAAGTCCATATTAAGTCTATTTTAGGGCCTCAAAACAAACAAATTTAGAGAATTGTCAGACTGGCATTTTTTGGAATAACTTTGCCTTGGTTCACCTTTTCAAAACATACAATAACTTTTCTTAGTCTTGTCTTTGTTTGCTTGAGCATTGTTTTACTTGGTTTTAGCTGCCTGGAACTGGGGATTATATTGGGTCTCCATTTGGTGTTGACTGATGTTTGGCGGGTTCTGAAGACAGACATTAGTATGTTATTTTTACTGGCCATCGCAGTTCTCATGAAGTTTTCAGTATTTGGCCCTCTGCTTAAACAAATGATGTTTTCTTCACTTTGTGGGTCATATGCATATCTTTCTATTTGGAATGATTTTGTCCAGAAAAATCTAAAGTTGCGGTGACTATTTGAAAAAACTTTCACATTAACAATCATATTTATTTGATAGGTACCTTAGAATAAAAAAAAGAGAGAGAAACTCCCCATGAATAGATTCTCTGTCTTGTCTGTTTAGAAATTAAGTCCTTGTATAGACTATAGTAGTTCCCCTTAATTTTGTTTGAAGGTAGCTTTCTCCTTTTCTCCATTTTTCCTTCCCCATCTTTTCCTTTTATTCTTGGGAACCTATAGAGGTCAATTGATCATAACTTTTTGGTATTTAAATATAAGATTTATGTTAAAACAATTTCAAGCAATGTTTCTGATATTTTGGAGGAGCTGGTGTGATTAAATTTAAGCTTAAACACAAACTTACATCTTCTCTCTGATTTGATCACTATGTAAAATTAGTGTCAGCACAATATTTCAAATAAAATAAGTTTTGGTTTATTATTTCATGATTCAAACTTTGTATAATTCTTATCCCAATAACAGTTCCTGTGAATTATTGTTTCCACAAAGCTTTAAAATTTCAAAAGCATAAAATTGTATTCAACTAAATGACACAATAAATTGGGTATTGTTAAAATGGTTTAGTGAAATGAATTCTTTTAATGTTATCATGTTACCAACCATTAGTTCTTAATAGATGGTTTAAATTATAACTTCTAGATCTTTATTCAACTTAAAACATTTGGCTATTATTAAAATGAGTTAATTAATAAATGCTCTTTGACGACTTGCACAATTTCTAAGAAAAAAACCTTGATTTTATATTACCTAGGACTCCCTTTTATCCAGAAAAACAAAAGTTAATTATTTTAGGTGGTAATTAATATAAATGAGATAATGTTAGCTATAATACAGAGAAGCAAAAATACACATGATATTGATAGACATAGTTTCTCTGTGTCTAAAGAAAACTGTAAAGTTTATTAATATAATAAATTAAATAATATATATTATTTGATATGCAGATTGATTTGCTTATCTTTCAAAGCTAAAGATGAGATTTTGCTTCATTATACATTTACATGGTTATATATATTTTATATGTCTAAACACACACATACATTTTAATATTACTTTAAATATTTATAATTAATAAAAAAACAATAAAAGACAAATTTGAAGACACAGATGCTTGTAAAATGTCTGAAATTGTGGTTTGCCTAGAGTTTTTGTACCTATGAATAGTAAATTGAAAGAAATATATAAATTGTCTTCCAAAATTTTATTTTTGGCCCAATATTAGTAGATTTATTTCTAATGCAATATATTTATAAATCAGTTACTGCAAAGTATTACATGCAAGATGCAGAGAAATAAATTTCGAATTGGGGTTCTTTTTGTAAAATGTCTAAGTTTTTTTCTATTTAGGTAAAATCATTTCTTTTTATCACTCAAAAATATTTTATTAACCCATGCACTTTTTGATTTCTGAATCATTTTATCAAAAATATTCTTATTTTTGAAAGAAAAGTAAGTCTCCAAATCATCTTATTTATGTTATTTGATAATCAAATATTGCCTATAATTACTTCAGAGATATCATGACTTATGTCACTTTTTTGCTCCACTAACAATCTTTATTGATTTTATCTTTTCCAAATTCAAGTTCCAACTCAGAATAAAACTATTAAGATTTCATTTGAGCCCAAATTATCTTTGCTCCTTTATATTACAAATAAAAAGATAATAGAAATAATATCATGGTTGATTCTCCAAATTTTAATTAACTCAAAATTATAGTTATTTCATTTATGAAGCTTAGAATTTTTTTAAAAAATGACAAATCAAAAAAAAAAATCCAGTCCTCAACTTAGATATAAATACAAATATCAGTTTTAATGATTGTGTATTTCTCAGAAATATACTTATATATATGATAAAAAGAACAATGTAAGATGACTATAAAATGATTTCATTTCTGGTTACTAGTTTCTTTACTCTTTCTAATCAGGGACGATCATAATGCCCACTATTTCACAAATTAAAAAGTTCACTCTATTTATAACATGTTATTCCACGGCAATCATGGAATACACCTTTAAAAATTAATTATGTGTTATGCCTAAATAGAGAATTTCAATCTCTACCATTATGATGATGTTCTGGGTATTTCATCATCTGGAAAAAACATCTCCCTTGAGACAGTGAAAGAGACATTATCGGGTAGTGTTAACTACAAACAATGGTCAAAACCTACAGTCTTGTTCCACAGTTCTATATTCTTTATGGGGACCTCAAGCTGAAGACTTTAAGGAATTCTTGAGAAGCACAAACTTTGAGGGCGTGATAAAGTGTATGATAAAGATCTTCAGATGAGGTAGATGACTATATAAATTGACAGCTTACACCCAAGGTGTTCAAATAAAGATGACAACTACATTAAGTAACAGCTTCCACCCAATATCTACAGAACAAAATCCAGGGATCTAGAGTCACAGAATGTCCTCCCTTAATCCACATGCTTCTGTTTTTTGTTTTTGTCTTTAATTTTCCTAGCTATTTTACTTCTTCTTTACTGTCTTAAAGTTCTGGATTTAACAATAGAAACAATAGAAACAATAGAAACAGACTCAGGGAAGAACTAAAAAATTTTAATTTAAAGACTTAAAATCATTAAAGACATTTGTCCAGTAGTTTAAAATCTATCCCCAACACACAATATAAAACAGATACTACCACAAAAACCCCACTATCTAGATGATTTGGACAACCTACTGTAGAGAAGAGAAAGTGAGGGAAAAGAGAAAGAGAGGGAAGGTGAAAGAGAAAGAGAGAGGAGAGAAGGGAAGAGAGAATGTTCCCCAACTAATAGAAAGTCACTGTAACCTTTATGTCAAAGAACAAGACAAGGGCAATAGGAGAGAAAAAAATTAGAGTCTAATTTCATTCATAAACATAGTTTAAATATCATGAATAAAATATTAGCAAATGAAAACCAGTCAGATATAAATATTTATAACTTTTATGATCAATATAAGTTTATTACAAAAATGCATGGTTAGTTTAACTTTAGACAGTCTATTATTATAATTTTCCCAATGAACATATTAAAGGAGAAAACCATATGATTACTTCAAAAGCTGCAAAAAAAATTTATATGAATTTCAACTCTGAGTTTTCCATACGTCAGAAAATTAGGAATACCAAGATTTCTTTAATGCAAGAAAGGTTACCTTTAGCACACATCATACTTAATGACATCAGAAATATTTTCTTTATAGCCAGAAACAACAAATAAATAAACAACGATAATGAATACACACACACACACACAAATGCACACACAATCTCCACTATCAGTATTTGTATTTAATGTTGTACTGGAGCTCCTCACAGCCTACAATAAGAAAACAAATGAGTTAAAGATTCAAAAAGTCTTTAGATAATCACAGTCTTTCTTCCTCTTACAAAATGTATATCTGATATGGTGTGTGTGTGTGTGTGTGTGTGTGTGTGTGTGTGTGTGTGTGTGTCTGTAAGATGTTTTTATTTATCTTTTTAGTTAAGGCAAAAATATTTTGCAGTTTAAATGAACTTTACCCCTCCTTTTGCCTAAGAAGAATGCGAGCATCCTAACAGAAGAAACTGTCATATGCCAGGAGCAGAAAAAGTATTCAACATATTTAGAGCAGAACAGAATTGAATAGAATCATATATGCAATTACACAGCCTGTAAACATAAATCCAGCTATTCTTTTCTATTCTTTTCAAAAGAAATGCATAACTTTGTGCTTTTTCTAGGTAGTATTGAATTTATGCATGTAGTTCTTTCAAATCAGGAAGTTGGTTCAGCATTCATTCATTCTTTTCAACTCATTCAATGAATATGTCCCAAAAAAAGCCTACCACTTAAAATGATGAATTAATCCAACATGTAAGAAAACTTTTTATAATCTATTTTATAACATGTGCATAGATTGTGGTTAAAACTGATATACACTGTTCTCATTTTTACTAATTTAATACCCTCTATTGGATTATTTCAATTAATATGTTGTCAATAATATCATTTTTAATAGAGATATAATTGACACATGACATTGTCTAAGTTTAAGGTATACAGTGTATTGATTTGATACATTTATGTATTACAGTATGATTACCACCCATAATATTAGCTATCACCTTCATCAGGACACATATTTAACATTTCTTTTTGGTGGAGAGAAATTTAAGATCTCGTCTCTTACCAATCTTGAGTATATAATACAATATTGTTGACTATAATCACTATGTTGTACATTAGATATCTAGAAATTATTTGTCTTCTAACTGCAAGTTTATATCCTTTGACCAACATTCCTCAATTCTCCCATCAGGCCATCCCTGGTAACCACCATTCTACTCTGTGTGAGTTTGCTGTTCTTAGATTCCATATGTATGTGAGATCATATAGTATTTGTCTTCCTCTATCTGACTTATTTCCCTTAGCATAATGGCCTTAAGGTCTGTCCATGTCACAAACAGCAGGATTTCCTTTCTTTGTCATGACTGAGAAATCTCCTTATATTGCTGAACACTTAGGAACACTTAGGTTGTTTCTTTATCTAGGCTATTGTAAATAACTTGTTAAAATGGCTATCATCAAGAGGCAACAGATGCAGAAAAAAAGGGAAACCTTGAAAACAGGATATTGGAAAGGTAACTGCACTTCTATCTTTACTGCAACACTATTCATAGTAGCCATAATAAGATACATATGAAAAAGAAATAGTAAAGCATGATGTATATCTAATTTTAATATTTCTTTAATTACATTAGTTTCATAGGAACTGGATGGATATTGTTGACCTGTGCACACACACTATCAACTTTTTGGCTGTCTTCCTTGAGCAAACATTATATTTTTCTCTGGATTGTTATTTTAAAAATCTGGAAGTGAAAAAAAATACATTAAAATGCTGCTGGTAAAATAAATTCCAGTAGGAAACAAATTCAAATCATTTTCATTACATAAGTATTTTGGGTGAACACAAAGATAAAAAAATTTAGTCAATTTTTTTCAAAAGTACAGTTATATTACTTGGTTATCCATAACATTTATGCTATTAGCTCTGATTTCTGCTTTTTTGATCTTCTCTTTATTATTTTAGATTCTTATAATTACTGCTTTATCTCATTAATTCAATGCATGAAAATGATTATTTCTATAATTAATTAAAAGTAATTTTAATATTCTTTTCCTTTTAGTCTTTTAGTAATTAAGAATTAATCATATTCACTAAGCTTAAAGCAAACACTAAAGTTATTTTATATACTTGAATGTCAGACACTTCCCACTCCTCAGTTTTCCTCTTCAGTCAAGTTTTCTTCTATGTTTACTTCAATCTCCAGTCAAGTCTCTGCCTATACTGTTAGATTCAATGGCCTCCTGTGATCATCCTTAATCTTAAAAATCACAATCTGCCATGTTCCCAGAGGCTGAAATGATAGTAGTTGTATTGCAATAATTACAAAGTATTTTAGAAGAGGTGGTTACAGAAATTACAGGAATTCTTAGATTGGTAGAGAGGCTTGCTTTTATCCCTCAACCAGAAAACAAAAAAGACATGTTTCAATAAAACCATAAGTTAGGTATGTAGACCAACCTTCTCCCATAATCAAGAGGTATTTTTAGGATTCAGAGCATAGATGAAAACTGTAGCAGAACAGCTGGACTACATGGAAAAACAGATGCAACGTCGTTAAATGGCAATCAAAAATCTTTGCAGAGCACACAGTGAGTACAAAGCTTGTTCGTTAAAGCAGACTCTGCAAACAGACTCTTTAGGCACACTTCCTGTTTTTTTCACTCACTTATTCTCTGTTTTCATATCTGGAAAAATGTGTATCAATACTATTTATCTGATTTTACCATTATAAGAATTAAATGTGTTAAAATATAAAAAGTATTTAGAGCAGTACATCACACATTGCAAGTACCTCCAAAATATTATTACTAAATATTAACTTTTATGCCACTAAGTATATATGAGTTAAATCCTCCTGTTATACTGTAAAGACTCTCAAACTGAATCACAGAAAAATGTCCAATGGTCCACTATTTATTAAGGCCACATTCAGAACAAAAAAAGTTTACAAGTAAAGTATTAAAAAAAAGATATATTAGCAAACATGAACAATAAGAAAAAAAATCAAGATAATATTAAAAAATTGAAAATCAAATAGCTTTAAATTGGATCGAGATGGTGATTTAATTTTGATAAATGGTATATATAGTCCACCAGCATGAATGTAACAATAAGAGAATTAACATGTAATCTCCAACTATGTTATAAATACAGAAAATTTAAATAAAGGGTATAATAATAAAAGATAAAATCATTTTTATAGAAATATTTTTTTTAAGACAAGTCAAAAATATAAATAATGAATGACATTGTATAATATGTTACTATTAATTTAATAGCTGCATGTCAAACATGGTGCTTTATGAAAACTTTATATTTAATAATGGAAGATTAAAAAATATTGATCAGATATTATTCCACAAAGAAAGCCCTAACAAATGTTCAAAAGCACATAAATGCTCTAGTTTTGTGACTTTATTGCATGAAAATTATAAAGTAATAATACAAAGTAAAAAAGAAAAAAACTCAGCTATTTGGAAATTATAAAAATACTCTAACTTTTAGGCTAGAGAAAAAATTAAAACTGGAACTTGAAACTATTAAGCAAAATTATAGCCTTAACATTATGCATTTATTCATTAACCCATATATATTTATTACTCTAGTCACTGAGGTTACAGTGATGAACAAAACAAACACAGTTCCTATTTGAGTGGAGCTTACCATCTTAGTTGGGGAAGAGAGAGGCACTCACTTACTTTCTCACTCAATAAACCAGTAAGTTATCAAATCACTGAAGGAAAAAAAGAATACAAAATGAGAACAAAATACAATAATAAATAAAACAGTGATTTGGAGCACCAAAAGATGTAAAAGTAAAAAAATAAACGTGAAACATCTTCTTAGAAAATAAAAACCAGTAGAGTAGAATTTTATGTAGTAATTACATTTCAAAATCAATTAAAAGTATGTTAAATTAAGAATGAATGATATAGAAAATGTAATAGATGTAAAGAAATACTTAGCACTCAGTTAATTATAATTTTAACAAATATTTATAGATCATAAAATATATTCCAGGTACTGTGCTAAGTGTTGGAGATAAAATATTGAACAAAACTGACTGTTTTCTTTCCTTATATAGTTCAAAGTCTAGTTTAGGAGCTACAAAAACTACCCAAGGAAGTAAAATATAATGTGATATGTGCTCACAGGATGGAAAGAAGCAATGGGTGCTATGGGCATATCTGAGTGGCCACTCACCCTGTCTTTTCAGTTCAAGGAAGGGTTATAGGAAGCAATGCATGAGATCTTTGCCAGAGGAACAGCTTGTGAAAAGTCTGTAATGTTAGGGAGAACACATTTTATTAGATTATCTAAACAAGATTCAGACAGCCTATTGCAGAGGAAAGAAAAATATTTAAAAAGAAAAAAATAGGCTGTACTGGGAACAGAGGTCAGTCAAAAAGTCTTGTAAATCACGATGAAAGTTTTAGATTTTAACCTTAGGTCAACAGGGAGCCTTTGGAATGACTTGAGTAGGAGACACACATGGTCAGACTTAAGAATAAGATAAACACACTGGCTAGCTACAGAGTCAAAAACAGATTGTGAAGCTGTTTATTGTGAGTTTATTTATGAAGCAGTCAGCTAGAGTGTAGTAAGTTACAAAAGTAGAGATTAGAATTTTAGGGGAAGGTGATGGCCGAAGTCTAAACAATGTACTATTACCTGTTTTAACAGAGCTAACTTTATTGAAGATTATCTGACATCAGTTAAGTTTAATAATAAAATGGTATCTTCTCTCCCATTTTTGGCTACTTTGTCAAAAAAATCTTTCTGGGCATTATAGAGAGGGGAAAGAAGGGAGACTGCCAGGGCAGGATTTTGGCAATCCAGAGTCCCTAGCCATAATGTATCACAAAGAACTAAACATCATCACACTCCCCAAATCATCAAACTAACATGAAACTCAAAAATGATTATTATTGCCACAAGACAGAGTTTGTGTAAATGAGAAGAGATTAGGTTCTATGACAAAACTCAGGAATTTAAATAATTAAGAAATTTTAGTTAACAGAGTGTGAAGATTGAAAGGTAGTCTAGAAAACAAGGAGCAAAATGAGCAAGACATGGTATCATGTAAAACAGAAAAAAGGATTTCATAAAAGTTATGGTCACTGTCGCCATTAGTGACCTTGACAAGAGCAAGTTCAGTGGAGTGATAAAGACAGAAATTCACACTGCAAAAGATTAAGATGTAACAAGGTTTTGAGAAGTGCAAGCAATCAATGTACACAATTCCCTCAAAGGGAGTGATTTTTGAAGCATATAACTCAGGAACCAGAAAGCAAAAGGGTGGCAAATTTGGCTACATCACTATAAAGCAATTTGTAAGATAAATGCAAAATATTTATAATACATATTTATATATTTATAAATAGTTCTTAGAAACATAAAGAGATTAAAAAATGCAAATAGGCAATTAATAGAAAGAAATAGCCAATAAATACTTGAGAAAGTGCTAATAACATTACTGAAAAAATAAAGCAATTAAGCATAATATTCAGCTTTTAGATTAACCAAAATTAGTTATTAATAACAAAGTAACAGTGGCAAGTAAAGGTAAATGCAACTGTTAATAAGTTAGTAATTTTTAAAGACATTTTTTCTAAAGCAATTTGTCAGTAACTATCAAGCATTTAAACACTGAAATCCAATAATCCACCAAGAGCAATCCTATAAATCTACCCTATAGAAATATGTGCTAAATTCACTATTGTCTGGAATAGCATAAAACTGAAAAAAGTCCATGGTAGAAAAGTGGTTACTCCTTTTAAGAAGGTTTGCTGTGAACAGGAGAAGAGGAAATAGATGATAGATACAGAGGACAGGTGGACAAGTTGTTTGTTTGGAAAGGGACACTTGTGGAAGTTTAAATGAGGAAGTAAAGGAACAATAAAGAGAAATATTGAAATACAGAGGCTGGATAACAGATCAAGGTAGAAGTCAATGTAATTCCTAGCATGAGCAGAAGAGTAACTTTTTAGGAACTGTGATGTAAGAGGAAAGCGAAGAGAATAGGTACACAAGCCAGTATGATTAAAGATTTGGTGAAAGGTCTCACATCTGGGGTGTCTATATTCTCTATGATTTAAGAAGCAAAGTAGGTTAGTAGAGATTTGGAGGAGATATAGTCAAGTAAAATTTTTTGGATGTAAAAAGAGTAAGAAATAGTGTATACAATAGAGAATTATTGTAAAATATAGAAATATTAACTCTCATCTATGGCCATGCCACCCTGAACAAGCCTGATCCCATCTGATCTCAGAAGCTAAGCAGGGTCGAGCCTGGTTAGTACTTGGTTGGGAGACCACCTAGGAAGACCAGGTTCTGTAGGAGTAAAAAATTAGAAAACAAGGAATTGTAAACTGACAAGGTCCTTGCAATCTGTGCGGTCAACCAGGGGTTGCCTCACCTAATGAATAAACAAACAAACAAACAAACAAACAAACAAACAAACAAATAAATAGTAATGCTAATGGCATTGATTTAAAGGGTAATTTACTTTTATCAACAGTTAGTAAAGACAGAGAAGGACAAAGAGAAAGGAATTGGAGAGACAGTGGTCTAAGTAATACATTAGGACCTCAAAACTAGATCAAAAATAGGGACGGAACAATTGATAGAAAGTGAAGAATTCTCGTAGGAATGGAATCTCGATATATTTGAAGGATAAAGTGATAGGCTGAGTGACTGATCTTAGAGAAGGGCAGGTTGTGGAGAGTGAGGTATTTAAGTAAATTTATAAAGAGTTTATATTTCAAGCTGATAATAAAATCCAAGATATGACTAACATGCTCCTTGAAAGACATAGTATATTAAATAACAAAAACTGTCAATCTTAATTAATAGTATAATTTGCAGTCAAAACAAAATTTCTATGTAACTGAAACTGTTGTCAAAGTGGTTATTATAATACCTTTTGAAAAGAACAAATGGGTTTTTTAAATAGATTTAGGTTTAAATAAATTTAGGTTTACAGTAAAATTGAGCACAGAGCTCCAATATACACCTTGCTTTCCTCCAACCCACAGTCTCCCCCACTATCCACGTCCCACACCTGGATGGTATATTTGTTACAACTGATGAGTCTATGTTGATATATTATTACCATGCAAAGTCCATAGCTTACATTAGGTTTCATTCTTGGTATTGCACAATATATGGGTTTTAATAAATATATAATACATATATTAGCATGTATGTATTACTATATAAATCTATATATAAATATATACTACATGTATGTATCAACCATTATGGTCTCATGAAGAATAGTTTCATTGTTGTAAAATGTTCTGCTCATTGATCCTTTCCTGCACCTCTCCCATAGCTTGACAACTACTGACTTTTCACTGTTTCCATAATTTTGCTATGTCCACAGGTCATACAGTTGGACTCATACAGTATGAAGCTTTTTCATATTTGCTCCTTCTATTTCATAATATGTATTTAAGCTTCTTCCATGTATATTAATGGCTTGATGGTTCATTTATTTTTAGCACTGAATAATATTTCATTCTCTGGATGTACCATGATTTATCCATCACCTACTGAAAAATGTCTTGGTTGCTCCCAAGTTTCAGTAATTATGAATAAAGCTGTCATAAACATCATGTACAGGCTTCCGTGTGAATATAAGTTTTGAACTTTGGTGGGTTTATATCAAAGAGTCTGTTTACTGGGTCATATGGTGAGAGTATGTTTAGTTTTGTAAGAAACTGCCATACTGTTTTTCAGAGTGGCTATTTATTTTGCATTCCTATCAGCAATGAATGATAGTTCCATTTGCTCCACAATTTCACCAGCATTTGGTGTGTGTTAGTGTTTTTGGATTTTCGCCATTCTAATAGATGGGTAGTGGTATCTTGTTTTAATTTGCAGTTCCCTACTGATACATGCTGTTGAGCATATTTTCATATGCTTATTTGCCATTTGCATGCCTTTTCTGTGAGGTATCTTTTAAGATACTTTGCCCATTTTGTGATCAGGCCATTCATTTTCTTATTGGTGAGTTTTAAATGTTCTTTGTATATTTTCAAAAATAGTCTTTTATCAGATAGGTCTTTTGCAAATATTATCTTCCATTCTATGGCTTGCCTTCTCATATCCTGACAGTGTCTTTTGCATAGCAGAAGTTTTTAATTTTAATGAAATCAGATTATTTCTTTTATGCATCATGCCTTTGATGATATACATAAAAAGTCATCACCAAACCTAGATCATCTAGATTTTATCCTATGTTACCTCCTAGGAGTTTATAGTTTTTTAATTTACATTTTACTGTATTATAAATTTTGAGCTAATTTTTGCAAAGTGTGTAAGATCTGTGTCTAGATTTATTTTATTGCATGTGGATATCCAGTTGTTCTAAAACTATTTGTTGAAGAGACTTTTTTTTCTACATTGCTTTGTTGTCAAAAATCAGTTAATTATATTTGTTTAGGTTTATTTTGGGGCTCTCAGTTATGTTCCATTGATCTATTTATCTATTCTTTCATTAGTACTGTATTGCCTTAACTACTATAGCTTTATAGTAAGTTGGAAATTAGGATGTATCAATCCTTTGACTTTGATCTTGTCCTTCAATTCTGTATTGGCTATCCTGGGTTTCTCCATATAAACTTCAGAAACAACTTGTCAATATCCACAAACTAACTTGCTGAGATTTTGATTGAAATTCTGTTGAATGCACAGATTAAGTTGAGAATAACTGACATCTTGACAATGTTGAGTCTTCCAATCAATAAAACTGGAATGTATCTCCATTTATTTAGTTCTTTGAGTTCATCAGAATTTTAGTTTTCCTCATATAGCTCTTATACATATTTTGTTAGGTTTATGCCTAAGTATTTAATATTTTGAGGTGCTAATGTAAATGATATTGTACTTCTAACTTCACATTCTAATTCTTTATAGCTGCTATCTAAAAAAAAAAGAATGCATATTGACCTTGTATCCTGCAACCTTGCTATAATTGCTTCATAGTTCCAGAATTTCCTTGTCAATTAATTTGGATTTTATATACAAATGATTAGGTCATTGGAAAACAGGGTTTTATTTCTTCCTTATCATTCTGTATACCTTTATTTCATTTTCTCGCCTTTCTGCATTAACTAGGATGACAAGGAGTAGTAAGAGAGTATATCATTTCCTTATTCCTGGTTTTAGCAGGAAAGATTTTGGTTTTTCACCATTAAGTGTGATATGAGACACCCAATAGATTTTGAAAAGAAAAATCCCAATGAAAAATGTCACATACTGAATATATTAACTACACTACAAAGACAATATAAATGATTAACTTTTCAATAAATACTACTAGATGAACTGGGTAGCCATATTGGAAAAAAAATAAAATAAAAATTGACATTTACCTTAAATCACATACAAAAGACAAATCTACATGAGTATAACACAAAAACAAAACAAGACTTCTATAAAGCAATATAAGAGAATATCTTCATGACTATGGTAGTCAAATATTTCTTTAAAAAGATACAAAAAGCATATTCCACTCAAAAAGATTAAAATTAGATAATAAAAATTTTAAAACTTCCTGCTTATTAAAAGGTAAGTGGAAAAAAACAAACTATAGAGTGGCAGAAGATATTTAAATCACATATAATCAATATAAAATATTTAAACAATATTTCAAGAACTCCTACAAACAAGTAAGAGAAAGATGACTTGGAAACAAATATATTTGAGTCTTGAACAGAAACTTCATAAATAAACATATCTAAATGACTAATAAGCTTATAAAAAGGTCCTCAACATCATTAATCATCAAGAAAAAATATAATTAAGCCCACATTAAGATTTTACTACATGTTCACTGGAATATCTAAAATTAAAAATAAGCAAAGTAATGTTAAAACAATAGGAATTCTTTTCTATAGTGACCATGAATAGTTCAATTAATTTTGAGAAACAATTTGTCATTATCTACTGGAGTTGCATATACATATATCATATCATCAAGCCACTCAACTACTAGGTGTATACACCCAAAAGAAATATGTGCACATGTACTAAAGTGAATGCACACCAAAATATTATTTATAGTAGCCCAAGACTGAGAACACTCAAAGTTCATCAAAATTACAAACAGAGGCAGGTACACTCAAACAATGGAAACTACACAAAACTTAACATGGATAAACTGAATCTCACAGTATTGAATGAAAGAAGACAGAAAAGTGTGTCTTACTCTATGGTTTTCAAAAATAGGCAACACTAACTATGATCTTTGCAGTCAAATTGGTAATTTCCTTAGGGAGAAGAAAGAGTATTGATGGGACAACACAAAGAGGAGTCTGGAGTGTGTCCAATATCTTCAGTTCTTGATCAGTGTAATTACATGGATACTGTATTTGTGATACTTCATTCAGCTCTATATTTTTTGTGTTCTGTATATTATAACAATAAAAAAAAACAACTAATGATAAACGGAAAAATAACAATTTTACCAATTTGATAAAGTGTTTTCTTTCTATTATATAAAGAACTTTTCAAATTAATAAAAAGACAAAATACAAGTGAAAAAATAGGTAAAGTATCTGCACAACTATTTAATAAAGAAACTACAAAATATATGTGAAAAAAGTTTATTCTCATTAGATTAACAAAGTTACTCTTTATGACATTGCATATCAAGATTTTTTTGGAACTTTTGATAGTTAAATAATAAAAACATTATTTTTTGTTAAGAAAAAAAATTAAAAGCAACTTATATGTTCATCAACAGAAAAACAAGTAGTGGCTTATTTATAATGTGATAGCTTTGTACAAAGTTAATAAAGCAGAAACCCATTTAAGAACATAGAGTAATCTAAAAATATAAAACTGACAAGGTTGAACAAAAAAAAAGCAAGTTATAGAAGGATATGTTTGATACATACCTCTCACATCAAGTTTAAAACAATAAAAATAATTACAGATGTAGTTTTTAATTCTTACATATATAGTAAAATTTTAAGGGCATGGAAATAATGATAAATTTCAAATTCACAGAATAGCTATTTCTGTAGAACAAAAGAAAGAAATGAGATGGGAGAAAAGGCACATACACAATAGATTTCTTTGTGTATTTAGCTTTCTTTCTAAATAGACATTTATTCTATTATTACTCATCCTTTTTTGTAAGTTTTGAAAGGTTTTTAAATGATAATACAATTTTTATATTTTTGAAATATTTTGATTCCTACATGACAGAAGTTTAAATTTACACCTGGCTATCCCACTGTTAGGGAAAAAACTCTGCTATGAATTTTTTATTTACACAAATACAAAGCCCTAGCTCTTGGGGGCATATTTCAAGATGGTAAAGTAGTTGACTTAGATTGAGAAATTAAATGTCCTATTTAGACACATAAACCTATTGTTCCTTTTCGCAAAGCTACATATCTTTAGAATTTAGGTAAAACTGTTAGTTTCATCTCAGTTGATTGAGATTATTGCATGTCAATAGGTAATCATTCCATCTCCAAACCACTGAGGGCTGTGGTACCATTCCGGTTCTATAACTCAGAAAGAACTGATTTAAGTTACCTGAATTTTGATTTAATTTAATAGCACTTCAGAAGGTTTTATAGTATGACAAGTGGTTGGGACTGGAGTTCCCCTGAAGAAGTACCCATTTCCACTGCCAGTTGTACTGGGAAGAATTTTATATTAAAATTGGATCAGATATTAAGGTAACGGTAAAAAGCTCTTCTATCTTTCTCAAAGGTCTGAGGGGCAGCAAGCCTGGACTTAGACATTTAAAGATGCTCTGAGAACTTCCAAGAATGGCAGACAAGTTTGTTCTTGCCCAAAGGAGGCAGACCAGGAGCCAAGAACTACTCAAGATGCAGCCTTAAAAAAGACCTGAGGACTGTCCTGAACTTATTGTCTATTAAGAGTAATCACCTTTAACAAAGCTGTAAACTTCTAATTCTTGAGTATAATTATTATCTTTAGTTTTCACTTGCTAAATTGAATAGTAGTATGGTTCCTGATATGTTATGGAGAATTATTGAAAAGATCTTCCCTACACTTGGACAAGAAACTCATATAGATTAGAGCAGTGTTTTTTGATGCTGAGACAAGGAGCCTCTTACAAACCCATTATGGTTCTTTTTATCACCTCCACTTCAAAGTGAGTTTCTGTACAGTTCTCCAGAAACTTTTCATTCTGAATATTACATCAGGTCTTGGATTTCAATGTGAACCAGCATTTCCTAGGAATTCCAAACCTTTGGATATTGATGTACAAATCCATCATGTCTTCTGGTTACAGAGTAACTATGGGTTGTCCAGAAGTCTGTGTCAGAAAATCTAAGGCCAAATAGAATAATGGATTATCTTCAAGTTATAAAAAAAAGGACAAATTTTGTTCTTTTCAAGACCTCTTTGAATAGAGTGGCATGTAAGAAATGGTCCTGAACTAATTGAAAAGTCATATGAAGTCATTTGAAGAATAATGAAAATATGCTCTACAAGTGGAAAAAAAGGTGCTGTCATAACACAAGGGCTAAGAGGATAATAATTTAGAAAATCATCTTTCTATATGATGTTCATTCTCATAGAATGTCTAATCTATATTAGATAATTAGTAAACTTTGAAGGTAGAAAGCATATTCACCTGCATTTATACAGAATGAGCAACTGCTGTAAATAAGGCACTATTAAGATACAAAATGAGTAAGGCAGAATTTTTTTGTTTACGGAAGTTCTGAGTCTAATTTCAGAGTAAGCCAAGTACACAAACAGCTAAGGTAAAATATAACAGACTCTAAGAAAGATACAAATAGAAAAAATAGAAAAACTGGAGTTCAGAGAAAGATTATGTATAACAATCTGCTAATACTCTGGAAAAAGCTCAAGATTCAAATAGACACTCAAGAATCAAAAGTATTTAATTGGGTATAAATAGGATGTAGAGGATATTAATGATAAAAGAAAAGTCATCGGTATGTAAGAGGCCGAGAAAGTGCAATATAAATTAGAGAAGGAGTGGTCCAGTGCAGTAAGGACTTACAGAAAGTACATGGCAGTAAGGGAAGAAACACCAAGTCATAGAAAGGAGCTTTGAGTACATTCTAAGCTGGAATTTTTACTTAATTCAGTAGGCACTTGAGGCATTTAATGTTTGAATGATGGAAGTTATTCTATCATTCAGTAATAAGTGGGAAAAGCTGGAATGAGGCAAATAGAAAGAAAGATGAAAAGAAGGTAAATTACGCAGCATACTTATTGGAACAGAATGGCAGCAAATGAAAAAAAAAAAGTGGTGATAAATTTTCCTCTTCCAGAGACTATCCTGACTAGAGTGGTTGATAGTAGACTAGTTAGAAAGTCTTGTACAGACATATCTTTACAAATAAACATGATGAAACATGACAAGGCAATTTGCAAGTTAACACTTTGAGAATGAAAAAATAAACACTATACTCTAGTAAGAAGATTGGTTGTATTATTAAACAACTATGATATTTCAGCCAGAAAATTTTCCAGTGAAATAAAATTTCCTGTATGTATCTGAGTCAATAACATGATGAACTCAGTTCTAAAGATTTCCTAAAATCCTAAGATTCCAAACAATCTGAGTTACAGTAGAGAATCTATAAAAACATATGTAGACTCTAACGGAAAATCAGATGGCCAAGCTTTGATTTGGGACAGTAATTTTTTTGAAATGGAGTATAAGAAAGAGGAAAGAACAGAGATAATGGAATTGGATAAACCTAGGTTTGATTTCTGGTACAAGAGGATGTTGGGTAAATCATCTCACCATCTTGCACTTGTATTTCCTCTTCTGTAAAATGGGGATAAAGACACTACCTAATGGTAGTTTTTGCTTGAATATTACTTTAAATATAAAAATAAATCACCTGTCAAGGCTAATTCATAGTGAGGGCTCAATAAACTGTAATTACAGAAAAAGAAGACACATATTTACAAAACAACCAAATAAGCAGAAATGAATAGGTAATGAGGAGAACAATCCTTGCAAGGGGAGGAATACTGTGAAGAACTTTCTAACTTCAGCCACATTAAAGTTAGTTATAACTTCAAAAACAAATAATAGTGAGGAGTGGTATTATTTGCATTTTTGCAATTTCTTTAAAGATGGCTTAATATAACTGGATTGTCTTATCTGCTTTAGCAAATAAAGAAAATTTAGTTTCATATAGACAAGTAGTTGGAAAATGGAAGAGAATTTTAAGATAATTTTGTATATTCTTTTATACTACGTGGAAGCTCCTTGTTTATAAAAGCCTTGTTGCAATGAGGGAAAGTCAAGGAGCGGATAGGTAAGCATAAAGTAGGGCCATCAAATATATGATGATGAAAGGAGATTTAACTTTGGACAGTGAACACACAATGCAACATACAGATGATTTATTATTAACTGTACACCTGAAACATATAATTTTATTAATGACTATCACCCCTGATGAATTTAATAAAAAATTTTAAAGACTCTCAAATCACATCAATGAACTTTTATTCTTCTATTACATTATAATCCATGACTCTACCTTATAATGTGAATGGATAATTAACTGATATATGATTTTGTAATACTAAGTACTGATCATTGAAATATATTGTGTCACCGAGTTATACATATCTTCTAAATGTTTATTTATATAATATCACTATCACCACCAATCTCATTGGAAAGGTCTTTACATATTTGGAAGGCTTCAAGTTCATAGTGGCATAAACAAGTTCCTCAAATTCTAATTTTCACTTGAAACCTTGAATTTTACCATTTGCCACAAATACTGACAATGTTGTCCTTGAAAGAATTGGCTCACTTTGTTAATTTTTGAGTAAATTTCTGCCAAATATTGAAGTCTAAATTGTCTGTTCTTTCAAGCAGAAATAGTATTCAACCAGAAAAAAAACTTACAAGTTTGGCTTGAAGCTCACATAACAGAGCGAGGTCTTTCCCTTTGTGCTTTAAGCAGAATTCCCATTTCTTTGTGCAGAATGTAGAAAAGATTTGCACTCAAAAGGCAAGATACATTAAAAATAATTATTCTTCCTTCATCAAGGGCATTCTTAAAAGAAACAGATGAAATTTTGGCTGCAAATGGGTGGTAGTGAAGGACAGTGACTACTATTACAATTTGATGCCACTGCTTTGATTTGTGTGAAGACCAACAGTACTATTCATTATTGTTTTTCCCACCATCAGTGCAAACGTCAACGTACAGAAAAAGACATAGAATGTTTATTATGAAAAAAGCTTTGGCCGTACAGGCTACCCCACCCCTCCAAATGTGCATAAACCACAACTTGAGAACTGCTGATCTAGGTAGAAATAGTCACAGATGAATGGGATAGGTGTCTTTGAAGCTCTAGAGCAAAACCTGCATACATGCCAACCAGAGAGCTGCATTGGACTATGACATGAGTAAGAAATAAATTCTTGTTTATGCCACTCAGTGTTGAGGTTGTTTATTACAACAATACATCTCTCTGAATACAGAAACTGATATTTTGAAGTTGGGTGTTTCCATGACAAAAACTAAAATATGGGGCATTAAGCTAATGCTAAGTGTTTGCACCATAGATGGCAAAGAGACAGAGCTCTGAGGAAAGCTCTATCTGCCTTTTCAAACATTTGGTAAAACTATCATCAGTGATAACTTGGAAAGCAGGCATCTGCTCACAGAATCTACAGTTCTAGGGGAAGTAACAAGAAAGAATTAACATGATCTAGTGTGTTGGATGCTATTGCTGTTTCAAATGGAATATCATGAAGAAGAGATGAGCTTAAAAAAGAATTGGCAGATTTGTTGGCAGAAATGATGGAAAAGAGAAAGTCCATAAATTTGAAATATTGAAGGAGTGCTGGAGACAACTACTTCTAAATTCCAAATAATAGAAAATAAGACCCCCCCCCAAAAAAAAAAGTTTCTGAGAGTCAAAGGCCTACTAAGTCTTAGTCCTTATGACAAAGATTAGACATAGGATATAGCCTCACCAGCCACATCTGATGGCCTAACACAGCTATCATTAAGTAGAGAGAGACTGGCATGTACAGGGTAGAACTTTGTGTATAGCTACTGACATAGAGTTGACTAAAATCAAATAGATCAAAAGCCTACTGACTTTCAAGGAAATTTCATGGTCAATGAAACCAAGAGTCTGAACCTATTTGATATTTAAAGTAACTCTCCCACCCCCATACTTGCAGGTGCCAGAAGTGAGCCATGAATATTGGGCATCCACCAAGGCAGGCATGCTCCCGATGTTCACATCAGATCTGGCCAAGGAGGCTAAAAGGAAGAAACTTCCGGAATCTAGAGTCAGGGGTCTTAGGGAAAAAATGGATGAGTGTGTTCTTCTTAGCATTGAATTTTAATTAAGGACTATCCCACTCATCCCCATCACAGTAGGGGTCTTCATCACATCCTGCTAGTCATACTTCATAATTGTTATGGGCCAGTGCCTTCCATGATTTATTTAAAAACAAGTTTCTACCATATTTTTCTGATTGTGCTCCATCACTATATATTATTGTTATGTAGAGGTTATGGATCACATTTTATTTTAGTTCTAAGGCTGCTGCCCCACAAGGAACCACATCCAGATCCTATGGAGGTGGCTCTCTATCACCTACCTAAGTATTGGCCCTATGCATTGACATGGATCTAGCGACCTAAAAGGGTTTTTGTGTCGCTTTTCTGGAGGAGAAATTAGTATGTCCTATGCATGGGAAAAATGTGAAACAGATACGTAATGTTCTCAAGAATGGATTATAACAGACACTGCTGGTGTTTACCAATTTCCATGTTCTCCCTTTCTCCCTGAGCAAAGTGGGAGCACATTTCCTATATTCCGTTGGTGTGGACTTGTGACTTACGTTTAGACAAAGGAATGTGAGTGGAAGTAATGTGTGCCAACTTCTCTGTATAAAAATACCTCATTCTCTTTCCCCATCTGTTGGCTGATACAGAAAATTTCAAAGATTTAAACAGAGAAGATGAAAAAAAAAATTGAAGGAATCTGGATCCTCGAATGACTGCTTATATAGAGTGCACTCTATTGACCTGCACTGGACTTTGAAAATAATATAAAATAAACCTTTATTACAGCTATCTGTTGGGATTGGGGAATTTTTTGTTTTTATAGCAGTCAGCTACTTGACCATAAGTACTGAGATGCTGAGTCCTGCAGATGAAATCATTTCCTCCACTGTCGACTCAAGCCACATAAGCTCTCAGAATATTTCTGATTTTTGACTCTAAGTATATAACACATTCTTCGGCTTATAAATATTTTTGTACCACATTCTATCCTTGTTGCTAATGTGTCTTTATAAATAATACTCCCAAGATAAATCATACCTATTTTTTAAACTGGAGATTCAGTAACTATTGATTGGGAACCTTCTATGTGCCAGGCATTGTAGAAGATGCTGGTAGTAATATCCTTTGGATTTATGTTAGGTGCCATTTTAGCCCTGCCTAGAGCTGAACTTTAATCTCTTGTGCCTGCCATCCATATTACAATGTACTTGGGACATCCATTCAACTATCACAGCTGTGAGTAAAATGTATTTGAAATGAGGGACACTAACAATGAAACTGGTCACCAGACAATTGCCCATTGTGCTACCCATTAGAAACTGAATTTCTTTGTCACATAGCCCAGAATAAATAGATGTAGAATTAAAAATGCAAATACAATGTGGAAACTAAAATTTTCCCAAGGAACAAAGAATAATTTTGACTCCCCACACTTAAATAGCATCTAGTGATTTAAAGTTAGGCACACGTTCTGATAATTTCTTCAGGAATACATGTTTCTCTCAGTTTCCTAATGTATGTTCTGAACATGGAAATTTCAATGGGTTTGAAAGAGTTCATTATAGAACAATTCTTTGTTTCACTGCCTCTGCTCTGGCCAATCCCTTGCCATTCCTTGCCATTCTGAACGAATCCCTTCCACTTTGAAATACAGGCCATTTCATTTCTCTGAAGAGCTGGTATGGGTAACCTTTTTTGGCAGCATACCTTTAAGGTAGAACCAAAACTAACATTGGTCATTCGTTAGCAATGTGGAATATTTTAAGTAAAATTTATTTTCAGTTGTTTTTTCTAGGATTTAAATTGTTATTTTCTCCAATCATAAAGTCTATGAATATATCAAGACATCAAGCCTTTGGAAAAAGACTTTCATATTAAGCTTTCTATATTATAGTAATGATAATTTTAAATAAAAAGATTGCTAAATTAATTGAGGAAGCAAACACAAAGGACTTTAAGGCTTCACTATAATATCTTTAGAGAGTATTTTTTTACTAAATGTTTGATATGAGAGTACTGTTATAAACTTATATGTGGTATGATACAACTAAAGATTTTATTTTAACAGCAAATAACTGATATATTAATTATTTTAGAATATAACTGCAAAAGTTACCTATACTTTTTTCATTAATCTGAATTTTACTACTAAAAATCCAGTTTCTAGGTATCTAACATTGACATTAAATTTTATTTACTGCACTATGATTATAACACTGAAGGTTATTTTAAATATAGTCAATGTTTACTGTAAACTTCTTAAAAGCAGGTATTAAAAATACTTTTTTTATACCTTGCAATGAGAGCACAGCAGTGCTTTCATAGATAGCACTTGAGAAATATTCACTTCCTTCGTTAATGTTGCTTTGTCTTTTAAATGACAGTAAATCAATAATTTCGTTAATAGGGATCTCAGTAATGCAAAATTGGTGATTAAGACCCATATTCTGACCAGCCCCAAGAGAGCTAAAATTCTTATCTTCTTTGTGGTGAGGGTGTGAAGTGGGTGTTTGTGTGTTGGGTGTCCAGAGGCTAGTGATTACTGCTTGATCAATTCAGTGTGTGGTTTTAACATGTTTTTAAACAATCGTTACAATAACACTAGTTTTGATAAAGCAGTGATGTTCATTAACCTCATAGTAATATGAACCTGCATTTCACACAGCTGAATTTTTCGCACCCTTTTCTGTCAAATGTCTTGCTTCATTAACATATGTATATATACTTTCTCATATGTACATATGCATATATATGCACTGTCATCTTGTTTCAAGAATGTGTTAAGCTTAAAATAAATAAATCCGCTTACAGTGGTTTTAATAAATAAAAGTTTATTTTTCCTCATATTATTAAAATTCTAAAAGTAGGAAGCTATTGGCATTGATTTAATAGCTCAACAAAGTCAGCTCTATGTTCTCTGTAATTTTGGTCTTCCCCTTAAGATAGATACTATAGATTTCTTTCAGTGTGATAAGAAGGGAGAAGAAAGTGTCAGTAAGTAGCCTCTCCTTCTTTTATTTAAAGCAAAACTATTTCAAGACATCTCTATCCCTCTCCCCAACACACACACCTCGTGTTCTGCAAAGGAGGCTGGGAAATGAGAAATTTTCTTTTTAGCCCTTTTAGACCTAAGTGACAAGGAAGCAGGGAACTCAGTGTATTTATAGGTTTTTTTTTTTTTTCTCAAGGGGTTAAATTGCTGGTAAATATCTAACATGGTTTTAAAACAAAAAGGATAATTACATGAAACTACAGTCCAGTATATTTATATTTAGTCTGAATATTTTATGCCAAATATTTGGGTAAAAATAAGGAAAAGTAGATAAGGTAAAAATAAGGAAAACTACCCCAGGCTTTTTCTAAGACACCAATACAGTGTACCTAAACTAGTTTCTATCCTACCATGGCGAAGGTGTCTACATGTCACGCTGAGAGACATTTTATATAACCCATGTCTAGCCTGCAAATCTGTGGTAAATTGTTTCGAGTCATTCAAGTAATTAGAGTTGCCTGGTGTTATTAGGAATTCGACTCATTGCAGTAAGTAGATTAGTTGCCTTTTACAAATGAGATAGATCACACAGGTTGTTAAATTTCTGCATCCCTCAAGTCACACAGCAGTTAATAGGAGAGCCAAGATAAGTAATCAGTGCCAAGAAAGGGAACTTGAATGAAGACAATGAAAGTTGCCGAAGGGCGATTTAAATTGCTCCTGTTCCTTCCTGCACAAAAGAAGGCAGTGGGAATTGGTGTTTGGTCAGTGATGTCACTGTGCCACAGAGGCCAGGACCAATAAGACTTTTATCTGCCTACAGCTCTGATATATGAAAATGAACATATTCCCTAGCTGATTAGCATTCAGTTTTAGTGGCACAGAAAAGAATGATACACAGTTATCATGTACTTCAGGGCTGTATTCCAATTGTATTTAATATTGCTTGAATATGTTGACAACAGGATTGGGTTTGGAAATTGAAGTTTATTACTATGCTCCTGGGAATCTGTCTTAAAATTAAGTTCTCTGAGAAGAGGGAGGACCTTTTCAGCCATGCTTATGTTACATTGGTATACCTTCCATGTGGCACTTTAAGCACAAAAGCGATTATTAACAGATGCTCTCGATAATGTAAGTAAGCCAATATAATTTTCCAATGAAGGGTTTGTATGTATATGATGTATACATGGATATATCTTAATTAATATGGAATAAAATGTGAACCAGTTTTTCAAGAACAGAGCTACTAGATGTATGATTAGATGAATGTTCTCCAACTCTGAAATTTCATGAATAATAATACTGTGTTCTCACAGTCATACGTTGGGTAAATATTCTTATATTTTTTCTGATTACTCCTTACTGTTTCTAGGTTCTTAATGAAAAATCCATAATTGTTTTTCATTATCATTTTCTCTTGGATACATATTTTTTCTGCCATTTATCTTGTAATTATAACCTAATGACACTAGAAAAGACATCTTTCCAGTATAATGCCTCTTCTCTAAGAGCTTCTTCTCATAAGTCAGTTATAATGGTTTTAGTATATCCACCATCTCAGAAGTTATCAAAATCCATACATTTGTTGAATCTAGATGAATGTGGCTTTATTAACATTTGGAAATATGCATTCATTTAGGTAGAATGGGCCCACTATATGCTAGTCAGTGTGCTAGGGGTTGACAATACAACTGAACAAGTCATATTTCCTGACTTTACCAATTGTGCATGCAATCAAAAAAGGCAAAACATAATACAGTGCGATCAGTATTAACAGGGATGCACTGAGTGTTCAGCTGCTATATTTGAGAGACACCTCTTGTAGACTGAAAGGTGATACTTGGGGAGAAAACTGAAAGATGAGTGAGAGTTTGTTAAGTAAAGATGGTGGGGGAAGGTCAGATCATTTTATAAAGAGGAACTAGCCTATAGAAAGGCCAAGAAATAAGAAAAAAATATGCTAAATTAGAAAACTTTAAAGTGCAAAGAGTGTCAAGATGAGCCTTGCCCTTGGCACTTACTTGCTATATGATCTTGGGCAAGTTACTTGACTTGGATAAGTTAAAGCCTTGAGCCTCAGTTTCCTCATTTGTATAGCAGAGATGATGATATCTTCAATAGAGTAAAAATGACTATATGTCTGTGTACATATATTTAATTTACAAAATTAAGTTAAAAACATCATAAATATTTTAAGCAAATTATATTACCTGATATAAAAATATACAAACTAAGAAAACAGTTCTTTACACCAACAGTCTAAAATTCCTGACATGTGCCTTCCTTATAGATATTCCTATAAGTCAAAGGGAGCTTCGAAGTCAGTAACAAGAGTTTCAGAATAAACCCAATCTTCTCACTAAGAACATTTCATAATAGCTTATTTTCAAGCACAGCTGTTACCACTTTTTAGTAATCAAATCCTCTATATTAAAGCTTATAGCAGAATATCCAAAAACATAATTCTTAAATGTCTCATAAACTTAATTTACATGTATTCAAATATTTTCCAGGTATTAGATTGTTAACTCCAACATAATAATATAAAAAATGATAATAAAAAACATAATTGTTTTTTATAGGAAGAAAGCATGAGTGATAATTATTTTAATCTTAAAGCGGATCAAGGTTTAATATAGCCACTTTAACCTTTAGATTCTTAAAAATCTATCTTTTATTATTTGATTACATAAAGCATTGTTTGAGTATATTATTTTAATTGCAGTTTGCCAAATAAATTTGTTTTTTTTTAATGCAATCTAAGACAATAACATTAGATCGTAAGAGAATTTATTCAAAGACACCTTTAATATGTGGATGACTCAGAAAAGCAAAGAAAAAATCAGAATGAAAAACATAGTTGATCTCGTTATTTGAAGATTCTGAGTTTTTAAGATTGCTTTTCCCCAAAAATTTATTTGTAATGCCCACACCAATACTTGTGGTACCTTTGTGGTCATTTTTGGACATGTGGCAAAAAAGAATGGCAAAAAATTGAATTGTTCAATGTGCACATTTCTGGCTGAGGTTAAACAGGGTGATGCTTTGTCTTCTTGTTTCATCTCTCATACTTCAAAAAAAGTGTCCTTTTTGTGGTATTTAGTGCTACATTTTTGTATTTGTGTTCTTTTTGTTTGTGATTTTGCTCTTTAAAATATTCCCCAAGCATAATGTAAAGTGCTATCTAGTTTTCCTAAGCAAGAGAAAACTGTCATGCCCTTCACAGAGAAAAAAATCAATAAGCTTCATTCAGAAATGAGTGATAGTGCCATTGGCCATGAGTTCAATGTTAATGAATTAATATTATATACTAAATAAGGTGCCTTTAAATAGCGTACACATAAAACAAAGTTATACATTGATTGGTCAATAAAAATGTTGTCACCAGGGGCTTGCAGGAACCCTAACCTACATTTCCCCTAGGAGCAATGATTCAGTATTCACTAATTCAGTGTTTGTAGCAACTTCAGAGGAACATAACTACCATGACTAACAAAACTTAACTATCTTGACATATTTTACCTCATGTAATTTAAAATTACTACAAATCTAAAATAAGGTAAATAAATTAAAAGGTAAATGACAATATAGGAAAAATATCTGTAGTTTTAGGACACCAAAGGTTATCAATAATATATGAAAAAAAAAACAAATGGATAGAAAAGTAAATGAAAATAAAATATATTAAGAGCCAAATGATTTTAATTTTGCTTTTATTAAAATTTAAGTTAAAATCTTTGGTGAGAAATTTCAAAAATATTAATGGGAAATGATGTAAAAACAACTGTCATAAGTGTTTTGAGAATAAAAGTACTAGGTTATTTATTATCTTTAGTTGGGGGAAAAAATTTAGCAAATATTTGTGTACATTTTCCATACCACTTTAATAAAATTTATACCTATTCTCTACCTTTTCATTACAAAGTTGAACTTCTTGCTTAAGTGTACTTAATATGAGCAATGACCTTTCTTTTTTATTAGATTTAATAAAAACTTCAAGAGCTGTTTATGTAAAACTGTGAAACTGAAGATGTTTATTAAAGAAAACTTGTTAAAGAAAATTTGTTAAAATATTCTGTGCAGAACACTGTATTTTCTATTGAATATCTGAAAACTTTTTGCCTTGGAGATTCAATACACTCACCAGTTTTATGACAGTATAACTCTATGTGTTTAATTAATTAAATCAGTATATTAAAAATGTGTTTTCGTGTTAGATTAGGAATACTTTTTAAAGCACTGTCTCTTTTATATTCCACATATAAGTGAAATCATATGGCTGTCAACTTTTTCTGTCTGATTTATTTCACTTAGCATGATAACCTCAAGATTTGCCCATGTCGCAATTGGCATTATTTCATCTTTTCTTATGGCTGATTAATAAAACTGAAAGCATAAAATGAACAAGACAAAAAGTCATAGATACCGACAACAGTTTAGGAGTTACCAGAGGGAAAGGAGTGAAGAGGAGAGGGAGGTAGATAAGGGTGAAAAGTGGTCAAATACATGATGACAGAAGGAAATTTAACTTTGGGTAGTGAAAATACCATGCAATATACATATAATACATATATATTGTACACTTGAAATCTATATAATATTATTAATCAATATCACTGCAATAAATTTAATGAGAATAAATAAATAAATAAGCACTTTCTTAAAAATGTGCTATGTGAAAAATTCATTCATTCATTCATTCATTTATTTATTTATAGGCGAGGCAACCCTTGGTTGACCTCACAGATTGCAAGGACTTCGTCATCTTACAATCCCTTATTTTTTTTATTTTTTACACTTACAGCACCTGGTCTTTCTAATCGGTCTTCCATCCAAGTACTAACCAGGCCTCACCCCGCTTAGATTCCAAGATCAGACAGGATCGGGTTTGTTCAATGTAGCATGGCTACAGACAAAAACGTTCTAGGTAAAAAAATTAAACATGTCCCTAATCTAACTACATTAAAATACAATAAAAATGTGTTCATCTTCCATAATGGCAATAGTGTAGTGAACGAAAGAGGCAATTTAATAAAGCAGATCAAAAGGCCAATAAGCATATGAAAAAAATCAATATCACTAGTAATTACAGAAATGAAAAACGAGGGACTAATTTCAGGCTACCAGATTGGAAAAGAAAAGAAAAAGGAAGGAAGGAAAGAAGGAAGACAGAGGACATGTGCTTGAATACAAAGATCAATCTTGTCATCAGAGAACATTGGACAACCTGAAATTGTATACTTTCTTATATGGGACTCAGCATCACTTACAAAATAGTCTTGCCATGCCCCCTAAAAAAAAAATAAATAAAATTGAACCTGAATCTCATCAAACTTTTAGATCTAACCAAGGGTAAAAAAGAGGGTAAAAAAAGAGGGGAAAGGGGACAAGTTAAACAACACCACAATAGATTAATCAAATTTAGGTCATGGAAAATTTTTAATGAAAAATGATTCTATTTCTTCTACATATAAATTGCAAGAAACAGGAAATAATTAAAAAGCTCAATTCTTATCTATTAGATAGATACACTAAAACACTTGAGGGTAAAATGACATGTTATCTGAATTTTCTTTAAAATATTATAGTAAACAAATTAATCAGCATACGTGAAACAAGAATAGTAAATGATTATCACTGTAAAAGCTGGCTGAAAGGATACATTGGGTTTATTTTGATATTCTTTATATATTTATATATGTATATGTATATATGCAAAAAATATGAAAAATAATTCTGAAGATAGTTTGTAAACTGCCAGTACAAGTATGTGTAAAAATATTGTGTAAGTCCTCTCATTTCTAGGCATTATTCTCTATAAACAATGGGTAAAAATGTTTAGTGTTTACTGTAGCATTATATATGAAAAAAAAATGAAATGACCTGAATATCTAAAATGGGGTATTGGTTAAATAAAAAACATATATCATCCTTTAGAAATCATAATTTCCAAGGATAATTCATACTGGCTGAAAACCAGACTTTGGAATTAGCTAGACAGGTTTAGATCACATCTGTACACCATTGTATAAGTTACTTAAATCACTGAAGCCTCACCTTCTTCATTCATAAAATAGTTATTATAATAGTACTCATATTAACAAGATATTTTTAGGAATAAATGTTAGCAGTGTTTACTTCTGGGTGATGGGATCATTGTTTATTTTTCCTTTCCTTTTTTTTTTTCCCTACTATATTTCTCTCTATCACTCTCTCTGTATGTACAAAGATAAAAAATTAAGATAGACTCATAAATTTATGTAACATTTTTATTTAATAAAGCAATTTTGTCTTCAGTTAAGATTGGAATAATATAAAAATTAACATATTGAACCATTTTCTACTATTCTAATTAATCACCTTTATAAATATGTAGAAGTGGGTTAGATTTGAAAAAGCAGAAGATAAAATGTCATACTATCTGGCTGAATGCACAGAACATAAGAAATATTTAAGAATTTTAATAAAGTAAGGTTGGCCCAAGGTCCTCTTGTGAAGTCTACAGTCTCCCTCCAATCTGACGAATTCTTTCACATCACAACTAAAAAGGCTAATATTTTCATGCTGCCTTTGCTAATCATCAAATATTCCATTATCTGGAATCAAAAGATACCCTGAGACAAATGAATATTAATTTTGTACCCTGTTACTTTACCAAGTTCATTTACTAGTTCTAAAAGCTTTTTGGTGGAATCTTTAGAGTTCTTTATATATATTGTAACATGTCATCTGGAAATTTTTCCTATGGAGAAAAACCAATTTTATAAATATTAGACTATACAAACAAGTTTACTGTTAAATTTTATTTTATGCTATGTAAAGATAAATATACATATGGCAACTTAGAGAAAAATATCAGTTCTTATTTTAAAACTATTTGAATAAAATATTTGGTAGAATATCATGATCTCTGAGGGTAGGGTTCTTAGTGTCTTGTTCACTTCTGTATCGCCCTGCCCAGCAAAATGTCCAGTATATTGAAAGCACTTAACAAATATTTACTGTATTTGTTGAAGAAGCTGAAAAGAAACTAACTCAGGGACTGAATATATCAAGGTAACTGGTTTATGATATTTGTTATTAAGTTATTTTAGGGTGTTATGGGACACTGCCTGGCAGAGCAGGACTCTACCTGAGTGCCCACCACACCTTCTCATCATGTGGCCACCTCTAGCCAGACAATAGGCAAGTTCAGGAGAGTTTCAATGTGGTCACAGAAGTTGTAGGTGTCAGGAGATGGTGCCACAGTCTTTGAGAGTTAGGGCCATGCCAACAGCCTGTCGGAGACTTGGAATGTGAGGAAGAGGCTATGGCAGAGGTGGTGGCCAAAGCAGATGATGGCTAAAGAACAGTGCCTTAAAAAGTCCTTTCAATTAAGTCTTGAAGACATAAAAAAATGAGAGAGAGGAATAAAAACTTACAGATATTGGTACATACCAAATCATTTGAAGCTGTGCCATGCCAAATTATCACTAACACTTCACACTTAAAAAATTACCTGGACTGCAACAGAGTGTTAGTTTTAGATTTGAAAAATGACAAATCCAAAGCGAGAAAGCCCTAGATAGCCTATTGCTAAGAAAAGAATATTATACCTTGAATGTCAGATATTTGCTTTGAACTGTTGTACTTAATTCCTCAAATATCTGTTTGAGAACATGATTTGAGAATTGGTGGTTTCTTAGAGTCAGGGTCCAGGTCAGTGACTAGCTCTGAACTAGCTCTAAATATACATTGTCACAGCAAAATCTCAAATTATTAGACTGTAGACTTTCAAGATAGCTCTTATTGAGTCAAAAACCTCAAATATTAATGTGTGGATGACAAGAACATTTTGTTCTTGCTTTATATAAAGTTTTTCATCAACCAATGAGAGGGAATTACTTCAGTTCAGAGAATCTGAGACACACACACTCACACACACACACACTTAAAAATTTTAAAGCAACTGTAATTTGTCCTTCTAAAAATGAAGTTCTTTACAACAGCAATCCCTAACCTTTTGGGGCCTAGGGACCAGTGCTCCTATGAGAATCTAATGCCTGATAATGTGAGGTGGAGGTGATGCTAGTGCTGGGGAGCGGCTGTAAATATAGATGAAGCTTTGCTTGCTTGCCCACTGCTCACTTTTTGCTGTGCAGTCAGGTTCTAACAGGACATGGACCAGTATTGGAAACATGACGCAGGGGTTGGGGACCCCTAAATATAAGATAGAAAAGTAATTTTGTGTTTGATTTAAAATTTAATTTTTAGAGAATATTACTCTAGCTCTTTGACTTAGCATTAAGATCATTCCTTAAATCTGACACACTTATATTTCCAGCCATAACTCTCATTAAGCCCCTATATTCTATCTAATAAAAGCATATTTTCATTCAAAATACATACATACATACATACATACATACATACATACATAATATTCATGCCATCCTACGTGTGTGTGTGAGTGTGTGAGTGTGTGTGTTTTATACTATATATTTACCTCATCTTGGGCTCTTGAAATACTTTCCATCTTTTAGGACCCACATCAAATATTCCCTTTTCCAGAGAATATCCTTGAGTACCTGAGCCAGTGGTGTCTCTACTTAATCAGAAGTAAGTTATATAGCACTCACTCGTGTACCTCATTTGTGATTATCAGCATACACATTGCATGTCTCTAACAGACCTAACTACTAAAGAAGATATTCTGTTTTATTAATTTAGTATCCCCTATGTAGCCAAGTGCCTTGCATAAAGCAAGTTGTCAATAGCTTTGTTGAATGCATTCTATGTATTTAATAGAATAGTCCAGTTCTATCAGGACAAACATCATCAAGAAGGTAGGAGGACAACTACCTAGACAGCCAATCACTCTAATGTCTGATGGGGGTGCCATATGTCAAAACTAAAATGCTCTTACACATTTACTGAACGACTTTTTAAAATATTTTGTTACAGATATATGATGTGTCTTGCCTACCTCATTTGTATAATACTATTAGTAGTAAATAGTTTAACTTCCTTTGACAGAATAGATACCTTTTCATTAGTATTACCTTATCCCTCAAATCCTAAACTGGCAGGAAGTTTGTTATAGCCACCCTGATATACACTACCAGCTATCAGGTAATGCCAACAAATCCAGGGGATACAATAAACATGTTGGTAGATTTTGAA
Source organism: Cynopterus sphinx (assembly GCA_030015415.1). Classification (NCBI taxonomy): domain Eukaryota; kingdom Metazoa; phylum Chordata; class Mammalia; order Chiroptera; family Pteropodidae; genus Cynopterus; species Cynopterus sphinx. The sequence goes on from CM057387.1 coordinate 83,634,614, forward strand.
CCACATAAAATGATTATAATGAAACCCATAAAACAATAAAAGAAATGCCAAAGACATCATAGACATTCCTCAAAACCTAATCTATCATCCATGCTATTCTCTTGAGATCCTGTTCTCTGCTAGAGCTAATCCGATAAACTAAACAACTAAATCAAGTTAAGTTATTAAGGACTTAGTATTTTTCTTGTTTCATATAAAATTTGATTCTTAACAGAGGACTCCTATAACTCATCTGCCTCACCCATCGACAGGATTATTTGGGGGTTTTACAAGTTGTAAATTATTTTAAAGGGCCAATACAGAACATCACATTATTTTTTTGTTGACAATAATTTAAAATAAAATATATTTTTGTTTGGAAGACCAAATATAAAACTGTAGTATTTAGCTCTGTGGGTTAGGACAAAAACTGAAATGCCTCAGGCAAATAAAATAAAAACAGTAAACTGTATAATTTTTGAGAGGTTAGAGGTTTGGGATCTTGAATTTGAAAATAGCATATCCATCTATGCAAAGTCCCAGAATAATAACATAAAGGTCACATTTGCCTTCTAAGAAAATTCCCAGATATACAATGTACTTACTCAGGTCTAAGAAAAAAGAAAAATAAATAAAATATTAAAGAGCTTGATAAGCCAAAAAAAAAAGTAATTTATAAAGCTGATAGAAATTAACTTTTTACATGGTTCACATGTTTGAAAAATAATTCATTTATTTTCTAGCCAAATTTGGGGGAATGAAATCAAACTTCCAAGGACACCAAAAGAGAAAGGCCCAAGCAAAACAGCTACAAAGTAGAGTGGTTATGATGCTGCCTAACTTGTCATCTACATTCTGGTATTCCAAAGGATGTACAATAAATTTAAATTTAAAAACAATAAAAAATTAGAAGATTATTAAAGAGATATTAAATAAGAATAAAATAATTTTATGCTATATGGTATCAAACATTTAGCCCCTAGGATCTAAAAAGCAGTGAACAGAGTAAACATTTCTACTTATTTTTTGCTTAAAAACTTTTGTTTCCATTAGTCTCTTGGATTAAGATATCAGTCAAATAGAAGTTATGATGCATAGAAAATATTTGGTAAAATGGCATTTTGATAATGAAACAATGTGAATTATAGTAAATGTAGAAGTTACATTTTTATGTAATGAAAAGCTATAAAATAGAATTACTATAACACATCAAATTATTTTCAACACATTTAAGCTCTTTTCCTAACCAGCAAAGGAGCTCTTCCATTTATCCATCAAGAGCATTACCAAATTTCACCAAGATGGTATAAGTAACAAAATTTATTGATGATATTCTGAATTATCTGAATTCTAGTATCTAAGCTACACACTTCAAGTAGACTAAAGAGTGGCTTCTTAAAGATATGTCTTGGCCCTAAACTCTGGTTCCTGTAAATACAGTCATATTTAGAAAAAGAGTCTTTGAGTCTCAGGATGACATCATGGAAGTTTAGGGTGGGCCCTGCATCCAGTCATGAGTGTCCATACAAGAAAAAGAGAAAAAGACATAAGGGGAAAGCTGTGTACAGTTGGAGTTAGATGATGCATATATACACCAAAAATTACTAAGGGTTAGCTGAGCCTAAGCTACCAGAATCTGGAAAAGAGGCTCGAAACAGATTGACTCTCCCTCAGTGCCTCCAGAAAGAACCAACACTGCTAACACCTTTATTTTAGACTTCCTGTCTCCAGAACTAAGAGAATAAATTGATGTTATTTTAAGTCACCCAGTTCATGGTAATTTGTTACAGTAGCCCTTGGAAACTAATATTATACTACAGAATATTAGTTTTCATAAAAACGATAATGAATATCAATACTTTTTAAATTAATTTTAATTTGTTTTATCCAAACCTATCTTTTAAAATTTTTCATTTAAAAGCTTTGTAAAATTCCAATATACAATAAAATATACATCATAACATCTAGCTATATACATACCACTTGTACGAATCACTGTTCTGTTTGAAATAACATTTACTCTCTTGTAGCTTACTCTGTGTACAATATATGAATTATTAAGCATCATAGTCAATCTTGCAATGCTGACTAGAAACATTGCTTTTGTCATTGAGCCCCAATTAATCATAAACTTTAAAAAATTATATATATATACATATATGTACATATATATATGTGTATATACGTGTGTGTGTGTATATATATATACATACATATATATGTATATATATGTATATATATGTGTGTGTGTGCGTGTGTGTGTGTGTGTGTGTGTATATATATATATATATATATATATATAGTATTGAATTAATTTGGAGATGACAGAAAGATGGTGTCAAAATTACCAGTAACAGGGAGAAAAAAGATCTGGGTTCTATTTCTTTCTCTGGTATTTTAAGGTCATATTAACATTGTAAAGTAACACTGACAAAATGTGCTTATCTAATTCCTTAAGATTTTTCTTGAAATAAAATAAAACATATAAGCAGTTGATTTATACATTATTGGGTCTATACACTTCAACATTTTTGTGTTTAAGTAATGTTTTGATCGGAAAACTACAAAGAAAATATATGTGTGAACCAGTGGAAATATCTTTACTAAACAGAATCCAGCTTTCAAAAGCAGTGGCTGCTTCTTATCTTGCAAAAGTAATATTTCACATTAACAAATTTTAAATTTGAAAATCATTTTGAAAAAAAAAAGAAAATTATTTGGGCCTCAAAAGACATTCATGTATTTATTTTATTCTTGTTAATGAAAAAGAAAACAGTATAAAAGAAACTGGTAGCAAACCTAATATCTTTATGTTCTCATGTTTATCTATAATAGTTCTGTATATTAATATTTGTTTTAAAAATGTCATTAACAATTTGAATATTACATTATGTCAAAAATGGCTATATTGGCAGGGGAAAAGGTGCTAACCTGAGTAACTCTGTAAATAAAAAGAGTCTATAACACTAAAGGCAAAAGTAATTGCACATAAATATTCTCCTCTAATTGATAAAGCTGTTTCCCATAAGGAAATGATTTAATAATTTTGAAACCACTCTACAGGTATAGTGGGATTGAACAATTAAGTAAATAGTTGGTGGATGGTGGAAAATAGATTTCTCACTATTGGAATTGGAGGTTACAGAGAAACAAGAGGAGGAGTGTAGAAGGATCAATGTGGTAATGGATTAGAGCTGGAGACAGTATGAACTCATGTTTAGCTTAATATGGATGTAAATGGTTACACATAAACTATTTCTGGATACACACACACACACACACACACACAATTTTCTTTGCTCTGTCAGATGAGAAGCTTTAGAAGCAATAATACTCTAGTAACAATAACACACCTAGTGCTCTAAGTTTGGTTTTTAATATCATTCTTTAATTAAAGGTACCAGAGCTCCTTGGAAAAATGGCTGATTCTAGGACTGAGACAGGAAATATACAAGATGGGCCTGGAGGATTGTGTAGCACCACAAAGTAAAGCTGTGATAAAAACCATGAGTATATGTCAAAGGAAAGAGCACCTAAGGTTAAAGTTGGAATGATTTGAGCAACAAGATAAAGTTTCATTAAAACCCAAAGTATAAAATAGACATCTATGAGTCTGTACAAGCACTTTATCACTGTATTCTTCCTCCTAAAATCATCTAGCCCTAGTATAATCATAAGAAAAACATAACACAAGTCTCAATAGAGGGCTATTCTAAAAAAATATCTGACCAGTATGTCTCAAAACTATCAAGTTCACAGAAAACAAGGAAAGTCTGAAAAACTATCACAGCCAAGAAGAGCCTGGGGAGACAGGATGACTGAATGCAGTGGGTATTCTGGATGATATACTGGAAGAGAAAAGGACATTAGGTAAAAACTAAGGAAATATAAATGAAGTATGGACTTTAATTAATAATAATATATCAATATTGGTTAACCAAAGATGACAAATGTATCATTCTAATATAAGATAGTAAAGAAGAAAGTAGGCATGGGAGTATGTGCAAACTCCCTATAATATCTTTGCAATTTTTTTATAAATCTAAATACTTACATTTCTAAAAAAATTTTAAAAACAAGAGCATTCATGAAACTGCCTGGAGAAAGAAGCAGACTTATTTCCCTATTCCACTGACCTCACATTATACATAAAACAGATACATACTTGCTCATGGTCACAAGTTATTAAATGAAGTAAACTGAGATTTGCATTTAATTCAATGTATTGTTTCTATACTGCAATATCAATTTATTGCTAAAGACAAATATATTATGGGCTTAGTTTTCTGTCACTTGCAGATGATTCCATTTCAGTAGACCCTGTCCATAATTTAATAATACTTAACATTATAACAACATTTCAATGGAGCTCATAGTAATTTGCTACTAGATTTACTGAAAATAATGCTTAGAGAATATTATGCACTTTAATTTTTTAAATTAGCATAATATACTGAAAACAAACTTTTCTAAACATCATTATATGCCTTTCTACAATACAGTGATTCTTCAAAAATAAAGGTATATATTTTTGTGTGCCTTTCATTTCTAAACTTGGTCCTTGCAATAACTTTGTGGAGATCATCTATATTGTCTCCTATGGCCATATTCCTAGTTTTTACTTTGTCATATACTGTGCTAGCCTTTAGAAGCCATTTCTCTTCTTAAAGTTTGTTACTTCTGGGAAGTCTTCTATATTGTATTAAAGAGAGCACCAGAAATAGAGGTCTTGGGTTCTGCTACTTTTTAGCAATGTAATCTGAAGCAATCTATAACTTTTTTTTTGAGCTTCTAAAGATTGTATAAAGATATAATGAAATATATTTTGTGCCTATATATATATTTTTTTTTTATATTTGATTTCTATAGGAAATGAAAGCAGGTAACTAAGCTTCTAAGGTTTTTTAAGGCAACAAGTTAAGAGTAGAAATGAGTAGCACAAATAGCCAATAAATATTTATCGAGAATTAGCCTTTATTTAGAGCTGATAAAATACCAAGCACTGTACTAAAGTAACTTATTCCATTATTATATTAAATTCCTATGTCATAGGTTTATTATCATATCCACCGAGTTAAAAAAATTGAGCACAAGAAAGGTTAAATGACTTGACTAGTTATGTCTTCTGTCATCCCTCAATTAATGGAGGAGCCAAGGCTAAAACTCCAGGCTCCAAATCTCACTCTTTTCATTTGTAGTATATTACTTTTAGTTTATTAGATGTGACTTCCAGATAAAAGAAATATTATTTTCTGAAGCTTATATAATCAAAGCACTTATTATATTTTTATTGTACTGAATTAAAAAAAAAATCTGACAACTTACATCATGGCTTAGGACATGAAAACTGGAGTTAGACCTATATTCTGTCTAGTGTATTATTATAATTTACATAAATTATTTTATGAGAGTAGAAGTTTCCAAGCAATGCATTAAAGTTCTTCATGACTATTTAGCCTGTGCATATGTTCACAGATTAAAGAAGCACTTTAACAAAATAAGTGCTCAAGGAAGCTTTCAGTCAGCTCCCTCAGGTATGCACAAGAATTCTTGGTATGTGTAGCAAAATGAAAAGAGCATGTACGCCTAAAAGAAATTGGTGTGAACCCTATCTGCACTCTACTCTATCTATGCAATGCTAGGCCTTTTGCTCTCTCTTTAGTCCTTTGATTCATTTGTAAAACTGAGATCATTTCTACCTCACCCTTGTGAGGTACACATTAGCTAAAAGTAGAAAATGAGAAATATGTGTGGTTTTCCCTTTTTTTTTCTTTCTTTCTCTATAAAGACTCTTAGAGTTTCAAGCACATTTGAGACAATTATTATGGTTCATTTGCCATGCCAGGTCAGGTAAGAAAAGTACATGAACAAAGCTATGGTGATTCTGAAATAGACTCAAGCATGTGCATATAAAAGAGAGAAAGAGCCTCAAATAAGACCAAGGTTAGTAGTGTTCAGTAGAAAGATTGGGATATGAAATCTGTGGAATATTGGATCATTGACTTTGCTAATGGCATCCTTGACTTAAATTGTGTCCAATATCACTTTGTACATTTTGGCTGGAAACACCTTGGTATATGTGGTAGTTAATTTCGTATATGAACTGGCTGAGCTACATTGCCCAGATATTTGCTCAAATATTATTCTGAATGTTTCTGTGAAGGTGCTTTTTGGTGGAGATAAGCATTTAAATCAATAAAGCAGATTGATTAGCCTCCATAATGTAGGTGAACCTCATCTAAACCACTGAAGACAATAGAAAAAGTGTGTGTGGGGGGGAAACCTCTGAAAGAGAGAGAGGAAAGAGAGAAGAGAGAGGGGGAGGATATATATATATATATATATATATATATATATATATATATATTAGAAATTATATATTGAGAGAGAGAGAGAGAGAGAGAGAGAGAGAGAGAGAGAGAAACATCCTGTTGATTCACTTTGCTAACAGAGTGCAGTCATCCCCCTTATCTGTAATTTCACTTTGTATGTTTTCAGTTATCTACTGTCAACCTTGGTCTAAAAATATTAAATACAAAATTCCAGAAATAAGTAATTCATAAATTTTAAATTGTGCACTGTGTTCTGAGGAGTGTGATGAAATCTCAAGCCATTCCCCTCAGTCCTGCCCAGGATGTGAATAATCCCTTTGTCCATCGTATCCACGCTGTGTATGCTACCCACCATGAGTCCCTTAGTAGTAACCTCAGTTATAGATTATCAGATAAAAAAGATCATGTTCACATAACTTTTATTATATTATGTTGTTATAATTGTTTTACTTTATTATTAGTTATAGTTGTTAATTTCATACTATGACTAAATTATAAATTAAACTTTATCATAGGTATGTATGTATCAGTGGCTTCAGGCAACCACTGGGGGTCTTAAAATGTATCCTCCATGGATAAGGAGTGACTACTGCATGTAACCTGAGCCACCTTAAACATTCCACGACGTAGTAAAAAGGCACATACAATGGGAACAGAATACTTGATTTCAGTTGGAGCTCTGCCATTTCCTAATTCTTGATAAGTTTTCCTGGTTGCTTATGAGTTAGCTGCTTTACTCCCCTGGGCTTCTATTTTTTATATTTAGTAACAATGGTAATCACATCTACTTAGAAGATAGCTATGAATATCAATGCATATGAAAGTTTTTTTCTAATTACAAAGTATAATAATGGTTATCATAATAATCCTTACCGTGTTAAGCATCATTATTCACACTGCTTGCTAGAAAAAGAACAATTATTTGATGGAGACAAGGGGGCTTCTGGGAAGCACAGCCCATGTCTCAAAAATTTAAACATAGCTTTTCAAAAATTCTTAGAAAAAAATTCTAATACAAAAAACTAATATCTCATAACTTCTGAGAAAAACCATAAGCCTGCCCTTGTGTCAACCACTCATCAACTTACTGTTCAAGAAGGTCTTTGCTAAGATTATCAGCCCAGAATTCTACTACTGTGTTTGCTCAAGATATTGCCATCACTACATATTTTAATATATTTAAACCAGATCAAAACATGCTCTTAGATATTTTACCATACACTATATTCCTGAAGTTTGGTCTCAGGATTGAAGGTAAATGAAGCTTGATAACCTGACACTCTATAGCGACAGAGTAGGAAAAGCTCACACTTCATTAAAAAGCTATAATTTAGTTAACTGTGACTAAACACATGTTTCCAGGTATGTATTAGAAGACGGGGCAACACATTCAGATACAAATCTATTCAAGTGATACATTAATAGAATTTTGCTCTTCAAATCAATTTACCTCACACATTAAAAATTCCATTTGGTGGACAAGAACAGTCTCTCACAGAAAATTCTTTAATAATTTTTTTTTCATCCAGTCTTTCTTGCTTTCTTGCTCCCTATTTTCTATAACTAACATTAAATGAGCTCGCTGAACAACAAAAGTATTTGTAAAGGAGACACTTACAAAGAAAATGATCATATTGCTGTATGTTGTTATGTGATGTTAATTGTTTGATTTAATATCCTAGCAGTTTATATTGAAGTTAAAGATAAATGGACATTTTCTGAAAGTTAAGCCAGTCCAGCAGGCTGTCTCTCAGATGTATCTTCATAGTACCTTCTTAGCATTCACTCTAAAACCTGGCCACTTTGAGATTTCAAGCCAAAAATCTCTGTTTAGTCAACAGCAATTTATTAAGCTTTTATTGTGGGTCGTCATTTTCCTGGGTGCTGGAGACACTGTGCTTGATGTTGGGGTTCCAATTCAATCTGGAAAATTTATTACTTAAATTATAGCTACTGGGACCAGTTTCATTTAATGGAAATTTTATTTATAGTATATGGAAGAAGGAGACAAAGGCTAAAGAAGTTCAAAAGAGTTTTCCTTCATTCTAAAGACTCATAGAACCCAAACCCTTTAAATCATAAAAGATTCCAATAGTTTAGATAATCAAAAGTACTCTTTATAGGCTCTGGAACTTTGTACATAATTTTATTTTTTAACCTATGATATTCTTTCTCTCCAGCTTCCTCCCCTTCTCTTTCCAAGATGCAAATGTTACTTTCACACAAAAATTTCCCTGTCTTTTTAAGTCTTGGCCATGTTCCTCTCTCATATCATCATGTACTTGTCCCTATTATAGAATTATAATGCTTTCTTGGTTTAATTTGTCTTATCTGGGAAAATGTTAACATTCTGATAGCAGGAACCATGTATTTCTTGATTTATATTTTATCTCTACAGCAAACAGTAGACACTTGAGATTTTATACACACACACACACACACACACACACACACATATTTTTTGGTTAAATAAGAATGGACCAGTTAGGCCACAATCAGCACAGAAATTATAGATCCTTTCCCTAAATCTAATGAACTTCATGTCTCTACTTTATTCAATTTTTTTTTATTAATTCGACAAATATGAATTAAGCTTCTACATCTGTGTATCAAAATCAGAATTAAATACTCAACATGTTCTGCTTAAGAAAGCATATCTGGATATAAATTTATGAACTAGGTTATCAACTATTGATATTAAAATACTTATTATATTAATATACTCTATAAGTTACTTTTTTAAATACTCATCAACTGTCACTTATTTCCTTCTTGCCTGACTCCCTCCCTCCAACCAGAATATAAGCCCCATGAGGACAGGGAGTTTTGACTTTTTTATTCAGTGCTTTATCCCAAGTTCTTAGAGTAGTCCTGGTACATAGTGATTACTCAATATATATTTATGGTATGAAAGGAATAATAAATTAATAAATATACATTAGAAATAATGCTGGTTTGTAGGTTAAAGCCCTCGATTTAAGGCCTGCTGGGAAATTCTGATAATATCAACTCCAAAGTTTTATGGGTATTAGATAAGGTTATATTTGTGAAAAACAATTGAGAAATGCTGACCAAGTGAAAGGTATCATTAGTAATCTTAAATCGGAAAAACATCCTGTTATAATAATATTGAAAAAAGGTAACAGAGGTATTTATTGGCTTTATTTTTCAGTTTTATAAGCTAGTCAATGAAAATTTGAATTAATTTGTAAAGTTTATCTGCATGACTCATCAACACACCAAGTGACTGGTACCAGACTGTTCCCAATCAATATGCCTAACTAGCTCACAGTAGATCCAAGTACAGCTCTTATAATGCTGCTCACGTTGACAAATTGACATATTTCCCACACATGCCAACGACTGACTTCCCGTTCATTTGAGATAAAAGAAATTTGTTACAATTAAAGTTGAAAATGTATTTATAAGCACTGTTTAGTTATAAAACTGGTCATCTTTCAGAGACCCTTCAAAAGACACGACTGCTTCCATCCTTTGGTTTATCTACATAATTCAAAGTATCTTATTATATGCCAATTTGCTTGTTAAGCTCTATTAAGTATTGAGTGCTATTAGATTTCTATTCAGGAATCCAGGCTCAAGGACATTCCACACGACTGCTGTTGCATTGAGATTAATAATAAGGGCTCTAGGATTAAATGGCCAGGGCTTTTGCTCTGGTTTCACCATTGAATGTACTGTGTGGTCTTCAGAAGTTACTCAGTCTCTCTTGGTTTTTAATTTTTTATCCAAAAATGATAGTAACACGTGTTGCTGTAAAGAGCAAAGAAAGTAATTCTAATAAAGCTGAATGATGATTGGTACAAATTAAGTGCTCTTACTACAAAGGACTTTCCTTAGAAGAGAAAACACAAAGTCCTTGCTTTAAAGTGCCTGGACAGTCTTCCCACAGACATAGACACACAGGTGTCACTGTCCATTTGTGTGTGATTGAGGATAACTACTTGGAAGAATCAAGAAAAAAATAATTAATCTTCACATCAAATTATACAATCTATTCTTTATGAGACACTGTAATAGACTGAGTAGGCAGTCACTTATGGAACATATTAGTAAATATAAATGTTTAAAAATAAAAATATGTGTTTTATTATAAAAGCTGGGCAAGTTAAAGATAATTTACTGGAGACTTAAATGGGATAATTGTAGCTAAATATTTTCAAAAGAGGCAAATGATGAGATATCGGTATACATTTTATAATATACCATAATGTGTTAGTAAAGTGCCATCTGTCCCAGCAGAGCTAATTGTCGTTAGAATGATAAAAGTGACACGCCATTTCACTACATCTGACACACAGTAAAGCCAGCACAGATTGAAGTTTACTATGAGTGGCAATTCCCATCGCACCATTAGAGCAGAAAAACCAAGGTAAGGAAAATAATGTTGTAAAGTTAGAAGTCGCAATGGAGTAATTAGTACTGAATAAATATGAATATGAATTACCAGGCAGTTTTTGGTCTAGTAGTGGTTAAAAATTAGACTTCCTGGGTTTAAAACACAACCCTATTACCAGCTGAGACTTTGGGCAAGTTACTTAAACTTTTTGCGCCTTACTTTCTTCATTTTAAAAAAATGGATTTCGTATTGATAGCTGGGCACGGAGATGGGAAGCATGGTGGAGGGAATGCAGTTTGCAATTATATGATGACTAGGTAGAGGGCCAGGGTAGGGAGGGAGGAATTGGGGGAATCGTTTTATGAACTATATAGATGTCTAACCAATGTACTGTATATTTGAAACTAATTTAAATAACAAAATAAATAAAATTTTAAAAAATGATACAATGACACTACCTATCTCATAAGGTAATTGTGTGGTTTAAATAAATTAATTCATATGAAATGTTTAAAATAGTGCCTGATATATGTTAAATATTCAAAAAAAGTTACAATGATCATTTTTACAGAACTCTCTTTAGGTACAGTGGCTTCATCTTTAGTGTATGTTGATTACATATGTTGCTATTAAAAGGGAATGATATAATACTCCTTCTCATCCTTGAAATTATTTAGGTAACACCTCCTCCAGGTTGAGTAGGAGTTATCCAGGCAAATGAGTAACAAAAACACTGAGGCGAGAAGCAAGAGATGAATGAAAATAAATGCAGGATTAGACCATATCTAGATTAGGAAAGATACCTTTTGGCATCAGAGACTATGAGTTACAGGGGAGAAATATGGGTGGCAGAGAGAGCAGTTTAAATGCTATTGGACTATTTCAGGCTACAGATTATGAGGTTCTGGACTCATAATAAGGCAGTGACAACAGGAAGAGAAAAGCCTGGGTGAACATCAAAGTCTGTATGGACAGAGACAGACAGTATCTAGCAATGAACAAAGATATAGGGAGCTAAGGAGAGGAAGAATTCAATATCAATTCCTGAGAAGTCAGTTATAAAAGTAATTCCAAAGGCATTTCAGAATAGTTAAGAGCTATAACAGAATTGTTAGTCTGAACAGAATTTTCCTGGGGGTAACTTTGAAGAAGAGAGTACAATTGCACTTATGTTACTGTCTGCATTCTGGAATGCTTGCCAAATAAAACTGGCCAGAGTAAGTGCCAAAAATTAGTATAATCCTTTCGGAAAACATTTCATTAGTATGCATAAAGAGGCATAAAACTGTTCATAATCAATCATATAAGACTTTTACTTCAAATAAATTATTTCAATGAGTTTAGTCAATAAAGGCAATAAAGTGATAAAGAACTATGTACACAAAGATGTAATTTGAATATTATTGATAACAGAAAAAATATCTGCATAGCCTGAATGACCTTCAGGAGGAGATAAGTTATGTAGTATATCAATTTCATAGAATGTTATACAGATAATAAGAAATATACATATTAATAACTCCTACCATTAATTGAGTTCAGGGTATTAGATACTTTGTAGATTATTTTATTTAACCATCATCATTCTCAATAGTGAGTATTGGTATCCCCTTTATACAAGGGAAAAAATTAGGCTGCATATAAATTAAGCAAATTTCCCAAGGTCACCCAGCTAATGAATAGTAAAGAGACTGGATATACTGTCGGTGGTTTTTAAGAGTCAATTGTTTGTGTTCATGACTGTAAGAAGTTTCCATCCTCTGCTTCTACAGAGGGGAAATAGTAGAACACGAATTTAGCTCAGGTCAGGTTGATCTGACTACAAAGCCTTCTCTAAACACCAGGCTTACCAAGTCATGTTTAAATGACAAGAGATGAACGTCATGCAGTCTGTGATTTTAACTATAGAACATATAAACCTAAAAGGTAAATAAAAGAAGGGTCCATTTAAAACAAATAACATTTGAAACAAGTGTATATCAAAGCTAAGAAAAAATATTTTATATTTCACCCATCCAAGTCTCTTTCTGATATCTCAAACTTCCAGTATATTTTTAAAAATCATTCAAGAAATATTTATTGAATATTCACTATTTGCTTAAAAATAATTCTGAGATATCGCTTTAACTACCTGTTAATGGGTTCTAAAAGCAAAACAATGTAGAACAATATAGTTTTATTATTAAAATTACTTGGATTCTACCGTGGATTTCATAAACTTACATTATTTTTATTAATTTGCTTATAATAAAATGTGATTATTTCTCAGTTAACTAAAATTCCAAGAATAATCAAATTTCTAAATAATGCAAATTAGAGTTCTCATTTTATACTCCATTACACAGCCTCTCTTCCATACAACAAAATCAAACAAATTCAATTCTCTGAAAAAATTGATTATTTGAAAAATCTGTAAACAGCATAAAACAACATATTGATTAGAAATATTTATGTAAAAATAAAAACCTAAAACTTTTATGAGGCATTAAAAGATAGCATTTAAGTGTCAGGATTCCTGGGTTTGGATCTTAGCTCAGCCTCTTAAGATCTTGAGAAAATCACTCATCTCTTCCAATCACTACATCTGCAGTTTCCTCTTTTGTAAAATTGGGAACATGAAATTTCCTTGCTCCCAGAGATTTTGTGAAGCTTAAATACATGTAAGACAGTTATCAAAGTATGTCTGATAAATAGAAATATTAGCTGTTATTGTTTAATCTAAACGTAAGATGCTTGGCATTTCTACTCTCAAAATAAGTTCTTAAATTTCCACAGCCCCCTGATTGCTCAACTATACTTTAGCCAGAATCTTAGTAGACAGAAAACTGCCATAAATTTAGTCTTTAACTCAAATCAGGCAATATTCTCCCTCTAGATAAAAAATGACTAGAATTAGGTACATATAAGGTAATGACTTAACACTCAAAAATTATGAAAACATTCAAGTGTTCTCAAAAATTCAGCTTTTTTGAGCAAAAAAAAAAATATGTTACTTGCTCTCTCTTTTTCTTTTGAATCATTTTTTTAGGGATAAAATACAATCTCTTAATTTTTTACTTTTGATCCTTTTCAGGTGATGTTATATTCTTTTGAAACAGCAGATTTTATGTAATGATTTAACTTTATTTAAAAATTTAATTAAATTGGAATAACTGCTGCTTTTTCCAGGCTGAAAACATATGGTAGGTACATGTGTATTGGGGTGTTGGGGGAAGGTGGGAAGAGGGAGGGAAGGAAAGAGAGAGAGAGAGAGAACACAGAAAAGAGAATATGTGAGAAGCAAGATAATCTCTACCATCCTATTTTAGCATCTGGCATAAAGTAATGTAATTGCCTTTATTTCCCTCTAGACTATAAGACATTTAAGAATTAAGTCCATCCCAACCACCTGACATAATGCATTGCAAACAGGGGATGTGATTATATTAATATATTTGTAATAAGTGCTTACAGACCAAGAAGGAGAAATATTAAAAAAGAAGTAAAAGGAGTAATGAGAAAGATGAGGAAACTTTTTGTATTACTCAGGTAAGACAGTAGAACAGCCCTAAGGAGATAGATACTGCATAGGTAGATGTGATAAATTTGCTAATGCCTTATTAATAAAAATAAAAAATGGCCATTCCTTGCTTCATCTGATTTCTATTTATTCTAATTGGATGAAGAAATGGGTAGTTAAGTACCTACCTGATCATCAATCCTGATTCACAGATTAGATTTCTGGTGATTTTCCACTTAATATAGAAAAATGCAGAATATTTGTCTTGGTTATATTGGGCTATAAAAAACTGTAAAATCAGAGGGAGTTCTCAAAATACTAAAGATGAGATTTATAAACGTTCATAGAGTAAACACATCATGGAAGCTATTGTTTTTATTATGCTTTTTTATAGGGAGATTATTTGAGGATCACATGGCCTTACTTCAAAGCAGGTATGATTTCTGTTTGCTGCATAGAAGTTTTTCCTCTTGACATCTTTGAAGAAACCACTGTTCTGCCAAATAGCTTCTTACCCCCTGCCCTTTTTATGAGGTGGAAACAAAATCTTCCAAACAACATTAGACACCGGTGTGAACAAATGTAACTAAGATGTAGATAAAGTGGAAGTTCTTCAATAGAGATTGAATACCCACCCACCCACTCCTTTTTTTTAACATGGACTATCACTGTTTTTGTTTTTGCCTGTTTATTTTGGGGAAATCTTTGGAAAGTTTCAAGGAGTAAATCAAATTATAGGAATAACTGCTGGACACAGCATTTTCCTTTCATATGCTATCCAGAATTAATGATCAATGATTATATCCTGCTGTTTTTATAAAAATCTTTAGAGTTTATTTTCCCATTTCAATTTATTATATTTTTCTCATCTAAGGAAAATTAAACTTCAATTTATGGATGGCTAAGTTTTCCTAATTTTAAGGAAAACAGCTATAGTTTCTAACTACTATTTATTAATATCATAATAATAATATTAATAAATGATTACCTATACTATTTTATGGCACCTTATATATTTAAAGTATTTTCATATTTATTCTTTCTCATCTTTACATCTCTGTAAGAGTAACAGAATTCAAAGAAACTAAATTTCTGCACAGATCATTTTCTTTATGTATTTTTTTGTTCCCATGGCTCATATTTGATATTATGCCTGCTAATGAACTGTCTAGAATTGGACATAATATAATTGCTAAACAGCACATCAGTTGACAGATGCAACTAGTCCATGGTTGGCATTGTCAGGATTAATTGGACACACCATCAAGTTAGAAACCTGGAACATGGCATCTAATACCTCCAAAATGCCCCAAAGACATGTCTTCACCTGACATTCCAGTCAATTTTGTATTAGTGTATCAGTTGTCATTAAATTCTTTACAATTCCCAATTTTTGCTGACAAGTTTTGGAGTACAGTAGGCTTCCTTTATGCATAATATTATATATTTTTAGGCTTCTGCAAAAGTTGCAAAAGTTCACCACAGCTAGCTGACAAAGCAATAATTGTTAACTGTTACATTTATTGTTAATATAATTAGATTTTGTTTATTCTGATTGCTGACCAACTTTGCTAAGAGCAATGGCAGAATACAACATAATAATATGAGAAGAAGAGTAGGAATCTACTGAGATCTACCATGTGCTAGGAATTTACTGGGTGCTCTCTTTACATTATCACATTTAATATAATAACTTGATGAGACAGACATTTTAGTCCCAGTTTGTAAATAAAGAAACTTAAGCATAGCTTTTGTCTTCAATTTATACTCTTGTTGGGGATACAGAACAAAAAATCAAATTTGTTAATAATCTTTTGGGAAATTTTAAGATATAATCAGTAACTTAAAAACCAGTAGAATCTCTAAGTTGCTGAGACTGATATTATGACTGTATAATACTTGGAGATATTCCATGGATAATATTCTTTCTTACATTTTCTTCTTATACCTCTTGTGTTCCTTATAACTGTGGAACCAGTGGCCTTCATTGCAGAGGAAGAGGGTGAACATAGCTGAGAACAATGAAGTTATTGCTCAACCTTGAAGTTCAAAATAGAGAGTTTAAAGTCCTTATGAGGCACAACAGTCAGAAAGCCAAATACTTGTAGAGATAGAGGCTTTTCTTGGGATTTCAAAAGCTGGGCATTAAGAATCAAGGATCAAGCTAGAATAAATTGGCATAGATTATGACTATCAGCCACAGAGCACAAAAAAATATTTGATGACTGAGTATCTGGTTTACTACATCCAAAGAAAACAGCTATCTCATCATATAGGAAAAGAGAATGATTTGAAGTGAACAAAACTAGACAGTGAATATTGTGGGTGCCTAATGGTCAGCCCATTATTAGAATTAACATCTCAGGGTGGGTGTGATAGAAACATCCAAGTAGCTTCAATGGCATCTCTTCAGGGATTGATTGTGCCTCTCTTCCCAAAATAAAACCGTTAAAGTCTACAAGCCTTTTGAAACTCCCCTGACACACAATTGGTATCTGAGCAATAGACTGAGGTCTCTACAGACATGGGGCCAGGGACCACTTCATAAAGTTCTTAGTACACAGTGAGGTGAGAAAGTTTCTGAATGAAGTTTTTGAGGTGAGCATGAAGTGCTGAAAGGATGGGTGTATCTGAAGGAATAAGGAGTTAAAATAAGGAAAGCATAAAATACAGACAGATACCGGAGTGATTGGTGGTCCAGGTGGGATATATAGAAATGTTAAGGGCAGCTGCAGGGAGGGCAGGTGACCCAGCTGTTTTATAACTCAACAGAGGCCAGAGGAAGAGGAAGAGGCTTGCTGAGGGATCAGTCTCTCACCCCTGTCTGTCTTCTGTCTCTGTTGTGGGCACGCGTGCGTGTGCCACACACGTGCTAAGAGCAGCAGTGGCATGGAAAAAAGATGGAGAGCATACTGTTTTAGACAAAAAAGTGACTTGATAAAATTTTGAGGAAATATAAATTTAACAAGTACAAAATGAGACCTTGTGAGATACTTTCATATCTTATAAATAGATTTTGAGAATTGTATTTGGCACATCAGAGTTTATGACTATGCTATAAATTTAAATCTACTAAAAAATTAAAAATAGCTAGTCTTTAATGCTTTATAAAACATATCTATCTCATTTGCTTCTTATTACCAAATGGGGAGGTAGATATTATTTTCTTTACACATATGAGAAAAAACCCTTAGAAAAATTATGTAGTCTGTTCCAAATTTTCTAGTTATTACTTATAATGCTAGAATCCAAATCTAGGATTTACAATGCCAAAATTAATATTTTATTAATTACTTTATATTGGTTTTATGTTGACATATTCAATTAAAAAAAACTAAATGTTTAGTATATTCTTCATCTTCATCTAACAAGAAAAAAAGACAATTTAGAATATAGGCCTGATCTAATTATTCCTGATGAAATGAGTAATATGTATATGCATAGGTTAGATGTTAAATTCTTATCAAGCTCATTTATTCTTGCTATTCATTTATTCCTCAAATATTTATTGAATAAATACTGTGTGCTAAGAGCTAGAAGTACCAAAAGAAAAGAAGATACTATTTTTGATATAATGTTCATCCCAGTGGGAATGACACATAAGCAATTAAAATATAATTAGCCTTTTGATAGAGGTATATTCAAACACCTAAAAAAAAAAAAAAAAGAGGAAAAACCACTAACTGAAAGGACAAATGTTATAGAAATTCCTCATAGAGAAAATGACACTTGGAACTAGAACCTAAAGAATGAGTACAAGTTCGCCAGTATTTCTGGCAGATAACATGGCTTGGGGCAAGGAGGGATATATTTTTGGAGCTTCTAATAGCTCAATATAGTCAGAATATTAAAAGCACATAGGGGAAGAGATAAAGCAGAAGTCACTGAGTGTACACATAATCCATGTCCGAGTCAGAGCACCGGAAATCAGGGATGGTTTTCAACCAGGAGAACTCTTCTAAGTAGACCTGTATTTTTGTCTCAATGTTGATGAGCCCCATAGAGATTGCATTGGATAAAGAATTCAGAGAAAGAGAGGGGTCAGAGGCCACTGCAGTCAGGCAGAAGAGACATGAGGTCCTGACTTGGGACGCAGTTGTGGGCCAGATGAGGGAGAAGGAATCTGAAAACTATTTAGGAATTAGAGATCATATAACTAGGGGGACAAAAGCATATGCTGATAAAGGAGGGAAGAAGGAAGAGATTTTAAGTTTGGGTGACTGAGTAAGCAATATAAACAATAATAAAAAAAAATAATTTAAGAAGAAAGACATTTTCTTTCAGTAAAGTACTATATGATATTACACCATATTTTAACACATGCATACTTAAAAATACCCCAGATAACAAGCAGGCATCTAGGTATACAAACATGTACAATATACTTCTTCAGATAAATATACTAAAGGCAAGAAAATAATACCTCTTATAAATGGCATTATTTAGATACAGTTGTGAAAAGGACATGAATGTGTGAGGAGTTACTAGAGTCTCTATTTTGTTTCTCAGAATTCAGAAAACAGTAAATCTAAAGTTTAATAATAAATGGAATTTCTTAGGATCGTAGGTTTTGTTGCTTAGTAATGAACAAAGGACAGTACTTTAGAGAAATATAGAATTAACATTTACTTAGTGTCTATTATAGCCTTAAATGATACTTGAAATGTTGAGAATAAAGTTAGAGAAAAATACCTTTTTTACATTGATATTTTGATTTTAAAAATACCTACATTGGCATCTAGTAAATTGAAAGATTTATTTTATCATTATAATAAAAATAACATTTATCACAAGTTATTGAAATTATTTTAAATAAATGGTATCTTTTATTTCATCTAATTCTCCTCCCTTCATCTATCAGAACAGTATGACTTGGCATTCTTTGCACATCAGAAACTGAGGCTCAGAGAGACTAATTTATCCTTAGTCTCACAGCTGATGAAAGGCAGGGCTAGAGCCTGTTCCCGACCAGCTGAAGCTGAAGCCCTTGCTCCTGACCACAAATTCTACACAATTTCCCTTCACGTTTGGTCTTTATAATCAATAGAACATATATTTCATTGTGATCTAGGTCAATTCACTGGTACATTTTGGGGAAGAAAGAACCCAATAAAGCAAGTGGTATGAGGCTAGTGTTTATCAAGTCTGGACTAAGCTCTTCACTTGCTGCTTTGTATCTTTTATCCTGTTTAATCTTCAAAACATTCCTATGAGGAAGCCTGGTCTCTTCGGAGAACTCAGCTCAGTTTCAACAGAGTGGGATTTGTGTAAAGAAGGAAGAAAATAAGTATGAGAAAGTTGTAAGATGAATTTGAAGTCTTGTGAGCTTCAACTTAAGAAATGAGACTTTTTTAAGCAGTGGGGAACTATTGGAGATCTCCCAGAAGGGAAATTAATTTTTCAAGGAAGGCATTCACAAAGATTAATTTGACAGATGGGTGAGGGAGACTGAAATCAGAAAGACCAATTATAGTAATATATTAAATTCTTACACATAGGGAAGGAGGTAGAAGAAAAGACAAAAACTTTTAAGTAGGTTAAAATTTTAAATGGACAAAAACTTAATTTTATTACGAAATTCTGATTTTTTCATCGAACATAATGAGACAGTAAGCCTGGCTGTTATCAGACCAGCTCTTAGTACCTCCACTATTTAACAATAGTAGGTTTAAGTTTATAATAACCTTTCATTCTCTACAGAATATAATTAATATAAGAATCCATAACCCTTTCATTTTAGGAACCATTTTGGTGAGCTAAAATTTTTAGTTAGTTCATATTCACCATAGAGGTATAAAGAAACCAAAGACATTATCTTATAAAATACATAAGATAAACAGAACAGTTTGCTAATTAAAAATTTTAGAATGATATATTTCTTCACAACAGTTCATGTAGTTCTTTTTGAATACACTGGTGGCTGGCTCTGTCATTCTGACAAGGTCAGTGCCCCTCATTTAACTGCCTGCAAGTGTTTTATCATATACTGTACTTCTAAGAAATATTTATTACGATCACCCACAACTTATCTTTGACATCTGCAGGCTTTCTCAGAGCTTCTCTTTTTGTGTGTATGGTACAAATAAGTATAGACCTCATGGGAATTATTTTAATAACAGTGACTTAATTTACACATATATAAATTATATGCAAGATATAGACTATCATCTTTTCAAAAGTTTTATATTTCATCTAGCCTTATCTCTACAAAATGATACCCCCCCAAAAAAAGATTAAAATACTCTAGAGCATAAAATATTGTAAAGCACTGTACTATACGCATAGTACCAAAAGGCAATATAATAGCTTTTTATAGAAAGTGAGCATTCAGTTGAAATAGAAAGGTAGAATATAGGAGTTATCCATGCAAAAAGAGCAGATAATGAGAATAGCACATGTAAAGGCTCTGAGGTTGTTGGGAACAAGGCCAACATTTTTGGACATGTAAGGAAGTGAAGCTGCAGCATGGATACTAGCCAAACTTGAGGGACTTGAAGAAAAAAACTATTGATTTTGGTCTTTACTTCAAAAAAAAAAAAAAAAGGCAAATCAATAACCCACTTTCAATGAAGGAAATAAGGTGATTTGATTTTCATGTCCACAGCACTACTGGGACAATAGTATGTCACTTTGTCTTTTACATTAATTATTTAATCATTACTATATTTATGTAAAATGAGTATTGTTATGCTCATTTCAAGGGTAAGTAAACTATGACTATCATGTAGAGAGTTAAAAATAACTTTCCAAAGGACACTCACAAGAAAAAAACAGAAAAAAGTTAAATCCATGATTTTGGTCTGACTGCAATTTAACTATGCGTGTCACTAAATCACCGATGCCAGCAAGATAAAAATTTGACAGATATTTGATAAAATGTTCAATATCAAGGCCACAGAAGGCAAGAGAGTAATATAGGTTAGCCAACAAAGGTAATAAAAATTCCATGTCTTCTAAAATAGAAGACCCCCAAAATACCTTCAAATATTTCTGTTATATGGGATAATAGAGAAATGAAATTCAGAGAACATGACCATTCTGTCCACTTTGCTACTACAGCTCTTTTTTACTGATCAGTCTGGAGTCCACTTTCAAAAAAACTATAACCAGTCTCAACAGGATATTTAAGATGAGGGAAGGAAGTGATCCCAAGCCCAGACAAGTAAAGAAACAAAAGTCATCCTACTGAGCCATATCAACAGAATGAGTAAATCATTTCATCTGTCTCAGATTATCCTGGTGTTGTGTTTTCTCTACCATTTTGCTTATTTAGCTGGACACAAAAGATATTCATTCATTAAGAGGCAGAACTGGCAGTCCCAAATACCTTTCTGTCTTGGAGAGACCTCAGTCACACAATGATGATTGGTGTGGTAAAGTGAAACCATGAGAGTCTTTGTGTGGATAACATCACCCTCTGTCAATCCAAGAAAAAAAGATAAATAAAAAGCTAACACAAGGCAACTCTATTTGTACTCAAAAGACAATTTAAATGACCTTGCTCAACTCTAAATTTGATGATAATTTGTAGCTGAAAATAAATAATGCCTATATTTTTTCATAATTCCTCAATTGGAGATAAAATATTTTTCTGTTAAAGTAGAAAGTGAGAAGTTCTAAAATAATTATACTTTAGCATGATAATTCTCAAATATAAAACATGGTTATTTTTAAACATATCAGTTTTTTTAGTCTTTGATTTATGCATTTGAGTTTTTGTACTATTTCACCCAATAAAAGCACTCCATGATTATAAAAATGTTTGAAAACACCCATCTAGTAGTAATTGTTACCATTCAAAGTAGGAGCCTGAGTGGTTTCAAAAGCACACCAAAGGAGGTTAAACATTACTTTTGAAGAAATGATTTTAATTAGAAATAATCCATGTTTAATAATTTTGTTTAACAAAACAAAAAAAAAATTTCTTCGTGAAAACATGTTTTATAAAATACGTATATTACAGCCCAAAGTGCTAAAGTGGAACTGAGCAATATATATATATAGCTCTGTTATATATATATATATATAGCTCCGTTATATATATATTATATATATAATATACAAATATAATATAAATATAATATATAAAAATATAAATATTATATATATAAATATCTATAAATATAAATTATATTTATATAATATATAAAAATATAAATATTATATATAAATATAATATATATAATATAAATATATATTTTATTATATATATTTATTATATATGTATTAAATATATACATTTAAAATATATAATGTTTAAATATACTTTTAAACATTAAAGGGCATTTTAGATAAGCTGATAGTTATCTTGAAAGTTTCAAAGTACATCCTTTCCTAAGATTGAAATCACTCCACAGATTCTCCAGATTTACATAAAAAAATAAAATTTTATTTTATACTAAGCTTCAGTGCTTGAAAAGATATAAAATTCTGTTTACCCAAATTAAAACTGAATTACTATTAACCTAAATTTCAAAATGAATGTTATTTTATACCAGAGCCCGTGCTAGGGAATTAGCAGGGTCTACCAAAAGTAATTTATTTGAGAAATTTGTAAAATACATTTCAGCTCAATCAAATAAGAAAAAGTCAAAATATATTCACAAATACTACTGTATTAAACAGATCTGCAGATTGTTCAGGATTAAAACAATAACCTCTCTCTCTCTCTCTTTCTCATACACACACACACACACACACACACGCACGCACGCACGCATGCACGCACACACACAAAGAAACCTAGTGAAATCAGAATTGATATGCATTGCCACTATTATTTTTGGTGGCAGTTTTTTTAAAAGCAGTTATGTTAAGGTAAAAAAAACTCAGAGTATACATGATAAGAACACTACTCAAAAGGTAGACAATGATTTGGAAAGAGTTGGAGATCCTAACAGCATCACTAAGTCTTAATAAAAGTGTAGATGTACACTCATTCATTTTCTTGCCACTCCGTACTTGGTTATATGACTAGCTTTGGCCAATGGAATGTGTGAGCGGTTAAAGGATGCTATGTGTGAGCAGAAGCTTTCATTGAACTTCAGTGAGTCAGAATGAGCTCTTGCTGCTGCCATGTACCAGGAAAACAACTAATCCCCAATGAGGGTTACTTCTCTTGGATGCTGGAATGAGAAGACTGGGTGAATAGGGCCAAGCAGAGTTCTTGCTACCTCACACAGCTATAATTGAGAAAAAAATGTTTGTGGTTGTAAGCCATTGAGATGTTCTGAAATTGTTAGTTAAAACTGCAAATACTGACTGGAGGAAGGGGTAAAATAACTATCTTGCTCAGCCAAACCACTAATTCTTGGTAACTTGAAGCTTAACACATTTCAAAAGAATGTATCCATGATATGTACATGGAAAAAGAATTACCATTGTTCTTATATATGCACTCTCTGGGCAGCAATTTATAGTGTGTCCTAACTGACAGAAAAGCAGGATATACAAATGTGACGGGCTCTAGGAAAGGGACCACACAGGATGATTGCAAATGTGTGTGGCCTTGCCCAGAGAAGTCGATATAATATGGATACCTGGGTAGCTACTGAGAGCCTACTAAGTATTTGAATTGGATTATTTAAAACAAACTGAACCAATGGTTAACACTCCTCTGCTCATTGCAGTAAACCAAATATAAAAGGACCAGGGGTAAGCTGTTCTTTCCAAATTATAAAGCATAACAGAAAAAGTTGGAAGAATTTCGTATTTAGAAGGAATAGATGTACATTCACATTTTCTTTTCCTGTATGCTTCTATAATTGCTACATTAAGGAAGAGCAAATCCTGCACTAGGTCATAAACACTTCTACTCAAAAGAGACATGTCTCACTTTTTGTTACTGTTGCATTGGCCAAAGTAAGTTACAAGCCATGCTTAACTTCAAAGAGGAACTGGGAAGTATAATCTATGAAGTTCCCAGAAAGGAAAAAATTGAAATTGAGGGAAACCACACTAATGGCTACAAGAGTCACTTAGAGGCATTTGGAAGCATAAATGAAACCATTCACATAACATGCATATTTTTTTTCCCCCTGCATTATGCTATGAGCTAGTTTGCTAGGGATACAAAATCAAGTGAGTCACATGTGTGTACTGATTTTGGAAACAGCCATTTAAACAATTACGTAATGATGCTACAACTGAAGCATATTCACATACTGAAGTATCCCAATAAAGACCAACTAAAAGTGATCTTTGGGTGATGACCAAAACACAATTTCAAGGTTGGAGTATTTAAAAAATGCAACATACAGATGATGTATATAGAATTGTAGACTTGAAAGCTATATAATTTTAGTAGCCAATGTACCCCAATAAATTTAATAAAATTTTTAAAAGGGTTGTTTAAGAAACAGATAACTCTAAAGTTTCATAAACTATAGTCATAGTTTATATTTTTTCATCCAACTAAGCACTCTAACAAAAATTAACAGACTTAACAGTGATCTTTACTTAGCTTTAGGTTAAATGTTTTTCTTGACTCAAATCCAGAAGAGAGTGCAAAACCCTTCAAGTAGCATTATAGAGTTTTTTGTTGCCTTTCTTTTCAAGGTAAGTAGAAGCTATTATATTACTTTTTATAACATGAGCTCACCAGACTATAATTCTTGATTCCTTATAAAATGTTCTACCTTCTGTATAAAAAATATACTATTTTATCCATTGTTAAACAATAACATAGAAATAAGTGACATTTAAGACAAGAACATATTCACCTATATTCCCAGATTCCAAATTCAGCTTTCTTATATCTGCATTCCTATGTAGTTTTTGCACATAATCATACAAATAAATTCTACCAGGAAATGAGGAAGGAGATTAAGAACATATACTATTCAAAAATTATTTATAACTTTACATATACAAAGAAGAAATGCAAATTTGAAGCTGTCTTGGTCACACTTAGAGCCAAAAGGAATGACAACTGCATCTCTAAGACTGATTATAAAGAGACTGACATGTCATTCCCTTAGCAGCTACCGTCAAACCATGTACTCAATGGTATATATATAGACAATATATATACCTTGCCAAATGCTACAGAAGTGTCCTTGGCCTGGTTCAGGGAGTATATTTAGGGAGAGTACATAAAGGCCTTATTGCTTGACATATATACAATTATATTTAGGAAAAGCAGATGTTAAACACTGCTTCTACAAACCTTGCTCTAACTTTTTACCTACCAGAACATTTTAGACTTTAAGATAAATGCATTCTCAGTTTTACCCATTGTCTTCTTAATTTCCTAGTATATTTTCATAAATAAGCATGTATCTCATCTAAATATAAAATAGGATCCTAGAATATAATCTATGTATTTATGAACTATTAATAAATCTTATTTTCTTTATGATTTTTGTATAGAAAATAAACACGCATTATAGTTTTTGTAGTTTCATCCTGTACCAAGGTACAAAAAATACATCACCTTTGCACCTCTCCTGCCTTTTTCATATCCCACTTTGGAGGCTATTTGTTTGAGTTTCAGCAGCTTGCTTTTTGTTTGCAAGAAGCAAACCTTAAATATGTCGAGGCAGAAAAAAGAAGCAAGCAAGCAAAGCTAACTAAGCGAGCAAAGAAGCAAACACAAAACACCCATAACTCCTCATATTATAAGTCTAAATAATCTTATTAAATAAAATAAGATACCTGAAAGATAAAACAGGTATTATTATGGCGGCAGTTCAAACCCTGTACTGGTAAAGCTTGACACCTTGTCTTATCTTTAACACCTAGTTTTAGGGCACTGAGATTTTGTCATGTAAAATGGTGTGTGGGATTATGTTCACAGATACAGAAATATGTTCCGTTCTATCACACCCACGAGTCCCAGAACAGTACATTGAAAGCTGGCATGAATAAGAACGATTCTACAAATAAAAAGCATAGCTAATGTGCTGATATGTAATGGACTAATTTAGTCACCATTTTTTTTATTCAATTTTAAGCATTATTGTACTAAGACATTTTAATTTGCCTTTTAAAGAGGGTTATTATGTATGACTATGTAGATATGTCTTGTTAAATCAATACTTTTGTTTGTATCATTGTATATAAACCAAATACATATTTTAAGAGATGTACATCACAATTTCAAAAATGCTTTATAATTATTGCTAATACATTTTCACAATTAGGGCAAAAAACATCTTGCTCTAAGCTTCCCAGTAACTAAAGCTTCTACAGAGAGGGGAGTCAGAATATTAGCAGTAGGAAAACCATTAAGTGAGAAACATTTATTTCAAATTTGTTTCATAAAAGCAAAGTCATAACAGATACATAAACATATATTTAGTAGTAAGAGAGAACTTATTTCAAAGGACCCATCAAAATAGAACTGTAAGAAAAAATCATAGAAGTGTGCATATTTTACAAATTCCAACTATACCATATTTTATTTTCTTGATTAGAATGTTTTCCCAATTAATAGTTCAGGTAATATTTTATAGAAAGACCTAACTTTTACTTTAAATCATTCTCATTTTTTGATAAGAAAACTCACTGATATTTAAGGAGATTAACAAATTTAGAAGATAATTTATTTATCTGAAATGAGCTGACCAGTTCATCACATAGTATTCATTTTAGTTGGC
The DNA here is from genome assembly GCA_030015415.1 of Cynopterus sphinx. NCBI lineage: Eukaryota > Metazoa > Chordata > Mammalia > Chiroptera > Pteropodidae > Cynopterus > Cynopterus sphinx. The sequence continues at coordinate 83,661,383 of CM057387.1, forward strand.
ATTATATTAAAAAGATAAAAAATTCCAAAGAACATTTTAATTTTCATTAAAAAGGGCATAGTATCCAAATTTAGAATGCTTTAACATTAGTGAAATTAATTTCATATTTCTTAAATAAAGATATATTTTAAAAATAAAGTATGTAATAGATATTAAATTTGTAGCATTAAACTGCCTAGACAGTCAAATCAAAGTGGAAAGATATGGCAATTGTCCAAAAAACTTAGGCCAAATAGAAACTCGGGCCAAAATTCAGGCTAAAAATGAAATGAGAAAGAAATGTATTTTGGGTAGGGTCACTATATTGGCCGACTTCATTAATTGAATTAAAGATCTTTCCTTTTCTATTTCCTTTTGCTGTGGTGTAGAGGACTCCAACAGTGTCAATGGTGTGGTTTTACTGGTGGAGTTTGGGTGCAGGACATCTGGTTCAATTTCTGTCTCTCTCACTAACAGTTGTATGATTATGAGCAAGAAAGCAAATGTAGCTGTGCTCAGTTTCCTCTTTTGTAAAATAAGATTCTCTCAAGTCCTTTCTCTCTCTGACGTGTTAGGAACTTATGAAAAAGTAAGATTACAGCTGTGTGTGTGTGTGTGTGTGTGTGTGTGTGTGTGCATGTGTGTGTCTGTGTATTGTAAAACAGAGCAATTACAGCTGTGTGGACATGTGAGAGGTATGCCCAATGTTCAACAATATGGTATTACTCTAAGGACATTGCTAATATTTAACAATCACCAAAAGCTTAAATAGGTATTTGATTTAATTACAATAGCTTTTATAATTGTCTTAAGAAAGTAATCACACTTGAAGTAGGGAAGAAAATTGTTTCATGTCTTGAATTACACTGACTAAGAATAACACTGGAGTAAATATTCGATGTGATATCAGTGCTAATATATGTGGACTGAGCTCCATCTCCAGAACTACAGTGTTGAGTACATTAAATGCAAAACACTTAAGCAGTTACTTACTATTCAAGAAGTCGAATCATTTGAACTTTTAAGTTATTTTAGTTACACCATTTGTGTCACACTATTTTTTAAATTCCACTGACATATTTTAGCTTTGTGTCCATTAGTCACCTTTTTAGTGCAACAAATGTCTTCATAATGTTAGGCACTGTCTCCATAAAGTTCATTTCTTGCCTTTGCTTGTATTACCAAATAATTTATAATGCTGCCATCCATTCATAAAATGTTTTGCCACTACCCCAAAGTATCTCTATCTATTTCAATATGATAATGTCCTTAATAGTTATATATTTTCTTGGTGAATTAACTCAAACAGCTCTTTTTCAACTGTTTTTCCCATCTCTTCCTCTGTATGTAACTCTGTATGTCGTGGTTCCACCTTCTCTTTTTCCCCATGAAAATCTCATGATAGTGATTCTACTTACACTATTAGTATTTTTCTTTTCAGGTCAATTACCTCTTCTCCATGACTGCAACCTATAACTTCTTACTCATTTTCATACTAGTTTACCTCTTGACTATCACAACATTTAATTCTATCCGAACATTTACACCCACACTCATCCATCCCCCCTCCTTCTGGCACACACACTTACACGCGTACCCTACAATTCCCTGCTTTCAGCTTAACAAATTTGTTATGCTACTACCCTGGGCATGGTATCACTATCTTCTCATGTTAAATATGCTCTCAGTCTTACTGAACATGTAGAGCAAAAATATTCCAGCACAACTGAAGAAACTACATTTTTAAGAAGCCAATAAATTAATTATTTAAACAATGTAAGCATCTACTCCATCATGAAAATATTTAAACAGATCATGTCAATGCTAATGTAAATTTCAATACTTCATCTCTGGTAACTACTGTTGCTTTCATGTGTATTAAAGTAAAAGAATATTTTGTATAGAGATTTTAAGTAATTTATCAAGCAGCGAACAATGTAATGACAATGAGTGTATGCAGAAAATCCTGTGGGTTATTAAATTTACTTAATAATTCTCCATATGTCATTGAATGACAAATAGTAATTTTTCTATTATAGGTAGTTTAAAAAACACAACTCTCCAGAGGCTTCTGTATCAAATATGTCACCATCAAACTGGACATGAGAGATACTGACTCAAAACTTGCATGATTGGAAGCTTCTTTATGTACTTTCATATGACAGATTCTAACAGCTTATTAAATGTTTCTGTCGTGAATTAATTATGTCCGGAAGATTAACGCCAGTAATCTTCTGTTCCAATATTAAATGATAGTCACAGAAGTAATATGGTGTATCACTGCAAACATGTAGATCCCTTTGAAAAGCTGGTTCAAAAAGTTAATTTTTCTCTATTTGTTAGGACATAGTTCTATGATCTACAGATTTCAGTCATTCAGCAAGCTCCAATCTGTGCCTACAAAGGAGTGGCATGGAATGGAGAAAGAAGTACAAGAGCCAAATCTGGGTTTAAATCTTCATCACTTTCTACCTATGGGGCATGAACTTGTTGCTTGCTGTCTTTGATCTCCATGTTCTAATCTTTCAAATGCTGAGAATAGTGCTTCTTACAGATTACTTTGAAGTAAAGCACCTGAGTCATGGTAGGTGTTTAGTAACAGATAGTTGTTATTCTGATTACAGTTCATGTACTCTGGTAAGGGAAAGAAAATGACAGGGGTGGTTCTTGATCACAAGAGCTCATGGATTTCTGAGCATAATCACCTCATTCCAAGGTGTGTGTAGTACATATTATATATAAACTAAATGTCATTTATTAAAAATATACTATGACATTGCTATGCACAATCACGTGTGTGCATGTGTGCGCGCGCACGCACACACACACACACACACAGACACTACTATAGGAAAACTAATTTGTACAAAAAAGTTTATGAAGTTTATGTTGCACTCTTCTAAAATGTCCAAACCACTTTCCATGTACCACTTTGTCTTATTATTTGCTGTGCACTAGAATTATAAACTTGCAATTATATATGATCTCTATTTTATAGCATTAAAGTAGGCTAATTTATATTACCTAAGATGGCATGTTAATTCTAGAGGTACCTTAGTTTTTCTTGCTTCTTTTTCATTACCTCAGGATGTTTCACTAGGGTATTTTCTATAAAAAGATGAATATTTCTAATCATGCAAATTTGATTCACAAAACAGCTAAAAACTTATAAAGGAAAAATATTGATTTGCAGTCATCATCTTCCAAACATCACTGATTTATAGTGTCACTTCTAATTTTTATCTTTCATTGACAACTTACGGTTCAGTATTCTAATACATATGGCAAAACCTACCATCTATGTGTCTCCTTTCTGCTTTTGTGCTTCTTCAGAATAGAATTTAATTGCTACACTTTATGGTCAGATTGTATTATAATATTAAAATTCCATTTTTTAATCCTGAGACATTAAAAATGCTCCATTGAATACTGATGTGGCCCCAGATTAAAGAGACTGAAAGTGAAATCTTCTCAGAGGATCCTAGAATCACCTTCGATGTGTCTTTCCTTGGAGATAGGAATTAATTACTTAATGGTCATTTGGCTTGGCGCAATGTAAAGGTCTGTTCTGTGTCATAGATTTGAATTAATGGCTCCCCTAAAGTCATCTTGCAAATGTACATGACTGACTACACTCACTCAAAAAAGACTGTGGATGACACTCTACAAAGCAGTCATCGTTACAGGAGAAAACAAAATATTCCAAATAATGTCTTTTTCTGATGATGTGGTTGTCATAATTGTTATACTCAATAAATAGTATATATTCTTTAAATAAAGAATTTTTCAAAAGTTATTGAATACCTTGTGTGAAAGGAAGAATGTGTGATAAGAATTCAGAAATAACTCAGGTTGTAATTTATCAATAGTTGGTTACTCTGTATACTCCGTTCATTTGGGTATGGAAAGAAGTTATAATGTCATGGAATGTGTGATCCATCCTTGTACTGAGGCCATAGCCATCAGAAGACAAGTTATAATTTAAATAAATATAATTTTCATACACCAATTAAAACATAACTTATCTTCAAATTTTCAACTGTTCTAAAAGTGGACCTTGTAAGTCACAAAGAAACCAAGTGTATTATATCAATTATTAACATGTGTTATATACTGAAAATAAGAGAGATCTAAGAAATATCCCTGGGAATTAACCACATGTGGATAATATAGTTATTAAATGACTTTCATAAGTGATAAAAATTCAAAGTGATATTAATTATACTTTCATAATTTTTAAAAAATCCAAAGCAAACTAAAACACACTAAAAGACTTTATGCTGTGTTCTGTATTTTATAGAAGCAGAAAAATTGAAGCTTACAAAAGAACAGTGGAATATTTTATTTAAAAAAATTCATAATGTCAGCCTAAAGCAGTGCTAAAATTCTGAATAAAACATGGCTACTGTAATTGGACCAGGTTTATTTCTCTAAGAAGTTGCTTCTAATTCTGAAGCTGCATATGTGCAGGCACACGTGATGGAGAATGTAAAGGTTGCCATGGCAAATACACATCTTTTCTTGGACAGTCAAGTATAAAAATAAAATGTATAAAGAACTCTCACTTCATAACATGTCATGAAAATTGACTCTGCCTTCCCTACCACAATAAATTAGTATGATGCAATGCAGCATAGGATAGAAATAGCCCACATCTTAAAAAATTTAGTGCATTGAGATGGCTTAATAAAACATGAAGTGAAAAGTGAAATAAGAAATCTCCAAGTCAGGTAACTTAATTAAATGTTGGGTCTAGAACAAATTCTATTGCCATTTAACTAACAAATAATCACACCTTAGGACATTCCACAGGCCTGAGACATCTTCCCAGGAATTCAAATGCAGACATGGCCAAACATCTCCATCAAAACACTTTAGTTTTATGACTCTTATATTTAAGGAAAAATAAAATTATTCCTACATTCCTACTTTCTCATTCTTTCCCCAATCAACGGTTTCCAAGAAGCACAGATTTGACTGTTCTGCTGTCTTTTGCAAAATGATCTCGTGGTGCTTCCCTTAGAGTCTGTGAAGTCAGCTCAGCAAACGCCTGGATGGAAGCGTGACACTTGGACTGGGGAGGTGGCAGAATCTGTTGCGAATCGCAGCAGGTTCTGAGGCGCTGGAGAACCCACGTGTGCAGGGGCTGGAGAACTTTTCCGACACGTCTCCGGGAAGGACCGCCTCATTTTTAAACAGGAGGCTGGCTGGGTTGAGGGGCAGGATGGGAGCTGGGCGGTAAAACAGGAGAGGTGGGAGGCGAAGGCGAAGGTTCAAGCCCTTCACAGGTATCTATCTACCTGTGCTTCTCTATCCTGCTTGTCCCCCGCACCCCCGCGGCCTTCCCCCCTCCCACCGTCAACTTTAATATTTTTCCTTCTTATAGGAGGACTTAAGCAGCCGGGATGCTGAGCATCTCATAGGCTCAGCCTGAAACAAAGAAAATCGAGTTCCTAATACTGTATCTTTCCCGTTGCAGAGATCACGTGTCCTGCTTTCGCTGGAATGCACTCATCTCGCCCACGCTATAAAATCTCTATTGTGCTTAGAAATTCTGCCCAGGTAAAAATATGTTCACATGCAAACTGCTTTTCATCTAACAAGAGCCACATTTCAACACATACAGGTACACACATGTACGTGCTGACCCCGTTACCACTGCAGGGAAATTCGATGTGTTGAAAGTGTAGTATGAAAGTAACCCAAAAGAGCAGGTGGAGGACCTTTATGTCTTTTTAAATTTCTTTTGAAGCAGAACTTCGAAAGGAACGTGGGAGTCGTGGGAGTTGCAGATGGTTCTTTTCTGAAGCCGATTCCCGGGAGTTGTGAAAGTGACCCCTTCCCTTTTCTGCCTGGCGCTGCGCCCTCTTGCCCAGCCCGCTCGCTTTGTCACTTGGTGGGGAGGAGACAGTGAGGAAGAGGGCGGAGGCGGGTCCTTTATTCAGCCCTGATGGCCAAGAAGTAGTATAATGAAGTAACATTGCAGCCATCTCCGTGATTACGAAGTCACACTATTTTTAAAGGCATTCTGTACAATCCCCATTCCCTCACCCCGGTTCTTGACTCTGCAAGCCAGTTAAGACTCGAGATCTCGGAAGCCAATCTAATTGTCCGTGAGCTGGGGTGCCATGATTACAGTAATGTTAATGCGCTTCCCTCCCTCTTTCCACATAAGATGCAAAACTAGTCCTGCATCCTTAATGACTCTAAGAGGAGGACACAGATGCCAAAGAGGGCTCAGCAGTGGGATTGGGAATAGTGCAGGCTCACAAGCTTTGCCGAGCAACACAAAGGAGATGTGTGGGCAGGAGTTGTCTGGCTTAGGGGGAGGGAGGCATGGTTCTTCCTGACTCCCAGGGAAAGCTTTCACTCCATTGCTCCCCACTTCTTGCCTCCTCTAGTCTGTCATACTCCCCTTTCTCTCCATCCCTCTAACCCCACCCTTTCACTTCAATCCCAAATGGCATAAAGATCTTCTAATTGTAATTTTCAAATAGACATCAAACAGCACAGTACACCTTCCAAGATAAATGGACAAATGCGACCTGCCACAAGTGTGTGTGTGTGTGTGTGTGTGTGTGTGTGTGTGTGTGTGTGTGTGTGTGTGAGATAATCAAAACAGCGCTTCACCCTTAGACATCTTCGGGAAAAAAAACCTGGAGATTCCCATGATAATAAAGAGGAGCTAAGACTAACCTCAGCTCGACCAGTGGTCCCAGCACCAGCTCCCCGCATTCTCTCTTTACCTTTCCTTTTTGCAATATGTAACCCTTTATGGTTTCCTATCAGCCCAGGCCACTCAGTGTTCCCATGCAGCCACACAACTGGCACCCCACTTCCAATCGCCCCGCAACCTACCACATCCCCGCCGCCTCCGCGGGCCACCGCTCCAGCAGCTCCCAGAGAGCGCTGAGGGCTCGTGTCCTCCCACCCCCGCCCCCGTCGGCCGCTTGGGTCCCACACCTCCAGCGCTCACGGTCCCCCGCGGCCACACGCAGTGAGGCCCCCCGCGGTCCCCTTGGCCACCGAACAAAAGTATCCTACTCACATTGCCGGCAGGAGAAACTGCCCATGGGGTTCTGGAGAGACTGAATCGTGCAGCTGCCAAGGGCTATTCCTTAAAGTGTCTGGGTCCGCAGTGGAGTGGACACGAGGGTCCTCGGAGGAGGTGGAGAGGAGGTGTTGTGTAGGAGGAGGAAGAGGAGGAGAAAGAGGGGATTCCAGGCGGGTGCTGTGTTAGACCATAACGCCGGTGCCCTTCAGGTGGACGGCTGGAGAGGTTCCGGCGGGAAGCCGACGAGGGGAAGCCCGAAGCGCCGGCGGGGGTGGCAGGAGCGCATCCACTCCCCAGCCTCCGCCTGCCGTGCGCGCCGCGCTAGCGACCGCAGCGGCAGCGGCAGCGGCGGTGGCGGCGGCGGCTATGGCAGAGGCACAGCTCCCTCCCCGCCCCCAGACGCCTCCACAGACAATAAATCCTAGGCGGAGAAGAGATGAACAGAAAAGCCGAATCGTGCACCCAACTCTGTAACAACACCCCCTGCCCGCTGCCGCGCCTCTGCTGGGCAAGGATCTCCCGGGACCAGGGGGCAGTGGGCGGTTCGCAGGGGCCGTGCGCTCTCGCGGCTGCAGGCGACAGCGCTGGCCCGAGTGGGCAGCCGCAGGTCCCTCCGGCGAGAACCCGCTGCCCAGGGGCTGAGTGTCCGCGGTTTCAAGCCCGGGGTTCGCCCGGAGTGGGGTCCTCCTCGGTGCAGTGGCTCGGCGCACAGGTGCCAGGATTGGCAGGCGAGGAGGCGCTGCTCTTGGCTCTTGGATGTCTCCTCGCTCTCCCCGCCCCCTCTTTTTCCCCACCCCCTTTTCCGACGACGCTAGCTGCAGCTGCTTCAAAGTGTGAAAAATGTCAAGGATATTTTGCAGCGACAGGAGGGGGTGACCACGTTCACAGCTCTCGGCCCCTTTTGGAGATTCTCGCTTGCCCCTCTGACCTCTCCTTGGGCTCTACCAAATTGGCGAGAAGAGAAATCGCAGTCCGGCGGAGAACTGAAAATGCTCGCTTTCTCCCGGCTCTGTCGCAAGCTGCCTTTCAGGGAATGGGACAACAGGCGGAGCTCTCTGGGTTCCTTCTGTCGGCCCCCGGTGCGCGTGGCAGGTGCCGGAGGCACGGCGCCGGGTAGCACGCGACTGCCGGCTCCTCCCGGTGCGGGACCGGCCCTGGGGACTCGCGCGGCGCAGTGTCCCGCAGCGCTGGCGCCTTGGTGGCAGAAGCGGCTCCCGGCCTCTGCGCCTGCCTGAGCGCCCTTGCACCTGCACGAGCTCAGTGACGCGGCGCTCGTGGCTCCGCTGGGTGCTGCTTCTGCTTTCTCAGCAAAGAGGCGGCCAGGAGCGCCTCCTCGGGGTTTCCTCCCCCGCCCGCCTTTCCTGCTGCAGGTTGTTGGCTGTCAAGGAGAAAAGTCTCTGCTTGCGGGGTCGGTCGCTTCACATCAGTCAAGGCAGAGACCTTTTGTGCCTGCTCTCACGTTCTCTTTTTTTATTTTTAGGGGCCGGGGTTGCTGCCCTGGCAATGCGCAAAAAGAGAGGGGGTTTTCCAACTATCCTTCATGCTTTCACGCTGCTCCTCCTGCCGTGAACACACTCTCATACACACACTCATGTGCTCCCTCACGTCAAGGCACACACAGACACTATTCTCACACACTTCTCTTTGAACTCTCACAAGCGACAATATGTTAAACATATAGATGAAGCTTGTACTATATTTAGACCTCTTTTATTCTCTAAACCCACCTGCTGAATTCTCTCTTTGAAAATGGCTTTACTATCCTGAAATCATTCTTTTGTGGAATATAGGCTATAGGTGTTGCTTCTTCATTAGAGGAGAGAAAGAATCTTCTCTTTAGTTGTCTACGTTGCTAATACAGTCAGACTGCATGACATTCAATTGCCACTCTGGGGAGGATGTAAGCTCACAGCTTAGTAAAAAAAAAAAAAAAAAAAAATCACATGCTTATATTCTTAGATTTGTAATGCTAAAATCTTCAAGGTCAAAAATCATCTCTGGCTGCTAGGGATTTTCTAGGAAGACACTTTGGAGGCTGACATCTCATCTGCAGAGTACCAAAAAGGATTATTTTCCACTTTATCTGGGCCATGAAGATGGGCCGAGTTTTAAAGACAGCTTCCCAGTATTTCATATGATTTTCGTGTAGAAAGAAAAAGAGATGAGATACATTTTGAAAAGCCAGATCATTTGAAAATGTGTTATAAAACACCAGAGAGAAAGGGTTCTGAAATGGCAAAGAAATAAAATAAAAAAAAATGTTAAAAGGACAAAATTTTGAATTGACCTCTGTGTAGCTTTATTTTTTCATCCATAGATATGCTCATGTAAACATTTTGCCACATCTCTGTGTGTCAGTGGAGTGATATGAAAAATTTTAAGTACTGATGGAAAATCTAAAAAACCAACCAAAAAAACCTAACACAACAAATATACAATTGTAGCAATCCTTTATAGGCTTCCAATTCTTTTAAATACAGTGTACATGAGACTTTCACACAGCATCTTTTTTGTTTTTCAATTACCGTAGTCATCTAATATTTCACATATATTCTTTCATTTGATCCTTTCCCGAAACTACTTGGTGTTATCTACACTTACAGGAAGGACGACACAAGGCTCACTTCTGGCAGGTACCCAGTTGCCTGCACTTGAACTCAGAATTTTTTATTTTAACTCCAGAATTCATTCCCTTGAATCAAAATATTTGAAAAAATTCTTTTAAAAATCACAGCCAATTACAAGTAACTACAGATCCTTGCAAAGGGGCAACATGCCTACCAATGACGTTATCTCCCATGCGTTAAGATGAATTGTGTTCTAAGTTAAAACAAACTCGTTCCTTTCTAGTGGGGAGAAAAATATTTTGGGGGACCTCAAATTAAAAATCAATGATGCCGCTATAATATACTTTAATCCACATGTTCTCTCTTCCCCCTTTTCTTAGCCTAGCACTGTGATTTCAGGCAATAAAAATCCAAATGGATAAAATATTTGAAATGTGCAGACTTGATGTAGTGTCTATGGGTTTTAAGAAACATGATTTCAGCATTAAAAAAATAAAAAGGGAGAAGAGTATTCTCTGTAAAATAGACTTCGGATGCAATGGCCCATTTTTTTTTTTCTAAGATTTATGAATCTTGAACAAAATGTGGCCACCTTCACTATTTAAACAATGAGGCATATTGAAGAGATTTCAATGGTTCCCATTGAAATGCAAATGCAGATGCTGTCTTTAAACACCAGGCTGCCCTGTCATCAACCCTCTGTAAATACAGATGACTATCTGAAAATTGAAGAAAGAATACTAAATATCTTTAGGCTGTCATTCAAGCAAAGGTCCAACATTAAAAACAGTAACAACTTTAAAAATCAAACCAAGGCAGTTTTAACAGATTAGCTATTCAGATAACATCCATGAATGACTGGACATTAAGCCTATACAATTTTGTAAATGACTAATTAATTTCTCTGACTCATAACACTTAAATTTTTGAAACGATAATCTGTTTCTAGGATAAGCAAAACTAACCTTATTTGAAAATAAAAGACATAAGGTGATTTTAAACAATCAATACCAACTATCTTCCTAATATTTCTCATTGAAGTCCTGAAATGTCACCAGTATCCTAAAAGGTTTCCTCTCCGACAATTCCTGATTAAAATAAAACTACTTATAGAAAGCACAACACTTTTAGCTTTATCAGCTGTTAATATCTTAACAGGATTGACTTAATTAGATATTAGTCTTTGGGGAAATAGAAAATATTGCTCAGTTTTGATGTATAGAGATATAGGTTTCTAGAGCTCAGAGCTGTTAGAGCTTGATAGGATAGAATCAGTGGGATACCACAAGGGTAAGAGGAAGTGTTGCTTCCTTGTGTAGCTTTTGAAAAGTGGGGAAAAAACTCTAAATAGGAAGTAAAAATTATTAAAATTTTTCTCAGTTTTGTTAGATGACCCTTGCCATGAAACCAATCTCTCAGATTAACAATCTAGCTGAAGAAAATGCTTCTTTATTGTAGGTTTTAATTCATTTGGAAAATAATTTTTATTTTTCAATATTTATTTGCATACTAAGATATACAAAATAGAATGAATACTGATGTACCCACCATGCACTTTAAGAGGAAAGATTGAAACATCCACTCTTTTCCCTCTATTTCTGCTCCTCTTACCCCACAGAGGTAATCTCATTCCTAAATTATATATTTATTTGTATATTTATACATTTATAAGTTTCATGCTCTTTACTGCTAACAATATTTTTGTATTGCTTTGGAAATTTAATCCTTACAGAAATGATAAATACTGTTTGTATTTTTTTATAACTTGCTTTTGATTTACAACTACATTATGTTTGTGAGAATCTTGATGTGTATCACTCTGGTTCACAAATTTTTACTTCAGCCTGGTAGTTGATTATATGAATTTATCATATTCATACTCTGATGACAATCTTTGCTTTTATAAGTACAGTAATATGGTTACAGATAAGTTTGTTTATATCTCTTTATGTCTGTATATGAGAGTTTTTCTAGTTATATATCATCTAGGAGAGTATTTCTTGGATTATAGAGAATATTTAATATTAAATTGTTTTCAAACATTTTATATTCCTACAATCATTTATAAGTTTTCCTTGATCAACATCCTAGAAGTACTTGATTTTACCAGATATTTTCATGTTGTCCACTCTGAGGGGTGTGAAGTGGTATTTCATTATAGTTTAAAAGCATATTTTCATGGTTACTTTTGAGATTAACCATCTTTTCAAAGGTTTATTTGCAGTTTACATTTCCAATATAAATTGCTTGGTTTATATATTTTGTTCATTTTTCAATTGTGTTTTCTTGATGTGTGTGTGTGTATCCCAGATTCTGATCTTTTGTCAGTTATAACTCATTGTTTTCACTCTTAATATGGTATATAAAACAAAATTTTGAGTTAATAGTCAACTTTATTAGTACTTTATGTTGTTTTGTATTTAGTTTAAGAAAACTTTACTATTTCAAGATTTAAATATATTTTCCTCATTGTATTCTAAAAGCTTTATAACTTATTTTGTTACCTTTCAGATCTTAAACCATCTGAAATTGATTCTATAGTGTATAGTGTGAGGTAAGAGATTTTTGTTGTTTTAATTTTTTTCCTCATGAGATAATTGATTATATGTACTTCTACATCCCCTATCATATACCACCCTCATTGGTCAATTTTGGTTTGTATATTTGGTTTCATCTGTTTCTCTATACGGTCTCAATTGAAAACTGTCCTAAGTTACTATAGTTTCCTAATCAGTATTGATATATAATAAAACAGAGCACCTCATCTTGTTCTTCAAAATGTCTTTGACTTTTCTTTGCATTTTCTTTTTTGGGCTATTAATTCTTAAGCATGGTATAGATCCATGACAGCTTCTTTAATTTTCCTCAACCACACATCTCTTGAAAACATTGTGAGATCACAAGACCTTACTCTATTTAGTACTATATTATATTGATAATTCTCTCATAAGTAGTTCTGAGTAAATTTATCATTACAATAGGAAGGTTATCTTATACATAAAAAGATTGGCTAAGAAGAATTAAATAACCTTTTTAGAAAACTATATAGATGAGTTCACTAACATATTGTAGTATAAAAAATAACCACAAAATACCCACATAGTCAAATAAATCTTTAGAAAGAACGAAGTGACAAGTATCACATTTCCTGAAGTTAAACTATACTACAAAGCTACAATAATCAAAACGATATGGTACTGGTATAAAAACAGGTATATAGATCAATGGCATAGAATAGAGAGCCCAGAAAAGAATCCTCACTTATATGGTCAGTTAATTTACAACAAAGAAGGTACAATATACAATGGGATAGAGAGAGTCTCTTCAATAAATGGTAATGAGAAAACTGGACAGATACATGTAAACAATGAAATTGGACCACTTTCTTATATCATATATAAAAATAAACTCAAAATGGATTAAAGATTTCAATGTAACATCTAAAACCATAAAATTTCTAGAAGAAAGCATAGACAGTAAACTCTTTGACATGGGTCTTAGCAATATCTTTTCATGGACAAGAGCAACAAAAACAAAAACAAGCAAACAAGACTACATCGAACAAAAAGGTTTCTATACAGTGAAGGAATCATCAACAAAACAAAAGATAACCTATTGAATGAGAGAAGATATTTGCAAATGATACATCAATGAGGAATTAACATCTAAAATACATAAGGAACTCATACAGCTAATGCCAAAAGAAAACCAAACAATGCAATTGAAAAATGGACACAGGACCTGAAAGGGCATTTATTCAAAGAGGACATACAGATGTCAAACAAATATGTGGAAACATGCTGATCAACACTTATCATCACATAAATGCAAATCAAAACCACAATGAGATACTACCTCATATCTGTCAGAATGGCTGTCATCAAATGATCAACAAATAACAAACAAGTGCTGGTGAGAATGTAAAAAAAAAGAATCCTTGTTGCACGGTTGGTGGGTTGGAAACTAAAGCAGCCACTATGGAAACATTATGGAGATTCTTCAAAATATTTAAAATAGAGTTGCCATATAACCCAGCAATACCACTGCTGGGTATTAATTCAGAGTTAACAATAATACTAATTCAAAAAGATACATGCATCCCCTACATTCATTGCAGCATTATTAACAATAGCCAAGATATGGAAGCAACCTAAGTGTCCATCAATAGATAAATGGATAGCAAAAATATGGTATATGTATATAATGGAATATTATTCAGCAATAAAAAAAATAAAATCTTGCCATTTGTGTCAACATGATAGACCTAAAGCAAATGATGCTAAGCGAAATGAATCAAACAGAGAAAGACAAATACTGTATGATTTCACTTATATGTGGAATTTTAAAAAACAAAAAAATTGAACAAATAAACAGAGAGACCCATAGATACAGAGAACAAGCTGATGGTTGTGAAAGGGAGGGTAGAAAGGGATGGGTGAAAAAGAAAAAGAGAAACTATAAATCATATATAAGTAGTTATAAATTATATACAAATAATTAATTAATTAATAAAAACATTGCCTTTTAGGATGCTACTTGATTTTTTCTTTCTAGCCATTACTTGGTCTCCATTTCTGGGTCCTCTCTTTCTCTCCCCACTAAATGAATGAATGAATGAATGAATGAATGAATGAGTTCACATATTACAGTGTAAAAATTTCCTGAGAAATCTTTGCTATATCTAGGTAATTTAATATTTATATAAGAAATTGAGAAATACATTTCTTCACTCTAAAATTAATATGTATAGTTAAAGCAACCTAAAATTCTAATTCTAAAATTGTATTATCCCATGTTCTTAAAATTTAATACAACATATTATTATTATTTGAAAAGTTAGGAATTAAAGGAAACTGGTAGTGAATTGGTGGTTTTTCTAGCAAAGCTTTTAGTCAAAAAAGTTTTTTTAATGGTAACTATAAACTACTGAAGAATTTCCAGTTGTTTGCAAATATAGAAATTCAAACTGGATAACTAACCAGAATCCAAAAGATTACATGTATATACAGCACTCACCTTCCCTTAGTAATATAATTCTTTCCCTGAGAATCTGTACATTGTTAATATTAACTTGTTTCTATGCTAAATCTGTCATTATGGAAACACCAATTCTTCTCTTAGAAATTAGGGCAAAAGAATTATTGCTTTATTTTCTGCTTTTTGCTTTGTTATGCCTCCAGATGAATAACTGAAAAAAAAACCCAGCTACAATTAAATTCTTCTAATTTTTTTTCAAATAACTGTGAAAATATTGTCATAGTCTATATCATAGAGTCTTGCGGCCCATATAATTTTCTTTTATAACCCAAATGTTGGGACCTCAATTATAGTGTCAGGAATTTGCTTACGACTAGAAAGAAAATACTTAGGAAAGAATATCTTTTCATTTAATGACGGGACAATAAATATAGCCAGAAAAATATTATGGCTACATTTTTGTTTATTTTGTAAGACCACATCTGTACCTAAATGGAAATGATGGAAGTAAATATAAGTTGAATTAAATCCTACTTTGGTTATGGTGAGATATACTAAGTTGTAACAACTTGAATAACTTTGTTTTACTAGTTTTTCTATCTTCCATTTGGCACAAACTTGTCCATCCATTTACTTGAAAGAAAATAGTCAAATAGTGATGGCAAACACAGTAAGTTCAACAATTTGATGAATTTATAAAAGTACTTATTTTTAGTAAAAGCAAGATGGAGTAGCTTGGACATAATATGTAGTCAGAAACCCAGCATGTTTTGGTTAGGTCTCACCATTTTGTACACTTCAAGGCCAAAGTAATACCTTTTAGTATGTGATACTACTGGACTATTTCAGTAAATTTCAGAATAGTGATATTTAACATAGAATTTAATCAAAATTTAAGACAGAGACTTGATACTATTGATTAATAAGAATAACTGATAAAGGTTATACTACTTGTTATTATATAA
This sequence comes from Cynopterus sphinx, assembly GCA_030015415.1. NCBI lineage: Eukaryota > Metazoa > Chordata > Mammalia > Chiroptera > Pteropodidae > Cynopterus > Cynopterus sphinx. The sequence goes on from CM057387.1 coordinate 83,676,925, forward strand.
TTTTATTTCTTGAACACATCTCAACTTTATCACTAAAAATTGTGTTTGGTTAACATGAAACAAATAGATATTCATTTAGATTCAGGATAACATTTTATTTCAGTATATTCCCCCCCCAGTAGTTTTCACCTATATCATATAATCTATAACTATAAAGACTCAGAATTTCAAAATGAAAATGACTAGTTTTTACACATTTTTCTTTAAAAATAATTTAGGTAGTCACAATTCAAAGTCGGCAATTATTATTCCTTAGCATATTGAAGGCATTATGCCTTAGGTTTTGGTCTTCATCATCGCTGTGGAAATTTCTGTCCTCAGTCTAATTGTCATCTCTTTGTAGCCAACCAATTTTTCATTCTCGTTATTTTTTTTTTTTTTTATCATTGCAAACTGATGTGTTTAGGCACAGATTTCATTTCCCAATTTTTATTTTATTTTATTTCCTTTTATGTTGCTAGGAGTTAGAAATTAATTTTGAAAAATAATTCAGCCTTTATCTCTTTATATATTGTCTTGCCTCCATTTTTTTGTATTTGTCTCCTTGTTTTATCTTCCACATCTCTAAACTACTCTTTAAGATTTTCTCTCTTTGTCTATCTGTGCAAACATGTTTCTTGCTTGATTCACACTTTTTTATTGAATGTCTAATAATTTCAATAACTAAAGTCCAACGAATCTTATTTGGGGTGCTGATTTGTTTTTCTCCTGACTCTTGCTCATGGTGATATATTTCCTTATGTTCTGAGCTAATTTTCAGTTGGATGTTATGTGTGGGAATAATATGAACTCTTGGTTGAAGGTGTTTTCATCGATTAAGAAATTTTTCCAGGTGCCCCAGAGAACTACCTATTTAAACCATTTCAGTTTTTAGCTGTGCATTTCCCAAATCACCCAAATAGGTCTCAAGTGCTCAAAAAAGAAGGCCTATGATTATACATCCTTAGAAAAGTCTTTCTCTCAACCTAGAGCTAAGGTTGAAGCAGACAATGTGCCTTGTAATCTTTGTTTTCCAGCTGTAAATATTTTTAAATTAAAATGTAGGCCTCCAAAGATCTCATCTTTAAGTTGAGGTTTCTGTTAATTCCAACCTTTCCTAGGCTAAAGATCTAGTATCCTATTCAGCTGCCTGTTAATTGGCGAATGTTGGGTTACTATTACGCTAAAGGTCCAGTATCCTATGCAGCTACCTGTAAATAGACAGATTCGAGATTATTGATCAGCAAATGCTTCCAGGAGAATTGTATATTAACAGCTTCTTACCACTGTGGTTTCCTGTTTTCTCAAAATTTTTGGCCCCCAAGAATTTCACTTCTATCTTGGAGGTTCACTGTCCAGAAAAACATTTTAAAAAGAGAACCTTTTTTTTTCATTTAGTATTTCTGATATTTTGTCCTAGAAGTATTTTCATGATATTTAGGCTGCCATATTTTGGAAGAAGAACTCATTTATCTGTTTACAATACAGTTTTTGAGGTAATATTTTTCAGCAAGATCTTCATAATGTTGAAGTTAGGGTACCTAGTATTTGCATATTTCCTTTTTGTGAGGTACAACATTATAAAGCATGGCAGTGGAAATGAGCCTTGCCACTACAATGGTTTTATGAAGGACATAGTGGTTATTTTACTGACTGATTGGTTCTAAGTAAAACAAACAAAATCATACTAAAGTTATTATTTTTGATCTCTTTAATATATATTCAGGGTCAGTGTAGGCAAAAATCTCTTTCATTACCAGATACCATCAGTTAAATAACAAACACATTCATCTAAATGAGTTATTTTTATGAAGGACACACTAATAGATAGCATTAATGATTATTATTTAATTATAGGAGAAAGAAGACTAGTAGCAATATAGTATTATTAATGAAAAGAATACATAACAATTAAGTTTTTTTGACTTTAATATTTTCATTCACAAAAGTAATATGTTTATTGTTAAAATTTCAAGCAAAAGTAAATTTTATTAAGTAAAATATGAAAGTACTTTACAATTTCTTGATTTTCATACTAGTTCTTCTATTCTCTCCTTGGTTTGTACTAACAACCTGCTTGTCTTCTGAAGTAGGTGAAAATGACTCTGATTATCTAGTGGTAATCTAGTGGTAAATGGTAGATTTTGGCACGGATAGAGTCTTTCAGGGAAACAAATTACATCTCATATAGGAGATAGTAAAGGACAGATATTGTTGGTTGCCTACGCTCAGCCATTATCCTCTCCTCACTTATCAACAGAACCCAAATTTTGTTCATATATTGAGTATCAGCATAAGGGAAGGAAGACTAATCTATCATAATGAAACCTTGCTCATGGTTGGTTTGGGTTTGATACAAATTGAAAGGAATAGCCTGCTGTGGTTTTCTGGGGGAATATCTTCCTTTCTGATTAAAAAAATGATAGAAAAATATAAAAGCTTGTGACCTCCCTAGCTTCTGACTTGGAATAATATAAGTTGAGTAAGTCATTAAAAATTATGGCACTCCTTTTTGGACCATGAAGAAAGAGAATCACTAAAAAGCCATCCAGCACTCTAACATTGTTCACCTGCTAAATTAATCCTGAGACAACTTACCTTCAGACATTTTGTAATTATAGAAAAAACAAGTGATTTTTGTTGGGCATTCTCTAACATGAAATCAAAATCATTTTAACAGGTTCATGGTAGAGTTTCTGTGGATTTAGTTAAAAAAAATAAATTATGTAGTTATATTTTACTATAAATATAGTAAAAATTTATATTTATATATTACTATAAATTTATATTTATATTTATATTAAAATTTATATTTATATTTTACTAAAAATTTGTATTTATATTTTACTATAAATATAGTATAAATACTATCTATTGATATAGTATTTTCATCACACAGGGAATATGACATTTAAAACAGTATACATTTTGAATAAAATAGTAACGTCCTTGGATAGTCATCAATATAATACTTGGTTTGGTATAATGTACTCTCAAATAAAGTTTTCAAAAGTGCTGAAAAGATAAGAATGCATTTGTAAAAGCATCAGCAATTGTACTTAAAACAGCATATCTGTTAGTAAAGCATTATAAATTTTTATTGCTATAAAAAATGTAAAGCCAAAGTTTTAAAAGGCCTTACCTGAGGCCTGAATCAATCAGCCAAATGAATGAGTAGGTTGTTCCAGACAAGCGAAAGAGTGAACATCAGTTGCCCTGCAAATTATTCCTTATGGCAAGAATATAACAGATGAGTGTCAAAAATTTATAAAATTCTTTTAATTAGGAAGTCTGCTAATAAAAAATAGCTATCTTATGGCACTTAGTATGCTTTGGGCTACAGATATTGGAAAATATGACTCAAATTAGTTTTACCAATAAAAAGTCATTGGCTTGAATAATATAAGCTCCAGATGTAGAAAAGTTCTTAAGGTTAGGTGGCCTACTATCCCAATATTGCCATCAAAGACCCAGGTACTTTCTGTATCCTTACTCATGGGCATTCTAGATAATAGGGTAGTTGCTAGTAGTAACTGAAGCCTTATTCTTTCTTGTTCATATATAGACATATGACATGAGAGGAAGAAAGTTTGCTTTTTTTTAGACTCCATATAATTTTGCTAGTCTTGGACCAACCTTTATACTTCAAATCTTAGAATTTCTATTCTATATAAGTGGTTCCAATATGTCTGTTCCTGCTGTCTATTAAAATCACAAACCCTAACCCCTAGAAATTATATCTGATGCAATGCCTCTCTAAGTTTCCATAGTATCAACTAATATCCTTATTGAAATGGCATTTGTTTACTTCTTTTTGTCTCCTGGAGTTTTTCATCTCTTCCATTTGAGTCTGATTATGTATTTAAAAAATGCTATATTTCAACAAATATTTCTGTTTAGTAAGCAGGAGTCTTTTTCATTCCACTCAGTCTGCCATAATGTTTGAAATCTATTTTTTTGACAAATAATAAGTGCTTAATTAAGATCAGTTTTTGGTTTTATTATTAAGCAGCTGGGTGTATATGAAGATTTAGTACTTAAGAGAAAGATCTTTATTCATTTATTCTATTCATTTACTAAGATCATACATTTTTAGCTTATTCTTAACAATAACTTTGCTAGCTAAACATCACTGTCATCTTCTTTTTATGGATAAGGAAATCAAAGATGAGATTAAATGAATTACCCACAGGCAACAATAACAACTAGAAAGATTCTTTAAGACATTAACTTCAAGTATAGAATTTTCCTTCCTAAGACTCCTTAAAGTTTTAGGTGAGACCTTCTAGACAACATGAATCTTATGCTTTGTAGTAAAAGTCTGACTTATTACCCTCAATGAGTTTTATAAAATACAAAGTTATATCAGAAAGAAGCCAGAATTTTTGTTAGTATTTTGTGTGCTGTGTCTATTTCCCTTGTCCTAAGATTTAAGATGTGGTCAAAGCCCTTGGGTCAAGGTGAATACATGATAAACAACTACTTCATAAAAACTTTATAGGAGCAAGAAAAAATGAATGTGTAACAATTTTGTGTTCTATGTCAAAAATTCAATCTTACCATTTCTTTTAAAATTAACTTGACAAAAAGATGGGAACCATAATTAGAATTTAAAACTATGTAGCTTTTTTACATTATTTGTTTTTAGAATACTGGTACCACTGTTAACAGATTTACTGCAACTTTGCCTATAGAAATTTTGCCTGCAGTCATTTGTCTGAAATAGAGAAGGCTATGTGTTTAATTAATACATCTGAAACAGTGTATGTGTATGCATGTGCATTATATATAAAATATATTAATAAATGTTTTAGTGTACAATTTAGATGCCTTTGGACTTTATAAAAAATTATGTTTTGAATTACATTTTTAAAAATTATCAGTTTTCTATCTATGAATGTAAGAGCTAGAAGCAAATTAGAGATAACCTAGTTCTCCCTCATTTCAAAGATGAAATAACTTTAACACATAGAACCAAACAAAAATACTAGTCTTAGCTCATTTCAAGTGTTATAAGTCTATTCAATATTTTGAAACATAAAGTAATGAAATTTAACAAAATGAAGTGTTTGTTTTATTTACTTTAAATTGGGGTGTTTAAAGCACCTATTACCAACTATTCTGTGTTTTACTAATCAAGTCATATCTATTTAGACAACAAAATTGATTTGCTTGAAAATTCTTTGTTTTTAATGTGGCTATTGTACATGGTGAAATCAATTGAGTCAATGATACAGAGCTCACATTAAAATATTAAAAAATGTTAGATCTAGCAGTTTTACTTCAATGTTTGTCACTAGATTTGAAATCAGAGACACCACAAATATTGACTCTTTCCAGTAATACCTCTGTTGATATAAAAAATTTAAATAATAGAGTAGATAACAGTTTTCCACTGGCATAGCAGTTATAATTATGGACTCTGGAATGACTGTTTGTTTGAATTCTCAGCTAGTTACTTAAACTTTTTGTGTCTCAGTTCCATGTATAGAATGGGTGAAAATGAAATGAGTTGAGTACATGAATCACTTAGAAGAGTGCCTAGTGCATAGTTAACATTGAATGAGTCAGCTATTGCTATTTATGTTGATGGTGGTATTATTTCTTACTTATTTTATTGTTGTAAGACCACTTCACATGAGATCCACCCTCTTAACAAATATCTGAGAGTAAAATACATTGTTGTTTACCATAAGTGCAGTGTTATACAGCAGATCTCCAGATTTTATTTATCTTGATTAACTGAAATATTATGCCTATTGATAAGTAACTCTTCACCGCTTCCTCCCTCCAGCCCTGGAGAAGTATCATTTCACTCTTTGAACTTATAATTTTGAATTATTATTTATTACCATAATAATGAATGTGACAGTAAAGAGTCTTCCTGACAGCTTAGATACAAGATAAATTGGATTAGGAAAATGTGTACTGACTTGTTTAAATCACTAAGATTTATAGAGTAATTTAATTAATGTAGAATTTAGTTACCTAAACCAAATGATGCTGTTTTCAGAAGAAAATTTAGTTCCTGGTCAAGAACAGGATTGTGATATTGTGATTCTAGATGACCTAAGACTTGTTTCATTTTCTGGATTTGTGTGAGTTATGGTTCTTAACATCTTTAAGGAGGCTAACATAATCAAAGACAATATCAACACTCCAGATCATTCTTAAACTTGAGTATTCGGTAAGGTCAAAGATTAACAATATAATCAAAGATTACCAATTCAAAGATAGCATAACCAGGAAGCACTGAAATTTACTAAGGCAACCTTTTCTGACATATTTCCCAATTGATTTGTTAAGTATAAATAATAGACACTTTACTTAAATTATTAGATCGGATTAGACTCATCATTCTTCCATATATGACTCTGTGTGTTCAGCAAAGGAGAAAGACATATTTGGCAAGAGGAGGATGGGCAGTTCTTCAAAGGAAGACTTAAAGATATCATCTATTGACAGAGATGAACATAACTTGCTTATTCATTGTGCTGTTTATCCGCTTTTTCTCATTTTAAAGCATTTTTATGCCCTATATTATGATGATTTGGCTTCCATATGATTATATTTACTAAGGGAGCCATCAGTCTATGAGTCGAAAACAATTTTTAGATCATGGAATCATATTTGTAGTAGACATTGTTTTTGCCTCACCAGCATCTATTTCATGTCTTTCCCATTCCATAGCCACCATGCTGTCTTAATGATTGTGACCACTCCATGAGCAACAGTTGGGTTGAGGTGATTAGAGAAATTCTATGTTTCCTGGCCCCATTACTTCATCCTCAGCCATCTGGTATAAGAACTCTCGTAAACATGGTGTACATAACCAAAGTTATTTCATTCAGAGGGGAGCTAAGGACATAATTGGCAATAGTTGGAGAAGCAGAAGGCCTCTTTCCTTCCTGGAGTTATCAAGGAAGTATTAAACAATCATTTTTCTGCCATGAGCAGAAATCTAAAGTTGCAGCTGGTCCCTGATGATGGCAAAGTTGAGAAAAATCAGAGAGAAAACCAAAAAGAGAATTTTTTTCCTCAGGTTTATTTTTTCTCCAGGGTCCTTACCATCATCTAATTTTTATTTTACATACTGATTAAATTTTTTTTGTCTTCTCTTAATTTAAGTTCTAGGAATGTATCTGTTTGGTTTGTCGTTATATCTCCAAAACAGAGTACATTTCCTGGCATAGAATCAGTACTCAATAAAATTATTGTTGCTTTTATCTTCCAACTTTAAGGTCAATGAAGGGCAAGGTGCTATTTCTGTCCACCAAAATCCAGGTTTATCTGACACCAGTGAGCTCCACCTTGTTGCCTAAATTCAATCCCAAAGACAGCAATTCATATACTTGAGGTGCAGCAGTGGATAATTTGGTGCCACATCTTCCCTGGCCCCCAAAATTTGTCCCTGGATCTGTCTTGCCAAAAATAATTGCTGATGACCAGTGATTGGAAGGGTCTGAGAATTACAGAGCAACTGACCATTCAGAATAGATAGGCCCAGATTGAGACAGTGCCTCTGCTTCTGCTGTAATCATCCAAGTTTCAACCACCAAGGGCTAGAAAGAAACAAATGAACGCCAAGTACAGTGAAAATATAACTTTTGATAAGACTGTCAACACTGCCCAACACATGTGGCACTGATCTTTAGCTAAAGAACACTCCAGAACCATTAAAGAGATCCTGAGGACTGTCTAGTCTGTCAGCTGTGATGTTGATAGCTGCCACCCTCATGACATCACAAATTTAAAAACCTTGTTATTGAATGACTCACGAATCTCTGAATGAAATTGTCCCTATAGTCTGGTCTGTCTTTGAATTTTTTATTTACATAAAGTGATACATTCCTCTTATTACTTAAGTCAACTTAAGTCGAACTATCTTTTCCTCCCAACTGAAGGCATTGCAACTGAGACAGTAATAAAATAGTTCATGTACAGAATGATCTTGTCAGAAGTAAACCTTGAGATGAGAATTCATATGAAAGTAATTTATTAAAAAAGACTTTGTTGTGGGCTGAATTATGTTCCTCCAAATGATGTTAAAGACCTAACCTCCCATGCCTGTAGATTTGACTATATTTAGAAATAAAGCCATTGTAGATATATTTTGTTAAGGTGAGGTCAGACTGGAGTAGGGTAGGCTCCTAACCTAATATAACTGGTATTCTTATAAAAAGGGAAAAATTTAAACACAGGCATGAACGCAAGGAGAATGCCAAGTGAACATGGAGGCTGAGATCAGGTGATACTTCTACAATTCAAAAAACACCAAAAAATATCAGCAAACCACCAGATACTAGGCTAAAGTCATGGAACTGATTCTCTCTCACAGCCCTCAGAAAAAGTAATCCTACCAATGTCTTGATCTTCTAGCTTCCAAAAGAGACCATAAATTTCTATTCAGTTTGTGGTACTTTGTTACAGCAGACCCAGGGAATGAATATGCAGTGCAAGAGAACCTAGGAAGTGGGACTGGGGACAGGAAGAAAGGGAAGAAAGGGGGTGCATTTTTTCCGAAGGGTAATTTTAGTTCAATCTCACGGAAGTCTGTGAACAGTATAGATGCCACTTCTGAGCTGTCCCATCAGGGACAGAGGAGCAGGAGCTTTTTGAACTCCTGTACACATCAAACTTTCCTTGTGCTCGGATAAAGCTGGTTCTGGTAGCCAGAGGCCAGCTGTGAGCAAAGATTCATGGGTGCTAACTGCCAGCTCTTAGGAGGAAAAGAACAGCATAAGGTAATGTATGAAAATTTGGTAAAGGGTCTGAGTGAATGTGGGCAAAGCACTGACAGCATCTGTCACAATGGGCCAGGAAGCAATTAGGGATGTTAGATAGCTAGAGAAAAAGGGGAAGTAAAGCAGACATACAATCAATTGCTTTTCTGCCTAGTGAGGTTCCAAGTGGTTATATTTTTTTATATTATTTGGGTAATATACTTGGAAAAGACTCTGATTATAAACACAAGATATCTGTTATCTATAAATTTCCTGCTATTTAAAATCATATTTTATATGAGTGTCATGGAAAAGCAGAATGAAAACAAGTGAGAGTCAAATATTAATGGATACAATGATTAAAAAATATATGAAGGACATACTGTCTTTTAAGAGCTGTGTATCTGTGAATTAAAGGAATTCATATTTAATTTGTCTGCAGAACCCTAGAAACACAGAGAGGGAAAAAAAAGCATTTAGTAATTGGTACTCTGATTTGATCAAGTATACATATTATTGATTCCCAGATACAGAGGTAATTTCATCTTGAGATATTTTCTTGCCTGCCTGCCTGCAACTGAGAAACCAAGAGGGATCAGTTTCTAAAAGTTACAAAAGAAACCCTTAATTCCACTGCTTATTAGAAGAGAATTCATCTCTGTATACTCAATTCCAATAGGGTTAAGCAATTGCAGTAATAAAAGATATTATCACCAACTGTGTGGTTAATCTTTTCTGTGTAAGAATCTACTGTCTTTCCATACTATACTCAAGTCAAGATTGTATTTTAGTTTTTATTTATGGCTTTTCTTTAAAAAGATTTTCATTTCTTGCAGGACATTATTTTTGATACATTTGATCAAATCCATGAACTACTGACTCAGAATTCTCACTCTAAGATCTATACAATGGAAGGTTTTGTAAGCATAAGTCATTGCATTGTCAATTTCTTTGTACTAAAAAGTACTTCATTTATAATGGGCACGAGAAATATTTGCTTTTCTATTAATTTGAAAAAATTTTTTTAGTGGCTTACCCAATAACTATTTATCCCTTCCTCTTGCTAATAAAACGTTAATTTTGTTTAAGAAACAATGTGTCTGGCCACATAGATGAGTCAACATTAGTCGGAACCTATCATAATTTGTCTAAACAGCCCCATTCATCTTAGTTACTCTTTGGCCCATGAAATGCAAACATCTGTGGAGAGACTTCTGGGAAATATTTTTCTCCCTGGTAGAAATCCACAAGAGGGAGAAAGAATTCTTCCTTCTCTTCCTCCTTCAGACACTGCATGACCCCGAGGAAACAAGTCAGAGACAAAAAGCCAGCAAAGTGCATATAGTTGAGAGGAAAAATTGAAAAAAAAAAAAAAAGAAAAAAAGAAAAAAACCTGTCATTGAGCTTCTATGAAATAAACTTGGGACTACCTATTTCTAGTTTTCTTAATAAACACCAAATGTCTGTCCATCACCTCATTCATTCATTCATTCATTCATCTATTTGTTGTGAGATTTGCACCATAATTTTTGTTGTTATCCTACTTCATGTATGACTATTCTGTCTTGCTCTTGTAGGCAGTTGAGTTTGTGACTTTTACAGATCAGACCCTTGAATCTTAACCTGAATCTTGCTGTCTCCTGATGACATGCATCAATTCCAAGTATCCTTTATCAAGAAACTTGACAAAAAAGATTAAGAAATTACAAACTATTATTTAATGGATACTGTAGTCCCACTACTTTCCCTCCATTTTAGGAAAACTAACCTTTAATTTTAATCCAAATAAAAAATACACATGCTTCAAAAGAGAGTACTAAAAAATTAATTCTGTAGGTTGGTAAAATGAAACTTCTTTTTAGTCTCTTCTGATGTCCAAAGGCCAAGAACAAAACAATTGTTACCAAATACCCCTGTATTCTATAGCAGGGCACTTGTAGAGCTGTGTTGTAGAGGCTAACCAGTTGTATAACTGATTCTTCCAGCTTTGATTATCCCTCACATGCTAAAGAGCTGGAAGACAGGATTCCTGAAGAGTGTTGCCATGTGCTGTGTGGTTTTTACCTCTGTAAAGTAGAGGGTGAAGGATGCCTCTATGTCCTGTTAAGACCCATGGATGGTCTTCAGAAGATCATTCTGAAAATTTGCATACTTGCATACATCTCTTAGGTTTTAAAAGGATGTAAATACTGATAACTGACTCATATCAGGGAAGGCTAAATGTGAGAAGTAGAAGGTGGAGTTGCCTGCCTGGCAGCAGAGAAAAGAGGAGGCTTTTCCAATATTTTCTTTCTTGGAAGGAAGCTGAATTTTCATTTTGCCTGGCAGGGATGTGAGACTTCCATGAGTCCAGTGGACTCATAAGATGTAAAGGTCTGGAGACAAGTTAAAATAGTGTATGCTACAGGTTAAAGATATTATTAGGTTCAGAAACAGAGGATATCATCCTAAGAACACAAGTAACCAGTGGAGAACCATTACTGTCCATAGAAAATAGCTTAAATTAGGGGAACCCCAGAAAAATATCTCTGAGTAACTCAAAAAAGTCCACAAGAAAAAAAATCATAAAATATGGGAAAAGAGAAAGGATTAAACAGAGAAGACTTTTATTCTCCTCCATAACCATTCCCAGCCTAACACAATCCTGAGGATTGGGGAAAGGTTTAAAATAGGGAAGACGATGGAGCTCTACAATTATGATCTGAGTTTGGACAAAGTAATTACTATGCTTAGTTCTAAAAATGACCAGAATACATTTTATTATGTGAGAATAACCTAAAATAGTTATGGTGGCTACTAGAAATTTTACTCAAGGTATAGGGGAAAATGAGAGAGAGAGGGAGAGAGAGAGAGAGAGAGAGAGAATGAGAGAGAGAGAGAGAGAGACTACAGATTATATTTGAAAGATAAGTGGAGGACTCAATTTGATTTCTGTTTGCACCTTATTGAATCCTACCGATATAATAAAATAGTTACTCTTATATAAAAAAATTCATGTGTCTAGCATCTCTTCTCCATTGTCAAGCCTCCCAGAGGCAGCTACTTTCCAAATTTTTAACTAGTTGCTTCTTATATTTAAATCCATATTTCTAAATGCTATGCTTATTCTAATTTCTCTTATAGATGAATTTTGACAGAATCAATTACATTTTTCATTACAGCAGTTGAGTTTGGATAAGCTAACATTCTTCCTCTTATTTTTCCTATATAATCATATCATAAGTTTTGATAAAGTTGTTAGTATTTACATTACTATAATTATGTAACCTGCAGAGCCAAGGAATATACTATGAATGTATTTTCTTTTTGAAAAAACATTTAATTTTATCTAGAACTGATTATTGTCTCATTTTTATCCATGTTGCTTACTTAGTATTAAGTGAACCAATTGCTACTTTTTCCCCTAAATACTCTATTTTGCAAAATACCTTACAGTAATGTTTACAGATATTGCCAAATATCAGGTGATTTAACATTTCTATGGTCTTATTTTAATCTCCTTTCTCACCATCTTCCTGCCTGTCTGGTTTTCCTTCACTGATTTTTTTTTCTGCTCCAATTTACGCAGATTTCTTTCTCACCCTGGTAAATAGTGATCATTCAGGGGCTTCCTTCACTTTTATTTTGAAATTTTTCTTCGCTTATCTTTGTTGCTCAGATTTTTTTCTGTTTGTTGATTTCCTTATTTTGCTGAGGTACACTATTTATTGGTCTCCTAAGAAGGTGCATGAGATATAAAGTTTTTTACTCTTCATGAATGAAAATTTTACCCTCACAATTGATTGTTTGGATATACTATTTTAAGTAGGAACTCATTTTTCCTCAATAAATTGGCATTTTTGACTGGGTCCTAGAATCTGAAGTTGTAGCTGAGAAACACAATGTCATGTTTGTTTGTTTTTAATTCCCTTGTATCTAACCTGTTTTTCCTTTCTGAAGGTTTTTAGGATCTTCTTGTTATGTACAGTATTCTGATATTTTGTAATGCTGTCTTGGTATGGATCATTTTTATTCAACATATTAGATCCTTGATGGGTCTCATCAGTGCAGACTCAAGTCCTTTGGTTATGGAACATCTTTTATTAATTCCTTGGTAGTATCTCTCTTCCTTTTCTCTATTCTTCTAAGAACTTTCACTATTTAGATATAGGAACCCTTATCTTGACTCTTTTAATTTCTATCTTTTCTTATTTTTGATATCTTTGTCTTTTTATTTCTTCCCAGGTGATGCTATATTCCAAAACTTTGAATTATTTTTTTGAATATTTTCATTTTGGTCATCATATTTTTTACTTTTAAGAATTCGTCCTCTGTTTCACTTTTATAGAATTTTCTCTGATGAATGTAATTTTTTTCCTAATGGTATTAATTATAGGTCTCATTGCTTTTTCAAAACATATTAGACAAGACTCTAATATGTAAATTAAGAGTGATTTCAATGTGATCCTTTTTCTTGACTGCAATACTTTAAATTGAAGGCTTTTATTTTCAAAAATAAATAAAACTTACCTGATTATTAAAACATCTACTTCTTTCATTCTATTATTTTTATTTAACTGTAGGACTATTTATTGTTAGACAATGTAATTAATATAAAATAGCTGTTATTTATGTCATTTTATAAACTAGAAATTATTTCTTCCATTTGCATCTAAAATGTTTATAGATGATTCCTTTGGTATTCTGGTCAAAAAATGTTATTTTAATAAATAGAGATTGAAATTTAAGTTTCATTCAGAATCTATATTTTGGAGTCATTGATAATATCAGATAAAATTTTCTTATAGATTAACATAAGTGTAGATTTTTATATAAAATCAATACTGTTCAGTGATACCTGGTTTTGTGTTTTGTTGCAGTACACACTAATTTGGGGACTGCAACCACACACATAAAAATGCTGTATTGCTCCATTTGTATCAAAGAGCAGCATATATTTGCCGTTTGCTGCAGTCTGATGAAAGTCTGCAGCAGTTTGTGCCAAATGTATTGCAGATGCTGCAGCAGCAATTATGTATTCATGATGTGTACAACTACATTTTGACAGGAGCTTCTAGATGTGTGTAGTCAACTTCTGGTCTTTGCAAGGATCATAAATATAGATTACTTAATATACTATGCATATCCATCAAATGTGAAATAGAATGGACCCTATAAATGAAGGTGATGGGGAGTAAAGTAATAAAAATTTTATTCAATATAATTTGGAATCTGACAGGTAGCCTATGAAGTATATGTTGTTTGGATGTAGAGTGTCTACTTAATTCATGCTATTATCTATTAGTCAAGTAATTCAGTAAGTCATAGAATGTTCCACATAATATCTGAAGCGAAATATAATGTGAGGTGTTAGCACCACCCAAATATGAATGTCATTCTTTAGATGGTTAATGGAGCTAAACTTTATATATCAGTAGAGCTATTAACAGTGCTATCATTGATAGATTTTCATTATTAGAAAGTGTCATAAAGACTTCCAATTTTTCCTTACAGATTTTCCCTCTCTTTTTCTAGGGTAACAGAGACTTTAGCTAAAAAGGGTGCAGCTCACATAAAGATTATATTTCCGAATTATCATCTGCAGCTATGTTGCCTACATGACAAAATTTTTGACCAGTGGAATGTAGCAAAAGTGATGCATGTGATTTTCAAGTCTCGCCCTTCTTAGGAAGGTGCAATGCCCCGTCTGCTACTTGCAACGTAAATATAGTGGTGAGACTTCTTATACTACTCAAGAAAAGAGCAGCACTTCACAAGAAATACATCCACTTTTTTAATGTCTTTCACAAAATCTTGCCTGATCTGCCGTGCTAAAATTAATTTCCCCTATTCTTGTATAGTCACTTAGCATGTAATTAGGACCCTTTGTGTATTTTCATCTTATTTTGTTTTGGATTGCATTTTTATGGTATGTGTATTTGTTACCCTAATAAGACTATGACATAGGCAAAGTTTCTCCTCTATCAATTCTACCAAAAAAAAAAAAAAATAACTAGCATTCTACACTCTAGTATCACTGGATGGATTTTTTGGACAAGTTAAGAATATTTTTCTCTCAGGGTCTTTGCACTTGCTAGTCCCACTGTCTGGAATATTAGTTTCTCAGATATAGTAAATTATATAATAATATATATTATGACCCACTTTTTTCAGATCTATGTTGAAATGTTACTTCTCCCAGAAGTTTTTCCTGATCCTATTTCACTTTAACTTCTCATTCTGCTTATACACAATCAGAAAGGACAGTAGACCAGAAAATTTGAGAAACTCTTGAGATAGAAAGTAGGAAATATCATGGAAAGACTTCTGGGGTGATGGGAGTGATTTTGGAAAACTGAGCTCAGAGAGCATAGAGTGGAGGCACAAGAATGAGGGTGATCTCTCTGTGAGCTGCATATGGAGCACCTGAAGAATTGTCTCTTTCTTTTCTCATGGTTGGCTGACTATCTAATAAGTAGTTGAAGTATTTGCCCATAGATTTAAAGGTATAAAGGTATACATTGAAACATGAGAACCTATATTAGCTAATAACCTAAACTGGACTTTGGCACCCAACTGGTTTGGCACCCAAATGCCAAAGACAAGCTACTAGTCAACTACTCCCAGTGTTTCATCACAAGCACCACAGGCAGGGAGGTAAAGAAAGAATCTATGCAAAGATTACAAAATTGTTGACAATTCAAGAAAAACTGACACCATGAAAGAGAGACCAAACTCAACATTAATATTAATAAAACCAACAGATAAAGAAATATTTATGAAGATAAAGCAGAGAGTATTTCTGAGCCTATTTTGTGTAATTTAAAAACTAGAAATACTGGAAATCAGAGAGAAGGCAGATACTGACTAGAACAAAGAAGTAGCTCAGTTTTGAGTTTCAAATTAGAGATTTGAATTCTGACTTGGACAGTGATTTGAAAGTCAAATGTGTTTGATTTTAGTTGAAAAGAAAGGTTGTCCTTGTATTTATAAGCTGATTTTTAACTATAAAAAGCTAAGTATAGAGGACTAAAACAGAGATTCCCATAGAGCAAAACCATAGAAAGAGGAAGCTCGAAAGGGAGTTCCTAGCACTTATTAGTTGGTAAATTTCTAAAGAGCTATCTTTACACTACCTCCTTCAGGTCAAATCCTGTTATGCATGCATGTGGGCATGTGGGTGCATGTGTGTTTGACAAGGATGGACTTTCTGTTCTCAGACTTCCCAAAATATACTTATATAAAGTAGCAGGGACTTCGCTTCGCATTTCTAAATACAGAGAGGCTAAACACTTCTTAGAGATTCCTATTAAAATGGAAAAATAATGGGGAGCATATTTCTAGACAGATAATCTGAAGACAACTGCTACTTGGTGAAGGCAAGTGACTAAGAAAATCAAAGCCCCCAACTCAAACCCCTCCACCTTCACCAATGCTGAAAATACAAAGATATTGGGAGACAGAGAAAGAGGATACAGTCTGTGGAATGTGGGACAAAAGCTCAAGTGACACCAGACAATAAGCAGCTGATGCCAATACAGAGTGAAATCCAAGACACTAGGTGTGACCCTATACATGGTAGTGGAGGTCAGTAAGAAGAGAGGCTGGCATTTATAGGAGACATCAGGATTATGTGTGTGTGTATGTGTGTGTGTTTGTGTGTATAATATGTATAATTGTGACTCAGTTGTATAACAAAAACTCCTCTAGCTAATTTAAGCTGAAGATTAAATTATATCCACATTCTGTTTATAGCCACAATTGTCACAATATTCAAATTTAATTAACTTAAATAGAACTATGGATAAATATTTTATGAGTAAAATAAATGTAACATTTCATAAATGTTTTATTTTATCAGTATTTTACTTTTATAATCTTACTATAAATTATTTATTTCGATTTGTCTCTCATTTGACTGAATTGCTTCAAACTAATTTTTTAACAATGACACATGGGTGTTGGTGAATTTGAGAACATCTTTTTATTGCCAACACATGTGAATGACAATCTGGATGGGTAAATGTTCTCAATTTGTATTCTTATCTCTCAGCTTTGGACACTGCTCCATTGTCAACATCTAAAGCTGCTGAAGAGAAGTGTGAGGTCAACCAAAGGAGATGTAATTTTTCTTTATAGGAGATGTAAATTTTTAGCTGAATGCTTCTTAGATAAGCTAAATGTAAAATTTATGACAAAAGAATTTGTGGTTGTCAATCTTTACTATCTTTTTCTGACAAGTGGAACTTTGTGGGTTCTTTGGAGATTAAGATTTATGTCATCTTTCATTTTATAAAAGTTTTCTTTCATTTATATTTTTGAATTTATTTTTTCTTATTTACTAGCTCAGTTCTCTAGGCATACAGATAACCTTTGTATTGAATATCTGTTGTCTTTCTCATCTATTACCTTTTTTTTTTTTTTATAATTGCCTTCCAATATATTATGTAATGTTCTGAATTCTCTACCCCATGCCAGTAATTTGATCTTCTGAAAAGGTGACTGCATTCTCTTTCCATAGGCTGGTTTATAAGTTCTTCTCTATCACTATTGTTTTCTTTAGTTTCTGTCTTAATTCTGTTTTAGTCTTTCTCATCATATTTATTATCATAACTTTCATTTAATAAAATCCATGTTTTCCTTAATTACAATATAAATATATCTCATTTTTATCTTTTGTAATTTTTTTTTTTTGCTGAAGAATTTTTATTCCATTTATTTATGTTTAGGTAGGGTAAATTCTATTTAATCCCATATGTCACAAATAGTATAAGTAGAATCTGCTCGACACTCTTTGTGTTCATCTGTGTGGTCAATGCACATGTATTTACCAAGTTTTCATTCTCTGTCAAGCACTATTTTTGGTCCTGGAAGTATTATAGTTAACAAGACAGACAACAGACTAACTCTCTAGGAGGTTATATTCTAGTGTGGAAACGAAGGCAATAAGATAAATATATAGAATAATTTTAAATGTCAATAAGCAATATAGAGAAAATGACATGTGAAAGTGTGTAAAGCATGACAGTAGGGCTAATGCATATTTAGCTAGTATTAGGTAAGGCTTTCCTGAGGATGCTAGAAACTGTTATAAATTCATTGTTTAGCACTTTGGTTGCATACTGAGGACCCAAGGAGCTGAGACCCTGAGCAGTGCAGTCTAGGTTATGGCATTTAAAAAAAAAAATCATCAGATTTGTTCCATTAAACCAGGAATGAGTTTTGTCCCACTGATGGTGTTACCTTAAAGTTCATTTCCTATCTTTTCCTTTTCTTTTCTTTCTTTCTCTCTCCTACTCATTCTTTCTCTTTTCTTTCTCTTTTTCTTTCTTTCTTTCTCTTTCTTTCTTTCTTTCTTTCTTTCTTTCTTTCTTTCTTTCTTTCTTTCTTTCTTTCTTTCTTTCTTTCTTTCTTTCTTTCTTTCTCTCTCTCTCTCTCTCTCTCTCTCTCTCTCTCTCTCTCTCTCTTTCTTTCCTTTCTTCTCTTCTCTCTCTCTCTCTCTCTCTCTCTCTCTCTCTCTTCTTTCTTTCATTTACTTATTTTTGAACCTCAACATTTTAAAAATTAAATTCACTTGGGTAACATTATTTAATAACATTATGTACTTTTTAAGTGTACAAGATTGCAATTCAACATCTGTGGACTCTATTGCATGCTCACCACCAGATGTCTAGTTTCCTTTCATTACCTATATTTGACTCCCTTTTCCTACTCTATCCCCCCTCCACTTTTTTCCCTTCTGATATCCACCATTCTGTTGCCCATATCTATGAGTTTGTTTTGGTGTGTTTTGATAATTCCTTTTTAAGTGAAGCAGTTACCTTGCTGAAAATTTAAGTTAGAGAGATGCCACCTAATTAATAAAGCTTTTTACATCATAGTCCAAATATTATTTATCTCTGTATAGTTATTTCTGATAAGTCTACTTCTACCTCTCACCTATCTCACGAGAAAACCTGGTAAGATAATATTTTTCTAGCCACGCTTGTAATAATGACTTCAGAAATTAATAGTCTTCTATGTTCAACAACAAAGCCCACTTTTATTTTTAGCTGTCATTTATCAGCACCTAAAAGTACCAGTCAAACTTTCTCACTTATTCCCATAACACAGCACCATGATCATCAATAACTGATGATGGTTATCAGCATCCTTTCTTAAACTGGTCCAGAATTATTTTGCAGCACCAGAATTTATGGCAGGAGGGTAGGTTCTCTACTGATTGAGGAATAGACAATATTTTTATCTTATTTGTACTTTTTTGTTGTTACATTCCTTGGTTTTAAAAGGGGTTATTAGCAAACGTACTTATTCCAAAAATTTCACCATATTGATTGGAAGTCCTAACTTTTTAGTGTTCTTCATGGTACATTTAGAATATTTATTATTTTATACTTTATATACAAAATAGTCTTTCTAACATTTTCTTAACAAAGAATGTCAGTTGGTTATATACGAAGAAATACAACACAAAGACATTGTCCTTTCTTTATGAAAAACCTCAGATTTATTTGTTCTGACCTGCTTCCATAAGCTACAGAAAAAAATAAACAGAAGACATAAAATAAACATTTTATGGTAATATATTTATTTAGTTCAGTAATTCCTCATCATTCTTCTAAATATTAAAGTATTACACACATACATGCATATTGTGAACAGTTACAGCTCTCGATCACTATATATCTTGCAGGGAGATAAAATGAAGAAAGCATAAAAAGAAATTGATTAGGACAAAGTTAAAAAGTGCATTTTGGTTTTCAGCACTCTTAGTACTACCAAACTTATCAAATATATTGTAAATGTAATGAGCAAATCCAAGATTCTTCACATTTCTTTTACCTGCAGAAACTGGTTAAGTTTCCACGATTAATAATACAGAAAATATTCCCTAGAGAACCATGGTATGATCTAACTAACACTGTGAGAATACCACCTATATTATTAGTCCTTTGTAATATTTTAGGGTAGTGATTTTAGGAAAAAAAAAATAAAGTAAAAAGTGACATTAAAACAAAAGGAAAAAATATTTTAATAACTTCCTTTTGTTTACAATGGCCATTGTCAAACTGCAGTGGTTTGCATCCCAAGGATACAAAAGGTTATGGTGTAAAAATAAAATTTTAAAATCCCTAATTGTATTTATTTTTATCTTTTACTTTACACATTTGTATAGTTTGCATATGTTCTTCATAAGTTAGTGCAGTAGAATACACATCTAATGTGTAAATAATTAAATGAGTCTACAAATCTTAGAGTCACATGGTCAGATATTTTTACATAATGAAAAAAATAAAACTGGATAGCACTGGATGCAGATCAAACTCACCCTCCATACTCCATTGAATTGTTTTTGCACCTTAGTCAAAAATCAATTTGCTGGACTTGTGAATAGCAGCAGGCCTATTCCTAGATATTCTGCTCTGTTTCATCGATATAGGAGTCCATCCCTTCACCGGTATTACACTGTCCTGATTACTATAGCTAAAACAACAGGCCTTAATACCAGAGTGATTTTTCCTACTTCATTTACTTTATCAATATTATTTTAGCTATTCTAGCATTTATAGCTTTCTACACACATTTTAGAATGAGCTTATATATGTCTACAAAAGACCCTGCTAAGATTAAAAAAAAAATTGCATTAAACCTACAGATCAATTTGGGGAGAATCTACATCTTTAACATGTTGAAATTTCCAATCCATGAACACAGTGTTAATCTTTTTCTCCTCAAAAAGTTTCTGTGAATATTATTGAAATAACATAGTGAAATAATATGAGTATTGTTTACATAATATAACAAACAAAAACTTGATCTCATTAATTTAAATTTCTATTTATCTTTTCCCTATATTTTTCATAACTTCCCCAGTGAGCTGCATTTGTTATTTTATGTGTGTGTGTGTGTGTGTGTGTGTGTGTGTGTGCTTCTTCAAACCACTTTAAGGTATAATTGATATACAGAAAGCTGCACATATTTAAAGTACACAGTTTAATGAGTTTGAAGGTAAGTATAAATCCATGAAACCATCACCACAATGTGTATAATAAACATATCCATCCCCTCCAAAAGTTTCCCTCTACCCTCTTTTTTATTATTGTTATTATTTTGTGGTTAAAAACACTGTAAGATAAACCCTTTAGCAAATTGTAAAATAAACAATACACTATTGCTTACTATAGGAACAATGCTGTATAGTAGATCTTTAAGACTTATTTATTTTGTATAACTCACTTTGTACACTGTTTATTACTTCCTATTCTCTCCTACCCATAGGCTCTGGCAATCACCATTATACTCTTCACTTCAAAGAGTTTGGGAATTTTAGATTCCTTATGTAAGTGGTATCATATAGTATTTGCCTTTTGTGTCTTGTTTATTTCACTTAATATAATATTTTTCAGATTCATCGATATTGTCACAAATAGTATTTCCTTTTTTTTTTAAGGCTGAAATATAAAACATATGTATATACCACATTTTCCTTATCCATTCATCCATCAATGGACTTTTAGTTGCTTCCACGTCTTGGCTATTGTAAATAATACTGCAATGAACATGAGAGTACAGATATCTTTTTGAGATCCTGACTTTAATTTTCATGTGTATGTACTCAGAAGTAGGATTGCTGAATCATTTTGTAATTATTAAAAGAAATTGAAAAATATCTATAGTTTTCTATAGTGGCTGTGTCAATTTACATTATTACCAACAATGTATAAGGTTACCCTTTTCTGCAAAAGATTGAAAACAATTATCTATATATCTATATATTTATAGATGTATACATACACATATACATACAAACATATATATAAACATATATAAACATTATATATATATTATATATAATAACCATTCTAATGGGTGTGAGATGATATCTCATTGTGGTTTTAATTTGCATTCATCTGATTTATAAATGACGTTGAGCACCTTTTCATATAATTGTTGGCCATTTGCATACCTTCTATGGAGAATGTCTATTCAGTTCCTGTGCACATTTTAAAATTGCATTGTTTGTTTTTTTGCTATTGTTTCCTAGAAGTTCCTTATCTTTTTTTGATATTAGCTCCTTATCCCATTTCATAGGTTCCCTTTATTTTGTTGATTGTTTCTTGTGTGGAAACTTTTCAATTTAATGTAATCTTACTAGTTGATTTTTGCTTTGTTACCTGTGCTTTTGATGTTCTATCCAAGAAATCACTGCTAAAGTCAGAGTCAAGATTTTCCTTTATGTTTTATTCAAGAAATTTTACAGTTTCAAGTCTTACATTTTGAGTTGATTTTTGTGTAGTGTATCATAAAGGTCCACTTTTATTCTTTTGAATGCAGACATCCAGTTTTCCCAACATCATTTATTGAAGAGATAATTCTTTCCTTATTATGTGTTCTTGGTACTCTTGTTGATAAGTTGACCATATATGGATGGGTTTATTTTGGGGCTTTCTCTTCTGTTTCATTGATTTACATTTCTGTTTTCATATCAGTATTATACTGTTTTATTATGGCTTTATCATGTATTTTGAAATCAGGAAGTGTTATGCCTCCAGCTTTGTTCATTTCACTCAAATTGATTTGCTATTCACAATCTTCTTTGGTTCCAAATGAATTTTAAGATTTTTTTTGTTCCTTTAAAAAAAATGCCAGTGGGATTTTAATAGATTGAATTGAATCTCTTTATTGCTTTGGGTAGTATGGACATTTGAACAAATATTAATCCTTTTAATACATAAACACAGCATACCTTTCCATTTATTTGTGTCTTTTAAAATCTCTTTCATCAATGTTTTATAATTTTCAATGTATGAGTCTTTTATCTCCTTTGTTAAGTTTATTTCTAATTATTTTATTCTTTTTCATACTAATATAAAAAAGTTTTGATTTTTTGACTGTTTTTAGTGTATATAAATATAACTGATTTTTGCATACTATTTTTGTATCCTGTAACTTCACTGAATTTTATTTTTTTGTGTGTGGAATCTTTAGAATTTTCTACATAAAAGATCATGTCTTCTGTGAACATAGATAATTTTATTTTATCATTCTGATTGGATGCTTTTTATTTCTTTTTCTTGCCTAATTGCTCTGGCTAAAATTTTCAATACTATGTTGAATAGAATTGGTGAGACTGAGCATTCTTACCTTGTTCCAGATCTTAAAGGAAAACTTTTAGTTTTCACAATTGTCAATCCAATGAATAACTCCAACTCATGCTTCAACGTTGCTTGTAGACAAACTTCTTGGGAGATTTAGATATGAACTACTCTATGTACTTTAAAAGCCATGGCCACATCTTATCATGCTTTTTGTCATATTGTATTGTCAATGTTTCTATATTGTATTTCATCTTCATCTTCACCTAAGTTGAGAGATTCTTAAAAGAACTTTATTGTTGTTTATATTGTTAATGGCTGGCACACAGTACATGTTCAATGTTTGCTGAATGCACAAATTACTTCTTGAAATTAATAGAGCCTCTCATTTTTGTAAAATTCTCTATACTTACTATCTTACTTGCCATCTCAATTACCACCTCACTGCTATATTATCTGAGAATTAGATTGCCTTATTCTGATTTTATAAATAAGGAAACTGAAGATCAGAGAGTTTTAATGCCTTGTTCATTGTCATAAAACTTGCAATGATGTCCTGGTTTCCTAATCTAAGAAATGCAAATCTGTGTTCATATTTACTGTGTAAACTAGGAAAGTAGACAAATATTTTGTAATATTTAAAGTTTTTTCAAGAAGAAGAAGGAACAAAGAGAGTTACGTCAATTAGAAAATTCATGTTGTTAGAATGCTTCCTTCACACTATTTAACAGCCTGTATATAGAAAACGGGAACAATGGTAAAGAAAGCTGTAATCACCATTGCAAAATCATTTTCTATTCCCAATTCACTAGAATTAAAATAAAAAATCTCCTGTGACAGAAAGAAAAAAAAAGGAGGTGTTGATTAAGGCTGTGCTGCTTTGTCTACGGCTGTGCCAAAAGAATGACACTAAATAAAAGTAAAACACATATTTCATTTATATTCATAATGAAGTTCTCCTTTTTGAATTTTGGTAAACAGCTGGATGGTCTAGAACAACTATATAATCCTAAAATATATAAGAAATTATGAGAAACTTCACTTTCTCTGATGAAAAATATGCTAAAATTGAATTGTTGATTTGAGGTGGTATTTGCAATGTTCATTGCTCATCTGAATTAACTGAATGTTTGACCTCAATCTAGATGCCTGACACAGCCTAAGTGGAATGAATGCTGCTTGATTATGATGAAATCAGAGCAATGAGCAAGGTTTTAGAAAAATCCTTTTATAGACAACATTTTAACTAAAACAAATATAACCTATTATATAATACATAAAACTTTTGGTCTGCAAATCTTACAGCAATAACCAAACTAAAATATCTTTATATTGGGTCAGAAAAACCTCACATTAAAGTAAAACAAATCTTTAAGTAAAGATAAAAGCGTTAGATAAAAATACCATAGCTTTAATATTTTCCATTAATTTCTTTAAAAATACTACATTATATTCTATGTTAAGTCTCAAAATAGTTAAATAAAAATATTTAAATATTTAAAGAAAGAGATACTGTGAAGCACAAAGTAGGTGTTTGATATAAAATTTTAAAATAATTGAATTATATAAAATTTCTTAAAACTTTTGGTTACTGTGTCTACTTAACTTTTATCTGAATGACCTTTATAATCTCTAATCCTCAAAACTCAATTTTTTCTAATAATTTTTACCATGTAAAAATCTGTTCACCTGTCATCAAAGCCGAAATTCAAGTTCCATTCCACCTTTTTTCCTTTTAATCATTTATTTACTCTTAAATTTCCAAGTAGTCTGGCATGATACTTTAGGTATTTTTAAATTTTTTTTCTCTATCACCACGTCTATAATTAATTTAGTTCTTATTATCACATGGAATATTGCAATTGTCTTCTATTTTCCTGCTACTAGTTCCAACCCCCAACAAAGCAACATCTATCCATTGCTTCTAAAAGTAAGTCCATTCACCAGAGCATTGGAATCAAATAGAGATTTCTTCACCTGGCTTCACAAAATGATATAGGTGGGTAGAAGTAGAACATGTCTGTCCAAAATACTGGCACGTCTTTATATAAAATAAATTTGCTATGAATTAACAAAGTACCAAGCCTCAGAACTAACTCAATTTAAATTTCATATATAATATTATATATAAATATATATGACATGTATATTATATATAAACATACATAAAAGATCATGTATATTTTACATATAATATATATCATGATTTGTATACATATGAAATCATAACCATGGCTGCATTTCAAATTGCTCCCATGGAACAGGAAGAACAATACAGTCCTTAAACTTGGTATTTGTGTTTTTTACTTTACCTAAATTTTTTTTAAAACTCTTCACTTGACTCAACACTTAAAGCTCTTAAATTCTTACTCTACTTTTGAGATAATAAATATTATTTTTCTCAAGAAGAAATAGCATATTGCAGTACAGTAAAAATTATAGATTAGGAGTCAGACAGAAAGTAATGCAGATTTCTCAGAACCCAGTGCATAGCTCCTTCACTGTCCACTGTCAACACATTTTGCTTCAGGTCTGACCCATTTAAGTTTCTTTTCCCTCAGCTCCTTTCCCCTTAAAGGGAAGGCACAGAGAGGCAGGCAGCTAGATTTGCAGAACAAAAACTACATAATAATAATAAAAAATTCGTTTCTCTAACAATACCATATGAAAAACAACAGGATCCAATATGTATGCGAAAGCAATCATTATCTTTCTTTCTCAATCCACCCAGGATATAGAATATCAAACAATCTCCCTGCTTAGAAGTGGGCTGCTGCTTTTAGTAATCAATCTGAAAATAACTGCATTTGCTTAAGTGTTGATGAAGATCAAGATACAAAGAAGAAGAAGAAGAAGAGGAAGAGGAAGAGGAAGAGGAAGAGGAGGAAGAGGAAGAGGAAGAGGAAGAGAAAGAAGAAGAGGAAGAGGAAAAAGAGGAAGAGGAAGAGGAAGAAGAAGAGGAAGAGGAAGAGAAAGAAGAAGAAGAGAAAGAGGAAGAAGAAGAAGAAGAGGAAGAGGAAGATGAAGAAGAAGAGGAAGAGGAAGAGGAAGAGGAAGAAGAGGAAGAGGAAGATGAAGAAGAAGAGGAAGAGGAAGAGGAAGAAGAGGAAGAGAAAGAAGAAGAAGAGGAAGAGGAAGAAGAGGAAGAGGAAGAGGAAGAAGAAGAGGAAGAGGAAGAGGAAGAGGAAGAGGAAGAAGAGGAAGAGGAAGATGAAGAAGAAGAGGAAGAGGAAGAAGAAGAAGAGGAAGAGAAAGAAGAAGAAGAGGAAGAGGAAGAAGAGGAAGAGGAAGATGAAGAAGAAGAGGAAGAGGAAGAAGAAGAAGAGGAAGAGAAAGAAGAAGAAGAGGAAGAGGAAGAAGAGGAAGAGGAAGAGGAAGAAGAAGAAGAAGAGGAAGAGGAAGAGGAAGAGGAATAAGAAGAGGAAGAGGAAGAAGAGGAAAAGGAAGAAGAAGAAGAGGAAAAGGAAGAGGAAGAGGAAGAAGAAGAGGAAGAGGAAGAAGAGGAAGAAGAAGAGGAGGAGGAGGAGGAGGAAGAAGAAGAGGAAGAAGAAGAAGAAGAAGAAGAAGGCATTAGATTTTAGATTCTAAATCTTCCATTCCACTTAGATTTTTCAAGTTGTCTAAAATATTTGAAGCTTGGTTTGTCATTGTTACAATTGAATTTATAATACATTAACTTCAGAAGTATTTAGTAATAATAAAAATAATAACTAATATTTATTTACTGTTTACTCCATATTAAAATAATCTGAGTGCTTTATATATATCATTTCATCATCCAGGAAGCTACTTCATCATTGCTAAGTATCTTCTGTAATTATCAAAACATGGAGGTTTTTGGCTTACTTTGTCTAGGATGGCACACAAAAATTGGCAAGGAGGCAATTCAAATCTACAACTGTCTGATTCCAGACCTGAGTTTCAACCATCATATGATACTGCATTGGATTAAATAAAAATATGTATGTGAATGAAACTGATTGATAACATGTGCTAACTACATCTCAGTTTCATAATAATATTGCTTTCGTTTTACAGGTCCAGATATCAACAAGTCTAAAAAGTTTTAAAATACTTTTAAAGCATTAAAAATAGAACACAAGGTACAGGGAATAATTAAGGAACTTCTTAGAGAAAATAAAATATAAAATGAATTTAAAGGAGATAGTGTATTGTGATAAAAAGGAAGGATGTCACAAAGTACTTTATACATAGATCCACATGTAAAAAAACCTACTGTTTTAAATGAAATTAGCTGTATATTTTTTTCATTAAATTCCTAGAGTCCCTGTTACAAAATTCTTTATTTGACAATAGAAGTGCCTTATTTCCTCCTGACTTTGGGTAGTAATGACCTATTTTAGTTCTATGAGCTTTATTCTTGGGATCTCTTTAAATTTGAGAGTATTCAGTTCCTCATTAACATCTTAATTTACATGACCCTAGAGCTGCTACAGCTGCTTTATTCAGCATAGGGCCATTATTGAAAATGCTTTGATAGAATCAGAGGCAAATGTTCTCTTGCTTCACTGGACATATGCTGAATAAAAAAAAGCTTAATAAAGTAAAACAGATGTAACAAGAGTCACAGTTTTTTTTATCAGAGACAATATATTGCTGTGAGGTTATTTACCAAATTAAGTGAATAGAACTTGATTTATAGTCATTTTATTAACTTGCTACTTATGAGTATTTTTACTTGGGCTGTGTTTACGTCTATAAATTTGTCACATTTAGTCAAGTAATAGCTAAATCTCCACCATTTCCAAACATACCAAGTGTCTGAGTATATTAAAGTACGTATTAAAGTTCTCCATGTACATATGTGTGTGTGTGTGTGCGTGTGTGTGTAATGTGTGTGTATGACTTACTGTTGAATCATATACTTGAAACTTACTGGATTTCATTAACCAATGTTACCGTAAGAAAGAAAGAAAGAAAGAAAGAAAGAAAGAAAGAAAGAAAGGAAGGAAGGAAGGAAGGAAGGAAGGAAGGAAGGAAGGAAGGAAGGAAGGAAGAAAGAAAGAAAGAAAGAAAGAAAGAAAGAAAGAAAGAAAGAAAGAAAGAAAGAAAGAAAGAAAGAAAGAAAGAAAGAAAGAAAAAAGAAAGGAAAAAGAAAGAAAAAGAAGAGAGGTAAATAAATAAAGCTTTCGTATGTTTAAACCATGCAAAGTGCCAACATTTTGTTATAAAAATAGGCTCAGCAAAACATGAGGTTAAATACTTGTACATGTAGTGTTCCTGAAATGTTGGTGCAGATATGTCAATAATCATCAAGAAATGCAATTTTATTATATAGTTATAAACAAAAATCTAATGTTTCCTCTTAAAAATCAATAAAGCTTTTAAAAGATGACTAAAGGTATTCTTAAAAAGGTTAATTAATGGAACTAATAATTATTAAAAATATGGATAAAGTATTGGGTAGGTACTGTGGGAAAGACAGTAACTAATCCCTAGGATCCATTTTCTTATTTCTTTTGGTATTAGACTCTAAAACTCCAAAACTTAGGCTTAGAACCAGGCTGGCCTGCTAAAGACTACACTACCCATGTAACCGAGTTTGGGCCAATGTGACAGAAGTTGAAATAGTAAGTACAGTGTGTGTCAACTTCCCGAAGATAAGCTTTCTGCCCTGGACTTCCACTCTTTCTTCTCCCCACAAACAGTAATACAGAGATGAAGGCCAGACAACTTCAAACATGAGCAAAACCAGGCCATACGATATAAGAAAACTATAAAAAATTTAGGTCCCTGGGTGGCCTTTTGAAGCAGGATTTATCTACCCACTCTGTTCTGTTAGATGGCAGAAAAATAAATTTATTTTTGAAGTAACTATAATTTTAGGTCTTTTTGTTATAGCACCTTTGCCTATACTCAGCATAATAAATGTGCTTTGCATATTTCCCCTCATTTAATCTTTAAAACAACGATATGGCATGAGTATTATTGTCTCTATGTTAATGTTCAAGGAATTGGGCTGTATAATGATCAAGTCTTCAGCTCATATATAGTGGAGAAAAGATTTGAATATATAACTCATGCCTTTTTAACAATCGCTTGATTTTTTTTTTCTAAATTCATGTTCCCTTTCCATTCCCATGTAATTTTCTCTTGAATGTGTTTCTCTCCTCTACTCTTGGGTGTCTAGCTCCTCTGTGACTTCCCTGGTGTTGACTAGCTATTCACAATCATTTCTGGATTCAGCATTTCCCAGAGCTGCAGTGGTGAGGCATGTGGTTTGTAATGAGTAAATTTTCAGTATACATAATTGAAAAACAATATTTAAAAAAGTTCAATTTTTCATGAACTCATGTAAACCAAAGAAAAATAAATCTGCCTTAAAAAGACCAATTCAATGAACTAAATATGTTCTATCCTTTGTAGGTACAGTGACTGAAATCTGGTTTACTGTGCACATTGAAAACTTCCGTTCCTGGCTCTCAGTTTTCCTCTCCTCCACACATTCACAGCAATTTACGTATCAGTGATGTCTGCAGAAGCTGGAATCTTCGTTCTTTCTCTCTTCACCTCCAATGACTGTTACTCCCACTCCACCTCAGACATCTGTTCTTCTGGAGGCACACTGAATGTTGTCATCATGAGAAACTAAAACTTCTTTTAGATCTAGAATTCAAACATCCCAATATATAACCATACTTTCTGCATTTTAAGATATTTACTCTAGAACTACAACTTTAATTCTTCAACTTCCTTGTGACCTAAAACACAGACTCTCCTACCTTTTCTCACTAATGCTGTGCCTCTTTCCTTCTGTCTTCAGGTTAAATTCCCTAGTCTATAATTATAATCACACTTTGGCAAACGTCCTCAGCTCACTTGCCTCTCTCTCCCTCTGTTGTTATCACCTGAGGTATCCCCAACCCTAGAGAAACCAAATTATTTTCTCCTCTGTGCCTGTATTCAAGAAATGAATATTGCCAGAGAAAATCATATAGCACTGATTTCACTTTAAATTCATAATTACAAACCTCAAACAGGCCCTGATTTCTGCATATCATTCTGCTGTGTTTTCCTATAAAATTCATTTATCACTCTCTGAAATAATTATTTTGCACTTTGTCTCATCTGCTCCTGTTCCAGTTATGATGGGTACAGGCTCTTCTCTCTCTCTCTTTTTTTATGTTCTATATCCCATTCTTCTCATCTTCTTGAGGAACTGACTCTTATGTTTAACACTTCAGCGCTTTCATCACTCTCTTTCTTTTTTATCTTTACCTTAGCCAGGCAGAGGGCTGCTTTGACAATAATCTCCTTTTTTTGCATCATCATTTTCTCCCTTTCTACTATTATTCCAATCAGTACATAAAAATCTGCCAGAGCATTTTCTGTCATATCAAAAATTCTGTCTTGGATCCCACACATAGTCCCTAGTTTTTCCACATTTCTTTGCTTTCATTCATAGTAAAATATTCTGAGAGAATCATCTATTGTTTTCATTTCTTCACCCTCCAGTTACTCCGTTAACTTTTCCAACTGGTCTTCTGTACCCACCAGGTCACTGCAATTGCCAGTTGCTAAGTTTATTTTATTGGATCCTGAAGCACCTTTCAACATAGTTGATCATTTTTTCTTGAACAAACCCTTCTCAGTATTTATAGCACTATGCTCTACTGGTTCCTTTCAAAGGTTTAGGCTCTTCTTTTTGTATGTAACTTGTAAAATTCTGTGTGGAGCTCAGTCCTTTGTCCTTATCTTTATATTTTCTTTCTAGATGAGCTCATTTATTCCAGTGACTTTGAAAATCATCTTTATGCTGTCAACTTCCATATTATACAGTACTGACATTTGTTTCTGATATTTAGACTTTGATAACTGAAGGAATACTTGATTTTCCCACTTATATATTTCATGAGAATTTCAGACTTAACTTACCCACCGTTGACTTTCCCCCAAAACTTATTCCTTCCGGATTCTTCTCCCATCTCACTAAATGGCACCAATACTGAATCATCAACTCAGAAAGTGGATAGTTCTTCTTGATACCTCCAGTTCTTATAGATTGCATATCCATTGCATATCCAATCACCCCAAGTTCCACTGGTTCTATATAATGAATTTTAAATCTGTCTGCTCTACTCTATCATCATTGCTGCTACCCTAGGATAAGTAATCGTCATATTCAATCTGAATAATCTCCTAACAAGTTTCCATAGTTTGAGTTTGCAGCCTTAAGATTTAGCCATTAAATCCTCACATGAATGTATTTTTTTAAATTCAAAACTCATATATAGTCCCATTGTCCTTGGAAAAACATCCACTTACAATTATTATCATTGTTGTTATTATTTTATTATTATCATTATTATGGCAGATACTGCTTGCCTACAGGCATGCACTGTTGCTTGTTTACCTCTCTAAACTCATATCACTCTCACCCTTGCTTCACTCCTACGCTTCAGCCACACTGACTTTCCAATAGTCCCTTGTACAGTCACACACCACATAATGATATTTCAGTCAACAATGGACCACATAGACTATGGTGGTCCCATAAGACTGTAATAGAATTGGGAAATTCCTATCACCCAGTGATGTCATAGCCATCAAAATCCCCTAGCATAACACATTAAATAAATACCATTGTGTTACAGTTGCCTACAGTATTGAGTATAGTAACATCCTATACAGATTTGTAGCCTAGAACCTGTAGGGGAAAATAATTTATCACTTCTTTATAAAAGATATATTTGTAAGGGAAATCTCCTGGCTACATTAGGTAGAGTAGGGATGACTTTATCTCTAGAAACTCTTAACAATGCAGAACATAAGAACTTAAATTTGCATAACAATCTTACCCTTGTTTACTGTGCTTTTCCTGGTAAACTGCCATAATTGATTCTCCTACTCTCAACATTTTTTGGCTTCAGCCAAAGATGGTGCTTAAGATGGTAATTTCAGCCATTTTAGCGAGTGACTCCCTTTTACTGGGTGTCTCCCATGTGTACAGGGTATATATATGTTATTAAACTGTTGTTAGTTTGTCTTCATTAATCTGTCTTTTATTACAGGAACACCTCATCCAAGAACCCCGTGGACAAAAAAGGGGTTCTTAAAAGTAACCTTACAGGATGACTGGGCAGGTCATGGTGGGTAGTTACACCTCAAGCATATAAATTTTTTAGTTAAAGGTTTATCTTTGCCTTAAGCAAGCCCTGCCCATTGTTCTTATACATTTAGGTTAACAAACCTTTTTAAATAAGCATAACCACCCTCAGGAGAACATGTAATTTTGTTAACTATCCTGAAATCGTATCCTAACCTTGCTTCTCTCACCTTAATGTAATCTTCCTTAAATTTCCTCTTTAATTTTAAATGCACAAAAGAAACTGCAAAACTATGATTCTTGAGAGTATTTGAGATCTTGCTTCCCTTCAATTATCATCAGTTTTAACTTAAATAAACTCTTGTAAAAATCCTCTACATGTTTTTTATATTGATTTCCTAGAATAGTAGAGGAAAAATTATTTTTCAGCTCCTACAGAGCAAGAGGCTATACCATCTAGCCTAGGTGTGCAGTAGGCTTTACCATCTGGGCTTGTGAGTGCACTCAATGATGTTCACACACACACAAAATCACCAAATGATACATTTCTCAGAAATCTTCATCATTAAGCAATGCATGACTATAGACGCTAAGCTCTTTTGTAGCTCAGGCTCTAGAGTTCTCATTCCCTGTAATTAGAATCATATTCCTGGGGGTCCTTGAAAACTTCTCAAATTTTAGATTTAGGTTTAAATATCTCCAAGAAGAACTTTTTTTATTTTTGATCTGGTAAAAAGTCAAGCAGGAGATTTTTGTTGTTGTTCATGCACATCAGACTGTCCAAGCTACCTTCATGGTATACAACATCTAATATAGGGGAAGTATCATAGATTAGCTCTGTTTTCAAAATAATTTATTAGACAATGTGCTAACAAATATACAACTTTATAGACATTTTTTTGATAAATAAAACCAGCATAGTTATTCAGGGTGAAAATTCATGCAAGCTTTTTGTTATTTTCTGATTATTCAGGTCACAGTCAAGTTGCTGCAGCTTGTGCTTAGCTGTGAAATAGCAACGAAACTCAGACTGTGCTAGTGGTTTACACACTACTATTAAATATTGTACTGTCCTGTTTATCTAATCATTATAATTTCTCACTCCAGATTTAATTCTAAAAAGAATCATATGGGAGGGGGGTAAAGCCAGTGTGGATTAAGGTCCTGAGAAAACCATTTATGGCACAGAGTACAGAATTGAGTGTGCAGTCTGTACAAAAAAGTCTTAAAAATTCAATTTGATTGATAATAGGTGTTACTGAATGTTATATTGGAATGGTGCTTCTCTTGTGATAGTAATTAAATAACTATCTCGCTTTTATAAAACCTTTATAACTTGGTTATTGTCTAAAGATAAAACTGAACTCAGCAGGACTATAATTTTATTTTACTACCCTTCAAAAATAGTTTTTTGTTAAAAACGGTAAACAACATAAACGTTAATGCTTCAAGTGCTGTCCTTAACTAAAAGAATTTTGCTCAGAACAATTTAAACATATTATTGTCCCCCCAAAATGCCTGAAATTATACATTCTTACCAAAAATTATGTTGATTATGAGCTTTCTCTTAGCAATTTCTTCTCATTTCTACTTTATAAGGCCCTCATTTCTTTGAAAGAAATCCTGTGAATTCCATTTCTTAATGGCGGCAATATATACTCTCTACTAATTCAACATTAAATAATAATCATGTTATATCATCACAGCTTTTAATAGTCTCAGATTCTACTCAAGACTCATTTTTACAAAGCTGTTTTGGGAAAACCAGCTTTCATAATTTGATTTTCTCTATTTAAAAGAACAATACTAAATGACTAATCTTAAATAGTGTAATGTTTATTTTAACTGAATATAAAAATAGCTTTTATTCCTTTTATTTGTGGATGCACTAATATATGTAAAAATACTAATTCTAAAATGTTGTGGTATATACCTGTGTTACTCAAAACTTTAAAAAATAAACACCAAGTTCATTCCTTCTTTGAACCAATATTTTAGTGAATGCCTATTGGATTCTAAATATTGTGCTGCATTCAGAAGTCACGCACATGTTTATAACAATTATGTAAAAGATTAAAGATGACCACAAAATCTTTGACACTATTTTTTCAAGTATTCTGTGTGAGATAAATAACTGCTTTCGCTGATAGAATAAAATGGATATAAAATATAACAATTTCTGAGTAAAGGCCTTAATAACCAACCCCACCATTGTGCCACTTCTTGCCTTTTGGTCTCCTTGCCTCTTCCTTCTCTTGCAACTTAGTCACTAGTCTTTGAGGAAGCCAAAATAGACTTATAAAGAAGCCAGTAAACAGCCAATACCAGTATTCCACTGTGGGAACCCACCTCTAAAGTGGTGCACAATAATCCATGCCTTCTTGTATTCATCACCTGTGTAGTGCCCTTCCACACCAAATAAAGCCAAACTATGTGACCAGAAGAATATGACAGAAATAATAGTGTGTGACATCTTAGGCTAAGCATTAAAAGCCATTGCAATTTCTGTCTTGCTCTCTCTTAGACTACTGTGGGGAAATCCAGTAGCCATGTCATAATGTCACTCAAGCAGCTTTATGGAGAGGTTCACATGGTGAGAAATTGAAGTCTTCTGTCAACATCCAATACCAACTCATCATTCATCTGAGTGAACCATCTTGAAAGTGGATTCTCCAGCCTCAGTTAAATCTTCAGATTACTGCAACACTAGACAATGTCTTGGATACAGTGTCATATGTCATAAGAGACCCTGAACAGAACCATCCAGTTAATTCTCTCTCAAATACCTGACCCACAGAAAGTGAATAA
Source organism: Cynopterus sphinx (assembly GCA_030015415.1). NCBI lineage: Eukaryota > Metazoa > Chordata > Mammalia > Chiroptera > Pteropodidae > Cynopterus > Cynopterus sphinx. Next base: position 83,711,577 of record CM057387.1, read on the forward strand.
TAATAATAATAAAGCTTACTGTTTTTTTAAGATGCTAAATTTGAGTTAAATTGTTATGCTGTAATAAATAACACAGCAGCCGATTTAAAAAGCCATTTTGAAAGTGATTTTCCAGGCCCAATTCAGTCATTCCACTGATACTGAGTGCAGCAAAAACAAACATTAAAGTATCAATCTTTTTGTCTTATACTATCTGAAGAAACAAAGAGAAAGGCATGATATTCATAGTTAACTTTCACTCATATATGCTATACATATTTTTGAATGCCTAGTATGTGCCAAGCACTATTGGCTTTCAAGTTGGGCTTCTCAATCAGCAGTTCTTTCAGCAAACAGGCCTTGCACGTGCATCAAATATTAGCAAATATCCTAGATGTTTAGACTGTAGAGTCATTTCTATGGAATCACAAAAGACCCTGAATAGCCAGAAAAATCCTGAGAAAAAAGAACAAGACCAGAAATATCCCACTGCCTGACTTCAAAGTATACTACAAAGCAACAATAATCAAAACAGTATGGCATTGTCAGAAAAACAGACACACAGACTAATTGAACAGAATCGAGAGACCAAAAATAAATCCACATATATGTGATCAAATAATTTTCAACAGAGGAGCTAAAAACATACAATAGGGAAAAAAAAGTCTTCAATAAGTGGTGCTGGGAAAATGGAAAGTTACATGCAAAAGAATAAAACTAGACCGCTGTCACCATACACAAAAATTAACTCAAAATGGATTAAAGACCTAAATATAAAACATAAAACAATAAATTGCATAGAAAAAAATATAGGTGTTAAACTCATAGACCTTGGTTTCAGAGATAATTTTTAGAATTTAACCTCAAAGACAAATGGGACTATATCGAACTAAAAAGTTTCTGCACAGCAAAAGAAACTGTCAGCGAAACTCAGAGGCAATCTTCTGAATAGGGGAAGATATTTGCAAACAACACCTCCAATAAGAGACTAATATCCAAAATATATAAAAAACTCATACAACTCAACAACAGAAAAACAAACAACTCAATTAAAAAATGGGCAGAGTACCTGGAGAGATACTTCTCCCAAGAAGCCATACAAATGCCCAGAAGACATATGAAAAGATACTCAACTTTATTAGCTATTAGGGAAATGAAAATCAAAACCATAATGAGATACCACCTCACACCTGTAAGAATGGCTATTACCAACAAGGCAAGTAATAACAAATATTGGAGAGGTTATGGGGAAAAAGGAACTCTCATACACTGATGGTGAGAATGTATATCCACTATGAAAAACGGTATGGCATTTCCTCAAAAAATTAGAAATAGAATTACCATATGACTAGCAATCCCTCTTCTGGGTATCTACCCATAAAATTTGAAAACATTTATCCATAAAGATATATGCACCCTGATGTTCATAGCAGAATTATTTATGGTGGCCAAGATATGGAAAACAACCAAAGTGCTCTTCGATAGATGATTAGATAAAAAAGATGTGGTACATATATACAATGGAATATTATTCAACCATAAGAAAAGATGAAAACATGGATATTTCTTGAGATAATCATGCTAATTGAAATAAGTCAGATGGAAAGGGTTGAGAACCATATGATTTCATTCATATGTGAGATATAAAGATGAAAGCAACAAATAAGCAAGAAAATAAAAAACTTATAGACAGACAATAGTTTAGTAGTTACCAGAGGGAAGTGGGGTTGGGTGGGGAGAGGGAATGAGGTAGATCAAGGTAAAGGGGATCAAAGATATGGTGATAAAGATTTGACTTTAGGTAGTGAACACACAATGCAATATACAGATGTGTACTACTGAACTGTACACTTGAAACCTATTTACCAATGTCACCCTAATAAATTTAACAATAATAAAAAATTTTAGCTTAAATGAAAAGAAAAAAGGAAGAGAAACTTTTTTTGATGGCCTCTCATACCCTCTTTCTATGGTTGGTAAGCAGAGACATAATCTGGGGCACTTTTAAGCTAATTTACTGAGCAGAGAGAGAATACCAGAGGAATCTGTTCTTAAGACTAATACTAATAGAAACTGTAACAAGTTTATTATTTATTTAATAATTGTAGGCAGTCAATGAAATGTGTTATATTTAAAAGGTATTCTCTAATAATGCATTTATAATTTTGGGGGGAAATTTTAATTAAAATAATCAATGGATAATATAGATACTTTAATGGTTTATTTTATATATTAGTTTGGCTGGGCAATGGTGCCCAAATGTGTGGTCAAACATTATTTTGAATGTTCCTATTGAAAATGTTTTTCTATGAAATTAATATTTAAATCAGTAGACACTGAGTAAAGAAGAAGATCTCCATAATGTGTGCAGGCCTTAACCAATCATTTAAAGATCTTAATAGAAAAAGATTGATCTCTCTCAAGCAAGAAGGAATTCTACGAAGACCACAACATTGGCTCTTTTCGGGTTCTCCAATCTGATGGCCTTGGACTTGAACTGCAGCATCAGCACTTTCTAGGACTCCAACTCACCAGCCTCCATCATCATGTGAGCAAACTGCACTAAATAAATAAATAAACACACAAACAAATACACACATCTTCTTGGTTCTGTTTCTCTGGAGAATCCTGACTAATATAGATAAAAATACACTTTCTATTGATATTTTTACCTCATTCATATGACACGTTTTTTAAAAATAAGTGCTTGTAAGTTTAAAATATGCATTTCAAGTGTCTTCATTTCTGAGGCACTATGTGATTTTGTCTAAAAAATTGTTTCTCTGATACCATCTCTGAAAGTAGGTATTTTGTCTTCCTATTGAATAGCACACCAAAACTTGTAGGATAACAAATTTCTCCTAGGAGGAAATACTGAACTTTTTTTGTACCTTACCAAAGGAAATAGTCTTGGCAAAATTCAGATGAAACTTAACTGATACGAACTGGAGACAGATCTACATGTTAGAGTTAGTACTTATACCTCAGTTTGGCTGATCTTTACCTTTTACTGTCAAAATTAAGTAAAAACAATGTTATATTCACAAATGTATGAATCTTCACTGCAAAGATCTATGTAATTTCATTTCTTTTTGCTTTAGCCTTACTGTTACTGTTAATTTATTAATGAAATACTTCCTCCCATATCCATTATTGATTAGTTTTTAGATGTATTTATTTGTGTGGCTCTTGCATCACCCTTGGGTCATACCATTTCATGGAATATGTGGATAACAGAAGTGGTTTAATAAAGCACATTTGGCTCTAAGTTTAACTTAGTGAAAAACAAAAACAAAAACACTCAAGTCCCTTAATCACCTGGCACTGTCTTTGGTAAATAGTCTCCTCATCCACCTTTTCTTCCACATTGATCTTTTATACTGAGATCCACATCAGCCTCGTGAACTAGAAGTGTCATTGTTGTTCCTCTAGCTTCTGAGAATGACCTGTGGTGTTGAAAGTCTCGTGAATCTGGTTGTTCTGCAAATTCTGCTTGCAATCTCTCTCCTTCAAATTTAAGCTCTTTAAAAATGACCTCACTCCTCAATATTTTGTCATATCACCATATCTTTTAGTAGAATTTCAAAATGGCCGTTTTTAGGTCCCAGTTTCTTCCAGCATCTCTCACTCTAGGTCCTGGGAGCATATTCCAATAAAGCTAAAACAAAGTATATTTGTGTGTCACCATTCAGCTTCCCATTAATATATTTTTTCACTAAGCAAACTCTCAAGATGTGTTCAGTTGTGCTTAAACTCTGAGCTTTGGATAAATGCCTGTTATTTCACTTTGAAAAGGTCTATTTCTCATTCTGTTACAGAGTTTAAATCCTGGTGTCCTAGGGCCCAACATTTTTATTTATGTAACCCTCTTTCCAAACAGTAATGTCACTTTGGCCTACTAGATTCCTGTATAGATGGAAAATTTTTTTAAGCAGCTATATTCTAGATCTTTGTGTACTTCAAATCACCAAGGTCTCAACGGCCTCTCTAACTTTCAAAAACACTTCAATTAAGGAAATATCAAATGTCATCAATTTCGTCAGTTTTCAATTTCATTGTTTCCTATCACTTGATATTAATGTAGGGTTCAGTAAGATTTTGGTTGTATAGCAACCCCTCACTATATTTGCATGTTAGTTCATATTCCATTCTCCTTTGATATGGTTGGTTATCACTAGAGATGTTGAATAAACAGCAAACTGAGGCACAAAGAAGCTAAGCAGGCAGCATGTGCACAGTGGTCAAGTATTTGAATTAGAGGTTATTTCCCCCACTTCATTATGCTGGCCATATTCATCGTCCCAGACTAGGTCTTAACTATATGCGGGGCAGAAAAGTAAGAATTGAAAGACTTCGTAAAGGTGCAAGGCACTATTGTTAAATATAGTAAATTCATAACCTCTCTTTCTCTCTCTCTGTCTCTCTCTCTCTCTCTCTCTCTCTCTCTCTCTCTCTCTCTCTCTCTCTCTCTCACACACACACACACACACACACACACACACTCACTCAACAATAATATGCTCCTTTGCTTCTATGTATAATATTAAGACATTTTAATCCCCACTGGGAAATTCTCTCTAATCAGATCAACAGTAATGTAATTGTCTATAACCAAAGAATAATAAACTGGAATGTAAAGAATATTCTTCAGTATGGTCATTTATGGTCAAAGTGGTGGATCACTTGCTAAGTGTGGCCTCTCAATTTAATGAGAAAAATATAGACTGCTGATTTGTCATTTAGAAAATAATATTCCAATTGTTTATAATTTTTGGGAAATCGAATTATAATTGGTATCTCAGTCAACATTTACTATCCAGTGAGATAAGCAAACAATGGAATGAGTTGATTACAAATTTAGCATTTAATGTTATGCTTACTCTAGGTAAGATACATAGCTAAACAAATTCACTATCATTAGATCAATAAGCTTCAAATTAATATAAGTATGTGTATTATACTACACGAATATTACTTTCACTATATATCACTTTCATACCTAAAGAATAATTTGGGTACTTGACATAACATTATATGGTTTGTGCTACTTTTTAATAATAAATTTATTTTTTAGAGTAGGTTCAGATTCACAGAAAAATTGAATTGAAAAGTACAGAGAGTTCCCATATAAGCTATCTCCACACATATACAACCTCTTCTATTGATATCCCAAACCACAGTACTAACTTTGTACATTGTATAGTGATGAACTTATGAATTATCATTGTCTTCTAAAGCCCATAATTTACATTGGGTTTCACTCATGGTGTTGTACATTCCATGGGTTTGGGCAAATGTATAAAGACATGCATCCACCATAAATAAAATAGTTTCACAGCCGTAAAAATCTTCTGTGCTCTGCCTTTCCATCCTCTCTCTGCTCCCTACCCTCTGGCAATCACTGATCTTTTAACTATCTCCATATTTTGACTTTCTCAGAATCTCAAATATTTGGAATCATCCATTATGTAGCCATTTCAGATTGACTTCCTTCACTTAGTAATATGCATTTAAGTTTTCTCCATGTCTTTTTATGGCTTGATAGCTCATTTCTTTTCAGTGCCAAATAATATTCTATTATCTAGATGTGCCACAGTTTATCTATTTGCCTACTGAAGGACATCATGGTTGCATCTAAGTTTTGACAACTACAAATAAAGCTGCTATATACATCCATATGCAGGTTTTAATGTGGACATACATTTTCAACTTCTTTAAGTAAGTACCAAGGAATGCAGTAGCTGGATCGTATGGTAAGAGTATGTTCAGTTTTACAAGAAACTGCCAAACAGTCTTAAAAAGAACTTTTCATCCTCACCAATAATGAACGACAGTCCTTTTTTTCAGAAAGTTATTTTTGGGCTTATTGACAACGTGATTCTAAAGTTTATATAGAAAGTCAAAAGACCTACAATAGCTCATTCAATATTGAAGGAGAAGAATAAAGTTGAAGGATTGATATTACCCAATTTTAAGATTTATTATAAAGCTACATATATCAATTTGTGTGGCAGTGGCAAAAGAATAGACAAATGTATCAATAGTACAAAATAAGAGCCCAGAAATGAACTCACACACTTATATGAAGATTTTTTTCAATTGACCACTGTTCAATTGAAGTATGTAGTTAAACCTGCATTGTTCAAATGTCAATTCTGCAGTTGAGAATCTGCATATATGGAGGGCCAATTATAGTTATACATAAATTTTCTAGTGTGTGAGAAGTTAGTACCTCACTCTAGCGTTGTTCAAGAGTTAAATGTAATTAATTATTGAATCAATTTCTTTAATAGATATAGGTCTATATATTGATTTTCTAGTTCTTATAAGAGTTTTTGTAGATTGTGTCTTTCAAGGAATTGGTCTATTTCATCTATGTTATCAAATTTGTGGGCATAGAATTGTTCATAGTGTTCCTTTGTTATCCTTTTAATGTCTATGAAATATGTAGTGATGTCTCCTCTTTTATTTCTGGTATTAGTAATTAGTGTTTTTTTTTCTTAGCTTGGCTAGAGGTTATTGAAATTACTATTCTTTTCAAAGAACAAGTTTTTGTGTTGTTGATTTCTTGTTTTCAATATCATCGATTCTGCTCTAATTCTTATTCTTTTCTTCTGCTTACTTTTGGATTAAATTTTTTTAGTTACCTAGATGAAGTTTAGATTATTGATCTAGACTTTTCTTTAATATAGGTATTCAATACTAGAAATTTTCCTCTAAGCACGGCTTTCACTGCATCCCACAAATTTTGATAAGCTATCTTTATTTTGTTTAATTAAAAAAAATCTATTGAGATTTCTTCATTGATAAACCCCTAGCAGGTTAGACTCTGGTAAATAACTTCTGAGGGCAGACCTTTTTAGAAGAATAAAATGCTCTGGCATATTTCAAAATGATTCCTTTTCCTTTCTCTCTGTAGGTAGCATAAGGGGATTTTTTTTTCTCTCATATTCACTTTGAGGACCTGGGAGAGCTAGCTCCTGGCAGTCAGATTCATAAAAGTATGGGGACCCTGATGACTGGGTCCTTTGGAGTTTTTATTTCTCAGACTTATCCACACAAAGTCTTTAGAAATTCAACAATTACAGTTCAGGTTTCCTTACTGCACTGCTTTCCAAGGAGACTTTTACTCATAAGCTTCTTCTCTATTAAGCTGTAATTCATCCACCTGTTTGTCTTTCTGATCTGAGGGTAGCAGTTTGCTCTGTAAATTCATTTATCTTTGTGTGGATAGAGCTGACTCCATCTTAACAAGCTGACTCCCATTTTAAAACGAATCCACTTGAACACTTGACCCCTTCCCCATTTCTGTGAGTCGACTCTGGAATATGTATAGAGCTTCCAGGTTAATCATGAACTATCATTAATCCTTCTTTTACCATTTAGCTCTCTCTCTGGGGCAAGGCACCCTTAATGCTATTTATCTTTTAATTCATCCTGGTGCCAGAGCTCCCTGAATCTGATCCATTTATTCCTTTAATATTCTCTGCATTCCTTTCAGAATACATAGGTTCATTTCTCAGCAGAATATAAAACAGGTAGTCTGGGGGTGAATATCTTGGGGATCCATTTTGTCCTGCATTTCTATAAGTTCTCTATGAAACCACTTCAAACCAGTAGTCCCCAACCATTTTGGCACTAGGGACAAGTGCTCCTATGAGAATAAAATGCCTGATGATCTGAAATGGATTTGAGGTGGTGATATTAGTGCTAGGGAATAGCTGCAAATACAGATGAAGCTTCACTCCCTTGCCCACCACTCACCTCCTGTTGTGCAACCTTGTTTCTAACAGGTCACAGACTTTGGGACCCCTGCTTTAAATTGACTAACTAGTCTTATCTGCTTTGTTCTTTGGCCTTTGGGCTCCTTCATCATTTGGGGACACTTTTGCATATACAGCCATTTACAGGACACTCTTATGGATCTGAGAAGAGTTATTGGTTTTTCAGTTTGTTCAGAATTTTACTTGTTAGAGTGGAGTGGTTCCTTCTAAGCAACTCACATGCTGGACTGGAAACTGGAAGTCTCTGGTTTGTGTTTTTTAATAAATAGAAAAGTATTTTTTCCCAAAGCTAGAATTAATTTACTTTCCTTTTAATTTGAGAAAAATCAAATCGTTTTAGGGTAACTGATAATGTAATGAGATGATTAAGATATTTTAAACTTCACTGATTCTTGACCAATGAATCAAAATAGTGATATTTACTGATTTGATTCAAGCAAAGACCAAAACATATCGCCGTCAAGTTGTATATCACACTTTCCAGTAGGAAGAATCAAAATCAAATACAGGTTGCTTCCTGGTGAGCCCAAGCAAAGGTGACTCAGCCTGCTTTGCCTATTCTTGATAGGCATCTCTATGATTAGTTATTTTTATACTTAAAGGACTCTTGGGAGTGTTTGTGGACTGAGTAGAAAGAGTTAGAGGGAAAGTGTAAGTTGAAGATGTAGTTTTAAAAAAAGAAGGTTGAGAAAAAAAATGGCATAGATGACATAGGCTCTGTTCATCCCTCTAGTGACCAAATCAAAGTTGTGGTAAAACAAGGAGCAGCAGCAAGGAAAAATCACCTGGGATGAAAAAGCCATACAACTAGTGAGAAATCCAAGAAATTACTTTGCAACAGCAGAAGTTAGGATGGGGTGAGGATGTGGGGCTACCCAGTCTTGAGTGGCTGAGTGGAACAAAGTCTGCAGTAGTGGCAGATGTCTCTTAAAGGGGCCCCATCCACAAGCAGATTTTCGTGGTGACAGACCTGCTCACTCTGAGCACTAGTGCCAATTAGGCTTCCCGCAGGGAGCACCAGTGACTTACAGGAAGACATTGTTGGAGTGAGGGCCAAGGCAAGACTCACTTGGTACAGAAGTGCTAGCAGTATCCATTGTTGCCTGTTGAGCTCTTCCCACTACCAGTGTGCTGGACACAGAGCTGCCATAGCGTTGTGAAGTCATCAGATTGGATAACAGAGGTCGCTCTGCCCAGAGAATTCCCTGAAACTCTACCTCCCCCAACTCAAGCCCCACCAAAGCCACATCCAGAAGTATCCTCAGCAAGTCAGGTGCTCCTTGCTGAGACTCACACTGGAGGAGGCAGCTGGCCTCATTTTATGGTGTGGCCTTTTGAGGCACTATAAGCACAGCATCTGTCGATTGCTTGCTGAATCTTAAAAGGTAGCCCTGGAGTGGTAGAGGTTTAGGCTAAGTTTAGCCTGCAGCTGAACTCCTCTCAGGATTGTGCCAATAGACACCTACTTTACATATCCACACTAATAAGACCAGAAGACTTAGGAGCTTTGCTCAGTCCATAGAAACAGACATGAAAAGGCAGCCAAAATGGGAAGACACAGAAGCAGAAACCATATTAGAGAAGAGAACAGAGATGCAGATATAATGGAGTCAAGTAATCTAACAGATGCAGAGTTTAAAAGGTGCTCAATGGTTATAAAGATGCTCAATGAACTTTTGGGAAGTGTAGATAAATTCAGTGAGAATTTCAACAAAGAGATAAAAAACATAAAAATGGAAATAAAAATTATAAAAGAAAACCAGTCTGAAATGAAGAACATGAGATGAGAAGTACATTAAATGGAATAAACAAAGAAATAAACAAAGTGAATAAAGAAGAAGATCAAATACCCTATCTACAGGACAGAAAAACCAATCAGGGCACTCAATCAGAATGGCAAGAAAAAAGATGCCAAGACTATAAAAATAATTTAAGGAGGATATGGGACACTATTAAGGCTCCAAATATTTGTCTGATCGATATAACTGAAGAAAATCAATATGTTGAACAGCTGTTTGAAAAAATAATGATGGAAAACTTCCCTAAGCTAGTGAAGGAAATGGGCATAAAATCCCAGAAACTCAGAGAATTCCAAAAATCAGGGATCCAAAGAGGCCTACATCAAGACATAACACAATTAAAATGCCAAAGTTTAAATGCAAAAAAGAGCATTAAAAGCAGGAAGATAAAAACAAATAATTACATATAAAGGAACATCCGTAAGACTGGCAACTGATTTCTCAAAAGAAACTATGCAGGACAGAAGGGCTTGGCAAAAAAAGACCCAGGATCTATAACCAATAATATTTTATCCAGCAAAACTATCTTTTAGAGTTGAAGGACAGATAAAGAGCTTCCCAGACAAAAAGAAATTAAAAGGATTTATTTATCACCACCAAGCCTGTATTACAGGAAATGTTGGAGGAACTTCTTTAAGAAGAAAAAAACATATATCAAAAACAGGAACAAAGAATGGTAACAACTACACTCATATAATAAGTACCTTAAATAGAAAAGAATTAAGTGCTCCAATCAAAAGATAGAGTGGCTGAAATGATAAGAAAACAAGAATTCTACATAGGAAAATGAAGAGGATGGGAAAATATATTGCTTTGATGGACCTAGAAGGTATTTAAGTCAGACAAAGGAATAAAAAAAACAAACTCATCAAAAACAGACTCACAATTTGGTGTTGGACAGAGAGGAGGGGGGTTTAGGGGGCTGGGAGAATGGAATGAAGGGCTGAATAAGTATAAATTAGTAGCTGATGGTTGGTCATGGAGATGGGGAGCATGGTTTAGAGAATGCAGTTAACATTAATATGTTGGCTAGGTGGGGGAGCAGGGGAGGGAAGGTGCAATTGAGAGATCATTCTATTAACTATATAGATGTTTAACCAATGTACTGTATACTTAAAACTAAAAAAAAAATTTGAAGATTCAAAACAAAAAAAGCATGCTTGGGATATTCTCTGGCCATGAGGGACATTTTCCATGTTCTGGGAAAAATATGAAGGAAATGATAAGATGAATTTCCTAGTACTTATCAAGTCTTTGCAGAAAATTAGCGTTTGTCAGAGTGCCATAGTAGATTTTCAATAAATAATTAAGGATTTGATTTAAGCAGATAGAAAGATTTAGAACATTGTCTAGCATTCACATACAAATCATCTGTAAAGCTTTAAAATTGTAGATGCCTGGCCTCTACTCCATTAAGTTTTCTGATTATGTAGATCTGAAGTAGAAGTTCAATATATGGATTTCAAGAAATTTGAGCAGATGATGTGAAACAGATAAACTAGGCAAATTTGATTGTATATAATGCAAAAGTCACCTATTTAGGCAGCTTCCTGTCCTGGTCAGCATTGATGTGGAGTATATGTAAATGGAACCACAAGTGAGATATCTCATTGATAATGTTACGCTTTGGAATGAGTGAGGCTTTAAAGTCACTTTGATCTGTTTTTTTTGTTGTTGTTGTTGTTCTGGTTCTTATTTTTACTTGAGCCACAGTTTCATCCCATGTTAAAAGCAGATACAAATACCCATTGAGTTCTTGTAATACTTAAAAAACATGTAATGCAACTGACCTAACATCTGGCAAAGAGTTCAACACCTCATCTCTGTACATGCCATACTTACAATAAAATACATTTAATTGAGCACAACTAAGAATGGCAGGGTTTTCCATGCAGATAGACTAGTGCAACTGGTCATATCTATAGCAACAGACTTGCAGAGTTACAGAGAGGAATTTGTTGGATTATTTAAAAATGGATGGTCATTTGATTATTAACAGTTTACTCCTAAGTAAGAGAGCATGCTTTGTTTTTTAAATTCTCTATTGGTAGCATTTGTTATTTTACTGAATAAAAAAAAAAAGATGTATGTGTTTGTATATGTAAAGGTGGGATGATCTTAAGTAGAGAAATACCTTTTGACTTTTCTTCTTAATCTAAGTGTTGTATGCCCTGATGAAGACACTATTTTATTTTATCCATGTTCTTTTATTTTCTGAACTTTATTCTATCTTGAACCATGTTGTGAAGTTTTGCTAAATTTTCCCTGTGAGAAAATGATTTTGAGCTTGTCAGTCCATCAGGCATGATGACTGGGAAATATTTGAGAGAAGATACAAAATGTACTTACTAGGAAGCTGAGAATATAAAGCAGTATTTTCTACTTGTCATTGTAAAAGAACATGACAAATTTATTGTTATCCTGACTTCACAGTTGTCAGCAATTCTACATACAGTGGTCACATAGGCACTTACGGTTGTCACTAGCAGAACCTGAGGTACTTACGAAAACACCAAACATCAGTGGACTACCAAAAACGGAAATGCCCATTATTCCTAGTAAGACCAGGAATATCAAAAGGTCTGTGATTTGTCTACTATGTGGCTAGACAACTTTGGCAATGAAGCTAATTATATTGTTTTGATAGGTGTCGGGGGGCAGGTAGGATTGTTTCTTTACATTTTCATCCCAATTTCTAGCCAGTTTTCATGTAAATGTGTGGAGCTACTTGCAAGGGATAATATTAAAGAGCATTTATCAATTATTCAAAGTAGAGGACAAAAAAATAAAATTTCCAGGGAGACTATTATTTCCAGGCGTTGTGCAAAATGCTGGGGATGCATAAGTAGATTCAATAAGACCCTCATTTTCAAGATACAATCTATGGAAGGGCAAAATAAAAGCTCCAGTACAAGTGTGGTTTGTGATGGGATAGAGCTTCACACAGAGAAGTGCAAGAATTAGGGGAGGTTTATTTGGTGAGATGGTAACTATAGGTGTATACAGTGCAGGAGAAGGGTGGTAAGAAAGAGCAAAGGGGGTAGCTGGCACAGGGCCACCGAAGCAAGAATGAATGTAGGTTGCTGGTGGTTCAACATGGTTGGAGTTTTGAGAGGGGACAGTCATGACAAAAGATTATGTAGATAAGGCAAAGAGAAGTCAGGTCAGAAAGGTTCTCCATGCCACAAGAAGAGCCTATATTTTACACTGAAAATTACAGGACACCAGTATGAAGGTGGTGGACATATCTGCAGAGAAGTTTTACAGCAGCATGGAAAATAGATAGGATGAGAATAATAAAATTAAATCCCTTTGGTTAAGTGCTGTACTACTGTTACTAAGCTTTTACTCCCCCAGAGTGATTTCTACAAATGTTGCAAGAGGAGGATGTTAAATTACACAGGAACAGATCATTACTATTTCTGTAACCAAGGACAAATAATACACTCTCAAAAGCAAGCAAAATTCATGTCTGCCTCCAGAGCCACCTCATTAGATAAGGGCAGCACTATTATGGCACTCCTTCAATAGGATAGAAAACTATGTTGTACAGGAGGACTTGGTGGAAAGGCATTTTCAGCAGTTAGAGAACAGAGTACACCTTTAGTTATTTGATCCGTAATGCAGTCCCAGATGCTGCCAAAAAACGCCTACTGGCACTCTGTGGGTACGGCCTCTGATTATTGCTTCTTACTTCAAAGTTATCTGCCATTATCTGGAACTCACATGTCTGCTTGAATCAGACAAAATTAAGAAATAAACTAGCTCATTAAATTATAGAAAGTAGTTCTCAATATGTTCAAAGCTTTGGGTTTTACAAGTTCCTGAAAATGATAAAATGTGGCATAAAGACATTTCGAAACTATTGATACAATTCCAACCTTTTTGCTTCAATAATTGTTTTAATACGTACAGGGGTATGTTTCAGAAATGAAGAATGAACTTATTCCATATAGTTCTAGAAGACAGACCTGGGTATGTGAGGGGAAATGAGGGAAATAGACTTTATTTCAAAATTTTAAAAATTATTTCTAAAAAATTGGAGAGTCTCAATTTTTAAAAAAATACTTTGTTTTTGTGACAGGAAGTATGTAGATGTATGTTCATCTGGAAATTGGTTCTAGTCTGTGAAATTTTTAATTTTAAATAATTTTTGTTTTATTGAGGCACATACATGTAACCAACACTCAGCTCTAGAAATAAAATATCATATAAAAGTGAAATAAAATATAATATTGAAAGAAAATATAAAAGCTGTAATGACTTTTCTACAAAGTTAAAAGTAAAGTGTATTCAGTGAAAAGCTGTCTTATCCTGAGACTATGTCTTTTCGATTTTAGAAGGGTTAAGACACTCTTTCTACTGGGAAATGATATTTCTACTGGGAAATGATATTTTAGGCTTTCTTGGCTGATGTTTTTATTGTCCTTAACTAGTCAAATGATGAGTTATAAATATTGCATGGATATGTCTTAAAATGTATATCTTTTATCAGCTATGAAATATGAGTGTAGATAACCTATAAGAGATGGTGGAAGGATATTTATTTACTAGATAGATGAAAAATAGAACAATCTCATCTATTTCCAACCCAGAAAGAAACCAAATAAATACAATTTTATTTCAAGAGTTAAAGGACAATTTTTCTGTCTTTTTTATTTTTTTGGCACATTTAAAAAAAATAGCTTTTTTCTACCAATTTGTCTTTCCAGAGAGAGTAACTCAAAAGTACGTATTTGTTTTTTATATTTATTTTTATTATTAAATATGTTCTCTTCACAAATTTTGGTCTGCTTCTTAATATCTCAAGAGATGCTAAAATCCTTAATGTTAACAGTTTATGGCTTCACATTCAAAAAATAATAATACATTAACTAATTTAAAATTCGAATGAAACACAGGTAGTGATTGCTTGAATAAACTACACTTCTAAATTTAATATAGCAAATACAAGAGTTTTATAGAAAATCAAGATGCATATATTTTATGCTTCTATGTAATTTTAAATCTATAAAAAACTTTAAAAGAGTATTATATACTTTTATGTGGATTTTTTCCTGAAAATATCATTAATAATAATAAACTGCTCTACCATGATTTCAACTTGTCCAGAAATTTTACAATACAAGAAAGAATCATTGCAAATTGATTACTGCTCCCGGAAAAGCAACTCAAAACCACATTACTGATGACAAGTTAGCTACATTATCTTTACTTACAGAAAGATAGGAGTGTAGAGAATAATGGTTGAGCAGAACTGGCTGTTTTTCCAATCAACAACTCTGGTTGACATGCTTTATCTAGCAGCCTTGAGTAATGTCCTCATTTTTCAAAATTCTATTATTATGTGCCTGTTCAAGTCCAGGAATACAGTCATGTCCCTTTTGCCAGTTTGCTATAGATAAAAAGAAAAACCTACTAATATAAGTCTAGATAACTGATATATAACTTATGAATCTATTATTTCTCATGATGGGGAAATAGATCAGAATGAGGCATCCGGGAAAGGAGGATATTGGACATATGGTAAGTGGCTTAAATAGATAAGCCACAATTTTGTACCATGTACAACTAAAGCCTCTGAAATGTTATTTGAAGATTGTCTAAACCTTTGAAAAATAAAAGAAAAAAACAGTATTCAATTAAACAAATGTTTACCAAATATATCCTATATCTTGGATATTATGAAAAATTATGAGTAGAATACAAGGATAAATATAACAAATAACTGGGGACATGAATTAATGTATTGGTATAATTATGAAAATTTACCTAGTAGATCTACTGACATGTAATCTTTGAAATTACTCCCTACTCTCCAAATATAACATATTTTTACTCCTTAAGCAAAGAAAATTCAAATTGAAATAAGATATAGTATTTCCAATTATTAAATCATCCAAAACTATATAAAATTCTTCAATCCTGGAGATCTTATAATAAAAATGCAGCAATTATATATTGTAAGTGGTACTGTAGATGGGCACAATCTTTTTGGAAATTTATTAAGAAATATCTTTAATGAACAGTATGTTGTTCATATCCTTTAGAATATTAATGGATCTTTTGTTTTTTATTCTGACAAAAATAACTCCTTAGAAAAAAAGCTACATGAAATAAGATGCCTACTGCAAAATGTTTGCTAAAATGAGATTATTATAAATGTGGTAAAATAGGAAGATATTAAGGAAGTGATAATACCAGTTCAATGGAATATAATATTGTCATATCCTTTCTGTTATAAAAATAATTTAGTAAATTTCTAGATTGATTTTTACAAGTCAGGAAAAAAAGTCAGGCAGTCTTCTGGTGTTGAGAAAAGAAATGTAATTTAGAAGTTACCAAAAGTGAAGGTTTTAAAATATAACCCAGGCTGTCAGCTGGGACTCCAGGGTAGGTAAAAAGAGAGAGTTTGATCCTACCAGACACTGAAAACTACTTGAAGTCAGTTTAGTGCAGTATAGTGGTCTGCCTTCTGTTGCCTATCAGAGAACAGGATAAACCATCTCTAAAAGAAGATAACATTGTCTTGAACCCACACTATTTTCAGATGCAACATTTAATTAAAAAGATAGTTTCGACCTCTCAAGAAACAGGATTGAGAGAAAGAACCGGCAATACAAACAAACCCAAACTCTTCGGAGGTCTGTGAAAGAATTCAGAGTTCCAAACATAATATCCGTGATGTCCACAATGTTATCAACAAAACAAAACAAAACAACAACCCAGGAAAATGTAACTTATTCTTAAGAGAAAAGACAAAATAGAGGCCATCCTCAAAAAAGACTCACATCTTGGAATTAGCCTTTAAGAATTTTATAGTAACTATAGACTGTGCTAAATAATGAAAAAGAAATGCTAGTGACTTCTCACTATAATCAATGGGGTTAAAAAGAAAATAAAGAAATAACGTTTTCAAAGTATTAAAAAAAATTAAATTCAACCTTGAATTCTATAAACAATGAAAATATTCTTTAATATAGAGAGCAAAATGAAGATATTTTGAATAAAAATAACAAAGAGAGTTTATTGTTGGCAGAGATACACTTCAAAGATTTCTAAAAGAAGTCCTTCAGGTTGAAGGAAAATTATACTAGATAGAAATTTGGCTCTTTAGGAGAAAATAAATATTAAAATGTGATAAATATTAGAGTGATTGTAAATGTCTTCTCATTTCTTTAAAATACAAGTACTATTTAAAGCAAAAATATGACATTTTCTTGTGGAGTTTATTATGTATGTTAGATATGTTCTGTAACTATAGCACAAAGGATGTAGGGTAATGAATGGTCCTACATGGTTTCAGTGTTTCCACATTCTTTTGTGTGTGAAATAGTACAATATTAACCCTAACTAGACTATAAAACATTATGCATGTATATTGAAATAACGAGAAAAAACTAAAAACAACAACACAAAAAAGTAAAACTAAAATACCAACAGAGAAATTAAAATGGAATCCTAAAACTATTCAAATAATCTAAAAGAAGGCAAGAAATTAGTAACAGAAATCAAAAACACTGAGTAGTGAGCAGTGTCAAACAGCAAACAAGTAATAGAACATCAGGCCTAAATTTAATTATATTAATAATAGTATATTAAAGTTTAATGTAGCAAACCCTCTAATTAAAAGGTGGATATTGTCTGAATGAATTAAAAAAGCAAGACTAAACTATCTGTTGTCACAGGAGATATAATTTAAATATAAAGACAGATGGAAATTGGAAATACATAGAAAAGATATACTATGCAAATAGCAAGCATAAGAAGTCCAGAATCATTACAATAATACCAGATAAAATAGACTCCAAAATAAAATGTTACTGGACATAAAGAACACTTAAAATGATAAAAGAATCAATGTATAGGGATAAACTCAAAATCATTAGGTATGTATGCACCTAATACCAAAATCTCAAAATATGTGAAACAAAACTTGATAAGATTAAGAGAAACAGATAATTGTTCATAACTCAATATTTTTACTTTTCTCTTTGCAATTAATAGAACAATTAGAAACAAAACTCAGTAAAGACATAGGTAATCTGAACAGCACTATCAGCCACCTTGACTTAACTGATATTTATAAAATCCTATATCCAGCAATCTTAGGATATACATGTTTTCAAATGCATGTTGTATGTCCATCACTATAGACTATATGTTAAACCATAAAACAAGTCTTAAAATTTTTTAAAATTCAAATCATACAGAGTATATTCTCTGACCACAATGTATTTAAATTAGAATCTAGGTAATAGTAAAATATCAAGGAAAACTCCAAATACTTGTATACTAAATTACGTACTATTTAATATTGCATGGGTCAGAGAAAAAAATCACAAGAAAAATTATAAAATATTTCTAACTAAATGATAAGGGAAATCTAGCATATATGGGATGAAGCTTAAATAGTGCTTAGAGGAAAATATATAGTTTTAAATGGCTTTATTAGATAAGATATTTAAAATAAATGACCTAAGTTTTCATCTTAAGAAGACGGGAAAAAAAAATTAAAACCAAAGTAAGTAACAAGGAAGAAATGACAAAGATGAGGGTAGAAAAATGGTGTAGATGATAGAGGCTCTGTTCATCTGCTCTAACGACCACATCAAAGCTGTGATGGAAACAAGTTGCAACAGCAAGCAGAGTTGTCTGGGGTTTAAAAACCAAGGCTAACAACTAGGGAGAGAAATAAGAAATCACCCTGCAATGTGAGGAGGTAGGACGGGGCGAGGATGCCAGGCTGCCCAGTCCCCAGCAGCTAAGTGGGACAGAAGTTAAAGCAGTGGCAGCTGCAGATGCCTCTTAAAGGAGCCAAGACTGGGCTTTGCCAAAGAAAAACTGGCTTGCTCTGAGCACCAGTGCGCGGTCAGCTGCTTGGGGGACACCTGGGACACCTGAGTTATCAGAGCAAGGGCTGGAGGCAAGGCTTTTTCCTGGGCAGAAGTGCTGGCAGTATCCATTGTTTCTCTGTTGAACCTTCCTCACTCCCAGTCTGCCAATGCTATGATATCCTCAGACTAGAAAATAGAGGTTGCTCCACCCAGAGGACTCTCTAAAACACCTCCTTCTCCAACTCACAGCCCTACCCAACCCACATCCAGTTGTGTTCTTGGCATAATTTACAGAGCAACTCCAAGACTCACACTGGTGGCAGCTGGCCTCAGTTTCTGGCATGGTTTCTTGAAGCAACTATAAGCATAACATCTTGGGTTTCTTGCCCAATCTTAACAGGTGGCCCTGGAGGGACAGAGGCTGGGGCTAAAACTGGCCTACTGCTGAAGCCCTCTCAGGACTGTGCCTCTGGACACCCACTACACAAAGCCACACTAATAAGATTGGGAGACCTAGGAGCTTAGCCTCATAGTAGACACAGAAAGGCAGCCAAAATGGGAAGACAGAGAAGCAGAAACCATATGAGAAAAGAGAACAGAGAACCAGGAATATTAGAGCCAAGCAATTAAACAGATGCAGAATTCAAAACACTGGTTATAAAAATGCTCAATAAACTTAGGGGAGTAGATAAACTTTAACAAAGAGATAAAAAACATAAAAATAAAAATGGAAATTATAAAATGGAAACAGTCAGAAATGAAGAATACATTATCTGAGATGAATAGTATATTATTGGGAATTAACAGAGTGGATGAAGACGAGAATCGAACCACCAATACAGAGGATGGGGAGGCCAAGGTCACCCAATCATAATGGCAAGAAAAGAGAAGCCAAGACTATAATAATAATTTGTGGGGTCTTTGGGACAAATTAATTGTAAAAATATCTGTGTAATAGGGGTACCTGAAGAAAGAGAGAGAGAGAAAGAAGTGGAAAAGTTATTTGAAGAAATAATGATGGAAAACTTTCTTAACTGGTGAAGGAAACAGACATGTAACCCCAGGAAGCTCAGAGAGTCCCAAGAAAGAGGAACCAAAAGAGACCCACATCAAGACACATCATAATTAAAATGTCACAGGTTAAAAACAAAGAGAGAATCTTAAAAGCAGCAAGAGAAAAGCAGTCACTTACCTACAAGAGGGCACCCATATAATTGGCAGCTAATTTCTCAAAAGAAACTTTATGGTGCAGAAGGACTTAGCACAAAATATTCAAAGGATCACAACCAAGAATACTTTACCCAGAAAAGCTATCATTTAGAGTTGAAGAACAGATAAAAAGCTTCCCAGACAAAAATAAACTAAAGAAATTCATCAGCACCAAGCCTCTATTACTGGAAATGTTGGAGAGACATCTTTAAGAAGAAAAAACGTATATCAAAAACAGAAATAAAGAATAATAATTAGATATCTATCAACAAGTACCTCAAATGGAAAAGAATTAAGTGCTTCAACCAAAGAATAGGGTGGCAGAATAGATAAGAAAACAAGGCATCTACATATGCTGCCTACAAAGATTTATTTCAGATTAAAAGACACACACAGACTGAAAGGAAGGGGATGAAAAAAAATATTGCCTTGATGGACCTAGAGAGTATGTGCTAAATGAAGTAAGTCAGATGGAGAAAGACAAATACCACATGATTCCATGTACATGCAGAATCTGAAGAATCAAATAAACAACAATAATAACAAAAACAAAAACAAACTCATAGATACAGAGAATATTTTGAAGGCTACTAGATGGGGGGCAGATTATAGAGTATGGTGTAAAAGGGCAAAGGGATTAGCAAATATAAGTGGATAGCTACAAAATAGTCATGAAGATATAAAATGTAGCATAAGGAAAATAGTCGATAATGTAATAAATATGTAAGGGGTAAGAAAGGTACTAGTTTTAGTGGGGTGATCCCTTGAGCTCTAATCACTATGCTGTACAACTGAAACTAATATATTCTTGTATGCCAACTATAATTGGAAAAAAAACTCATTGAATTGTATGATATAAATAGAAGCAACAAATTGTCTACTATATTTCAATAAAGATGGGGGAAATGGAGAGAAACAACATTTCTACACTAAAGGTGAGGCTAGAAATTAATGAAGGAGAAAACAAACAGTAGAGAAAATGAACAAAACTTGGCTTAGTGATAGTGATTAAATACTAGAGAACACAAATTCCAATATAAAAATAAAAGATTAGCATTATTGATTCCACAGATATTAAAAGCATAAAAGTGGAATTTTGTGATCAAGTTTATGGAAATATATTTGTCAACTTTGATGAAAAAAGTAAAAATTTAAAGGTACAACTAGCCTAAATTAACACTAGATAAAACAGAAAAATCTGGTTAGTTCCACATATATTAAAGATAATAAATTTGTTATACAAAAATTTTCGATAGGTATTGTAGACTTTCACATTGGTGTCACTAGAACATTCAACCATTTAAGGAAGAAATATCACCAGTCTTAAACTTACTCAGAAAATAAAAGCATAGAGAACAATTATCAACTTATTGTAGGGAGCCAGCACAATCATAACATTAAAATTTTACAAGCAGAGTACAAGAAAATACTGCAGCCCACAAATCCTCATTAATATTGAAAAAATACTATAAAAAGCTAGCTCATCAAATATAATAATATATCAAAAGAATACTGCATCTTGACATCAGAGAAAAAAATACAGAAAATTTAATGTGTAGAAAAAGCATTGGGAAAAATTCAACACTCACTAATAGTAAAAATAACTCTCAACAAGCTAAAAAATTAAAAAAACCTCAATCTGATAAACTATCTCTAAAAAATCATATGAAAATATAAGTCAATGATATAATATTTAATGTTTTCTGAAACTGAGAATGAAGTAAAATTTCAGTCTCATGACTTCTATAAAACATTCGCCTAGAGAACCTAACAGTAATTCTTCTAGAGAACCTAACTGTAAGACAGGAAAGAGAAATAATAGGCATAGAATAGAAAAAAGAAGTAAAACTGTCTTTTTGCAGATAACATGATCATTTCTATAGAAAGTCCTATAAAATCTTCAAACAAAAACAGAATTAAATGTCAAATTAAGCGATGTGGCAGGACACAAGTTTAATATAGAAAAATAATTTTATTTGTATATGTTAGTAGGAAACAATCAGAAAATGAAATTCAGAACACAATTCTCTTTACCAGAGCAGCAAAAAACCCAAATGAAGTAGTAAATTTAACAAAAGATATGCAAGACTTCTGCCCTGAGAACTAAAAAAAAAAAAAAAAAAAATTAAGAAGACTCATAAACAGATAATCCACGTAGTTCTTTGATTAGTTTAAAATTTATACTGTAACACAAATGACTTAGGATATCCAAAGCTATATTGAAAAAGTAGAAAGTTTAAGTAGAGGACATACACTACCTGACTTCAAGAGTTATTATAAATCAAAACGGTGTGGTACTGGCAAAAGGGTTGATAAAAAGATCAACGAAATAGAATAAGCAGCTCAAATTAAATCCTCTCTTTAAACAAAGGTACAAAAATTAATGGAGAAAGAAAAGCCTTTTCAACAAATGGTGCTGGAATAACTAGATACATACACATGGAAAAAATAACCCTCAACTCCTATGTTTATACCATAAACACAAATTAATTTGAGATATATTATAGAACTAACCATAAATACCAGAATTACACAATTTTTGGAAGATAATATGATAATATATTTTTGAGTAATAGGTAGGTATAAGTTGCTTCAACAAATGGTAAAAATTAATGACCACAAAAGAAAATTTAATAGACTTTATTATAACTACAAAACTTCTGCTCCTCAAAATACATAATTAATAAAATGAATAGGAAAACCAAAAACTATGAGAAAATATTACTAAAACTGTATCTAATAAAGAACTGGTATTCGGGATACAGAAAAAGTGTCTACAACTCAACAATAGAATGGCAAACAATCGAATTTAAAATTTAGATAAAGAATTAAATAAACACTTTGCAAAACAAGATATTCAAATGGCTAATAATTTCCATCTCAGTATTTACCCAAGATAAAGAAGGCATGTCCATGAAAAGACTTGTATGAGAATATTTCTAGGAGTATTATTCATAACAGCCAAAAGATGAAAATAACCCAGATGTCCTTAAAATAGGAGAATGAATAAACAGCGATGATATAGTTGTACAATGGAATATTATTTTGTAATAAAAAAGAAGCAAACTAACAATACTAGCAATGACATAAATTAATCTCCACACAACACACTCTTCTGTGGATTAGAAATTTCAGTATTATGAAAGTATCAATTTTCTCCTAGGTTTACTGCAATCTCAAACAAAATTGCAGTAGAATCTTATTTTTGTGGGGAAAAAAAGTAATTCTGAAATATATATGGAAGTGCGAAGAGCACAAAATAGGCAAGGCAATTGTGAAGACAAAGCTTGAGGCTTTTCACTGCCACTAATCAAAGTTTAATATAAAAGCTATAGTCTTAAAGAAGAGTTCTGTGTTGGTGGAAGGATAGACTAACAGACAAAAGAAATAGAGTCTAAAAACTGAGACACACATTCATAAAGATGACACAAATACAGTGGAAAAAAGAATATATATATTTTTTATTAATGATGCTAGATCATTTGTATGAAAAATAGTGCAGCTTAAAATCTACCTTAAGCCTTACTCAAAAATCAATTTGCAACATAGTGTTGATATAAATGTGAAAGATGAAACTTGAAGTTTCTAGCAATGGAATAACATGGGAAAATATTCTTATAACTTTGAGATAAGCAGATTTCTTAAAGAGAATGAAAAGACCTAACAACAAAGAAAAAGAGTGCTAAATTCGATGACATTAAAATTAAGTTCCTTTCTTCTTCAAAGGACATCATTAAGAGAGTGATAAAGCAAACTTCAGAGTGGAAAAAGTATTTGCAATGCATATATCTGAAAAATGACTTAAACCCAGAATTAGAACAAAAACAAGAAAAAAAATTCCTAAAAAAATTTAATAAAAAATGGCGAGAAACTGATAGAAAAAATGAAAAGGATTAGGTATACACCAGCACAGCTAAAATAAAAGTGATCAGTAATACCTAGTGTTGGTGATAATGGGAAGGAACTAGAACTCAAATACACTGCTTGTAAAAATATAATTTGGTATAATTACTTGGGAAAGCTGTCTGATAGTATCAACAGCCAAAAATATGCATACCTAATAACCCAACAATTTCTTTCCTAGATATATTTCTAACAAAAATGTATTTATATTTGCAGCAAAGTCATGCACAAAAATGCTCATAGAAGTTTTATTTTTAATGTCCCCGTGCTTGAAATATCTCAAATGTTCAGATACATTAAATGGAAAAAAAATTTATATTCATATAATGTAATATTATTTAGTAATGTTAATGAATATACCACTCCTATATGCAAAACATGTATGAATCTAATATGCATAATGTCAAGCAGCAAAAGCCAGACACAAAAGAGTACCTATTCTAAGATTTCATTTAAGTATATTTCAAGAAATAGAAAAGGAAAACCAGTAATCAATGGTGATAGATGCCACTATAATAATTACCTTAGGGTGTCTGATAATTAAATCTATGTAATAAAAAGATAATAGACAACTTAGAATACTGAGAATGACCTTTAGCTTCTTGTGCCCACGCGTATGATTGCCCATATACATACAAATACTAGTTTCCCTATTCAAAAATAATCATACCCCTCATAATCTCTTTTTGATATCCTTTATATCTACCAGGATACAAAATTTGTGCCAATATTCTTTCTTAACATACATTGCCACGTTATATTTTATATGGCTCAGGATAATGCTTTTTTAAATAGCAAAATAAAACTCCTAAACATTCTTGATTCTCTATATATTTTTCCAGAATCTTGATACACCTCATCAAAGGTGGAGTCTATTTCCTATTTCCTTGAAACAGCATAGGATGTTGTGACTGTCTCAATGAACAGAATATAGCGGAAATGATGCTGTGTTTACATCATAAAGGGAAACTATCATCTATCTGTTCATCTATCATCTATCTATCTATCTATCTATCTATCTATCTATCTATCTATCTATCTATCATCATGTATCTATCTATCATCTATCTATCTATCTATCTATCTATCTATCTATCTATCTATCTATCTATCTATCATCTATCTATCTATCTATCATCTATCTATCTATCTATCTATCATCATCATCTATCTATCTATCTATTTATCTATCATCTGTCTGTCTATCTATCTATCTATCTATCTATCTATCTATCTATCTATCTATCATCTCTCTATCATCATCTATCAATCATCTATTTACCTATCTACCTACCTACTTACTTACCTACTTACCTATATAATCTATCATCTAGCTGGCTTCTATTTATTTACCTATCATCTGTCTCAGCCTCCATCTCTATCTCTATCAAAAATAATACTGTACCCACTTTTGGAAAAGAACAGTCTACCAGCCTGTTTCATACATACCTCAAACTTCTACAGTCTAATTACAGTCTCTACCATTGCAATGAAACTTCTTGGAAATCATTAGCAACCCAATAATTATAAAATCATATGGCTTTTCTTCTCTCCTAATCTTATTTTATTAACCTGCAACATTCGGCAGGGTTGATCACTTCTTTCTACTTTGGTTTTCCTGGCATCAGTATGTCTAGATTTCCTTTGGACTATATATATGAATATGCCTTCTCAGACTCCATTTTAAATCTTCTTTCTTCTGCCTACCTTTTATATTTTGATGTTTTCCAAGTTCAATCCAAAGTTCTCATCTCATCACTGTCTCTATAAGGAGTCACATATGGTCCCATAACTTCATTTATCTATTATATGTAGGTGATACACAAATGTCTTGAACTCCAAGTTGAACCAACGTACCCATTGTGTGATGGTTCTCCATGTTTTTATGTCCTACAGGCAACTCAAACTCTTCTTCAAAACTAACCTTGTCTTATTCATCTAGTCCTCCCCTATGCCTCTTCTTGGAGTTACTGATGAAGTCATCATCTTTGTAGAGGCTGGTGTCATTCTTTATTCCTCCCTTTTTCATGCTGCAACATTATTTTAGTAGCCACGCTCCATTATTTCTGGCTCCTAGTAATCTAGGTTGTTTCTATGCTTGACTTGGTTCAAGCCTTTATTATTTCTTTCATGGACCACTGAAATAGTCTTGCAACTGATTTCTTTATTGTGTCCTTCATTTCACTCTCCACACTGCAAGTAGAATGCTCTTTTTAAAATTCAAAGTGTATCATGGTACTCTTTTGAGTAAAATTCTTTAATGGCTTTTCATTGTCTATCACAGTATGTAATCTATTACATAGCCTAACGAATTTCTCAAGTTGTTGCTATGACCCCCCCCCAGTTTAAGTCAGAGTTTCAATCTAACCAAATTAATAATAGCATCTATCACTTACAATTCACAATATGTAGACTGCATCCATTATCTCATGATCTCATGTAAACTTTATAAGATTCCTTTATATTAGGAATTAATGTGCATAGGTATATAATTATAATGTATGTTCTATAATTAATTATTATAATTATTATGATTTTACAGAAGAAATTGAGATACAGAAAGCCCATCATCAAACAACTAGTTAGTGGAATAGCTGAGTAGGAGTCAAAACCAAGTCAGCCTACTGTTAGAACCCAGGATTCTATGTTTCACACTAAGGCCATAACTAACTATTCTCTGAATGTTCTAAGATTTTTAATCCAGGTATCATTTATGTTTAGTTACTGTTCACTCACAAGACAAGAGAGAGTCTTAGCATATTTCTTTTTTGTTGCCCTAACTTGTATTCAAAGGAAATTTAATTGTCACCCAATAATTTATTGTATTTTAGGTGGTAGATCTAAAGCCTAGAAAAAATTAGAAGTGAAATAGAATGTCTTATTTGCATTTTTATAATATTTAATGCTCAAAAACTTGAATATAAATGTGAATTTTTCTCTACAATTAGTTGATGTTGTTCCAGCCTTTATACAATGAAGTAAACAGCACCTGATACATTATAAAGATCTATTTTTCTCAGGTAGCTAAACTGAGGCATGAAAAATTTTAAGATGACAATTACAAAGTCATAAAGTGTATTTATTTTGGTTCCTGGAGGAGACAGACTCATAGCAAGCTTTTTGCATAAAGACAGAAAAACTACATTTTCTGCTAAAACTGAAGGTGTTGGAGTGATTTCAAAATATGCACAGAGCTATGAGATACATATTTATGCTGTTTGGAGGATGCTCCATGCCATTTTGACAGGGAAACCAGACACAAGTAGATACAAAAGAAATCACTGCGAATTTTCTTCTGACGATTCCTATAATTGCAACAGTGGTTCAAAGTCCTATATGTTTTTGATGAGATTAATAAATCCACAATCAGCTTTTGCACAGTGAAAATGAGCAGTAAGAAATTCTCATTAAAATTGTTCTGAATTATCTTCTATTTTTCTAGCTCCATATTGGAGACCTTCCTATCTTTGATAATCTCTTATGAATCTACCATTACTGCTAACATTTCTTTCTTTAGCCTTAGTGATAAAAGTATGTGTACTTCATGGTCAGATTTTTCTAGCCCATTTTTAAAGAAATAAATGAATCTTTTTCATTGTGAACATGGACGAACAAATTAACTTCACTGAACTTGAATTTGCTTCTTTGTAACACATAATAATAATAATGACTTTATGGATTTTGGTGACTTTCAAAGCCATACCACTCTTAATGTATAAACTAAATATTCACCATCTGTAAGCCATGATTATTCTCTCCAATAGCCCCATCTTATAAAAATTCATATTTAAAGGTTTTCTATGCTGGAAGAATTTAAAATATTTGTGATATTTTAAAATATTTTTAAACTAAATTTGTTTAATAGTAAGAATAGTAACAATATCTGACTCCTAGGATTGTTGTAGCATTCAGAGAAAAAAATGTACAAATCCCTAAGAAGAGCACAGGGCATATGGCAAGCACTCAGTAAATATACTGCTATTATTAACATTGCATAACTAAGTCCACAAGCAAACATTTGGAGGCAACAGGGACCGATATAAAAAGTAATCTGTTGTTCTCATTACATGAGGCTAGTTGGTTTTCTCCAGTGAGTGTGCCCCGAGATATAGGATATGAACATGGCTGAAGCTTTTCCTTTTTCACTCATAAACACATGTTGTGAATTTCCCAAACATGGTATTTGATGGGTACCAACCCAGGGAGCCGAAATTTGTAAGAAAAATGAAATTCTCAATTGAAAGAAGACAATCTATCAACTAAGAGACCCAACAGAGACAAAGAACTGTGAGGATTATTTATTTATACAGTTAGATGTTGTTTATTATGAGCTATACAATGTTCTAAGTGCTTTGACAACAAACTAATTTGACCATAATTTGTAATTGTGGTAGCCTCTATCACTATTTTCACTTTATATATAGGAAAAGTGAGGTGCATAGCATTAAGCAAAATTTTCCAGGTCGCACTGTTAATAATGAGTTGGTCCAAATACAAGTAGTCTTGGTCCAGAGCCCTTGCTTTTATACCGCCACATGGGCTCTTTCTAGAAACTTTTGGTAGCCCCTCTAATACAGTTTTGCATTCTGGTCAGTATCCTTAAGTCAATGTTAAACAAATGTTAAACAATGTTTAACAATCCTTAAAGAATGTTACCTTTACTCTCTTATTTTATCTGTCCAGGTAAGTGTGTTTAGTGGAAAGCACTTTGGTCTGAAAATAAAATTTAGGCATTGTTTTCCTCACTGTGCAAACTCTACCTATTCCATCATTTTCCACAATGCAGTTTTTGTTTTTGCATTTCAAAAGGGAGGCTCTATCATTAAGTGGAAATTGCTAGTCTAAACAAATTTATATAGAATTTTTAAATCACAGGACTTCTAAAAAATTCTGATGCTCCCTCTATCTTGGAATTCTTCACAGAAGGATATAGGAAAAATTATTTCACAAACTCATTTTGATTGAAATTGTTTTTATATAGAAAATCTCATACAATAAAAATTTGGAAGATTTTAAAAATGTGTTGTATATTTATCTCTGAAATGTATTTTTATTTTTGAAGAAGACTGTATTTTTTATGACTTCAACTAGACCAAAATTATGTGCTCATAAAAAATAAGAAATAGTTTGTATTTACATTCACTTTGTTTCATTACTATTTTGATGCAAAATTTGGTCAAATATCTAAAAAATTTCTTCCTTAGGAAGCTAGAAGATAAGGTAGAAAATCAGGCTGAAATTCATACTTAGACTAATACAGTGCATCTTCTTACAGATTTATGTCTCATTTCCTCTTGGCAGAAAATATATATTATTCATTCTTGCACCCTGTATGCCTGGCAGAGGTCCTTGCACAGAACTGGCCTGGGTGGAATGAAACTAACAAGGCAAGCTTTTTCAAAGAAATTATAACTAGGAGTGCCCACTGAAAGTGCCATTAAGATTTGTTTTCATAAACACTGCAATGCCTGAAAACATATACCTCTTAAATCCAACAAAAGCTTGGTTGTTGAATGAATACAGAAAAAAAAAAAAAGGTATGCTCATTAATTAGAAAACAACTTTTGAAGATCTGGATAAAAGTATTTTGAATAAGTTTTTCCTGCATGTTTTTCAGTTGTTATTAGTAATACTATTGTCTAACTTGCTAACCTTATTAAAAGAGTAGTTGTTGCTCCTAGCCACATGTCAGTGCCTTTTGGTGTGGCTCAAAGTGGTCAAAGTTATAGAATATTTTCTTATGCATGAATTCTTTTGTCTAAAATTTAGCTTGCTAAAAGCTTCGTACATACTTTTGTTCAATCTCTCTTCCGTTTCTTCCTCAGTCCAGTTTTGGCAATCTTAATGGCCACTTGGCCTACACCAATTTACAGTAAAAGTCAAGTGAGATCATTAAAAAGAAGTATTTAAAATAAAATACTTTATTTTCAATTTGTCATTTTCTATATTTTCATAAATCACTAAATAATTTTGAAAAAAATAGATCAATTCTCTCTGTAGTGTGATAATTTTTACACCTGATATATCTCTTGAAATCCAAGAACTTCATTCCATGGTGCTCAATGCTTTATACTGAATTTCTATAAGAAACATCAAAGATTTGTTTAGCAAGACTTATTGGGTGTCTCCTGTGTAATCATTCACTCTTCTCTCACCAAAATTCAATATTTAACAAGTCCTAGAGTTGGCGATCAAGACCCTGACACCCAAAGATGTCAATTTAGAACATCATAGATATAATATCAGGTTTTGTGAAAAAATATCCTTATTTATTCTGTGGGACATAGAGAGAGAATATTAACTTTATTTAGATGTTAAACAATTTTGTAATTAATAGTATCGCTACTAAAAACATGGAGACCCATGAATATCTAAAGGCCATATAGATCAAAGTCCAATGTCTAAAAATTATCAATACTCATAAGAGGTAAATATATAGGACTAGAACATGAGAAGAAACTACTTTTTTTCAGACTCATATTTAAAATCTATCTCTGTTGCCTGCTGACATTCAGGCCCAAGCACTTCTATTTTAATATGCTGCCTTCAGCATACTGAATTGTTCTGTTATATTTAGATATGACTGATATAAATGTAATTCTTCCATAATGGTGGAATATGAAATTCATTGAAACTATTATCTTTTGTTATATATTCTTTTCTTTCCTTTTCGTCTGTCTCTCTTACCATAGTCATATAGTTAGACAGCTGTTTAAACATTTTTTCCTCCATAAGTTTTTTAAATATGCAATTCTGACTTTAAAACAATAATTGATGATGACATATACCCAGACTTTAAATATCTTGTTGTGACATATGTGTTACTGACTTAAAGTCTATAAAAATTTCAAAATGTTAGGTAGATTTTTTCTTCAGTTTAATAACAGCTGTTAGATTTAAAAAATAATTTTGTGTTCTACATATTTATATCATAAATTTCTCAAGAATCTCTTCCAAATGTAACCTACTCCTTTAGTAAAGATGATATTTATTTGAGATTTCTTTAGTAGATCCTTTCAAAAAATAAATCACAGGCACTATTACATAGAAAGGTATTCAAAGATGTCAAAAACAATGAAGCCAATAATAAGTATATAATGATTTAAATCGTGTCTTTAATTACATGCTTTATATAATTAAACTATATAATGAGATACATATATCCCCAAGCCTCCACATATCAGAGTAAACTTTGTTTGTTTTTTTTTTTTTGAATTTAGACTTTATTTTGAAGGTAATGTAAAAATAAAAAAATAAAACTACAAAAAGCAAAACAAGATAGACACTATAATTAGTTAATAAAATTTCTGATATTTAATCAAGGATTAACAGACATTTAAAGAAGCAGGACCAAATGGCCAAGAAAGCTTGCAATAGAAATAGACTCACACATGGTCCAAACCTCTGAGTAATAGAACATAAACATAAAATAATTATTATTGATATGTTCATGGAAATAAGGAAAAATCTTGAGACTGAACTGGTCTGTGGGAAAAACTTTATGTGGGAAATATAATAATGAATATAAAGGAATTGATAGATTTATTATAACAGCAGATTGGAACTGCTGAAAAGAACAATAATAATTTAGAAAACAAAGCAATTAAAGCTTTCCAAAGTGATACACACAGATGAAAAAAAATGAAAATATACAAAAAAATGAAAGGGAAATGATGAAAAGATTTAATATAAATATAATTGAGACACAAAAGAAGAAGAAAAGAGTGAGGAAAAAGTATTTAAAAAAATACAATGTTTGGGAATTTTCTAAAACTGATTAAAGATATCAATCAATATGATTCAAGGATTTCTATGAACCTAAGAAGAAATGAAAAGAAGACCATTTTTAGGTGCATAATAGTAAAATTTCCTTAAACACACACACACACACACACACACACACACACGAAAATTGAAAACCTGAGAAAATGTCATTGCTTTCAAGGAAACATCAATGAAACTGACAGCTGACAAATCAATAGGAGTGATAAAACCAAAGACAACAAATTACATCATTCAAGTGTTGAAAAGAAGCAGCTGCCAATCTCAGAATCTACATAGAGCAGAATTATTCATTAGTAAGTGATGCAAAATAAAGCATTTTTAAACAAAGATTGAGATAATTTATTGTTATCAGACACACACTTCAAAAAAATAATAAAGGGTGATCTTCGGACAGAAAGAAAATTATCTCAGATAAAATCACAGAAATCCTGAAAGCAATAAAGACTACCATTGATGGTAAATAATAAAAAACACTAGAAATCTGAATATATTAGTCAGGATCTAGCCAGAAGAAAGAAACCAAACAAGTTATTAGAACAAAGAAAATTTAATGTAAAGATTTGTTCACTAGTCAAAAATAGCTAAGTGTTAAAAGAGGTAAGAAAAGACTATAGGTGATCCATAATAGCATGTGCAAGCACACAAACAAACATCTGTTATTCCTAGGCTGATAGAGAATGAACAACAAAGGAACTGATGACTCCAGAGACAGTTCCTCCCTACTCTCTCCCTACCTCATGCTAAAGCTGAGATTCAAACTTTTTAAAAGAAGGAATGGGTACCATCGAAGCATCCAACCTCACTGTAGTAAAGCAAGATTCCAGAGGGCAGAGCTGTTGTAAGGCAATAGCTCTCAAAGATGGAAAACAATTGCCTGAGGATGCAACCAGAACTACTGTTAACACACCCCTTTGCTGCCTCTTAGAAGCAGCCATTGGACACAGAGAAATGGATTCAGTCAGGGCTACAAAAAGAGCACAATAAGCTCGTGGAAATGGCTACTGGATGCAGAAAGCAAGGCCTGAGGCTACAGCTGAAATTGGTTAGTGAGGTCAGCAGAACACCAGTGCTAAATAAAAATAAACATATGGCACTCTTCAGGACACGCAGAAGGAAGGTGTTTTCCTGCGGCTATTGCCTTCCATTGTCACCACAACGTCTTCTATTGAAAAAGTCTAACATTGTTCCAGATGGCAAAGAGAAATGTTCAGAGGGTGCTACTTGAGTATCACAAAACAGGTAAAGAACGATGGATTTGGAACTCAGAACAATAATTTGATATTTGTTCATTGATAGTGTCTTTTGTAGTTTAATAATATGTGTAATTGCAATGCATGTGAATAATAACAAAAATTGAGTTAAGTGAAAGAATAATTTTTCTAAGGTGTTTAGCATATCTGCAAAATAAGAAATGTTCTAATTTAAGGTAGGATGTACCAAGTCAAAGATAATCATTGTTATCTCTAAGAAACCAACTAGAAGGATAATAAAAGACAGTATGACTAATAAGCTCAATAGGGGACCAGACGGAATAATGAAACATGCTTGATCCAATAAACAGAATATAAGAAAAGGAATGGAAAAAAAAAAAAAAGAGAGAGATGAAACAAAGAGCAAAATATAATATGGTAGATTAAAATCCAAATAAATTAGAATTTACATTATGGGTATAAGCTAATGCCCGCTTATAAAGAAAAGATTTAAAATGGAAAGAAAAGTATAAGGGAAGATTAAGATTAAAGTAAAATGATGAAAAAGATATATTGTAAAAACTGTAACTAAAAGAAAGCCAGGGAAACTATATTAATAGACCACTTGGAGGCACAGAGTATTATTGGGAACAAAAGGGACTTTTATAATAATAAAAGAGTTACTTCAATAGAAACATAATATTCCATAATTTATGAAATTATTATAATCTAAAATAGTCATAGAAAAATCTGGAAGGATTATAGGAGAAAATTTTAAAAACTCTATAATTATAACTAGAGATTTTATCACACCTCTATCACTGAGAGAAAAAAGACCAAAATTCAGTAAGAAAAGAAGATATCATGATTAACAAAATATCCCAATTCATATGTTTAAAGCACAGCGTCAACAAATGCAGAAAAGATTTTATGCTTAAGTACACATGACACATTTACCAAAATTGACCAATAATTATGCTATAATGCAAGTCTTGTTCTAATTCAGAGGATTTGCTGACCATGGAGAACTTGACCAAAGCTAGTACTCAGTACTAGTAGTCCCTCTTTATATGAAGGGGATACATTCCAAGAACTCCTAGTGGATGCCTAAAACCATGAATAGAACCTAAACCATATACATGCTGCGTTTTTTCCTTTTCACTTAAAGAAAACACTTTGAGGCTTCTCTTTGGCTATCCAAATTGCCAGCATCGCAGGTCTTGTGCTTTGGGGCCATTATTAAGTACTATCAGGGTTACTCGAACATAAGCACTTCAATATCACAACAGTTGATGTGATAACCTGGAGGACTACTAAATGACAAATGGGAGGGTAGTGTATGCAGTTATGGCTATGCTAGACAAAGGAATGATTCAACTCCTGGGTGGGACAGAGCATGGCAGTGTGAGATTTCATCATGTTACTCAGAGTGGCAGGCCCTTTACAACTTCTGAATTGTTAATTTCTAGAATTTAATAATTTTGGACCATGGTTGGCCAGGGGTAACTGTGAAAAGTTAAACTGTGGATAATAGGAATGCTACTGTAATAAAAAGACTGCTAGAAAACCCCTGAATGCTTTAAAGCCATACACTTAAAAAATAACTCGAGTTATTTTAAAATGAGTATTATAAAATACTTTGAATAAATGATATTAAAATGCACTTATCAAAAATGTGGGAAGCTAAGGAGATATGTTTAGCTATGAATCCATGAATTAGAAAATAAGAAAGCTGAAAATTAATTATTATGATCATCAACATAATGAATTCAGTTATTCCTTGTCTCTTATATTAAAAGAATGACTGAGTGGGAGCCTGAGAATGAAAATAGTTAACATTTGGGTGGATTCAGATAAATCTGAGAACTCTGAACTTTCACATTACCAAGAATCTCCCCTGACTATAATATAGGAACAGAGTTGTCTTTTCTGTTTGAGAAATTAGGCATCCTGTGCTTGAAGAACATCAATGACTTTACCTAATTATTTCTATTCTCTTCATTTTCCATCCCTCAAACCTGCATTTCTATTTGAGTAGAATTAAACATCCCAGATGCACCCCAGTGGAACAAGTACAAAGTATCAATATAGAGGAGAAACCTATTCACTAATTAGTATTGCAAAATTTTGATTTAGATTAGAAGAGACTGGGAAATATGTATTGAAATATATACTGTGCTAGAGCAAGGAGAATAAAACCACATTACACTAGGATAATTTTATTGATAAAATTATCAATAAAACCACATCACTTTACTATTATGACTGAATTATGCTCCCTTCCAAATTTATATGTTGAAGTATCAAACCCCAGCACCTTAGAATACAACAATATTTGGAGAAAGATGCTTTAAAGAGGTAAAGTTAAATGAGATCGCTTGGATAAGCCCTAATAAATGTAACTGTAGTTACAGGTCCTTAAAAGAGGGGTTGAGTAAAAATTAAGTCATTAAGTTGGACTCTAATCCAATATGATTGGTGTCCTTTTAAGATGAAGTAGTGCCACCAGGGATGTGCATGCAAAGGCCTTGTGAGAACATGTTAAGAAGGTGGCCATCTGCAAGCAAAGAAAAGAATTCTTAGGAGAAATCGAACCTGTCAACAGCTTCTTCTTAGATTTCTGACCTCTAAAACTGTGAGAAAATAAATCTCTGTTGTTTAAGCCACCTAGTCTGTTGTTTTTTGTTATGGCTGCCCTAACAAACTAAAACACTGACATTCAGTAGTTAATGTGTTTTAATCCAGCTGCCAGAAACTGATCAAGCAGTTCACTTGATTGATTTGAGACCTCTGAACTCATTTCATAGCTCAATTTAGTGATGACTAACATTCAACAACAGACCTTACTTGGCATAAGGTTGACTGGTGTTCCTCGGGTCTGCAAATAAGAATCACCTGTAAGGCTTGTTAAAACACAAATTTCTGAGCCCTATCCTCAAAGTTTCTATTTTAGTAAGTCTGGGTTGAGGAGAAAGAATTGAATTTTTAAGAATTTTCCAAATGATATGAGGCTGCTAGTCCAGGGGCCTCGATGTGAGAATCACTTAGGCAGGTATATAGGCATTTCTTTCACCAAGAATTTTTCAATTCCTTAGTGAAGGGAGCACCAGCATTCATTCAAAGCTTTGGAGTGAATTTCCTCTGAAGATGAGAAATGATGGCTGGAGAAACACTGGAAATAATAGGATGCTGGAGCAGTGAAGACCTGGTGGCAAAATTTAAAACACCAAATACAAAATGGGATATAGTTAACATAATAGGTAGCTAAGTCAGCGGACAATCAAAATGTTTGATCCACAGGGAGTTTTAGCAGTGGCTAAGTAATCACTTTGTTCCTTAGAATGGAAGAGATGGAGAGCGAACTAAAATATTACTTGATCTAAAAAACATAAAAATAAAACTCTGAGTCTGGTGTTAAGAACTCTGACTTGAGTTGTCATAAAGTGCTTTTTTCCAGTCTATATTTCTAAGCCAATTCATAGATCAACAGTTACTTTATTGAAGGGGAGGTCAACTTCCCTCGTACTGCCACAATATTATAAATCTTCAAAACTTCACTAAAGCAATTGAAGAAATGGAGGGAAATAGACTTGGGAGGGATTACTAAACAATGGCTCTGATTTGACACTAATCTCCAGGGACCTAAAGTAACACTCTGGTCCAACAGTAGAATCTTATAGAGGTCAGGTATTACATCAAATTTTGGACTAAGGCTCTCAAAGTGAGCCCTAATGATTACACTGACATAATCAGTTCCTGAAAATAGAGTTGAAATAGACATTTTGGCAACTAGTAAAATCCCACATTGGCTTCCTGACCTGTACATAAGGTCTATTTTCTATTATTAGAAAAGCCACTGAAATGTCAATAACAACCAAAATAAAAAATCAAACATAATTATGCATCCCTGGGAGCTTTTCAGAAATCAGTGCCACTATCAAATATTTTAAATATTCAAGGTCGTGACTCCTACAATATCTTCACTTAATTTACTTTTTGACCTGTGGAAAAGACCAATGGGTCCTGGAGAATGTGCATTATCATAAGCCTACCAGGTAAGTTACTCCTTGTGTTCCAGATTATGCTCCAGATTGATCTGTTAATTGGAGTAAATTGGCACAGCCCTTGGCATTAGGTATAGTGTTATTAGGCTGAAAAATGCTTTCCTTATACTGTTTAGTAAGGACCATGATAAAAAGTGGCTTTCATCTGACAATGACAACTGTATACCTTCAGTGTGTTATCTTAGGGCTATTGACATAGCCCTATGTCTCTCTTGTCATAATCCAGATTCAGGAATGTTGGTCATTTTGCCTCTACAAAAAATATCATGGTGGTCCTCTACATTGATAGCATCATGATATTTGGACAACATAACAAGTGTTATAAATGACTTGATATACAAAAATCAGTCTGGCAAATGCATTTCTGAAAACTAAGGAGCATCTAGTAAATTTCTTTTAATATAGTAATTGGGAGTATGAATAAATCAAAGACAAATTTTACTCCTTTTACAACCTACTACCAAGAAAGAGGTATAATGCTTGGTGGACCTATTGGATTTTAGAAACAACATACAACTATACTTATGGGTGCTTCTCTGATTCAGTTACTAAATAGCCAATAAGCTTAACAGTTTTGAGAGGTGCCTAGGCAAGAAAAGAATTTGCCACAGAGCCAGAATACAATGCAATCTCTTCCCTACTTGGTCCACGTGACCCAATAGATTAAATGATGCTCAAAGTATATGTAATAGATAGAGATCCTACCAATACAAGCCTAGATGGAGCAAATCACAAGGTTTAGGAGACAAAGTCAAGTCCTTTTTAGAGAATAACTTTTCTCTTTTAGAACAACAGCACTTCACTCGCTATTGACCACAAGTAATGTCTGAATCCTAGATCATGGGACAGCTAGTGACAAGAATTGGACTTATCTGATCCATTGATCCAGTGAATGCAGCAGCACCTCATCACCAAATGGAAGTAAACAATACAAGATTGGTCTTGAGCAGGTATTAAAAGCATGATCTTAAAAAATTATAGTAACCATATTGTTTACTCTCCTTCAACCCACTTCTATGACCCTATAAAACAAAGGCTGGCAAATTTTTCTGTAAAGGGCTAAAAAGTAAATCTTTTAGGTTTCATGGATATAGCAGTCATGATTGCAACTACTCAACACTGCTATTACAGTGTGTAAGCAGTCATAGACAATGTGCAAACAAATGAATGTGACTATGTTCACACAAAACTTTATAAAAGCAGGTTGAATTAGGCCATTGGCCATACTTTGTCAACCTGTGTCACAGAGAGTCATTTATAACTGATTCACTGAAGGAGAAAAATTTTAGGCCTGGGGTTACTAATCATTCTTCACAATATGGTGGGACTAGCCAGTAGAGAATTGTTGCAACATTACAGGTCTACTCAAAGAAAGTCCTGAAAGGACAACAGAAAATTCTCCCAAAGAGCAAAAATTTAACCAGTATATCTAATTGGAACTTTAATAGAGAGATGATAGATCTACCGTGTATTTCTCTACACTGCTAACATTTTGCCCTGATTGTCAGGACTTAGAGAGAAAAAGGTTGGCAAGTCAATAACAAAAAAACATCTACAGATGAGGTGTGTGGGTGGACATCACAAGATAAGCATAGATTGTGATAATGTTTGTGCTCCATGTCAATAACTAACAAAGGGCATTCAGAGCAGAGGAATCTCTCAATAGTCAGAAAGATAAGATGAGTCTGTTGTGGTCAGCCAAGTTCAATCAACCTCTTTCTTCAACCTGATGTGTAGTGGTTCGATTTTGCCCTGCAAAAAGAGACATCCAAATTTTAGCCCCTGAATGTGACCTTATTTGAAAATAGGGTCTTTCCAAATATAATCAAATTTAGAATCTTTGGATAAGATCATCCTGGTTTTAGGGTGATTCTAAATCCAATGACTGGATTCTTATAAGAGAAAGAAGAGGAAGATCTGAGACACAGAGACACACTGGGAAAAATGCCATGTGAAGACAAAGGCAGACATTAGAGATTTTGCAAAGGAACAAAAATGGGATGCTGGCAGCCTCCAAAAGCAGGAGAGAGACATGGAATAAATTTTTCCTTAAAGCCTCCAGTATAAACCAACCCGGCCAAAAACCTGATTTCACACTTCTGGCCTCCTATACTGTGGAAGAACACATTTTATGGTTTTAAACCACCCAATTTGTGATGTTACAGCAGCCCTTAGAAACTAATATATAGTGCTTCTTAATGGAAAAAGTGGATTTGACATCAGGTTGAAAACTATGCGTCTGCTCAACCATCAAAGCTGATATGGCTACTGCTCATGTAGTGTTTCCAGCCTGCCAATGAATGAGACCAATGTTGAGTCCAGAACACAGCACCATTTTGTGAGGAGATCAAGCCAGCCATTCAGTAGACTGATTATACTGGACCCCTTCCCTCATGGAGTAGGCAGTGGTGGTTTATCTTAATCTGTCAGACACTTATTTTTGATATCTTACCCATACTTGTGATGATTCCACATATGGACACATAGAATGCCTTATTTAGGGTCAAAATATTCCACAAAACATTGTTTCTGTCCAAATAACTATTCTTACAGCAAGATAAATATAGTAATGGATTACAACTACAGAATTTATTATTTCATCATAGTCCTGTTGCAGCTGGCCTTATGAGCAACAGCCCATTAACTAATCAACTATGGTGCTATGTGAGAAGCAAAACTATGAAGTTAAGGTATTGTCCTGTAAGATATAGAATATGTTTTAAAACATGCTGCTGTTTATTTTATGCCATAACTGGACTTCAAAAATAATTGAGGAAAGAAATAGAGGAATTAAAGTTTACTAAAATTCTGTGAAGAGATATAGCAGATATTGGAAATAGTAAAATTTGATTTTGGAACATTTGCTCCCAGGAAATTTCAAAGAGATTCTTGCCTTTCAAAGAAAAATAAATTTTCCTATTTTCTTCATAGGTGGGTAGTTAAGGTAATAAAAAAGAAACACATTCAAAATAAAATTAGCATAATGAAGCAGAATGATAGTACTATTCTATTCAGCAGATGTGAATCCCTATTAATTTGAATCTAGAGCTATTCCAATATTAATAGATGTGTGAAAGTAATAAGATGCTCTATTTTGGTTAAGTTATGAGTTCTTGATAAAATATTACATTAGAAATTATATGCAACAATGATGGCTTTTCAGTATCCTACCCCTTCCCCCAGTACCACTATTCTTTTTTATAGTTAAATTTTAAGCATTGATAGTTTTCTATTTCTTTTCCTTGATAGTCTTACTTTTTATAATTTACCCTGCTGTTATAATATTGGAATGTAAGAAAATTTTTTCCTGGTTTTATTTAAAGTTTTTTATTGTGTATTCTATCCTCATTGTTACAAATGTAACTACCTCTATTCTATAAGACAATGATAGCTCAGATAATGATGAAGCACACATATTACCAGACGTAGATATAACTTTCAAAAAGTCATTGTGTTACACTGAACCTCCAAGTGTTTCTAATCACATCTATAAATCTCAGAAATATGATTAGAATACACAAACCAAAAAATAATGATTTCCATAATAAGCTTAGAATTGGAACATAATGAAACATTTAATTTGTACACTTGCAGAGCCTAAACATTACAGTATCACTAGATTTTTAATCCAACAGTGCCTTTTTTTAAATGATGCTTTTAAAATGAATGTATTGCATGCTGCCTTGTATAATGATACCTCAATTAACTAAAACTCTGAAAAGAAAGCTTTTAATGAGAATCATGCAATTGAAAAAAATTAATCAATCATAATCAATAGAGCTGCTTCAGATTCTACCTTCCACACAAAAATTCCTCAATACCAATATCTATATGTCAGGACCCAGTTGAAGATAAGTAATTTTTAAAAACTCAGTACAACATTTGTTAGAAAATGCTCCTTTATAATTTTTTACATTTTTTATTTCTGCAAATCCTGGGGTACTATTCCCAGACATTTAAGTTACTAATGCCTCTACTTCTACCTATTAAAATTAAGAAAGTTCTGATAAATGCTGACCTCTTCCTGTGTATTGAGTAATTCCTGTAACTAAATCTTAATCATGATGCACTGTTACTTTATTTAAGTAATTACCTTTTAACTCTAGTTTCCTACAATTTTGTAAAGTAAAATGACTAGCACATTTGTTGGCCCATAGTAGAAACCCTACTCAATGATAGGTGCTTTGTTAAATTACTCTGCTCATTGCTGCACTTAATAAATTGCCATAGAAACTAACTCTCTGATAATTTTGAAATGGAAATTATTGTAGTAGACCAGTGCATTTGGAGAAGAAAACTATGACTTACCCATCTCTTTATTATAATTATGCTTTGGTATATGGGTGTGGGGAGTGGGATGTGCAGGTGGACATGACTGCACAGTTGAGCAGGAAATGTCTATCTTGCAACCAATTGAATTTTTGGAGGAGCTGTTAAGTGGGATTTGTTCCATGTTCCAATGCCTGCTTAAGCTCCCAGTGCTTACTTAAGCTCAATGGTGAGCCAAATACAGGGGCCTAGGGAAAGGAGAGAAGCCTGGCTATGGTTTATTCAAGTCAAATTAGTGGGCATTTTGTCCAGACTGGTCAGCAGGGACAACAGTTTAGCTAACCATTTATGAGACAAAAGCAGCAGACTGGAGGATCAGTGTCTGGCCTTGTTATAGATAAACAAGAGGACATCTGAGAGCCTATCTAGGTCCTAAGGGGAAGAGTGGTTCTTTGCAGTGAACCATTACCTAGAATACAAAAGAGTGGATGAATTTTTTAACAATTGTTATTTTCCAGGAAAACAGGCCTCAGGTAAAGTCAACAATTTCAGTATTTAATATCTTCTATAATTTAAACAGTAAAGTACTTAAAAGGACACCAGCCCCTCTTTGAATGGTCATTCCATTGTGTAGACAAAGCTTGGATACAAACCTCAGATAAAACTATGAATCATCCACTCCCATGGCCAAGTGAATTGCACCCACTGCAGTACCCAGGAGCTGTTTGGGATTGCGATGGAATTCCACATTCAGGCAAAGTCACTAGCAGTTCAGGCATACCTAAGTTAGTCTGGACACAGTATTTAATAGAAAATAAAAGGAAAGTGAAACCATTTTTCACTTTCTATCTCTTCAGTGTCTTGTAATTTCTGCTTTGTTGAAATCAAATAATCAAATAAACAGAAAACAATTTATATTTGTTGGGTGTTTCTAATATAAGGTTATTAATATTTATCTCTTTGCCTTGTGAAGATTTGAGAAAATATCCAATGATAATGGTTCAGGTAAGAGCAAAAAGTTTATGGAGAAAATATTTTGTTATATAGAGATGACCTAAATTCTTAAATGATCCCAAGTGACTTTCTAACAGGTATTATTTTCTTCTTTTAGCCAATGAATAATTATTGATCACCTAAAATGTGCCAAGTCCTGGATAATGGTAACACAAGAATGAATGGGATGTTTTTCCTGATTGCGATGCCTTTATTAGTCTAGTAGAGAGGTCTAACATTTAAAATTTGCTTAAAATCCATAGCTACAAGTAAAGGTTAGTACAGGATCTTACTAAAACACAGAAGATGTAACTAACTAAGTTCTCTCTGAGAGAACTCAGAGATCTCCTCACACAGGAGTGACATTTGAATGAAATGCTGAAAGATAAATGGAAATTAGCTAGATAGAAAGTATAGAAAGACTTTCAAGGAAGCAGAAATGATTGAAGGTGCAAAAAGGCATATAAAGCATGTCATATTTGAAGACCCATTGGTCACAAATGGCGAACAGAGAGTAGGGGTAGTGGGAAATAGTTAGCTATGGGACTATAGAGCAGGTGATCTCAGAAACCTTGCATCAGGATTTCCTAACCTAATGGTTAAAAACTCAGATATAAGGTCTTTAACGAGACCTACCATATGATACTGTCCATAGAATAAGGATCTAAAATCTGCATTTTAAACAAACATTCCAGGTGACTCTGATGCATTCTGAAGTTTGATATCCACTGCTGTAGAGTTTGGCCAACTTGGAAGATGAGTTATTTACTAAACTATGGAGATTAAACTTTATATGTATTTGGGAAACATAAAGGTTTAAAATTGGATTTAGTCTGATCACATTTTCTGTACAGTAAGATCATTGGCTGCAGTGTAGGTAACAAATGGGGCAGGGGGTGGCATTACAATAATAACAAAAATGAGTTAAGTTGTAATTGCTACAATCCAGGCAAGAGATATTGTTAAAGATTTAAATTAAAGTAGGGTGGGTCACAATTTATAATCAATTAGATGTGAAAGATGAAGTGGAAGAAGGAGCCTAGAATGACTATGAGTTTTTTTCCTTTGATGACTGGTATTTCATAAAAGTGTGTGTATAAATGCAGTAGAAGGGGTAAAATATATGGGGGTAGGGGAAGGATGAAGTGGGTAAAGGAGACCAAATGTATGGTAGCTGAAGGAAACTGGACTTTGAGTCATAAACACACAATATACAGATGTCAAATTTTAATGTACACCTGAAAATTATATGATTGTATTAACCAATGTTACCCCAATAAACTTAAATTTTTTTAAAGTTTTTTTTTTTTTAAATAAAGAGAAGTGTGGACTATCCAATTTTATCCTATATGATGCCACAATGTAATTCTTACTCTGTCAGACCAAACATTTTATACCAATGGTGGCTTTCAAGAGTTCTGTTATGATGCGAGTAAACACAGAAAAAGGGGCTATGTTCCATATATGAGTCAGTGTACATCATATTACAGCATATTACTCTGTAAGAGGTGATCATGTTCTCATATGTCTGTTCTCATAAACCTAACTTTAGAATAAAATATTAAATAGCAGGCCCTGGAAAATTATGTTAAATTATCTAGAAATCTCAATCACATATCTAGTAGGAAATCCAATGCCTACTTAATAAATTACATTTTAAGTTGAGTAACATAAAGGAATAGAGGGAAGGAGATAGGGAAGAGAATATAAAGGGTAGAGAATAAAAGATATTGGGGAATAGGGAATTAGCAACTAAAAAATGAGGGAGCAGCAGAGGTTTGAGGAATTGACATAAGGAGAAACATTACTGAGTGACATGAATTAAATCTCTTTAAAGTTCTTATTAAGAGAATAAAAATTAGCATTGTGATTAAATTTAATTTTATAAGCAGCTAAATCCTTCTAGGGTTTCCTCTGTTTCACTTTGTGTCTTTAGAGACCATATTCTCCAGATTTTCTTGACTCCAGGGCTTGAAATACAATTAACATTCTATCAACCAGGGGCATTTGAACATGATTTGGAAGGTGGAAGGGAAACAGAGCCATACTATTTATTTTCTTTGGTACCATGGGCTTCAGCAGATGTGAGATATTGTAGAGGTTTCTC
The DNA here is from genome assembly GCA_030015415.1 of Cynopterus sphinx. Lineage (NCBI taxonomy): Eukaryota > Metazoa > Chordata > Mammalia > Chiroptera > Pteropodidae > Cynopterus > Cynopterus sphinx. Next base: position 83,755,496 of record CM057387.1, read on the forward strand.
TGTGATTATCAAGAATAGTTTCCTGCAGTTTTCTCTTCTGATTGGCAGAACCTGGATACCCCCTGGTTCTCCACACTACCTCCCGTGGTGGTGAACCTGAGAGCTAGTGGAAATTCCTCCAGCTGTTTGTATCTTCAGCCCTTCCAATGATTTTGTAAGGAATTAATTCCATGTATTAAGTCTCCTTTGGGTTTAAAACAAAACAAAAATATCTTAAAGTGATTTGTGAGTACTGACTGACACTCAGATCTGGAGTTGAGGATGTTAAACTTTATCTGAGCCCTATATGCCTAGAAAATACTAATAGTTATGAAATAACCTCACCTTTTTTTGTTCTCAACCACTCCTGCCATCACATACTCCAAGATAAAGCCTTGCTCCATCCTTCCTCATGAATTCCTTAAGACTGTGATGACTTCCTTGCTTACCTGTCTGTGAAACACAGACTCCTTCCTTCTCTTTGAGACATTCTTCTTTAATAAATGTTCCCTTATTAACAATATCTTGAACAAAATTATTTCTTTGATGATCTGGTGCATTTTATCTTTCACAGGATTATGTTTTACTAATATCACTGCACAAAAACTACTTATGTCATGCATTCATAAGTACTGTATCAGTAATTCTTTCAAGATCAATGGATAGGACTTTCTTAATGTTTTCTATGGTCTTCCTTAGACATATAGCTTAAAGAAATGTCCTACCACCTATATGTCATTGTCAGTTCAAAGGACATCATAATTAAGAATTTACTGAAACGTACTCTAGGATAAAATTTTTACCCTGATCTTCAATAAAGCATGCCTATTATGCTAAAATTTTTGGTTGCCAGGAAGCAGATTGTGAAAATAAAAGCCATTCCAATACTAAATGGGTATTTTTTAAACTTCTATTGCTTGCATTTGTGTCCTAAAGCAAGTCACTTATGTCTAAAATTTAGGTCCTCTATTAAAAAATAATTTGTTGAAATTTTGTGATAATAGCACTCTTCCTTAGAAAGATATTTTTGTATAGTAATATAAATATTTTCTATAAGCATGCTTATCTAATAAAAATCCAGATTTTAACATAGAAAAGTTTTCCTTTATACTCATAACCTAAAACCAAAATTTTTTTATTAGTTGCATTCATCATCTTGTCTTTCTTTTATAAATAATTCTGAAAATGAACAACAAATGTCCGGAGGAATTTAAGACAGCAGTATAACATTTTACACTTAAATAAAGTTAAATCCTTTCTTCTGTTCTCAAGAAATTCATTCTATTATACTTTATGTTTTTACTACATAAGCATATTTCTGTACCCAATTCATAATGGCTAATTTTCCCCATCAATGATTCTATCTTTCACTTGTGCATAAATTATGATTGATGTTCTGCAATGCGTGATAAGAAGTGTGATGTAAAGAATAGTGAGAAATAAAAATTGCAGAGATTTTGTGTTATAAAACATATCGAAGCTTGCTAGATTCAAAAGAAAGATACCATCAGTTACAGTAACCTGGTTTATGCTGTGGGAACAAAAACTGCAATTGTTGAGGGTATAAATATCTACAGTTTCATTTCTTGTTCATTGTCGGTCATCAGGGAACACTCTTTATCATAACATCTCAGGAACCCAGAGGATGAAGCTGCATCATTTTAAATGCCTAAGTTATCACACCAGAGTGAAGGAGGACTGTAAAAGTGTCATTAGACAATTAATTAAATGTTCTGGTTTTGAACTGGCCAATGTCCCTTTTACTCACATTCATTAGTCAAGACTAGTCGTATGGCCCCACCCTATCTCAAATTGTGTCTGGAAGGTAGATGGAGGAAAGCTAGAAATATCTGGTATATAGCATCATCAATGGCTACTACAGAAACTGAGGAAGGTGATGCATTCTATAAGGTTTTCATAAATTTTATGATTTGGGTTGCACTTACCTGATGTCGTACTTACCTGTGGTATTGAGTTATATCTACATGAGGCAATTGAAATAACTGAGTATACTTTATTCGGGAGATGACCGGTATTCACAGCAGTCTTTAATGGGGTTGTTTTTACTGCTATTGCATTTGGTGTTATCCTTACTATAAGTCATTCATGTACTTAGTGAATATCTAATACATGTGAGGTACTCAGAGAATATAATGATGAATCATCATGCATTGTATATTCAGAGAACTTTATTGTTTAAAAAAAGATGACATGTATATTTACTACAGAAGTTATAAAATAATAAATGTGAGAGTTTGAAGGAGAAAAAGATTACTTTAGGCTAGGAAGGAAAATGACAGTGGTGGAAGAGAGCATATCTTTGCTGGATCTTGAGAAATAAATAGCACTTGAACATTTGTAGAAGGGGGAAGTGAGTGTTTCAGGGAAAAGAATGGTATGAACAAAGGTGGTCTGATGAAAAACAGTAGATCTGCAAAAATTTGTGGAGTGAAGGAGAGAATTTTTGGAAGTGGAGTAGAAATATGGCAATAAAACAGATAACTTAATTGCAAGCATAAGCTAAAAATAATTTCATCTGATATTTTATTAAGTTCATAAAGTTGGGAAGGCGATTTAGGAATTCTCAGGTAGGTCGAAAGATGAAATGAGACCTCTATTTTTCATGACATTAGAGAAATTATAAAATTTAGCTGTGAATGAATTTTGAAACAGAATTCTCAGGGAAAAAAATTCAAAATGCTCTAAACAAAGGTTAATTCCAGCTCATTTAACATGTGGTGCTGCCAAAGTTAGACACAACTGATTACTAAGTGGGACTAAGACTATAAAGAAAGTAGTAATATTAATTCACTCATCCATTTGTTTACACACATTATATTAGCAAGCATATGAGAAAATGTGTTGATTGACTAGGCATTGATTGAGGCTGATAGTATCCATGGACAGAGAAGACTTTGAGTCTAGCAGGGAGGACTTAATAAATGATGATAGTAAAATGGGACGACTGTTATAAGATGGTACACTCCAGAAACATGTAGCTCAGGTACTTATCCTAATCAAAAAATCAGAGGCATTTCTAGAGAGAAAGAAACACAGTTTATATCTCTTCTAATGTTGCTTACATCAAAATTTAATGACTATGATGTCGTCTCTATTGTGTATAGTAAGAAAATGCAGGAGGCATATAGGTGGGCTGGAATCCTAGGAAACAATTTCTATTATACTAAGTGTATCAGTCATGGTTCGTGATTACACACAATAGAAACCAGGTCTGGTTGATTAAAGAATAAAATGAATTTATTGGAGAGTATTCAGGCAACTCACAAAAATCACTAGGTAGGCCAAAGAGCAGAAACAAGGGAGGTTTTATAGCCAAAGCCAAGGCCAAAACCATGCTGTGGAACTAGTTTGATGATACCACCACTCGCCCTGCTCATAAACATAAGTCTCAGTAGCATACCTACCAAACTGCCAGTACTAGACCCTGCCAACTGCCTCTGACACAGCTGACACTGGAGCTTGATGCTGCTGATACCACTACTACTTATTCCAACATAAATTCCTCACTTTCCCTAATTCTCCATGTCACTATTCCCCAGCTTAAAGAACAGATGTGTCTGACTGACTATGCAGGCAGACTCTAAGGTGGTTCCCACAATCACTGTCTCCTGGTATTCACGCCTTTGCATGATGTTCTCTCCTAGAGTGTGTGCAAGACCTGAGACTTACTTATAAGCAATAGTATAGATGAAAGTGACAAAATATTTGTGATTACATGTACATGATTAAGTTACATAAGATTGAAATATCCACTTTCCAAAGAAACCCTTTTTTTTTTTTTTGCTGGCTTTGAGGAAACAGGCAGCTTTGTTGGAAAGGCTCACTGGTGAGGAACTGAGGTTTTCTTCCAGCTGACAGCCAGCAAAAAACTGAAACCCTCCACTCAACAATCCATGCAAAAAACAACTGCTGCCATGACCACATAAGCATGGAAGCAGGTCCTACCTCAGTTGAGCCTCACAGGAGACTGCAGCCCTAGCTAACAACTTGAGATACTGGACCCAATTAAGCATTGCCCAGATTAAACTGTGGAATAATAAATGTGGGTTGTTTTAAGCCATTAAGTGTGCGGTAACTGTTATATGACAACAGATAATGAATATGATGGCTAAGCCTAGACCCTAGGCCTGCACACTAGCAATAAGGGAAGTTGGAAAAATGAGCATCTGGACTTGTTAGCTTCTCAAACACAAGGAGTTTCAGATACTGGGAAACTGCTTATACTTTTCTCCTAAGACTGATGCAAGAAATTACCACAAATTTGGAGATTTAAAATAATAGCAATTCATTCTCTAACAGTTTTGGAGCCAGAAGTCCAAAATCAAGGTGTTTCCAGAACCAAACTTCCTCCAAAGCCTCTAAGGGAGAATTCTTTGCGCTTTCAGCTTCCAGTGTCTTTTAACAGTCATTGGTTTACAGCAGCATAACTTTAATCTCTCTCTGTGTCTTTGTCATGTTTTGTGACTTCAAAGAAAACTGACAGAATTTAAGGCCCATCCTAATCTAGTATGACATCTTTCCAATCCTTACCTTAATTACTTTCACACTAAATTTCCATAACATAAATGTGCTTCCTGATCAGGAAAATGTACTCAAAAAGCCAGGTAGTTAATTTATTATATCTTGATTTATTTGGCAAAAGTTGACCTGGCCAGGCCATTTTCTTCAATATGATTTGAACTGCTTGTTTATAAAACAAGTATAAAATAAAAACACACTTGGGGGAACTAAAGGGAGATTTCACACTTATAGGAGAAAATTTTTTAGAATCTAATACCGAACTCTCTCTTTTAAAGTTCCCACCCTTGCTCGAGTCTATGTTTATATATAAAGAAAGAACTCACATTTGAGTCCACTGAAATAAAGAAGGAAATAAAATTATACATTCGTAGCATTGACATAAAGACTCTGAAAACATGCTCTAAGTGGAAGAAGAAAATGAAATATTTTTCTTTGAACAGGAAGCTGTTTGAACTCTGAAAGTATTCCCACTTGTCTTTTATTAAACTTCAAAGGCAAAAAAAGTTTTTCCAGAGTTTTTTGAAACCAAGGGATTCTTTTTGCCTGTGAATTATGGCCAGTGAGGTCATGTTTATTGTTTTAAAGATTCAATCTAAATTCCAATAGTGAGCCCCCAAAAAAGAACTCTTCATAATTTTTTTTTTCTGAATTTCTACATATTACTATGCAAGATTGAGTCCTGGGGGCAAGAGGAGAAAAAATTAATTTTGGATGTGATTTACCATAAGACATAATAACCAATTCTTGTGATTCAAAATGAAATCAGTTTCACAAATTCTACATAAAATATTATAAGCATCTAGATATGAATTCAATAGTTGTAGGTTGATATTACAAGAAGATATTGAAGACTGACATGAGCAATCCCCAAACTGTCAGTCAAACATCCTGCTACCTCTTTTTATTGATGGTGTTTTCTAACTCCCTCTTTATCTGAAGTGGGGTACCATATCCTTCTTATAAATAAACTCTTGAAGGTGTCAACTGATGGTCGGTTTAGTGCCAATTCAATGACAACAGGAATTCCCAATTTGGGATGTGGTGAAGAATGAAATCTTATTCAGTGCAAACTGAATAAGTTCGATTGTGATAGAGCATGGCTGTGAAAAGAGCATGGCTGTGGAACAGTTCAATTATGAAGCAACATGACTGTGAAATACCATGGCTATGAGGAGACCCTGTAGGGAGCAGGCTCTGAGGAGAGAAGGTCCTAGGGGTGCGGTGGTCCTGCTCTGTTCCTTTCTGTTCCATCTGCTGCAGTCCACTCTGTTCTTCCCTGTTCTCTTCTGCGCCAGCTTAGTCTGGTCTGCTCTACCTGCTTTGCTCTGCTCTGCTCCATTTCAAGCTGCTCTAGTCCCTTGAGATTTCTTCAGTATTTCAGCTCCAGCTTCTCTCTTTGGTGGAGGGAAAGTGTGCTCTCTGAGCCAGAAGAGAGATGACTGATATAGAAGTCTCCCACCTGAGTCCCTGACTGGTCCATCTTCATGTAAATAAGAGCTCCAAATCCTTGCAAGTTGATTGGTCCAAGAGGCACAGATATAGCTGTGTGGCTCCAACTGGACAGGGAAAGCCTCAGTCCTATTGTTGACATATAATTCCAGGAATTCCTTTATCAGGGCTGGTTCAGATGGCAGAAACACACTTCAGGCAAGCAGTTCAGTGCAGGTTTTTTTCCCCCTGAAGTGTCTGAGAGGTCTCTGTATAGAAATGGTGCTAAGATCTGCTTTTAAATTTGAGCCCAGTTAGCCACCAGGAGCCCTTTTTGGTAAGTCTCTTCTTTCTCAGGGTCCACAAAGGTAACATTGATTTGGGGTGATTAAATGTCAATTGTCCCTCATCATGCTTTATAAGAATTAAATTAAGAAATACTTTGTATTGTCAGTCAACATCATGCTACATTTTAATGGTTTTTAAATAGAATCATAATATAGCAGGGAGCCTTGACAAATTTAATTTTATATTTCCTGTACAATGTTGAAAGTTGTTATTATATGCTACTATCTCTCTATATATGGTAAGCTCTTAAGTAATGCACAAGTAAAGAATATAATCTTGAATGACAGAAGTCAAATTTTTCATTGGCAATCTTCTAAACATTGTAGAATCATATGACTATCAAATTTAAATATATTTATAAGCTATTGATCATCAAGATTGATTTAGAGTTAAATTCTAGTTCAAAGTAGAGAAATCAAACCCAAGATGCTGTCAGAATCAGTTTAAATATAGTAATAATATTAACCTCCAAATCCATATTTGGACTAGTATTAAATGTTCTTCAATTGCCAACTTTCTTCTAATGGCAAGACAATATTACCAATAGCACCTTTAATTAGTCAACCCAACAAAAACTTAGTACCATTCAAATTAGTTTCTTTGAAGTATAAACATCTTATTCATTTATACTTCATTTAAAAATATTTATTCATCTGCTGCTAGAGACCAACCAGGCCCTGTGGTAGGTGTTTTTATCTTATATTGTTTTCAGAGTAGGTGGCATTTTCTTCATTTTATACATAAAAAAAGAATCAAAGAAGTTATATGGAATTCAGCAAATAAATTATTTGACTTTAACCAAATATACTCTATAGATTTATGTAAAATCAAGATTTACATAAAGTAAACAGTGTACACCAGTTAGAAACCTTTTTTTTTAGTAGCAAGTAAAATAAAGTGAATTAAATAATTTGGGATTTACTTATATAATCAGATACTATACATATCTGTAGATTTCTGGTAATATTGGTTCAATAGCTCAAATACATAAAAGTCAATATTCCTTAAATTATCTCAGTCTTCCTCCTACATCTCTGCCACAGTGTAAGCAATATAATATCAATATATTAGAAAGAAAAAAAAAGAAAGTGGTGCTGATTATATTGATTTAATCTCTTAAACTAAGAAAGCAAGAACTTTCCCAGGAATCATTCTAGATCAAGATTTGTACCACATTATCACTCTCTACTTGTAAGAGAGCCTTAGAAAGTAAATATTTATTCTTTCAGCCTCTGTCATAGAAACAGCAAGGAAAAGAGTGTAGAAAAATGGTGTTGGATATCTCATACAGTGAAACCAGAAATCATCACAATAGACAATTATCTATTGTCTATATTTTTATGGTAGAAAACACACACACTCACAGGCACACACACTAACAAAACAACAAAGAGCCAGCCCAGAAATGAGCTTGCCAGAGTATATGTACCCTCTTCATTTATATGTGTATCCATATGCATGTAGGAGGAGGGAGTGGAATGTAAAGACCACATTTTAAACCTAGATAAAAGACATAGACATAGGAAACAGACCAAGAAAGAATAATAAGAGTTAGTTTTTATATGTGATGACTCATTTGTAATCCAGGAAAAGTTACAGAAAACACACTCCACATAATATCATTCCTTCAGTGGCTTCTCATTGCCTAACAATTTTGGTAAATCCCCTTAACTTAATTTTTAAGATCCTTCAGTACCTGGCTTCAGACTCTTTTTCAGTTTACTTTTTGGTCTTAATAACTCTATGTTTCAACCATATAGGTCTAACCTACTTCTTAGATATGCCAATATTTTTCTAATTTACTATATCATCTTCCATCTTAATGAACTTTAATTATATTTTCTTGTTTTTACTTACAATGTCTGCTATTCAAGTTTTAGGCATCTTCTAAAATATGTCTTGGATGACAAATTCTCTATGAAGACTTGATTTTTCCAGCTGAATGTGAACAGACAACTGAACCTTCATAACACTTTTTAAAAATTATATCTTATAGAATGTTTGACATGAATTTTTTTTCATTTAATTCTACACTTGTCCTCCTTTCATAAGAACAATTTTCTCAAACATTTGCTACCTTTAGCACCAGGTCTAGAACCATGAATGAGAAAAAAATGAGTGAAATAATAAGATTTCAGTCAAATGTGCGATATAAAACTGAAACCAGCAAACAAACAAGAAAAAGAAACAAAAACTCATACAGATAACAATTTAGTGGTTACCATAGGGAAAGTGGGTCAAATATATGATGATGAAAGGAGATTTAACTTTGGGTGGTGAACGTACAATGCAATATACATATGTCATATTATTAAACTGTTCTCTTGAAACCTATATAATTTTATTAACCAATGTCACCCCAATAAATTTAATAGGTAAACAAACAGATAAATAAATGAGTGAAAGAAATGTGTTTATTTGAAGAAAAACACAATATTCTCCTGATAACTCTATTTACGGTTAGTTATTTCTAATCATACCATGTAAAATTATCAAGAATCCTAGTGAAGATAAATAGTATTCACAGTTGATGGATGATTCTATATAAAAACATTGAAATAGGATAATAGATTATGAGAATCATAATTAACACAATGAGTCTATTAGAAATGTAAATGCCCATTTGTAAACATAAATTTGTAAGAACAGCATTGCAGCATCTCATCTCCCTTCACTCCCAAACACTCTAGGTTTCATATAAACTTAAAATGACCATGAAGTTTGAATTCTATGGCATAAGATAAACTGATAGACATAAAGGAAACTGATTTTATTTTAATGGTGTTTTTCTAATCAGACAAAGGGTTTTTTGTTAGGTTCTGGGAAAGATTTGTTTTAGGAAATAAAAACCCTTCAACTTAGTTAATTGTTAAAAGTCAATTTCATATAAGATTTATGTATCATGGGCATAGACTCCATGGTTTCCCTGTTACATGTTGGTCTTTAGATCAACAATTACTAACCTTTAGACCAAAACTGAGCTGATATGTTACTTATTATGCATGTGACTCCGTTATAATGTGTTGACATCTGCACAGTACTCACTAGAACAGTCAATTACTGTAATACTCTTGATATTGATCCAGTACATATGACCCTTCTTCAACAACAACTCAAATTGGATCTCATTCTACAAAACTAATACATTCTTTGATCTGTGTTGATTGCTTGGCACTAAGCATATCCATAGCATTTAATAGTTATATGCTTTTGAAGCTCATACAATATTGAGCAGAATATGATTATATGATTATTTTGCTGGGCTATCAAAGACAAGAGGATAGGGCTGTGGCAGAATGGAGAATATTTAATGACATAGCTCAGCAGGTGTTATTGCATTCATATTTCTTTCCGATGAAAGAGGAGAGCTAATGTTATAAACAAAAAATTAAAACTCAGCTCTTTTGGAGAAAAAGTAAATTTACCTCCCGTTGTTGCAACTTGTGTAGAAGACAGAGGCAAGTGGAGGAGAAATACACATATACAAAATAGTGCTGAAACTCATAGCAGGATGTATATACAAAGAGTTTCAGAGTAAAGCAAATACAGGGCTAGTATTTGAAATATTTATCAAGGAGATTTACTCAGTTTGTCTTGTACTCTCTGTACTCCCCCTTTTAGAGGAACAATATAGCACAAAAGGATTTTTAAAAAAGATAAATCCTTTAGTATTACAAAAATCTAGTGTTTAAGTTTTGAAAGCCTAGACTTTAAAGAAGTTAGATATAACATACCACAAAAAAATTTTGAAAAAAAAGATAAAGAAATAAGCTACCCATCTCATCTTTTTCTCTAGACTAGATGGCAATTCTTTGGAAGGAAATGAGAGAAGGAAAACAGAGAAAGCAAACAATTTAGTCTACGGTGTTCCCAGGAAGTGAATTTTTGCCTTATCCCTGCCTCACCACATACAGAGCTCTTGAGAAAGGATATGAGAATATTCTGGATATACTTGGAGATCTACAAACAGAAAGAAATTGTAATCTTGTCCCCAGAGTAGAGCTTAGAGTAGTCACACAACAAACATGCTGTGAACTAAACCAACATCCTTCAAAGTAAAAATCAAAAGGTACCCTTGATCTGATGGATTTAGAATTAGCAGAATATATCTATTATATATGGCGAGTAGCGTGGCCATGGAGTAGAGATTAATTCCCTGAATTTATAAAAAGGAGAGTGAACAAGCAACCTGGGTGAATCTATGACTATATATCAGAAGGGAACAAGAATATGTCAATGGCTGCTAGAACAGACAAATGATAATGCAGACTTTATTGTGCAATTACATTCCTAATACGGAAGGACCAGAGTGCTACATAATCCCCTTTTCCTATAGAATTTGGATATAACTCCTGGGAAAGGATGAGGTTCCAAATCAACTGAACATAAATTTCAAATTTCTGGAGGAATGTGGATTTAACATAAGGTCCATTAATATACAAAGCATAACACTCCATTTCTCATACACTCCAGTTACGACTTGTCCAATATACAAAACATGCCATTTGTAAAAACTTGGTACTCAACCTGAACCTTAAATAAATATAACATGCTTTCTATAGTTGGAAATTAGAGCCAAATATGAGATATCAACATCTTCATGCAAGCAGTTTTAAATGGGAGCACCATGACTCAGATATAGATCATGTGGGCAGAAAAATGGGGGTATAAAAGATGTATTCTATTCTGAAACTTAGTCTTAAGAATATAGAATCTATTTTTTGTCATTGTCTTAAAAGAGAAAAGTTGAAATTTTTTATTATAACCCAAATATATATATATATATATATATATATATATATATATATGAATATACATACATATATATTATTTAGAGTAAATTATATATAATTATATACAGTAAAATAAATTGACTTCTATTTCCACATCGTGAGTTTGGTCATTCTTAACAAACTATTTTGTCTGTGTATGTCCTGATATTAAGAACATTTTCGGGCATTATTACAGATAAATACTTGACCAAAGTGTCTCTCTGCTTCATTTTATAATTAGGATTGCCCTGAGTGAACAAAATAAGTTAGTAATTCACCTTACTGAATATATATTTTAACAAGCCTTCTTTCTTTCTAAGTTTGCTGAATGCTAAAAATCCATTCTAGAATCTTCGGCTTTGACTTGTTCGACATAGAAGTAATGATATTCTGGCCTTCTAATTATATATGGATGGATATAATTCCCCCTAAAACTTTATCAAGTTCATATCTGAAAATAAGCAATGTTCATAGGTCATTGAAGAATGGGATTAAAGTGCCATCTCTAGTGTTTAACTCTACTTAAACACTAATTTGTTGAAAAAAAAGTATGTTGATAGTAATCCAGACACCCCATGTGGATGCCTGATATTTCTTCAAAAATAGTCAGTGTACAGCAGAGTGTGGGAGAAAAAAAATCAATGTTTACTTAATATAATTTCCCACTGAGAACACAAAATGTGCATGAGTGGAGGGAAAATAAAATTTCAAAAAAAAAAATAAGAATAGACTGAACTATCTGCATGTTTAAATGCCTCAAATAAAAGGATCTCAGTATAAACAAAATGATATCCTACATAGCATATGGCACATTTATTTAGGCACAGTTATTTAAACCAGAAATGTATTAACATAAAACTAAGAAGGGGGTGACTGGAGGGGTTAGCTGGGATATGTATGACCAGTTTAAAGGAAATTTCTTTTTATTTTGAATCCTAAAATACAATTTTAAGATAGAGATAAAAATATTTTAAACTAGTGAAGTTGGAAGTGAAGTAAGGAGATATTCAATGTTTAAGCTATGTTTGGATAAAGCTTTCAAAAAACTCTGAAACCTACTAAATAAAGGAGAATAACATCTTCACATTTATTGTCCTGAGTGTAAGTACACAATTTCAAAAGTTTTCATGACCTGGGAATCTGTAAAAATCTGTTCTGCTATGAAAACATAATGTCAGTTTGTTGACACCCTCCTTATTCTAGGGCAGACAAGTGAGCCTCAGTTATAGACTAGTTTGTGTCCCTCCATACTTCCCCAAATTCATATGTTGAAGCCCTACCCCTAGTATGATGATATCTGGAGATGTGCCGTTGGGAGGTAATTTGGGTTAGATGAAGCCATGACAATAGGGCCCTTATGATGGGATTAGTGACCTTAGAAGAAGAGACATCAGAGAGATCTCTCAGGAGGCACAAACGAGGTTATGTGAGCACACAGTGAGATATCTACTGTCTGCAAGCTAGGAAGAGAGCTCTCACCAAGAACCTGGCACCTGATCTTGGATTTCCAGCTTCCAGATCTCTAAGAAAATAAATTATTGTTGTTTGAGCCACACAGTATGGTATTTTGTTAAGGCAGCCCCAGATGACTATTATGGCCTCTTAAGTAAAGAGATTAAAGTTCTAGGAGGTCAAGCGAAAGGAGGAGGGAGGAATTTTCAGCCATAACTTCCTGTGTTGTTCATGCCTATAAATCTTCTTAGTCCTGGGACTCCTGCACAATCACCTCTTATATTTCCTCCTAAAGGCCTCCTTCCTTTTTCTTTTTATCTCATGACTTTTGACTTCTTATCTCCACTAACAATAGCAAGCAATAATTTTCTCACTTTTAGTATTGCTCTCCGTGTCCCTAAAACCTAAGATGCACTCTACCTTAGATCATGCAACCATCTGCCTATTGTTATTTCACTGAGGAAGCAATGGGGCTTATGAGTATTTAGTGTGAAGTTGGAAGTGAAGTAAGGGGATAGAGAAGAGAAATGGAAATTAATATTGTCAATTTACTATGTGAGATGACAAAGGAAAGCTGAGAAAAAACACACTGCTTTTTAAGGATAATTGAATAGGGGGGAATAAAAAGACCTGCAATTGTAACACAGCCCAAGATACTGATAATAGCTATAACCTGAGTTCCAAGTTATGGATTGACCTGCTCATTTTTTAGGGATATGATGTTGGTACAATCTTAAGAAGGTCGTGTCAACTATCTGGGACTCAGTTTCTTCATTGGTAAAATTAGAAGTTTGGACCAGATGAGTTCCAGGGTTGCTGTCTGGTCTTTTTTGAATAAAATGCTTTTATTTTTACTTTGAATTCTGTCAGGCAAATTTTCTATTACAAAAATAATATAGGTCACCTTTATTCTTCCTTTTTTTTAACCAGCTGAGCTGGCCTTCTTTACATCCAAAATCCCACAAGACAGAATCCTAGACTGAGTTCAAAGGAAGTTTAAATCATGTAGTCCTTTTCACCCAATGCAGCCTACACAAGCAATGCAATAGAAACTGACAGGCTCTCCATTAACTCTCTTAGGAAAAGTTCACAAATAATTTAGTAGAAATAAATTTTGTTGAACAAATCAAGGTCTTAGATATGCCTTTCAAATACTGATTTGTACTGATACCCACCTATTTGTAATAGTCCATTAGTGAACACTAAATATGTAGCCCACTAAATGTATAATGCTTCATTTCCATCTGTCCTATATGTCTTTCCAATTTTAAATGTCCTTCATTTCTTTAGTCATTCTTCATATGACATGGTTTCTTGATCCCTCAGGCCTATGTCAAAATTAATATAAAAATGCTCTGTTCTTGAAACCAATTTCTAATTAATTGGATAGTCTATGGTTGAATGATTGTACCAAAATTCAAGAAACCCGACAGTCAACAAAGAGCCTAGAAAATTCATTCACATTCTAAATCCAGGGCATGCTGTCATCAGTTACAGTGCAGGAGACCATCATCTGTTAAATGAACCATGACAAAGTTTTGGGGATCATAAAGCATACCAATCTGGAGTTTTTTAAACAAAGGAAAAAATGGCCTCATTATAGTTGAATATATGATGCACTAAAACTCTGGAAGAAATGGCATCTTGTGCAGTTAAAATAAGGATAATTAGGGGGAAAAAAGGTTTTCCTAATTTGTACTTTAAAAAGCTGTCACAGATGCAATACTGATGAGACACTGCCTTAAATCTGCAAGGCATACATAAATACAAACATGAGTCCATTACACGTCCTTTCTTGACATAACGGGGAAAAAGCTTGTAATTTCTAAAACATCAAAGACTGCCTAACAAATATTTCCAACAAAAGGCAAATTCCAAAATGATTAATAAAGAAAGATCTTTCTATCCTTCTTCATAGGACCTTTATAACTATAGGAGCATCCCTGACAAGAAACTAAATCTTTTGAGTATATTAAGCCCATTTCATAGTGATTTTTTTTTCATTTTTTGAAGAATGCCTCATTTCAGATGCAGTTTTTTAAATAAGTTCTGCATTACAGTAAAAGTGGCTTTTTCTTTAGATACTTCTTGAACTTTGTCATTTAAAAAATTCATACGTTCTCTGTATTCCCCATTGCCTATGGTATACCCCAGTTATCCTAACTTAAGGTGCTAAACACTTTCAGTCCACCCTTTTACTTCCCCTTCTTTCTCCCAAGGTGACTAAGGGTTTCATCTCCTTACACTAACAATTCAAAGTCCAAAATTCCATCACCTAAGGCATCTACATAAGGTGCCAATGAGTAATTCATTAAATGACTTTGTGGGTACAATTGCTCTCCATCTCTGGCTTTTGAAACTAATGACACAAATTATCTGCCACCAAAACTCCCAACATAAAATCAGGGTGCAGGCATAAGATAACAAGTACAGGTGTTACTGTTAATTTTTTAAGGTAAAAAATGAAAAATAAAACATAGTCACAGGTCTAATGTAATTTGAAATCTATCTGGGCCTAATCCAGTCAGAGTTTCTTGCTTCAGCTTCCAGGCCTAGAAGAAATCCTCCATGGCTCTAAGATCTGCCTTCTGGGTATTTGTTTATACCCTCTGGGCTCTTGGTTCTAACCTCTCAGTCACCCTTGCCCTTTTCATGAAAAGTAGCAAGTGTTTGCCTCTGAGTAATTTTATCAGCCTGCTAATAGAATTTGGGCGGTTCAGGAGCCTCTTTTAATTTTACACTGTTTCCGTTTCTTATAGTGTTTCTGCTGACATAATTTTCTCAAGAATCTTGTGGGTCCAACATGAATTTCACAGGAATTCACTCCATTAGTTAAAAACTATATCTACAGATTATTAAGATAATTCCTTCCTCATTCCAGACTTCCAGTTGAGGAGGTTTAGAGATAATACTCAAGCTTCCCAGAGGTCTTCTTGGTTTGATTGAGATCTGTAGGGCACATTCTTAATCTGTAGTTAATGAACCCTTTGATCTTTTGATCTTTCTGAGGTTTCAGCAAAAGACTATAGAGTCACACCCTCAGCCTTTTGTCCTGTGTGCTTTCCAGACAAGGTATCTCTTAGTTAAAAAGTTCTTCCTTCAATTTGTCTCTTTCTTCTTCCATTTTACTATAAACAAAAGAAGAAACCAGGTGAAACCTTCAAATCTTTGCTTGGAAATCTCCTTATCTACATATTCAGGTTCATCACTCATAAATTCTCCTCTCCACATTACTGTAGGATGCAATTTCTGTTAGTACAAGGATCCATCCCTCTGGCTCTAGTTCCCAATAATGCATTCCACACTTACTTATGAGCCCTCATCAACAGCATTTTCAACATCTATGTTTCTCTTAACATGCTGTTCAAAGGAATTTAGGCTTTCTCTAGCATGCTTCTCCACAGTCTCCTCAAAATTCTTCCATCTTCTGCTCACTGCTCAGTTTCAAAGTTATCCCACATTTTTAGGTATTTGTTACAGTATCACTCCACTTCCAGGTATCAAAATCTATTAATTTTCCATTACAAGGTAATAAATGAATACAATTAAGCATCTTGAAACACCTATTTATTAACTCACAGTTATGTAGGTTAGAAGTCTGGACAAAGTATGACTAGGTTTAATGTTCAGGGTAGCACAAGGCTAAAAACGAGGTTTCAGCTGGCTACCATTCTCACCTGTGACTTGAGGTCTCTTCCAAGCCCACTGACTGTTAAAGGAATCCAGTTCCTAAACTTTGTAAGCCTGAGATTTCTGATTCTTGGCTGGCTGTCAGCAGAAGCCACTCTCAACTCCATAAGGTCACTCCACTCCATAGGCAATTCACAACGTGGTTGTTTGCTCTCTTCCAGGCCTGCCAGATTGTGTCTCTCAACTCCTTTTGCTACCAGGTGGAGAAAACTCTACCTTTAAAGGGCTTCCATGGTTATGTCAAGCCCTTCTGAGTGAGCACTCTTTCTTAGAGTTAATTGGGTTTTATGACATAACCTAATTACAGGAATAAAATCTATAATTTTTATTATAAATATGTAGTTTAAAATCCCATGAATTATATAGGGCATGAACACCAGAGGGGATGGAAATCCTACCATTATAATATATAGTCTTGAACAATACCATCTAGCCCAAAGTCTTTCTCTAAAAGCCTACATAAACCAGATTTGGTTATTTTTTTTCCCCATTCAGATGTAATATCAAGAAGATAATAACAGTTATAAAGTTCCCAGAATTATGGCATTATGAGATTTACTATTTTAAGTAATACTTGAGGAATCCCAGTAAATTCTATATTGATATGATGACTCAATTTACTAAATATAACAGAAAACTAAATTTTATATATAATCATTTATGAAGAAAAGAAAAGTCATTTAAACATAAGTAGTTCATTTGGGACCCAGTGATCAATCATTTTCTTTTCTTACAGAAATTAAGCTTATAGAAATCTTTATGGAAACAAAAAAAAATAATATATGTTCTCACATTATGCATATTTGTATAAGAATATATATGTATACATGTGTGTGTATGTGTGTGTATAAAACTATTGAGTACCAAATGGAAAAAATAATTTTGTTTATATAGATGCATCTGAGAAAGACTTGGAAGTACTTGTGTAGTAGTTTTCAATCTTGGCTGCCAAAATGTATCCAGAGTAATTGTGAAAAGCAAACTCCTGGGTTCCATCCCTAAAGATTCTAATTTAATTGCAGGTCGAGGCAGTAATTAATCTTATATATAGTCCTAGCTGGAGTCCTCAAGGAGTTGACATCTCATGTGAGAAAAAAGACACTTCAAGAATCAGCTGCTTTCACCAGGATTTAATGTGAACTTTTTAAATTGAAGTTTAATATAGAGAAAAGTATATAGGCACTAGAGTACAGTTCAGTGAATGATCACAAAGGAACACACCCATGTATGTAAGGCCCATTCATGTCAAGAAATAAAAAATAAGAAAGAACGAAGGCCTCTTCATGATACTCCCAAAGTATCCTTTCCCAAAGATAACTATATTCTTGAATTTTAAGATCAAAGAATATTTTCCCTATTTTGAACTTCATAAAAACAAAATTAAAAAAAATTTGAATGTGGATTATTTTATTTGACCCATTTACCCTTATCAAATATATGATGATGAAGGGAAATCTGACTTTGGGTGGTGAACATACAATGCAATATACATATGACATATTATTAAACTGTTCACTTGAAACATATTTAATTTTATTAACCAGATAAATTTAATTTTAAAAATATAGATTATTTTACTCATTATTATGCTTGTGAGATTCATTCATGCTCTAATATATAATAGAGATTTTTTTCCCCATGTTCCCAGCTTGAAGCAATTATAAATGACACTGCTGTAAATAGTCTTATCTTATGCATACATGTTTTTTTGTGAAAACATACACACATTGCTAGGACTAAGATGGCTGGGCCATAAAGTACACTCATGTTCATTTTAATAGTTACTTTCATGTAGCTTTCTTAAGAAATTGTACCAATTTATACTCCTACCAGTAGTGTGTGATAGTTTTGATTGCTCCAGATGTTTGCCAACACTATTGTCAGTCTTCTAAAGTTTTAGCTGTTGTGGTGGCTGTGTAGTGATGGTTCATTGCAGTTTTTATTTTTACTCCATTCCGTTTCCCTGATAATGGCAATTTGGATACCCTCTCATGTGAGGTGTCTGTTCAAATCTTTTGCCTATTTTTCTATTGGGCTAATTTTTTCTTGTTGATTTACAGAAATTCTTCACATAATTTGGCTACAGGTTCTTATTGGGGTATATGGTTTATAAAAAAAAACAACATGTACAGGTTTTGCCCTCTTTAAGAGTTGCTTCTGTTTAACAGAACTTTTAATTTTAGTGTAGTCAAAGATATTCTCCTGGATAGTTATTGCTTCTATATTATATTCTATAAGCTTTATTGTTTTGCCTTTCACATTTAGCTATCTTAAACACTGTTTTTATGTGTTTTTATGTATTTTTATAAGTAAAGATCTAGTCATTGTACTTCTGTAGATACCCAATTAACCCAGCACCACTGGTAGAGATTAGATGACATTTTCTAGAAATAATTTGAAGTAAATTAATTTAAAGTTCTAAATTAATGTTTCCTTACACTAGTGAGGTTGTAGACTTGCTTCTATTAGATTCTAAGTTAAGGGCATGCAACCTTCATGGAAACAGGGATTGAGAAGTTTGAAGTCTAATTTTTTTCTCGATGTTCTAAGCCAAAGTTGTTTCAAAATAAACTAGTCTATATTGTCTAAAACAAAACTTTCAAAAATGTAAGTTAAGGCCTCTAGTGGCTAACTTCATAAAAAAGAAAGAAACCCAGTAAATTTCTGTTTACCTGACACTTCTTGATATAGAATAGAACATATATTTAATTTAATATTCAATAGAAGGAGTACATTTTTGACCAGAGAAAGGAGTCCTTTAAGAATATTTCAAATAATAATCCAGAGGTGGATGCTGAGTCCATCTTTGTATAGGCTCTTCTGTAATGGTAGAGATTATCTGTTTGTAATAGAGTCTAAAATTAATGATAACACCTGTTTCTATTGTACAAGGTCAATTATGGCTCAGAACCTGGTTTTGGGAGAACAAAAAAACTGTGATATCTTTTTATATTTTGATTTTTCTCCCCATTTATTGCTTAGCTCTGGGTCTTTGGTATTGATTAAGAAAAACACAGGGTACTTAGCAATAAGCAATATGGCCATAGCAATATGGTTAAGGAAAAGTGACATGTCAGTGGTTTTGCCTAGCTTATTCAAGCCAAAACAAAGTTCAATTTAATCTATATCATCCTTTGTTTTTCCTTTAGTCTTTCTATTCACATTCAAGCTTTAAGTGTGTTTAAGCACATGATATTAACGATGGTCAGGGCATTAGAATCTGTCTTAACTTATTGGTACATCACTGTTTTCGGCCTTTGTTTCACTCTTGATAAGAATAATTCTGCTGAAAATATTGGGGGGGGATCCAATATACTCCTCTCAGGGATTTTCATATTTGATATTTTCAAACATTAGAGAAAAGTTTTGGTATATTTCCTCCATTTCTAATTAGTAGTACTAAACTTAAAAGTATACAATATACAAAAATTATGAGGTTTCTGAAAGAGTTGTCTACAGATAACCTGCAGAAGTCTAAAGATCTATAGAATACATCTTCGACATTCAGATTTATATGTCTCACTCCAGATCTAAATTTAAATTTCTAGAGAATTGGCATTTTAACAAGTTTTCTATGCAAACATAATTTTTATACACATTATTTAATATTAACAGTGGAAAGTTTTATCACATACATTACCTTCTAGATAGGTGCAATTATCTCCAATGTCCCCATAAAAAAACAAAGATACAGATTGGTCAACCATTGGAAAAATTCATATGTAAATGGAACACCCAGTTGCCACCCAGTTCTCCTGACACCCAGTTGCCACCCAGTTCTCCTGACACCAAGTTCAATGCTTACCTTGCTATATCTGCTTCACTCTCTATAAAGAAACTCTATCTTAGAAAAGAGATTTTTCCCCACATATAGCTTTCTAAACTGCATAAGCCCAAACAGCCTAATATCTGCTCTGTGATAGCAATTATTGAGATAGTGTATTATTAACAACTTTCAGGACACACACTGGGCTTTTCATTTTCAGAGTGCTCAATTTTGTCAAGGCATTTTAGTGCTTGCTTGAAGTTTCTTTGTATAAAAGCCATGCCCTGGAGAGAGTGCATTTAACACCCATGAGCAATAGTGCAACATGAGGTCACCAGGAGCAGAGATGCTGCCACTGTTAGAGCAGATATAGATGACTTCTAACAGCCTTTGATGAATGACTCAGCTTCAACTCCACAGAGGTGAAGCTCATCAAATCCACTCAGAATTACTTTCTATAACAAACAAGGAAAAGTGACATTTCCTTATATTAAGATATTAAGCATTTTGTTGACTAGCGAATTAATTACTGATAAAGACTTGTTTTCTACTAATTTACTGAGCTGGCTGAAATTTGGATGTTGTTGTTTTGTCATTTATTTCCTAAAGCAAATACATGAAGATAATAAGCATGGCCGCTATTGACAGCAACTGATATTGAACAGCCATTGTCTTATTTAACTCATCACAAGCTCACTATTTGATTTCATAAGATAAAACTAAAGACCGGAGAGAAGTTAGGTAACACCCATAGCCTCCTTGGCTGGCAAATCCATATCTATCGGAATTTAGAGCCCATTAAGTAAACCACTTTACTGCATTTTTTTCCTTAATGTATTGAAGATATATTTTTATAAGATGTAGAGTCATCATAATTTAAAACAAGTAAAGAGAAAAGACCATGAAGACGTTTTTCTTCTTTTTTTTCCTCTCAGTGAGAGTTTTTCTAGTAGTATAGTACCTTAAGAAGGTTCTTCTCATTCTTACACACAAGAGATTGGGAAACGGGACCAAGATTCACTCTTCTGCCCACTTTTCACTCCTGAACATCAGAGTAGTTTGAAATTTAATTAACTGGTCAGGTCGACTAAAGAGATATGGTGGCTTGTATATCTATTAAGCCAGCTGGCCAATAGGACAAGAAGGGTTTTAATATAGTAGAAAAGGTAAAGGGTTTTAGAAGTTAAAGAGAAAGAAGAAAGACATAAGACCAAAGAGAAAGCACAACTTTGAGAGTGTGTGATGCTAAATTCAGGACAGAAAGGAACATAGGTCTTACAAAGGTGAATTTAACTCTCAGATGTGCTAAGTGAAAAGGGAAAAGAAAATGCAATAAATATAGTCCAGACAACAATGACAGAAGCAGCAAAAGTTTTGGAAGTTTTGAATATCTGTATTAGTAGGCAGAGTCATATCTTCAGAGGGAATTAGTTATAATTTAGGAGCTACATCCCCTATAAATGGCTCTGACTCAAACATGCAGAACAACTTTGCAGGCCTGCTGGGCAGCAGGAAGTTTTATTCTTTCATAATATTGTTCTTTGAAGTTATATAAAAATTATCTACTTTATAATGTTATTGGTATCCTCACTTCTCTTTTTTCTCAGTCCACAATAACTACTGTATCACTTATATTTAGATAATAATTTTATATAATTATGCACAATCATATTCTTTCTTTCAAATAGGAAATTAAAGCAACTTATATTCTAATCATCAGAAATCCTAAAATGATTGTGCAATCTGAATAAAATTTCTTAAGATAAATACTGCTAAAATATTACATATTGGCACTCTATCATTACTTTTGGGGATTTTGCTCTGAGGGTATAGCATCCCCCCAAAATGTCAATGTATCAGTTAGCTATTTCTAACCACCCCAGAATTTTGTAAATAAAACTAAACTTTTATTTGTACATGGTTTTTGTTTGGTTAGGTGATTTTTCGGGTATGGGTTCATTCATACAACTGTATTCACCTGGTGGATTTGCAGGTGTATCACTGTGAGAGATGAATCAATGATGGTGTGAACACTAGATGTAATCCACTTGGGGCCTTTAATATAAAAATCTCCTGTAATCAATGGCTCACCTTCTCCTTGATTTCATATGGGGGTAACCTAGCATTTCCACCTCAGTCTCCAGAGAAAGTCATACTTAAAGACCAACTACTGTCCAAACAAAAACAAATAAAAGTCCCATGATTGTGACAAAAGTCACTTCATTTGTCAAGGTTCCACCCAATCATTGTTGCCTTCACTCCATTCCTCTGTTTCTTTATCCACTGACAACTTACTACTCACTATAGTCATCTCCTTTAGCCCTTATGTCAGTTAGGGATCAATCAGAGAAGGAGAACCAGTAGGAGATATATTTATTGTAAGATTCATGTTGATTGTAGGAGCTGGTTAGGAAAGACCAAAATTCACAGGCCATCAGGAAAGGCAAACTGAAACTCTGGGACATGAGCCTAAATTGCTGTTCACAGGTAGAATTTATTCTGCTTAGGGAAACTTCAGCTCTTATGAAATCAGCTCCACCCAGATTATCTAGGACAATCTCCCTTACATCCAGTCAACTGATTTCAGACTTCTTAATCACATATGCAAAATAACTTCTCAGCAACATGTAGATTGGTGTTTAATTAAATAACTGGAAATGTAGTCTAGCCAAGTTAACATTCAAAGACCAGCATAGCACTTTTCAGTAGTTGTTTTATAATAGCAAATTTGAAACCTCTTTAGTCTTATCTACCTGACTATTCACTATTGCTTTTTTTCTAAAAACCAGTGGTGTTTTCTGTACATTCTAGCCTAGCTGCCTAACTGTGACTCATGATATCCGTCTAATCTTATATTCCAGTAATGTTTTATTCACCCAGATTCAGGGACAGAAGCCAGTAATGGAAGCTTCTAACTTTTAGGTTACTTCACTGTCTTTTTCTTTTTTCAATTGCTTTTCCATTTTTCCAAAAAATGCAAGTGATCATAACTGTGTAACAGATTCCCTTTATAAATTACCTGACGTGGTTGCTGTTTTCCTGATAGAAAAGACTTCTGAAGTATTCTGTAAAATGTTACCTAGATTATTTCTGAGTGAAAACAAATGTGTGCATATACATACATATATTCACACACACACACACACACACACACACACACACACACACACACACATAATTCTTTCTTTGGACTTTACTGTTTTTATAGTTGTTTTTATTATAATTCCTTAAAGTTGAATTCGAACTTAGTTTGGTAGGGTCCCAATGTCACACATTTGTTCTGAATTCCATAAATATTGAGAGGAAGATTTTGTTCTAAGCTATAAGTTATATTGCCAATGTTTATTATAAATTTACTATGAGCCCAAAACTCTACCAAGTAATCAAGAGCAGTGAGTCTTGATTAAAAAAAAAAAAAGATTTGAGAATGCATAAAAGTTTTAGATACTTTTCTCTTAAAAATGTACATCTGCCAATTAATACAACATTTTACATGAAATTTAAGGGTGTTTAAAAATCCCTAAAGTCCAGCTAGGGATCATTTTTTTTGCATCACAGGTTAAAAATCTGAGGGATCATTAAAAAAAAAAAGTAAAACCCTATGTCTTTTCCTAGGTTTTTATCAAATTATGGAAACCAGTTCTAAAGCTATAAGCAGCAAGCAGCAGCAAATAAGTCAGTGAATGAAGAAATGAATGTGCAATTACATACATGTATACATGCATATGTACAAAGTTTCTATAAGAAAATATACAGTTAATTGCTAAATGAGAGGAATACATATTAAGTGCTAACAAATTAGGTAATAATTATACAAAAGAGAGGTTATCTGTCATGTAAGTTAACCCATAAAATAGGTCAATCCAGTGTATTGACATTAAGATTTATAAAGAGAATATGTCTCAAATAGTACCTGAAGTCCATTTCAATTTCCTAGATATAATCATTATACTTCTTTATTATTGTTACTAAACATAGGAAAAAAATAAGGAGTCACTTAAAGTTCTCCAGTCAATCCAGTATTTGGCTTTGAGGTAGTATGGCATAGTGAAAAGAATTTGGAGTCAAAAAAATCTAATTTGTAAATATTTTCTACCATTTGTTAAATATTTTTGTTGGAAACACCTTGACCTTTTTGACCTCAGTTTCTTCATTTATATACTGGAGATATTCTAGCTATTTTTGAAAATAAGTTACTCTAAAACTCAGTGGCTTAATAATAACTAATAATTTTATTATAAAACATGCTATTGTGAATAGTTAATTTGGACATGTCTTCTCTGGACAATTTATCTGCTTTATGAAGTACTGATTGAGATCATTCAAGTATTATTCATTTGGGAGACTGTCTGGCCTGAAGAATCCTAGATGGCTTCACTCCCTTGTTTGGCACCTTGTGTATGGATGGAGTGTATGAACTCAATTAATATTAGTCAATTAGAGCACCTATATGTGGCTTCCAGCATAATACCCTCATGGTAGTTGGATTTCTTCACTATGGCACAGGACTCTAGAAAGAGTCTTTTAAGAGAATCCAAATGGAAACTGTCAGTCTCTTAAGACCTCACCCTGGAAAATGGTTCTGCATCTCTTCTATTGTGTTCTCTTCAGCAATGACAGAGATGACCTATATTCCAGGTAAGGACACACAGATGACATCTCTTGATGAAAGAGATGACAAAGAGTTTATGGACATCTTTTGTCTGCTTTAGGGAATATTTCCTAGCTCTTTAGAGTTATTATGAGTCTTAAATAAAATTTAATGCCTATGAATCAGGTTTAATGAAATACTTGAAAAAGTTAGAAAGCAAGCTTGCTATACGATTATCTCCTAACAACCACTCCTGCAAACTGTCATCTTTTATAGGGTTCATTTATCTCTAATCCTAAATAAAATCTCCAGCAGATATCAGAAGAGTTAGTTATTTTGGGGTATTCAAGAATATTTTCTTTCCCCAGGTTTCAATAATAGATCGTCTACAGTAACTTTATCTATTAAAATTTTTTCTTTTCCCATATCTTCTAATGGGGATGAGATGAGAAAGCTTCTATTGCTGTTTTGACTTTACATCTTTCAATATCATCAGATAATTGTCTTGTGACATAATAGAAGACAGAAAAGGTAATGCGGCAAAGAAGGTCTTGCTTACACTTGAGATCTTTTGGTTATACCACTGGATGTGGTGGATGCCCGAAGCCATTTATTTATGTTCTCTGTCACTCCTGTGAATCTCTGAATTAAATTCCTTGGTACACGTGACAATCTTGAGCTGGCCACATCCATCCCATTTATCTTTTGCCTCTAACACCTCTAGCTTCTTTTTTCCCAAGGTCTCCTTAATCTTTGAAGGAAAGAGATGGGCATAGAGTTATTTTCAAGGCAATTTGTGGCTATCTACTTTCTGACACATGGAAGTGAGAGGGAAACTGAACGTTTGGCTTGCTTTCAGTGAAGACATTTTTTACTCTGTTGCTATAGACTACTTCTGCTAGTCAAAGCTGCTATCCTTTAGACTTTTTATGCATGAGTCAGATAGCATTCACTGTATGCTTAAAATTCCAGAAGATGCATATCAGACTCTACAAACTCTAAAAGCATCCCTTCAGCTCAGGCGAGAGCAAAACAATCTCTTCTCATCCAGTTTTTCACAGTGGTCGATATGGAGCAGTAGAATACAGGATAGACTGACAATTTCTCCAAAGCAGTTCTAATATCTACTCTAATTCCTCACATCTTTTTTAAATTTTTGAGGTGGGTGATAAGCTAAGAATTCCAATACCATTTTTATAATTTTTTAAAGTATGTCCCACCCATGCAATCCTTTGTCTTCTTAAAAATATGGCACAGAATTATTGATATCCATTAAAAAGTGGGTCTATAGCTCTTTCCTTTGAATGTGGGCAGGCTTTGATCAATAGAATATGGTGGAAGTAAAACTCTATGATTTTTGATGCTGCATCATAAGAGGTGATGTAGCTTCTGATTTGCTTACTAAAATACTTTCCTCGGAATTCCTGAGCCTCCATGTAAGTAGTTTAAATATCCTGAGGCCACCCTGTGAGAAAGCCAAAAAGGCATGGGTAGTAACTCCAGTAAAACATTCTGCTTTTCAGTCCTCCCAGCTCAGGTGCCAGACATGTGTGTCAGTGAGTGAACCTTTAGATGACTTTGGCTTCCAGTTTTTGAGTCATCCTCAGTCATCAAGTCAGCCAAGATATACATTGTATACAAATTCCTAACACAGAAGCTGCAAGCATAATGAAATGGTTGTCTTCTGCTTTTAAATTTTGGCTTATTTTGTCACCCAGTAGTAACTGGAACAAGTACTTGTTTTGTGTGTGTTTATGTGTGTGTATGGTATGTGTGTGTATGCTTGTGTGTGTGTTTTCCTCAGCTTTGTGTTCTCAAGCATACCTGAGTAAGAAAGAGTTTATAGTAATATACAATTACATAAACCACTTGGAACACAACACATACTTAATAAAAGAGTTGTTATTCTTATTAAATAACGCATGAAATAAAATCTCTGCAAAACTCTTTTACTCTCAATATGCCAGGGTCTAGGAGTTTTTAAAACCATTTTCTAAAGCATGTAAGTAGGAATAAGAAAGGGCTACTCAGACAGTCTGTACCATTCCACGCTTTGTCAAAGTATTTGTTTGCTGACATATCAGCATAGTGCATCTTTCATATGACATGTGATCTGCCCCATGATTAAGGATCAGTACTTCTTCTGTACACAGATTGTTAAATGCCTTGGAGAAAACTACATACTACATCCAAAGTAAAAATAGGAACATTTTATTAGAAACCTAAATGCCAAAAGTGAAGGAAATTATTGAACAGCATCTGCTCCCACTACTACTTCTCCTAACTTACATTGAGTCTAAAGAATCACAAAATCGTCGGTAACTCTGGGAAGACAAGTGAGGTCCTTGATGAGAGCTGTTCATGTCTTCAGAACTGCTGGGAGAGATTCACTTACACAAAGGGAATTCATTTATATAAGAAATATGCCTTGCTGTGGTAGTGAATTTACTCCAGATAAATTTAAAATGGAAATTTTACATATGTTAAATATACTCAAAGAGCATGCAGTTCAAGAAATTTTTATTTTAATCAAATGAAGAATTTCCGCAGTTTCATGAGACCATATTTTTATGTGCTATATACTATAGTCCATACTCAATACTTTTTACTATATTTTAGTAGATATCTGCTTAGCTTCTTGCTTTATTCTGAAAGAGCTCCTTCTGCAATCTTCATGGTGACATGTTAGTCCAATAGCAAACAAGCTTAAATTATCTTCATTCAAGATAATTGCCTATTTCTGTGTCAGTCAATCAGGTATAGAATGACTATTGGGGACCATTATTACAATTGTATAAAAAATTCTTTCAGTATAATGCAAAGGACTAAGCAAAAATTTCATGAATATTGACTATGAGAAGCAAAGACAGACAAACAAAATTATAGCCTATCAAGTAAAGAGAATGTTGGTAGTGAGCATAAAGAATGAAGTCAACCCAGATAGTAGATCAAAGATAAATGATAAAAAAGAAATCTTAGTAACACTTAAGTGCTGAATTCCCTCTTTTCTTGATGCCAAAGAGATCCTTGACTTTGGGTTCACAGCAGGCTTATGTAATATCCTTCCTTTACTTGTTTAAGCTAAGAAAAATGTGTTTCTGTATCTTGCTCTAAAAGTATCCAAATATACTTACAGACTCATCTTTTAACATTCCCTTTTCGTACTCTGAACTTTAACTATACAAATGTCTCCTAGCTCCCTGAATTTGATATTCTCTTTAATCTTAATAGGTATTTACACATGTTATTCTCTCTGCCTTCTCCCTTCCTACCTCTCCTGGGCTTAACTGGCTTATTCTTGCTCATATTCTATATCTCAGCTTATCACTTGTTTTTGAAGCCCTTCTTTACAACTCACATTTAACTTAAGTTCCCCTCAATGCTTTTATTTCCTGTTATAAAGGTATATCACTGTTGGGAGCCAAGACCCTCATCCTGACCGCCCAGCCCCCCGGCATAGAACCTGGCCGTTAACAAACCTGTATATTATCTAAAGAATGCAGGAGCAGATAATGCTCCAGGGAATAGTTAACCACAGAATGTATTAACATACCCGCCGGATAAGGAAGGACCTACTGAATGGCTGTGGACCTACCCAAGGAGCCCCTCTCCTCCTTGTTCCTCTTTTCACTTCTTCTAACCTTTGTACCCCCTAACCCCATCAACCAAGGACCAATGAAATTGTAACAAGTATCCCCCTGCCTAGTCAGTCCTGCCCGCCTTTGTTCCCCCCATATATATGCGGCCATGAAAAAATAAAATTTGGAGGCTTGATCAGAATTTTGTCTTGCCTCCATTTCTTCGTATCTCCTGTCTCTCCCCTCCCCCCATCCTCCACAGGATCCTCTTCGACCCACGTTGTCCTGCCCCGCCGGCGGGGCATATCACTAAAATTGCCTATCTTTCAATAGACTCGAAGTTCTTTAAGATACAGGGTCATTCGTACTACCATTTATCTCCAGGTCCTACAAGACTGTCTGGCATATGTTAAGTATTCAACAGCAATCTCTCAAATAAATGTATAGGTTTACTTAAAAGAATACACACACACACACACACACACACACAACTATATATTGATAACATTGGTTATAAGAATAATGTATACAGCAAAAATTATGAAGTAAACAAATTGTGTTATTTTAATCTAAGTAGTCTGTACTTAATTTCACGTTTTTCTTCCAATTACAGTGCTTTTGTTTTTTACTGAAACTGCCTTTCTTGAATCTCTTTTTATACTTAAAACCTTTTTCTTTTCCAGCAAAACTCAAAATTTTGTGTACTATTCCTCCATATCATTGTTGGGACAGGACACTCACTGATACATTAGCTATTGTATACAGTAAGAGTGACTTTTTTGAAGGAAATAGCTTAATAAAAAGTGCATGGCTTACTTCATAAGAAACTCATTCAAAAGAAACCCAGAGGAAAGGTAATATTTTTAAGCAGGTAAGACCGTATATTCTCCAAATCAAATTAATAGCTGCCTATCCTCCTCTTTTGTAGGGTCAGTCCCACTTATACATAATATCAGTGTACCTCACACATGTAAGGAGAAAATTAATCAGCAATCCTTATTTTTTAACTTCATAAGAACAAGTACCTTATAGATAATCAAGAATATGAAACATAAATATTTATAATAGCAATAAATAATAAGGCTTAATATTTCTCCCAAACAGATCCTATTCTATTTAGCAAATTGCCCTTTCTCTCCAAGGTCCCTAGTAGATATTTTACTCAGTTAAATATGGGAGTGGAGAAAAGATAGCCAGTAAAACTTGCTACACTTAGTTTAAGAAATGTCAATAGTGGTCAAAACTCTAACTTTCAGAATAGGTCATAATCTTCATTTTCTTTACTAAATTTTTTGAGAATTTACGTTAGTGGACTTTACAGTATCTCTGCTGCTCTTTATTCATACCCTTTTACAGCACTTTGCCATGTTGTGTTATAATTTCTTTTTTTGTCTTTGTCCTCCATGAAATTATTATGAACCCAAGGATAGGATCTTTGTTATATTGCTTTTGTATACCCAGAGCCTTGCGCTCTTTATTTACTCAATGAGGCATCGTAGTAAAATAAAGAAAATTCATTCTCCATGTTATTACTTAGATGGGTGTTGTAATGACATATAAATAAAATCTAGAGCTCAAGTGATTTTTATTACCTTCCCTTAAATTGTTTACTTCTGAAGATGCCTTGGAATGTTAACAGGGTTGCTACTTCCATATAGGCAGAATGAGCAGGCATACCTCATTTGTTTATGTTAAGGAACAAAGGCTAATGGTATGACTTTCCCACTTTTGTTCTCACTTGTGATTATGCTTACTTCCTTAATTTCTGTTCATTCTCTCTAGGATTCCTTGAGACCACTATTTACAAGTATACCTATATGAAAATTGTTTAACTAAGAAAGGTGCCTCTGCAATATATACAGTGTCAGACCCTTACAGCAATGTGAAATTTCAAAATCTTAAATTTTGCTCTCTGATGTAATCACTTATTTGTACCTTAATTTTGTAATATTCTTTAAGTTAAATTCCATCAATTTTAATTATATATTTTATATATAATTGCTTTTAATTTCAATTACTAAATAAATTAGTTGCTATAAATTCACCCTGACTAGTATGTTCTACAGACACATTTATGAAACCACCTTTTTGTTCATTCACTCCTTAAACATTTATTAAATATCTGTTTTGGAGCAGGCTTTGGCTACATGTTAGAGACATAATGACCAAGAAGGCAGTAAAGGAAGAAATGAATATTTGAAAAAAGCAAACACAGACATGAAAATTTTTCTTAATAAAACACTAACAAAAAAATCCATATAACATATTACTGAATACATTCTAATAGCAAAAGTAAAGTGAAGAAGGAAGACAGGAAATATCAGGGAGAGGGTGAGAACTGCAGTTTTACGTGGGGTATCCCAAGAATGCATTACTGAGAAGGGGAGCTTTCTAGTAATAACCCAGAATAAGGGAGAAAGGGATAACTCATGTAGAAATCTTGGGAAAAGGACAGAAGATTCGACAAAACAGAAGTACTGAGGTGGAAGCATGTCTGGAGTGTTGCAGTAGTAAAAATGGGTTCAGTGTGCATAGAGTTGTGGGCGGAAGTGAAGTAGGAAATGACACAGAAGAGATAAAGCTTTGGTTTGACAATTTGTAAATACTAACACTTAAAAAAACAAACAAACGTCCACTTAAGATTTAAAAACAAACAGATCAATAAAAGACAGGAACTTCCTTAAGCTGATATAGGACACCTACAAAAATATCTCAAGCATCTAGTATATCTAAAGATGAAATGTTGAGATCATTCTCTTTAACATCAGGGATAAGTGAAAGATGCCTACACCTGTATTCTCACTATCTTTCCTTAACATTGCCCTGGAAACCCCAGTCACAACAGTTAAAAAAGAAAAAAGGAAAAAGAAACAAAGGTATAATGATTCAAAAGAAAAAAAAACCTATTTGTATTGCAGATAATCTTACTGCTATTAAAATTAGTAATGAATCCACAGGTGAAATATTAGAATTTATAAATTAATTTATCAAAGATAATGGATAACAGTATGCAAAATAAAAGCAATGACTGATTAGAAAACGTAATTTAAAATAAACAATTTACTCTATAGAGAAAGAAAATGTATGATTTAAACATAGGAATAAAAAATACTTTGACTTTTATGAAAAGGATTATAACATTTATTTGAAGATGTTACAGAAAATCTAAATAAAGAAGTATCTACCTCTTTAGACAAATGGAGTAGAATAGGAAGTCCACAAATGACCATATCTAGATATTAAAATTCAATTTAATTTATGTCACAGTTGTCATGCAGATCAATGGAAATAATGGTTTGGGATCACTGTTTATCCATTGAAGAAAAAAAAAATGTCAAATTAGCTCTCTACATCATTTGAAAAAGCAATTCCACATGGTATAAAGATTCAAATGAGAATGGAAACCTCTAAAATTATTATAGGACATTTTATGACCTCAGAGCAGGGAAGAGTTTTTTAAACAAAAAACAGAAAATGCAAATTACAAAACAAAAGATTGATATCTATTATTACATTAAAATGAATATCTTCTGATCATAAAATACAATAAGACCAAAAAGAAGCAGCTAAGAACTGAGAAAATTCTCACAACATATATAATCAACAGAGGATTATCATTCTACCAGTCATCAATAAAAGGAAACAGCCAATTAAAATTTAACAAAAGCATCAGCAGATATTTCATAGAAGAGGTACACATGAATAACCTTTGAATACATGAGAAGATGCTCAAACTCATAAGCAATCCCAGAAGTACACGTTGATGTCTCAATAACATATCACTTTCCAAAACTAAGTGTTGGCAGGAATGTGGAGCAATGAGAACAATCATCCACTACTCATGAAGTGAAAACTGTTGAAAAC
The DNA here is from genome assembly GCA_030015415.1 of Cynopterus sphinx. Classification (NCBI taxonomy): domain Eukaryota; kingdom Metazoa; phylum Chordata; class Mammalia; order Chiroptera; family Pteropodidae; genus Cynopterus; species Cynopterus sphinx. The sequence goes on from CM057387.1 coordinate 83,787,506, forward strand.
ATTTTGGAAGAGAGTATATAGCAATATTGCCAGTATATAGCAATATTGAACAAGTACACGTCCACTCTTAAGTATACATACTAGGGAAAATCCTGCATAAGTATAGATGGTGATTTACAAGGCGGCATGTTTACATTAGAAAATAAATGCTAATCAATTGTAGAATAGATCAATAATTGTTCTATGGTCATACAGTATAATAATATTCAGCAGTGAAATAAATTTACAGCAACTATGAACTGGGTTAACCCAATTCCCAGAACCACAATGTTGGAAGGAAAAAAATTACAGAACCATGTGCAGTATGCTTCCATCATTAAAAAATTAAATATTAGGCAATACTAATTATGTGTATATATATTAGAGGCACAAACATGTGACAAAAACTATAAAGAAAATAAAGGAGCTGCACAAAAATAAGAACAATAGTTTCCACTTATGGTAAAGGAAGATGGTATGATTGAGGAGAGACACAAAAGAGACACAGAAGAAACTTCTAAAATACTAGTCATGTTATCTCGGGACTCGAGTTATTCCTTTAATCATCTGTAAATTTGAATATATGTTTTACAGCTCTCCAAACCTGAGATACATTTAATAATAAAGTATTTAAAACAAAAATAAATGCCATTTTTATTTATTTATCCATGTAAATATAAAGACTTTGAGGTTTCTAAATTATTTCAGCTCACATCTTAACACACTTTTATGATTCCACTCCTACAAGTCTCCAGCTTTATTTAATTTGTATGCCCAAAATTTTCAGATTTGCTCAAAAATCTACATCCGTGTACAAAGCTGAATTCTTTGGTCACCTAAGAACCTCATTATTTGGTAAAGAAAAAGACAAATGAAAGTAATTTTATCAGTTATTATTCTTAGTTTTGCTTCTTTCAGGGCAGAGTCCAAGAACTTCTGAATTCTGGATCAGATGCTCAGTTGGATATTTATAGGCAGTATCTCAGTTAATTCTCATGAACTAATGATGCATCTGTTATCACTTTACTTTGCAGATAAAAAACAGTCTCGGGAATGATTAAGTAATTTACCCATGAATATGTAGCTAATAAAGGATAAAAAAGAGAATTCCTGGTCTTCAGATTCTGAAACCAAGACTCTTCCCATCACACTACATGTAAACGGATTACTAGGTGCCAGAGACATCGAGCAGAGTGCCTTCAATGGAATAAGAACTTAGCAAATATTTAATGAATGAAGGAATAATGTGTTTCCTGAAAATATAGTCCTTACCTAAACATTGTTTTTTGTTTGGTTGCTTGTTTTTAGTCTGTGATGGTTTTTCCGCCTTGAGTTATATGTCTGTATAACCCTAGGCCACAAAAGTTGATTTAATAATTGGTAATCACATTTTCTCATACATGAAATATTTTAGGCAACATGCTACATAAACAATCTTACCATAATTCAATCCTTTTAATTGTTTTTTTCCTTTTTTGTGATTCTAAGTAACTATTAATGATAAGCTCTACTATGAAAATAGGATAAAAGTTTCAAGTTACAAAAAATTGAATTAGGCCTCTTTTATAAATTCTATAATCTCAAAAGTGTGCAGTGTTATCATATAATAGCCATATTGTTCTACACAGAGAAAACTTTTTACTTTTAATATAAGGTTTCCTCAAACTCAAACTGTACTTGGTTTAAGAGTCTAGAGACTCTCTCTCCCTTTCCACTGAAGTAGCTATGTATGTTAAATAATTACTCTGCTTTGACAGCTTCTTAATTTATAAGCAAGATTAATTTGATAAGCAAGCATCTGCTATTTCCCAAGACCTCTATCCACTAGCTTGGGAATGTTTTGTTAATAGAATCACAAGGCTTTCATTGTAGGATTAGTGAACTGGAGAAAAACATTTTGGCTGCCATATATTTGGTATTTTTTAAACCAATAAAAAATTAAATAAAGTACTTGGATTTTGTCTGAAAATAATTTCTAGGCGATATGAGGGAATGGGCACTGAGAAAGAGACTGCTCAAGAGATTGCTGATTGTTTTCATGTATCATAAAACAACTACAGATTAGGTGTCTTCCATCTTAAAATAGCGAAGATAGACTTTCTATCTTCTGGGTAATTTCTATTTATTATGATGAAATGATAAACCTGAATAATTTCACAATGCTTTCCTTCCTTCCTCCCTTTCTTTCCTCCTCAGACTCTCCTTACCTCTTCCTTTTTTCTTTCATTTCCTTTCTCATCTCTCTCACCCCTCTCTTTCTCACCTATAATACTTTTTGCCTTTCTTTGTTCACTGTATTTTTTTTTTCCTGTTCCTTTCTACTCTAAGAGAAAAACAAGCAGACCTTTTAAACCCCATTATTACAGTAAGAAAAATAACCTTTGAATATTGAATAGTAAAGTAACTTTACTAAAAAAATTCAGTCTTGAGTGAATTATCTTAATTTGTCACAAAATAATAATTTGCAATAATATATTCTCAAATATTATAGAAAAATCAATGAAGCAGAAGCTCTCTAGACTAGGAAGTAGAACATTCAGTGCAGGTCCCTAGTCTCACCTCATCCTAGCTGTATAATTTTAGGTAGTTGATTTAGTTTCCTCATCTACAAAATAGTGTTTATTTAAAAAAACTCAAATGAGATTGTTCAAAGGAAGTTAAAATGGCAAAGCTTCATCTCAACGTAAGGCATTATTATTTGAGAGAAAAAAATGTTTTTTTCTTTTTTTCCCCTACCTTTTAATGTTTGGAACTACAATGGCTGTGATATTTCCTGGATTTATAGTCATTCTCTTTGGCTATTTAAAGAAGTAATTTTAAAATGCAAGTATTTCAAACTGGCCTTTTGATAAGAAGTTGATAACAGGTTTTGCTGTTAAGGGAGACTAATATGAGAATATCATTTTACCTACAGCAAACCACAAGCAGAATGGTTTGGCTCATAGCAGTAATCCTATTCAGTATTCAAGTTGTCAGCTATGTTGCAATTGGGGATATTTTAAACTCATTTTATATTAAATTCAAATGCATAATGCAGAGTACATAAATATTTATCCAAGCTATCAAGTGAACTAAATTGCTAGAGTGACAGTAAATATATATGTATGTATTTTAAAAGATTGAACCTATTCTGATTTCATTTTTTCTGTTTCAATAATCCCCTCTCATTTAACTTGGTTTGTTGGTCTGCCTTTACAGATGAGTATAAGATTTCAGGCTTTGGCCTACCCTCTCTAACCTGGGTATCATTAAGACAAAATTTTGCCTCAATTCTGTTTCTTTTTTACTCACTGGAAAGCAAGTGAATAATCCAGACCTAGAGTAGAGGGCTCAAGGACACCAGCACCTTCACTTTGTAAAAGTTACTTGCAATTTGCAGTAGAATAGAAGAAAGAAAGAAGAAAGAAAGAAAGAAAGAAGAAAGAAAGAAAGAAAGAAAGAAAGAAAGAAAGAAAGAAAGAAAGAAAGAAAGAAAGAAAGAAAGAAAGAAAGAAAGAAAGAAAGAAAGAAAAAAGGTCTGAGGAAAGTTCTAAAAAGGGGTTATGGAGATGTGAAGGCTTTATTGAATATGTCAAAATTCACTAATTATTTGTAGAATAGTACCCAGAAATTCTTCCATAATTGTATTTGTGTTGATATCTCATTTTCTCCCCCAGCTACCGATGAACCCTTGTGAGGACTGTTTTGAGTTTTAGTTTTGTTACTTACTTCTGTAAATTAGGTGAATACCATATACTCCCAGACCTTTAACTTCATCTATAAAATTATAATAACATTAAGTACAGGAATGCTGAAAGATTTCATTATTATCTATGAACAAATACATTAAAGAGGTTTAAATAAATAATTATCTATTCTTATTTAATAATATAATTTAATATAATAATATGTAATTTAACAAATAATAATGTATTCATATAAACAAGCTTTATTCCCTGGAAACCATCAGAAAACAGCATGCTTCATTTACACGAATAAGCATGTAGCTTTTTACTCTTTATAACTTGATCCGAGTATGTGTAGTCATTGCTTAATTTATCCATGAAACAAAATAGTTGCAAAGCAATAACCTTGTTAAGTACCCAAAAGAGGCATAGATCAAGATTGCTACTCTACCACTAGGTCATTTTAAAGAGATAATATGTTGTTATGACTCCCCTTTCTGCCTTTGCTTAATAAGAACCCACTTAATTTTCCACCCCCCACCCCAAATAATTTTCAGTCATAATACAAACCATGCCTCCTCCATGGGTTGGTCAATTAGAAATATTTCATTTGCTTCAATAAAAATCATCAGTTGAGTGTTGTGAGTTGGACCTAAGCTAGTTAAAATAGACTTCCTTAAGACAGAATATGGATATATGACTAATCAGAATACATTCTTATATCCAATATTCAAATCTTCAGAAACTGCTATTTCTCTCTATATCTTAGAGAAAATAGGAAAAGATTGAGAAAAACGTCTGATAACGGCATAAAAATGAAAAGTCAAGGACACTTAGTAATTGCAATATTCTATTTGTAGCGTTAGGAAATTTTATTTCCATATTAGGTATGGTTCATTATGTTAATTTCTTTGAAACAACAGAATTAAATTCATTAAACAGAGAATGTTTGAGCTGTTGCCTCCATGCTTCCCAAGTTCAGGAAGTAGTCCTTGGCCTCGTAGTCACATGGACAGAAGAAAGAGCATCTGTTTCAAAGGAGAGAGCCAGGTGGCTCATTCTTATCCTGAAGGAGTAGATCCTTCTTTAGTCATTCAAGGTTCCCAAGTGTAAGAGGAAGCACAGTAGTCCCCATCAAAGTTAGCTAGCATTTTATCTGCTTTGCCACCTACATCCAGGAAGTTGTGTCTGCAAATTTAAATGCCTTCATTCTTGTGGACAGATTATTTTGTTTAAGCTCTAGATTTATTCTTGGATTATAATAAGTAAGAGAAGGGAAGGAAAGAGGCAGCAATGATTTCCCCTAAACAACTCTCTCTCTCTTTCATATACTCCCAGCTAAAGTACTGGGTGATATCTATATTTTTTCTTTAGGTGATCTCATTAGCCCTTGGTTTTAAATCTCACCTACATGCTGACAAATTTAAAATTTATAATTTCAGCCTATAAATTTTGCTTTAATTCCTGAATTGTGTATCCAACTTTCTATATTTCTACCTGAATGTTTAATAACATGTCTGAAAAAGAACATCTGTTCTTCCAAATTTTTTATTTCTAATAATCTACTTTTCTCATTTACAAATTGGGGAAATCCTTTATTTACCATTTTTAATCCATTCAGGTCAATTTTCTTCACACAGTCATCAAAGAGATCGTTTCCAAATGTCTGTTAAAATCCAAATTTCTTAAATTGGCATGAAGTGCTCTTATGATTGATTTTATTTCTATCTTTAACAAATACTACTTTTTTACTTGACTAGTAATGTAACTAAAATAAAGAATATCCATTTCCCATAAAGTGATATTCTCTTTCCATATGCTAAAACCCATGCCTGGAATTATCATTTCCCCACCCATTTCCTGATGGATTCCCATCCATCCTTTACAATTCAACTCAACTTCTCCTCCAAACTGACCCTGACCTTCAGGGGCTTCTTCCTTTTGTTGCCATAGCATCTTCTTCCTATAGATATTAGAGTCATTTTCACTTGGACTCTAACAATATGAAACAATATGACACTTTGTCTCACTCCTCTCCTTCTTATCAGACTATTAAGATTTTGAGGCAAAGGACTTCTTTTTGTTCTTGTTTTTATTATTTTATTTTATTTTATTTCATTTTATTTTTTTATATTTTATTTTATTATCTTGATTATCTTTAAGTAAATAAGAGCCTAGGACAAAGTTTGTTAAAAGATGGTGCCCAATTAATATTTCATGAAAGAATAAATGCTACACGTTAAAAAAAAAGCATAGTTTATCCATTTAGGGTAAATTATTTAAGAATTATGTAACATTATTGTTAAGTATTTTATTTGGCTTATGGCAGTTATATTCCTCTATCAACATCATCTTCATCCTTAAGTACCTGACAAATAAGTCTGCAACCTAAAACACTTTCTTAACCTTTACTGTGCTGTGAAAAGCTAACATAATTTGTATAAAAACTATGTTTAAAGAGTAAATTATTAAATCTTCAGTATAGTTTCAGGTATGATACCTCTTTCTGCAAGTTGAGGTTTGAGACATTTTTTGTAACAGGCGATTTAAAGTTTGGTGTTACAAGGGGCATCTCCAAGAGTTGAGAGATCTTTTAATCATTTATAGTTAAGAAAGCTCCAGGGAAGAAAGAAAATAAGGTCTGACTCTAGTTATATAAAGATCGTGATCTCTGAGCAAAACTAAAGGTGAGAAATCTAAATCTGGAAGAGGTGAACATACTAAGAAAAATATTTTAAAATATTAACGAAAGTATTAAAGCAATTTTAAAAAAGGAATACAAGACTGAAAGTCAGCAGACCTTGGCTCTGCACTCTGCTTATTGGGAGACCTTATGCAAGTCCACTGTCCTAAAGGCCTAAATACAGCCAGATATGCCTGCCTTCACTTTCTATCTTATAATGAGCAAAGGATAAGATGAGAAAATAACTGAGAAACTAGTTTTTAGGTACAAAAACCTTCCTCTAACTTAAGCAATTATTATTATTAATAGCATTAAAAATAGTAATAATAAACAGACTGAAATAACAATATTAATGAAATAAGATAACTGGAGATGGTGCTCAGGTTTAGGGAAAGTCTACCAATGGGTACTAATTTTGAAGAGTCAACTTGCTCCACACATACCTGAAACTACCTTGCTCAGTTTCTTCATCCAGTTTACATTCTGCAATTTCTTCAAACTCAGATCAAGTTAAAGAATTTTAGAACTATTGGGCATTTCAGAAGTCATTAATCTAATTGCTCCTCTATTTCATAGCAAAGGAAGTGTATAAAGCCCAGAATGATTACAGAATTTCCTCAAAATCACCTTGCCAAGGAGTAGTTAGCATTACCATATTAACCAGTTACCAATTTGATACCATTTCTGCCCCCATGAATACTCCTGTCTACCTCTAGCATGAAGTCTGACTTCTTGAGTTCAGAGAGCAGAAGACTGCACATAAGAATTAAATCCCATCCTTGATATTGACTGACTTAGGTAAATCACTTATCTTCTCTGAGAATTGACTTTTTATCTATAAAGTAAGAATAATAATAAATGAAAAAAATAATTAAAGAAACATTGATAGAATGCCAGTTTTTGTGCTTGGTTCTAAAGATACAGATTTGATGGAAACAGACCATACTCACAGCTTTTCAGTGCAACATTTTCTAAATTGTATTCTGTAGCTTTCTGGTCTTATAGGAGGTTAATAATGTTTGGATGGAAAAGTATAGGGAATAATTAATTGTATGTCATGTTTTGGAGATTTGTAATGTACATTAGCATATTGGAGACTTTCAAAAATCTTGGTTTAAATCATTTTGGTATTAACAAATAAAGATCTGAGTTAATATTTATGAAAGTGCCTTGTTCAGCATAAAATGGAAAACAGATGTAACATTCATCATACTCTTTTCTAAATTATTATTAATTAGAGTTTGTCCTACTTGTCTTTTCTACTTCACTAATTTTTTTCCTATTCTAAGTTCTTGTCTCCTAAGTAGTTAGTCATTTACGGGAGCTGGAGGTAAATTCAGTTTCAGCTAACATCATTTTCCAGGCATCGAGCTAAGCATATTCTCTATGCTTTCTGGCCAAGCACATAACAGTGAAAAATACTGGCTGCTGCTGTGAGGATGATGTTAAACTGCAGATCACTCTGGTTACCCGTCAGCTGGAGCTAGTACTCATGGTATCATGAATAAATCAGAATTATTGTCTTCAGTACCTCTCAGAATTAAACTCCTGCTCACTGTTCTTATGAGCTCTTATGAAAGTGAGTCCTTGATGAAATATATAAGATTTTTTTTTGAAAGTCATATTAAAAGAAGAAACTACTTCAGAATGTTTAGTAACAACAGCTGCTGATATTAAATAAGCACCTCCATGTACTAGGATTTGTATTAGATAACACACACACACACACACACACACACACATACACTTATTCCTCTCCACAACCCTATCAAGCAGGTTGTTGTTGGTTTTGCTCATTTTTAGGCAATTATTTAGGTGATCCTGTTTGGGGGTGGGGTTTATCCTGTTAATGTGGTAAATTTGACTTACTGGTATTAAAATGTTAAACTAAAATTACATAACTGTGTAATAAAGGCAACTTGTTCAGAACGTATTTTTATTTATTTCTGGGTTTGTATAACTAATATGTGTTAAAGAAGTTCATAGTAATGTTCATGAAGGAGACTGGTCTGTTTTTTTTTTTCTTATAATATTTTTGCTAAGTTTTGGTATTGAAGGTATGCAGGCCATATAAATAAATTGAGAAGTGTTCTTTGGTCTATTTTCTAAAATATTGTAAAGATTGTTGTTTTTACTTTTTTAAATATTTGATAAATTTCTCAAGAATATCTTCTGGATCTGAAGAGTTATTTGGGATGGTTTCAAAATGAATTCTTTTAACATAATTGTTATTCATATTTTCTATTTCAACATCTTATGTCAGTGTTTTAAGTTGTGTGGTTCAGGAAACTTGTTCATGTAAGTCATTAAATTCATTAGCTTTATTTTGTTCACAGAAATGTTTCCTTATTATCTTCTTAGTATTTACATGATCTATAGCAATATCCCATCTTTTATTTTTGATGTTGGTACTTTATATTTTCTTTTCTTTTGCTCTTTACCAGTGTAGCTAAGGTTTCATAAACTGTATGGACTTATCAAAGTACCAACTTTTGCTTTTGTTATTTTCTACTACTATGTTTGTTTTTTATCTCACTGATTTTTGTTCTTAGTTTTAGTTTTCATATTTTCACTTACTTTCATTTAAAATTTCCTTGCTTTTCCTAGTCTCTTATGATTGAAAATTATTAAATTTAAACCTTTCCTCTTAAGCAATTATAGCAAAAATGTCCCTCTAAGCACTGCTTTAGCCATCTACCACAAATTTTGATGTTATACTTAAATATGATATATTTCTAATTTCTCTTGTCATTTTTTATTAACGAATGGCTAATGTGAAAGTGTGTTATTTACTTTCCAAACAATTGTAGGTTTCCCAGATATCCCAGATATTTTTGTTTATTGATTACTAATTTAATTCCCTTAAGGACAAAAAAACTCCTCTGCAAAAATCAATGCACTTGCTTTTTGAAAGTAAGAGGAAATGTTACCCTATTATGTGCAGTATAGCCCTTGTCAATAAATTGTATGGCACTCTCTTCTGACTTCTGAAAATTATTCCCTCCACAACTTCTTACCATACATACTTTGTTTCAGCAGTCTCAAGGTCCAATCTCTGTCTCCTGCTATGCTCTACTTTAGGTCAACTTGAGGGCCCATGGTTAGGAGAAATTTTCTGGGCAAAGGGCTGAGGTGAACAGGAGGCTCACTTAACTCATGTGTTACTTTTCAAAAATCCAGTCCTGCACTGTCTGCTTTTTTCACTGCCTGAAATTAATTGCCTCAAATACTTTGTCCAGTGTTATCGTTATTGACAGCAGGATGGCAATTTTAGTCTACTTATTGCACAGCTTTCTATCATGGTTGAAAGCAGAAGTTCCATGATCACTTATATTTTACTTAATTAAATCATGGCATTTTAAATTGATTTACAGAGAGTCAAGGGTAACAGCACACCCAAAGTATGTTATCCTAGCTTCTAAAAAAGAAGCTAATTAAAAATTCTAAATAATTTTAAATTTGATTATTTTCTATTATTAACAATAGAAGAAAACTATTGATTTAATTTCTAAACATGTAACAACGAAGTCACACTTTACAAAACAGATGCCTCAAACATAAAGTTATACATAAAGCTACAAGTTCTGTTTGATAATTACACTAAAGAAGCTGATCAGTTTTCTTAAATTTGGCATATCCATCCTGAATTATGATTATTTTTATCTGACAATGTTTTCATCAAAACATTTATAATATGATACATTCATTCCTCATAAACCCACCTTCCATATTTTTTTAATTTTTGAAAATCTTTCTCTTTCAATTTGATATTATCTCTTTTTATACGTAATGCCCCTACTCTCCTCCCACATTTTTTTACTCTTGAGTTCATCTAATATTTTTGTTTCTTTTTTTTTTTTCAGAATTGTGTGTAAAGTCTTTCTTTGAAATAATTTTCCTTCTATGCCTGCAAATTATACGCTGTTGACAAACTCACACATTTACCTTGCTGGTTCAAAATACTCTGGGCTTACTCTCTATATATTCTGCACATAGATCTGGTTCTTTAAAATCAACTAAAGGTGCATTTTCTGACTTTCCTTAATGACCCAAACTTGACTCATTCATTTTGTTCTATAGTTGTTTCCAATCTCCTTTTGGGAATGAATATTCCTAAAATAAATGAGCTAATCTATGAATGTTTAAGAAAGTCATCTCAGAAAACCATATAGAGCTACAGATTTCAATTAACCTTCCTACAACTTAATTTACAGATTAACATTTAAAATAAGAAAGCCCAAACTGGAGGACATAAACAATTTTCTGAAATGGGCTTTACTGATACTGATAATAAAAATGACATATTCTCTATTCCTTTATGTAGCATCCATACAGGCATTCAAATGACTGTTATTAACTTAGGTTACCACATTAGTTTTCAGAAATGTTTCATTTATAAATAGGCAGGAAAAATCCTGCTTCCTGATAAGTATTTCATAGTTCTATTTCAGGTGAAAAGAAATTGAATAAAAATATAGTTCATAAAAAATGTAAGCTAAAAATAAGTAAGTTCCTGACATTCAGTAGAAATGGCAACTTAGATGGGAGAAGAAAATTTTGTTCATACCCAGCAACAAATGTATCTGCAGTATTATTGAAGAAGTAATGAGAATTTGTTTCCTGAGGTCATGTAATACTGGTTACCAAAGGAGTTCTCAATTACTTGTTCTGGGCCTTTAGTGAGTACATCAAAAGAAATACTGTAATTATGTTGATCATATTCTCTAAGCCTAACATCATGTCACATGGTCTTACAACAGTATTTAATATTGTAATTAAGATGGTTTTACAGAATCTAGAATGTTATGATCATGATAATATATGTAATAAATAGAACAGAAAGAAAAAACTAATATTACATGAATATTTGCTATTATGCATTAGCTCTATTGATTTTTTCTTTTTTTAATTAATTTTTATTATGGTGACATCAGTTAAAATCTAGTAAGTTTCAGGTATATATTAACAGTAAGGCATATATATATATATATATATATATATATATATATATATATATATATATTTTTTTTTTTTTTGCATTGTGTGTTCACTGCCATAGTTAGATTTCTTTCTATCACCACATATTTGATCCCTTTTACTCCATTTACCTCCCTCCTCTATTGATTTCCAATGACATTGTTATTTCTAGATAGGATTTATTAGTCCTTCCTTTTTTAAATATACAAAATTAAAATATAACCAATAAGTGAAAAGATAAAATATGAATATAAATCAGTCTGATTTCAAAGCCCATATTTTCAAAAATTACATAATCTTGACTTTCAAGGTAAGAATATTAGGAGGCCACTGAGAACTCAGATCAAGATCATTTAACTTGATGTATAGAAACTGGTAATGTGTGAAAAATGTTAGAATATTGATAAAAGTAAAATTTATAAAATCTGGCAAATATTTTATGTTAACAGATGAGAGGAGAAATTTAGAAGACTCTAATAGTTTTAAATCCTGTCAGATCCCAGAATTCTCACATATAAAAATATTACTAGTAACTTTCCCTTTTTTATCCTAAAATAAAATCTTCAGATACTTAAAAACATAGCCTTCACTCAGTTACAAAATTACTATAAATCCTTTAACTGTGATGTATAAAAAAGAAATTTAAAAAATCAATTTTAGCTATATAACTTTCAGTGTATAAATCATGGCAGTTACCTTGGGAAGGCATAACAAAGTTATTGGGTCTTGGGTGAATAAATGAATGAGTGAATGAATGAATGAATCAGTGAGTCTTCAAATGTTTGCACCCATATGAATAACCACTACAAATGTGACAACTATAAATGCAGACTTATGGGATGGCTGCATATTGGTTACTCAAACACCATGAATTGTGTTGCCAACAATGATATAATTTTCTGCAATGATGAAAAACTCTTGGCAATATTTAGGAAAAGAGGACAATTTACATGCTATATGAACTTCTGGAAATTCAATATATAGCAATACTGCCCAACATTGTTCCTGTTTAATGTAAAACAGAGTTGGATTCTGGGCTGACAAAATTGTTTACAAAAGGGTTTTTTACCTATATGAATATCTGGTGGAACATTTGAAAGTCATTCAAGACACAAAACAATTTTGGGAACACAGCAGTCTGATCTGCAGAGTATGTAGCCATCTCTAGCCCCTACATACTAAGTGGAACTAGCAACCTTCAATTCTCATGACAACCACAACCCAAAGGAACCACAAATGTCCAAAATACCCCTTCAGGAGAGTATCTCCCCTTTTGAGAACTGCTGAGCTAAAATTTTAAGCCTTGGTGTTTGGGATTATCTACATACCATTAATGAAGACAGGGAATGTGTAAGAAAGAGCGAGTTTTAGAAGGACAGATGGTGAGGTCAGCTTTAGATTTACCGAGATAGAATTAATATAAAATATTCATGGAGGGCGACCTATGACAAATGAAAATGTGAAATAAGAATTCAAAAGAGAGATTAGCAATAGTTTGAAATTATAGGAATAGGTAGGTGGTCAAAGGGAGAGTCTAGAAATTAGAAGGAAAGAGAGCCATTTACAATTGCATTTACAAGAAAGAAAATTAAATGGCAACCAGCAAATGAGACAAAGAAGTAAGATACAGACAGAAAACAGAAGTAGGAGATACACATACACACACACACACACACACACACACGTGTGTGTGTGTGTGTGTGTGTGTATGTTAAGGAGGAAAAGGGAAAAATGGTTTAGAAAGAAATAGTGATTGGAATCTCAGACTTCAAGACAAGGAGAATGAATTGGAGAACTGAGACCACAGGGCAGCATTTGGTGGTGTAATACAGATAAAAGCTCCCTCCTCAAGAGATTAAGAGAAATGGAAAATGAAGACATGAAAGCAGGATTGTGCATTGCTTCTTTCACCAGCTCTATTTGGCATCAGACTCTGGACACATTCAAGCTTTGTCCAGGGAAGACAACTGCTGAGAAAATCTAGACAATCTAGGGGAAAAATATCTGGTGGTATCATAGGAGTCACTTCCCCACTGACATGTGGGATAGGGAATGAGTCCTATTTCCCTTGCAGTATTCACAGGGGTGATAGCTGTAATGTTGTCAACAACAATGAAATCATTTATTAATTGCACATCATGTTACTGTGATAGACATGTTTTATTAATGTTCACAGAAACTCTGTAAAATAGTAATTACCTTCACACTATATAAGATTATGTAGTAGTGATTATTAGCAAGAACTCTGGAGTCTGAGGGCTTGGGTTCAAGTCTATTATCTGCTACTTAACAGCTCTGTGTTAGGGCGTAGTAAATATATTGTCTTTATGCCTCTATTTCTTCTTCTATAATAGGGATAATAAAGTTATCTATCTCAAATACTGATTAGAAAAAAAATCACTGTAGAACACTGTTAATATTCTTATTCTTTTGATTATTCTTAACTGATAGTGTTGGGTCTCATAGTTCCAAAGTCCATGGCATTCTATTGTTGAATTTAAGGGCAGGCACTGGCAGATAGGGAAAAAGTTTGAAAGTGGGAAGATGTTAAATATAGCAAAGTTTCTGGTAGTAGAAGAGAATGGAGCAATCTCATCTCTCTTATGATTTAGGCTAATATGTATAACCGTGCAGAACAGCTAATTTCCTTTTCAGAAGTAATTTTTAAGCTTTTCTGCCCTTTGCAAAACAAGAGATTTCACATGAGATACATATAAAGAGCTCTGCTTTCCACTAGAAATAAGCATATTTGATCAGATTTAATCAGAAAAATAGCAAAGCACTTGCTGAGGTATCAATCTGAACATATTTTGTATTTCTTCAAATATCATATTTGATACTCCCACCAAAAGAAAGATGAGCAGTTTTCCATCTTTTAAGTACAGTTTATATAAAACTAGTCTATGTACCAAGTAGGGGCCACAGATGTCTATTACTTCCATCTGAAAATATTTTAATGTAAAAATAGTTTGCTATCATTTTGCAAAAAAAGGAACAGTTTTATGAAGTAATTCAAATATATACTAGGAAATGCCAAGAATCCACTAATAATTAGCAAGTACACTATTATTCACATCATAATGGCTGTTTTAGAGGCAGTATAACATAGTGGCTAATGATATTGGTTCAGGAGCCAGAGTGCTTGGCTTTGTATCCCAGTTTTGTCACTTATCAATTGTGTGACTGTGAACATATTACTTAAACTATTTGTGAGTCAGTTTCTTCTATTTCAAAATGGGGACATTAATTATAGTGACCTCATAGGAGATGCAAAGTTTAATTGAGTAAATACTATACAGCAAACTGTTCTGAGGAACATGTCAGGTACTTAGTAAGCAATCAATCAGAGTTAAGTATTACCATAATTACAACAATTTCTTTATACCATTAATATTGTTTAATATCAAAGGAGCTTTTTATAATTCATAAGAGGCTGTAAAGCAATTAACTTTGTGAGGTTAAAAAATTCCTTATTCAATTATTAGTAATTTTTTAAAAAATAAAATGAAGGATGTACTTTTTTCATTAGGTTGGGAAAAAACAGTGGAAGCTGAAATATAATTATTTAGCTTGAATATGTACAAATATGTGCATGATCTTTGAAACAAGAATGCACTTATGGTTATTCTTACCAAAATATTACAGATACTTGTGCAAATTGTGAGGATGTTTAGGAAGGTACACTTAATAACACTAAAAACTTGGCAACAACCTGAATGTTTGAAAATGGAGAATTAATTTACTAAATTATGATATAATAATGTATGCCATTTAAAATACAGGTTATTAAGGAATATTTATTGTTGTATAAAATGTTAAGTAGAAAATAAAGTGGCTATAAAAGAGCATATACATCATCATCATATATAAAGGCAAACATTTATATACAAATTGCATATACAATAAAATACTCATAACAAGGGCATTAAGTTATTAGAACTCTGGGTTACATTTTCTTTAGTGATTTTCTGTATTTTTCTAGTTTTTAGAGTTAAATATATATTAATTTTATATTTATAGAAGATTAAAATCAATTATAACTACAGATGTTGGAAGATATAAAATTCAATTCATAAAAATATAAAAGATATTATTTTTGAAAAATAATATCCAAAATAAAAACAAAAGCAAATATAAACATTTTCCCTGTGACAGATTCAATACAACCCAAATGGATTAATAGCTCCAAATAACTCCAAAGGTGACAAAAATTTTAAAATAAACCATTAGTTTGAAAAGCACCACAGGCCAAAACTACTAAATGACTGATTTTTGGTGGACATTTGCCATTTTATGAACTGAACTGTGACTTGATTATTAACAATAATATAATCAGCTATAAACAAATTATTATATGAATTATCTCTGTGCTGCACACACTAATGTTCATTTCAGTACCAGAAACTTGATCTATTAAAAATTTGAATATTGTAGAACTCCTTCACACTTATTCCTATATTTTTTCAAAACCACTTACCAAATACTTTCTAAATTATTGAGGCCCTTGCCAAGGCAAATAAGATAGAAAAATAGCATGGTTCTCATTCTAAGAGCAGGTATACAATAAATATTAATACACTGAGCTATATAGTACATTATGTGTTATGAATAATGAGTTGCATGTAGTTGTATATAGTTATACAATACATTGTGCTCTGCACCAGCACTTAACATGACACGAATTGGGTTGCATTGTATTTACTTTTTCTCAAGAGTTGCATCATTAGCACTGAGAAATTGGATTCATCAACTCACTCAAGACCCCATATCCAAATAGACACCATATCCCAAAGTATGTGATATAGTAATTTTATTTTTTTTTTGATTCTTATGCCAGTTCATTTTTTTCATACTATATATACATAATTTTTTAAAACACTTTACTTTTTTATATTTTTCTTCTCCCTCCCTTCTGGTAACCACTAGTCCATTGTCCATGTCCTAGAGTCTCTGTTTGTCCTGTTCATTTGTTGCTTTTAGGCTTATATCCCATATATGTGATATCATGTGATTTTCAATCTTTTCTGTCTGGCTTATTTCGCTTAGTATGATTATTTCAAGGTCCATCCATGTTATTGCAAATGGCAGTATTTCATCTCTTCTTAAGGCTGAGTAATACTCCATTGTATATATGTACCACAGCTTCTTTAGCCAATCATCTATCATAGGACACTTTGGTTGCTTCCATGTCCTGACCACTGTGAATAATGCTGCTATGAACATCAGTGTGCAAATATCTGTTTGGATATGAGTTTTCAATTCTTTGGGGTAAATACCCAGTAGAGAGATTGCTGGATCAAATAGTAGGTCAATTCTTAGTTTTTTGAGGAACCTCCATACAGCCTTCCATAGTGGCCATATCAATTTGCAGTCCCACCAGTAGTGTATGAAGGTTCCTATTTCTCCACATCCTCTCCAACATTTGTTATTACTTGCCATGTTGATTATAGTCATTCTAATAGGTGTGAGATGGTATCTCATTGTGATTTTGATTTGCATTTCCCTAATGGCTAGCAATGCTGAGCATCTTTTCATATATTTGTTGGCCATTTGTATGTCCTCTAGGGAGAAGTGTCTGTTCAAGTACTCTGCCCATTTTTTGATTGGACTGTTCTGTTTTTTTTTGTTGTTATTGAGTCTATGAGTTCTTTGTATATTTTGGATATCAGGCCCTTATCGGAGGTGTTGCTTACAAATTAATTTTCCCATTCGGGTGGTTGTCTCTTTACTTTGTTGACAGTTTCTTTCACTGAGCAGAAGCTTTTTAGTTTGATGTAGTCCCATTCATTTATTGTTGCTCTTATTTCCCTTGCCTTTGAGGTCAAATTTATAAAATCCTCTTTAAGTCCAAGGTCCTTACATTTCATTTCTATGTTTTCTTCTATGCATTTTATTATTTCAGGTCTCTTATTCAGGTCCTTAATCCTTTTTTAGTTAATTTTGGTGTGTGGTGATAGGCAACAGACTAATTTCATTCTTTTGCAGGTGGCTTTCTAGTTTTCCCAGCACCACTTATTGAAGAGGCTTTCCTTTCTCCACTGTATATTTTTGGCATTTTTGTTGAAAATTATTTGCTCATATAAATATTGGTTTACTTCTGGACTCTCAATTCTGTTCCACTTCTCCGTGTGTCTATTTTTCGGGCAATACCATGCCATTTTGATTACAGTTACTTTGTAGTATAATTTGATGTCAGGCAGAGTAATGTCTCCAGCCTCATTCTTCATTTTCAGGATGGCTTTGGCAGTTCGAGGGCTTTTGTGCTTCCATACAAATCTGATGAATTTTTTTTTTATGTTTCTTTACAAAATGCCAATGGAATTTTGATGGGGATTGTATTAAATTCGTATAATACTTTAGGTAACATGGTCATTTGAACTATGTTGATTCTTCCAATCTAAGAATATGAAATATCTTTCCATTTCTTTGTATCTTCTTCCATTCCTTTTAATAGAGCCTTAGAGTTTTCATTATATAGGTCCTTCACATGTTTCATTAGATTTATTCCTAGGTATTTTATTTTTGTTGTTGTTGCAATTGCAAAAGAAATTATTTTTTCCACTTCTTTTTCTGACACTTCATTATTAGAGTATAGGAATGCTATGGATTTTTTAATGTTGATTTTGTTTCCAGAGACTTTACTGTATTGTTTCTAGTAGTGTTCTTGTGGAGTCTTTAGAGTTTTCAATATAGAGAATCATGTCATCCACAAATAGTGACAATTTGACTTCTTCATTTCCTTTTATATCTTTCTCTTGCCTGATTACACTTGCTAGGACCTCCAATGTTATACTGAATAACAGTGGCAATAGTGGACAGCCTTGCCTTGTTCCTTAATCTTAAAGGAAAGATTTAAAATTTTTCACCATTTAGTATAATGTTGGCTGAGGGCTTGTCATATATGGCCTTTATTATGTTAAGTTACTATACCGATTTTGTTAAGTGTTTTGATCACAAATAGGTGCTGTATCTTGTTAAAGGCTTTTTCTGCATCTATTGATATGATCATATAATTCTAATTTTTTAATTTGTTTATGTAGTGTATCACATTAATTAATTTGCATAAGTTGAACCATTCCTGTGCCCCTGAGATAAAACCCAGTATAGTAATTTTTAAAAGTATAAAGTCAAGTATCTTATCCTTTGTTGATCTAATTTCACTCAAACCAGTATTAACTTACTTCAGTAGTTATCAGTCACTTAATATGGAAAAGTACCTCTAGATTGATTAAGAAAGTGACACCTGGAAATTGAGAACTGAAATAAAGAAACCATACTTGCCCAATCCACTGGTTTTAACTTTTTTTCAGCTCTTCACTTGGCAAGTAGATGTCTAGAAGCTTGACATAATCAGGATTAAATGTTGTAAAGTATGAAAGAATGAGAGTATATTTGGATTTGCATGTCATTGACATTCCATGGGATAAGAGTACACAATCAGTCAGTTATCATTTTGAGTTGCAAAGAGATTTTGTGATTCAAATCAGAAAATAAATTACTAAATCATCACAAATACAGAAATGGTTTTGACTTTCATGGCACTTAAAATTAGTGAAAAAAAAATCTCAAAATCATGTGGTAACATCAAAATGTCAGTATTGCATCAGCCTGTATAGCTGTCTACCTCCCTCAGAATTCTTAAAGCTTTCTATTTCTGAAGAATTTACCAACCTCTATCTGCCCAATACATTATACAAACATCTCTGGGTCTCTGCCAGTCTTTTGGATGAACCTGGGTTGATTAATGTCCCTAAAAGTTATAGTCAGTACAGCTCAAAAACAATTCTGCTACCTTGAATATAGTTATGGCAAATTCAAGGTTTCATGGAAGTAGAAAAAAGACAAGAATCAGGAATTTTGCGTCATTAATGGACAAAAACACTCTTAGTGAAAAATAACACACTGTAATCTTGACAACCAGATCTGCTTTACCACGTTCTGTTACTTCTCACATCATGATCAAGTTCCCATATCTACTATCTAAATTGACTATGTCCAGAACTAATTGACAG
The DNA here is from genome assembly GCA_030015415.1 of Cynopterus sphinx. NCBI lineage: Eukaryota > Metazoa > Chordata > Mammalia > Chiroptera > Pteropodidae > Cynopterus > Cynopterus sphinx. The sequence continues at coordinate 83,806,822 of CM057387.1, forward strand.
GTGTATAAAAATCCCACCAAGGAAGCGCTTTAGCAGGGAATTTATAACAACAAAAAATAAAATGGTTAGCCTCAAATAACAAAAGTCTTTTTTTCTGGCTTCAAAGAAGCCTTCTCTACCCTAGGATAGAAAAGATGATGATGGTGTTAGATAATAACAAGCATTCATACAGGTCTCATAATTGATAGGCATTGTTCTTAGTTACCTATATAAATTCATTTATTCCTCTAAAAAGACTCATTTAAGATTATTACTATTTTTATTCTCACTTTAAAGATGTAAAAACTTAAGCTCAGACAGACAAATTAACTTGCACAAGCTTACATAGCTCACATGTAACAGAGCACAGATGCTACCCTGGCAGTCAGCTCTATATCTATACTCTTAACTTTTCTGTTTTATCATCAGTAAATATTGAATGAGTGAATGAATGCATAGCAGCAAAATAGTTTCAAGTGCCAAAAACACATTTATATACACACTGAAAATGCTGCAGTTCTTGGCCCTGTCTTTCATAAACCTAAATAAGCAACTTATGACCCAAAGTTTCCACAAAATCTAATTTAAAAGCCAAGAGAAAAAAAAACAACTTAAAACCAATGCAATGTGAACATCGCAGCATGGTTACTGAAGATAATTTTAATTATCCATTCCTTACATTTAAGTCTTTAGGACACAAAACTCTCATCAATGTTTATTCCCTCGGCATCTGAGACTGATGAAATCTCTGCTTGGTTTCTCATCTTCACAGCCCTGCTTTTTTAGCCTCTCTTTTTTAGATAATTCATATCACTATGAAAGTTAATAGTATAGCTGGTTCTAACCCTATCTACCTACCAGCTCAATATTGGACCCAGGACCAAGATCTAGCTAAGCAAAAAGAAACCCTTCTACACATAGTGATTGGATAGTAGTTGGACACAGAACCTACATTGCTCTTATAACAGTCAGGTCCAGGAATTTTGTTAGGATTCCTGGGAAAGAAGCATACTGTGTCACTGTTTGCTAAACTGGAGTGGATGTAAGTTTGAAGCTGTCATGGGCTGCAACAAGAATAGAGCCTGCCTGTGGAGGAAATAGAGCTGAGGAATGGAGAGACAAATTCATGAGCTATGTACTCTCTGATAATCACCTTTATCTAAAAAAAAGTGAAAAATTATTATATAGGGATTCAGGGGTCAGAAAAAGTAGATTGCATACAATCAGAATGTATGCACATTTCCTTTATGTTTTATTTTTGCTCAAGCTAGTTTAAATTGAACTTCTATAATTAGACTCTCAAAGAATCCTGATAATACAATTGATAAATATTTTCTGATGGCCTGGGGGAGAGGATTTGCTAAGTAAAAAAGAAAAAAGAAAACAAAAAGGAATAAATTTCAATGAAAAGATGTAAGGATTTTACTTATGTCAGTAGATGAAAGCTACTGTGATGCTTCCCAGTAAGATCTTTGTAATTAGGAAAATAGGAATGTGGATTTTACTAAAGTATACAGTCATCTAAATTAAAAGTGAGGTCTATGGCTCATTCTTTGCCAGATCTGGCATTGTAAAGGGTTAGAAGGAATGCCACAAAAAACATCACTGGTATTACCTTTTTTGGATCCAAGGAAATGGACACAGGACATCTGACCCAAATGTCTCACCAACAGTCGAACCCTGTTCCTTTTTGTTTTGTATAAGGTGAGGCATTCAATCTGTAAAACTTTGTGTAGAATGCAGGAGCTCAGAAAAAAAAGAGAGAGATATCCTTGTAGTGTTGCAACTCCGCAAGTGCTTCAGGACTCATGTGAGGAGAAGAAAGGTTGAATAAGGTTATTTTCAGTGAGCTGAAAACATTGTACTTTAATTATAAAATTTCAGGTTAAATAAGCTTACAAGAAGGAGGACAGGAAATTAAGACAGAGGCAGTTTGGAACCAAGGGATTTCTCCAATCACTGTAGCAGATGTTGGATTTCCTGCAGAGTTCCCTCAGAGATGTCTGCATTTTCAAAAGTCAGATTTCTTGAATATCAAGTTCAGGAATTCTATTCCATGGGTTTTTTAATATATACACCAACATATAAAATTGTTTGATTACATTCTGGAAAAACAATGTTAAACTTGGCCAATAAATCCCTCATCCTGACCGCCCAGCCCCCCGGCATAGAACCTGGCCGTTAACAAACCTGTATGCTATCTAAAGAATGCAGGAGCAGATAATGCTCCAGGGAATAGTTAACCACAGAATGTACTAACATACCTGCCGGATAAGGAAGGACCTACTGAATGGCTGTTGACCTGCCCAAGGAGCCCCTCTCCTCCTTGTTCCTCTTTTCACTTCTTCTAACCTTTGTACCCCCTAACCCCATCAACCAAGGACCAATGAAATTGTAACAAGTATCCCCCTGCCTAGTCAGTCCTGCCCCCATTTGTTCCCCCCGTATATATGTGGCCATGAAAAAATAAAATTTGGAGGCTTGATCAGAATACTGTCTTGCCTCCGCTCCTTTTTCTCGGCCCGTTTCTCTTTCAGGCTGGACCCTCTTCGAGCCTGCGAATTACTAGGTCCCGCGGGTCGGGACAGTCTTTGGTATGTAACATATTGGTTTGATTGATTAAAAATTATACATAACTTTCTCAATTTGTTATTTTGATGTCATATACAGTTCTTATATTTGGTCCCTTAACCACAGCAATTCAAAACATTTTGTAAATGAACAAACAAAAAGTAAAAATGTCTCACAATCTCTTTACCAAACTGCTTGCTTTCCTAAATTTGCAGTTGGTTTTAAGGAATTAACTAGTCCAGTAAGTCAAATGTTTTATTCAGTCATTTTTTGTTAAGCTAGGTAACAATTAAGATAAATGGTTATAACATAGCATTGAAACAAAAATAAGAATAGCAAATCTTCCTATAAAAGAAAAAGACCCAAAAATGTCTGTTAACTGTCACTATTCTGTGATGCAAAGATTAAAACAACCTGGGTCACACGTAACATATCAGAAAGGGTGTTTTTCTATCCCATGTAAATTATTATTTTGGGATTTTGCAAAGTTTGTCACAGCTTTAACATGCTGGTTGAGAAACCATTTTTAGAACTGGCAAATAGAACAACTTTAGGAACCTTAAGACCCTCTCTGCTCTTTGAAGTCTGAACCATGCCATATCTGGTGCCCACAGCATCATGTTCGCAGTCTGTTTTCTCTACCCCCTAGGAACTTTTGCAGTAATGATGTTGGCCTTTTGATGTCTACTCTCAAATTTTTTGATCATGAAAGTAGAAAATAAATATATTTACTTATTTCTAAAACAATTTTCACACAAGAAGCCTGTATTCACCTACTGCTTATTTCTTTGAATGGTTTAGCTTTCTATTGAATCTTTCCTATTTACTAAATATAATAGAATCTGACAACTGTGCTATGATCTTTTGGGTTTCCATTAGCACCCCTAGTTAATTGGCCAGCAGCAATAGCAAGGTGTTTTTATGTTTTTGTTTTTGTTTTGCAGTGGGAGCCAAGCGTACAGAAAGTAAAATGAAAGGACCTGTTTAGGCAAGAAATGTTAACAAAATGGTATTCAAAACAGCATCTAGGTGGGAACCAAGAATTCCTTCTGGAGGTCAGGGGCAGCCTGGAAACCACATTAGTCATGTCCAGTGTGAACCAGCCAAGGCTGTTGGCTGCTTACCTCTCTCCTGCTCTGGGGGATGGTTCCTCTACTGGTAAACACAGGAAATTAGACTAGATTACTGCCTGAACTAAAGAACACCCACAGAAGGGGGTCTTCTTTTCATCACTTTAGAGTCTTTTCTAGTTCAGCAACTGTAAAGAATTAATGAATTAAATTTGCAGGAGTGCTTGCCATGGAGGCTTAAGATTAATTGAAAAAGGCCTAAAATTTAAGCAGAATTGGAATACGCTAACCAGGAATAATTTCCAAATAGCAAAATCATGATTCTCATATAAATGTAGAATGAACATGTGTCCATATTTTATTTAACTAATTAATTGATTAGGGACCAGTATAATAGTAAAGGTTGCTCAAAGGGTATTTTAGGAACTGGATATTTATAAGAGATTTGATTAGTAAATAAGTTTCTATGACAGAAATTATTTGCATCCTATATAAAAGTTTCCAAGTTCACATGTAACTACATAATCTTAAATTTTAATAAATAATATAAAGCAATGCCAAACAATGGTACATTTTCCTAAAAAAGTAACTGTGAAGTGATTCTCTTAAGCGATACTTCAGTATGACATTGAAAATGTATACAAACATCCTTCTACCTTATTTACAAGTTTTGGATACCTTTTCCTCAAAATACTAAGCAAATAGGCAAGAAATAATTATTTGTATTTATAACTAAGATGTGCTATTATTTCCTCAATTTTTAATAGCTATAAATGATATCCTCATTTTCTTACTGTGCCAACTGTTTTAAAATACTGTTCCTATTTATCACATATTTCTTGCCTAAAATATCTTCCAGTTCTTTAAGAGAAACTCTGCTTTCTCAATTTATGATGTTTAAAATATTTTAAATCACAAGGCTGAACTTCATTGCTAGAATATCAAACATGAACAATGTGATTGTAAATAAAAGGATTAGACAGACTTTAGAATTTTGTCTCCTCGTCTGTTAGGTGTAATAGAAGGAACAAGAATTAGAGAGATGTGGGGGGAAATGGAATTTTGAAACTCAGAGAACTTAGTGACATCTTTTTCTTTGAATTGGATTTTGATTGGGACATTATGACTTCTAATAACTAAAAAAATTCCCAAGTTCCTATAAGCTAAACAACTTCTGCTTTCTCTAAATTTACTTCAGGTTTTATGAGGCCCTGGCTGGTACAGATTGAAATACAGGGACCAATTATATACAAATACTGATTGGTGATGTCTTGTGTAGCTTATTAACTTAAAGATTTTCTCAATCTTACCTTTGAATCTCATTGAGATTAAACATGACAATAGACCTGACTTAATTTCATCCTTATGAAAAAAAAAGGTATCCAGTAAGACTTGTTCTCAGGCAGAAAAGTTTACAGCAGTCATGTAACAAATGTGTAAAGTAAGAAAATGCTCAATTGTGTCCATATAAATAATTGATGAATTAGAAATTTTACATATTGTTGTGTAAAAGTGACTTAAAAATTTTAAAAACACATTAATAATTCCTCACATAAAGTAATATTTAATGTTCTAGAAGTAGTTTATCAACCATTAGTCTTGTATATTGCATGTGTATGTGTGAGAGAGAAACAAAACATTTCTTGTAATTTCTTTTGCAAAGTAAAACTTAGTCCGGGTGGGGCCAGATTGCATAATAGAGTCAGGACAGCCAATATGACTTGAAAGAACAGCTTAATACCAAGCTCCCTGGCCTGTGACACATTATTTGAAGGAGAGTCCCTCAAAGGGCTATAAGACACAAATAGAAATGTAAAGTCCTGAGAAGCAGTTGTAAAAGACACAAAGGAGAAAAAGCATAGTTGAATAAAGCCAGATTGTTAGTATACAGGAAAACTGAGTCCAGCAGGGTATGCAGGGTCCCAAGTGTAAATATTCAGAAATGGAAGAAAGTCATTAAACATTAACACATATTCCCTCATAAAGAGAAAAATAAATGGTGCTCATTGATCACCAAAAAAAAAAAAAAAAAAAAAAAAGTAACATAGTAGAACAGCTTTGGTGAAACCACTATTTTTGCACATTAAATGGGAGATTTTTAAAAATGCTTAAGGAATCTGAGTAATTCTATAATCAGATTCATTCCAGACCTTTCACAGTTAACCCTGTGATGATAATCAGGACTCAAGGAGGAAAAAAAATAATTTTATAAATTTTATAAATACCCATTTATTGAGACTGGAGAACAAGCCAAGTAGGTGACAGGGAGGGGTCAGACAAATTAAAATGGGGTGACATGGTGTTGAAGAACAGAAAGAATAGAAACAGGAGATCAAAACAATATAGTCTGGATAGACTTACAAATGATCCATGCAGAAGACAAGTTGGAGAACTACGTCACTGAACGTAAGGTTGAGAAATTCTGGGAAATATTTGGGAATGGGGTCATCACGATGGCAGTACATGTTCAGGTTTTGAAAACTGTTCAGGCTTTATTAGTTCAAACAGGGGGAGTACTACAAAACAACTATCATTAGGACACCACCAAAAACAATTAAGTTATAAAAGGCAACAAACTTGCCAATTTAGAAATAAAACTTCTAAGAGAAAATGAAAAATAAAGAAGCATAAAATAAGATTTTTTCTCAGTTCAATTACACATCTCTGTGTCTATTAAGTATATCCATTGTATTTGCAGTGGGATGGTCCTTAGGATTAAGGACATTTTTCAAATGCCAATAATAATAATAACAATAATAATGATAATAATAATCTGATTGCTAAGTATGCTGTGATTACTATAAGGAAAAGTCAAATCCATTAAAATATAGACCAAAATAAGGGGGGAATTCTGAGATTTAAGTACACCTAGTGAACTCTAATTCCCCAAATTATACTTATATAAATGTCAAGTTATATGTAAACTATTACAAATAATATATGACTCATGCATAATATGACCATATTCGGACCTAGAAATATCATATTAAACAGATTTACCAGGAAAGATAAGGGAAAATGAAGGGTTCTTGTTTTAAATAAATTTTAATTCTTTCTCCAATGTTTGTTATTTGTTAATGTACTTTATAAAGGATGAAAACTAAAGTTTATTTTCTCATAGCTTCATTTTTTTTCACTGGAAGACATCATTCTCTCTTTTCTTGGATCCTCACTTCATAATTATGAAGAATTAATATAAATATAGTAGTTATATTCTGCTGAGGGAATTTTTTTTCATTATCTTTTTAAATTTCATGGTTCTTCAATCAGATCAACTGTCTATTTAAACCTTTTAAAAATTTGTTTGAGACAAAATTAAATTCAAGGTAAACTGAATGGTATAAGAAGTACCACTTTGTAATTGTAATGTGCAAGTCTACGATGATATATTTGTGTTGAATATTTAAATATCATAAAATCAAAATATTGACAGCCCAATCTTCAAGAAGCAAATGAATAGACAGATAACAATAAATACAGAAGTGTATCTCTTTTATGTCATGTTAGATTGCATAGACAAAAGTACAGGTAAGAACAGACGGAATTTTAACAATTGTATTAATAAAGTTGAATGAACATAGATCTATAGATATATGTATAACTAAGGAACTCACCAATGGAACAGTTATAAAAATGGAGTATGTATTAAAGTGAAAGAAAAATTCATTTAATTCTCAATTTGAAATAGTACAGACTGCATTATCAGACAATAACATAATTCGCTAGAAAGCAAGGGCAAAATTAGAAAGCAAAGGAAATCTACAACTCTCTCAGGTATACTCTGAAGAGGTTGCCCTTCTGGGAATCACACAACATTCACACCTTGCTCCTCCTGTTGGTAGAATTCAGGAGCCCAAGGATTTCTTTAGGTGTAGCAGTCATAGGCTGCTACTGGACATATTCGGTGGTGGTGGTGGGAGCGGGGGGACAACAGTTTCTTCAAAATCCTAGAGTGCATAAGGATTATTTATTTCTGGTCGATTCCATAAGAGAGTAAACTATACACAAAGACAAAGATGTTAACCCTGAGTAATCTTATTTTTTCTCGATATATTTGTAATTAGGAAAACAGCCACACTTAAAGAAATGCCAGTTTTAACCCAGCACTCCCTTTGTTTGAAAGAGAAAGCTTTAAAAAGCCAGTTTAAAGAAATTTCTGGAACTTCAGTGTTATCAATCTCATGCTTGCTAATTTTACTACTTTAATACTGTATAGGATGTATTAGAATTTATACAACAGAAATCACTCCATCTAGGTTAAGTAAAAAGGGATTTAACAGAGGAAATTTAGTGCTTTCAAAATCTTTGGGAGAATCTGAGTTGAATCTACTAGGAAATATAGAACAGCACTGCACAATTGGCCCATGAAGAGCTGCTAGTTTAGGCTGCCTGCCTCAGGAAGCTTGGGGATTAGAAGCTACATTATAGTAGTTAGCTACAGGATCCTGCTATTCTGCCACACACAGGACCAGGCTTAGGGAGCTCCTCATCTCTCAACACTTTACAAAAAGGCTTAACTAATGAAAATAAGATGATACCCTCCCCCAAACCATGAAGATTTCATAGTAACCCTTACCAAATGGTAACAAAAATTTTCAATAACCAATGAGAAAATTTTAAAGCATCATACTTGTTTTTTGCAAGAGTCAGTATACTAGTATTAAACTCTAGTATTAACTAACTATGAAAGCCTGGGACAATTCAATTGTGCTAAACTTTAATTTCTTCATCTGTAAAATGGGCATAATAATAAATAATGACTATTCCAGACCTAGAAAGACAAATGCCATATGATTTCACTTATATGTGGAATCTAAAAAACAAAATAAATGAACAAACAAAACAGATACGGACTTACAGATACAGAGAACAAACTGAGGGTTGCCAGATGGGCGAATGTTGTGGGGCTGAGTGAAAAAAGTGAAGAGATTAAGAAGTATAAATTGGCAGTTACATAACAGTCATGGGGATGTAAAATACAACTTAGAGAATACAGCAAATAATATCATAATAACTATAGATAGTATCAGGTGGGTGCAAGACTTATCAAGGCGATCACTACGTAAATTATGTAAATGTCTAACCACTATGCTGTACACCTAAAACTAATATAATATTGAATGTTTGCTGTAATAGAAAAATTTAAAAGAAACATTTTTCTTAAAACTAAAAATAAAAATGATAGGGACTATTCATAGAGCCATTATATAAATTAAATGAAATAGTGACCTGAGTGCTTGCAACACAACCTGGCACATCATAAGCCTTGAATGATGTGAAACAGTTTGATTATCACCATGCTGTTACTTGCTGTTCCCTCTTTTTTTCCAGTATACTCTCCCTTTAAGTCATAATCTCACATCTGCCACCATCACTTTAGAGGCAAAAACTGACTTCCTACATACCAAAAGTCATTGATCTTTTCTCAGTCCCCATTCATCTTGGTTTCATTCCTGACTCTGACATTGTTCATCATTCTCATCAGTTCTCACTGCCACTGACAGTGATGGCATATACCAGCTTTCATTCTTCCCCTCCATTCTACTCTGCACACTCAATCTGTCAGAGTAACTTGGCAATATTTGTGGTCCTCTTTTGCTTTTTCATCTATCATCTTAGTACTAACCCTCATTATCTTATGCCTGTGCAAAATTTTTATTCATTATCAATAGCTGACTTTTTTTCATTATCTCTGCTTCAATTAATTTTGTACACCAACTGATAAATGAATATCTTTAAAATACTGATTGTCATTCTTATTCTCAGAAATTTTCAGTGATTTTCTATTGTCAACCAAATTAGGTTCAAACACATAGTTCAAAACACTTCTTAATTTATCTCCTACCATGCCTTCCAGCCTCATTTCAAATCAGCTTTGGAAATATGGTGCTCATCTCTTATTGTGCTTCAATTGAGACCTTTATTTATTCAGAAATTTGCCTAGAATGTCCTCTCTCAAGCCATTTATATCTCTTAAATTTTAATTCATCTTTCAAGGTCCGCTTAAAATGCTTTCTTCCCTACAAACGTGTAGACAAAAAAAAAAGAAGCTCTATCACTGAGTGATCTGATTATAAATTCCTAAGTGGGCAGGACATGGTGGGTAATCACACCCCAGGCATATAACTTCTGTAGTAAAAGGTGTATCTTTGCCTTAGGCAAGCCCTGTCCATTGTTTCTGTGCATCTAGGTTAACACACTTTGATATGCTTCTTTCTACACTCTTGCTAATGCGTGACCACCTAATGCATGGCCATCTTCCTTAGGACCCCTTATTAATTTCAAATGCATAAAAGAAACTGCAAAATTGTTATTCTTTGGAACATTTGAGATCTTGTTCCCTGGTATATGCAGTCAATCTGGTTCAAATGGAGGTTTATAAAAATTCTCTACTGGTTGAATGTTTCTTATGTCCATAAAGGTTTCTCTGGTAACTCCTTAGGAGCAGTCTCTCCCTTTTAATAATACTGAAGGTTTATATCCATCATTGGTTGCAACATACACAGTTCTACATTTGTTGCAGTGAGCAACACCTGACGTAGGAATTTGGATGCTCAGACAACTTTATTAAAGGAAGGAGAATTTATTAGGCTGGGCGGAGCACATGAGGCTCTGGACAGCACAAAAGTATAAGCTCATCCTGGTTAGATTCCTTACAGTTTATATATATCCCTGCAGTGTTCATGCAAGGAGCATATGATTCCTTTGTCTGAGGGTCTATGTGCACTTCCTGACTCAGGATGGGAGAGGGAGTTTCAGGTAAAGGCTGCAGGGACTGGACCATCTGTAAATGGATAGTTCTATCTGTAAATAGATAGTTCTATCTATTCTATCTATTTACAGATCCTTTCTTGTGTAGGTGTGACAAATTTCTAGGTCATTCAGAAATCTGTAGGATGTGGTTAATCTATAACCAGCTGAGTGAGTCATTTCTGTAAGCCCCTTCCTTCACATTTCCCAGGTGCCTCCTCTCTTAATTAGAGCCAGTTGTGGTAAACATGACTTAACTAGCATACCAGACCAGGATCAGAAAACTTCCTTAAAGACCAGATAGTAAATGTTTACGTGAATATGGCTTGGAGAGCATAGGATCTTTGTTACACTACTTAACTCTGCCTTTTTTATTGAGAGAGCAGTTGTAGACACTATGTAAGCAATAGGCATGGCTGTTTTCCAGTAACACTTTATTTATAAAACAAAAACAGTTGGCTAGCCCAAGGGCTATGGTTTGCTGACCACTCTCATACAATCTGCTTCTGAATGCAGAAACTGCATTACATTTAATGTGAACACTACTAATGCTACTATTACTAAGTCATTAAGTACTTTCCTATAGTCTATATTATTGTTATATTCCATTTGCAGAAAAAGAAACTGAGGTGTTTATCACAAATTGAAATTCTTATTTTTATGTATTTGTTAATATGCTTGTAGTTGTCTCTCCCTCTAAAAGAGAAAAATTCTCTAAAAACAAAGAAAAAGTGTCCATGGCCATGCCACCCTGAATGCTCCCAATCTCATCTAATCTCAGAAACTAAGCAGGATTGGGCCTGGTTAGTATTTAGATGGGAGACCACCTAGAAATACTGGGTGCTGTAGATGTTAAAAAAAAAAAAAGAAGAAGAAGAAAAGAAAAAGTTTGTCTTACTTGCTACTGGGTCTGGCACAGAATAATTATTCAAGTGTTTAATAAATTAATGAATTAATTAAACACAGAGCAGCTAATCCATTTGTCCAGGATCACAAGAGCAGTAAATAATAGAATGGGAATTCAAATTCACATTTTTTTCAGCATTACTTCATTCTTCTTTCCAGCAAATATTTCTTGAGAATTCACCATATACCATCGGCTATTAACTTTCCACCACACAAAGTGCCTATTGTGTAGTATACAATAACAGATGATACTTATAAAACATTCACTATGTACTAGGGTATGTTCTGAATACTTTATATGTATCAACTTATTAACAATCATATAAGGTAGGCATTATCATTATCTCTAATTTACAGATAAAACTTAGGCACAGAAAGCTGAAGCAACTCACCCAAGGTCAAACATCTAGTAAATGGTGTAATCCAGGGCTTTTAAGCACACTTTATTGCATTTTTATTAATTGTTTCTAAATACTGATGAATATATCTTTCCTTCTTACTTCTGCTTGTGTCCATGTTAATAGCTTATGATGTATAATCAGCTGCCTTACACAGCACTAAGATTCATGTTTCCTGAGAATCACTCTTCTCTAATATTCAATTTTAATTATGATCATACAGACAATCTGATTTTCACCTTTTCCTTTGCTCATACTGCTTCCCCAGTATGGAGTACCTTCCATTCTCTCTGTCACTCTAAACTCTCTCAAGTTAAGGAGGCTTTAATAATTTTTTTTTTTTAGTTTAATAAAACACCTAGAAGGTAAAAACTATTCACCTAACTTCTAACTGATGCTTGAACTTAGTCATTTAGCTAGTGTGCCAAGAATGGATAAGCCTATGGGTCATATCCTAACATTTGACATCTTACATTATTGTTCTGTTTCACATAATAAGCAGCTAGCTATGCATACAATCTAAATTTTGTCTTTTTACACATTATATATCAAGTTTTTCATTGGTGAGATGTTAGCCACCTTTTACCTTTTCTTTTGGGTATTTAAATGTGTCATTTTTCTACTTCTGGGCTGTGGATTGGCTAAAAGCGGGAGCTGTGACCAATTCATTTGATATTTTGTATAAAGAGTTCTCAGTAGACAGTTGTAAAATGATTGAATTAATGTGTATGTACATGAATGTGCATGCATTTACATCACCTACTTTTAGTTAGGAATCATCTGAAATTTACTTCCTCAATACTTCTCAGACCTTTATTCCAGTCCTTATTTCTTTCACCACACTGCTTTAGTTCAGTCCTCCAGAGTCTTTCACTAAAATGCTTATAACAACAATGGTCCTGGATTCCTTACATCTCATCTCTCCCTGGTTCTCGGTTCATCTTCCTCTTTGCTGCCAAACTGTGGAACACAGTTTCATCCGTGGATCCTACTCTCTTCAGTGTCTTCCCATCCTATATGATAGATGTAGGTGAAAGTTCCTGAGAATTGCGTGTAAGCCTCTCTTGCCTGGCTATCCTGGCTCATTTCTTCTGTTCACATGTATTCAGTGCTCCAGTCACACGGAGCATGAGTCTTCTAGTTTCTAGAACACACCACCCAACCACATCCACTCAACCATGACTGTGAATAGACACTTCCTTCTGTGTGAAAGACTCCTTACCCCTTTTAGTGTGGAATATCCTTTACTCCAAGTATAGAAAGCCTACTCTTTTGACTTTCAAGATTTGATTTAAAAATAAGATTTCCCCAATGCTCAAAGCTGTAATTAATGCTCTTTCCTCTGCCCCTGCAGCCCCCCTTTTTTTGAATACCTTCACATTGATTATAATTTGTTTATGTAGCTACATTGTCATTGAACTGAAAGATCTTTGTGGGCAGCCATCCTCAAATATCTTCAGCCTTATCACTGAGCCAACCATATATATAGTCAGTCCACAATCAATAGCTTTAAATACACAATTTGATCAATCTATGCTGACATTAAAGAAGTTAAATTTGTGCTATAGAGATAAGATCATTTGAAGCAAAATTTTGGAACTACAACATAGATAAGAAGACTTTTAGTGTATAATTATTTAAAATTATGATGTGTAGTTATGTATTCATATCCTTATACTTTATATTTAGAAAGAAAATGTTACATGAGGGGATTAAGTTGCTTTAGCAAATAATATCTGGCATTTGAGAATGTACAACCTGCCAATTGAGTTCTAAGGAGTTCCCAATTTAAAAAGGAACATGTAAAGGAAATTGCATTGATTTTTGATGGCTATAGCATAAAAAATAATTATACAGTTATGCTAAACATACCATGAGTGTATTTGTTTTACTAAATGACATTTAATTGTTGGTCTCTGGTTTTGCTATTCGATTACTACTAATTGCAAGTTTTATAAGTATTTAACATTAAGAATGCTACAAAAAAAGCCTAATTTCAAAAGAAAAAGTTACATTGAAAATTGAAAGCAATTTTATTTGAATGATGGGGGCAGTAGGATGACATTCCAGTAGAGCTTCCCATCCTCATTATACGCTACAATGTTTGTATGAGGAAAACTGAAAGCCAATATAGCATTGGTTTTTACCAGCTAAAACAAAGGGAATTCTCTGGTTTATTTTATTGACTGAGTGTCATGATAATTTGAGGTGCCTCTAGGCTACTCAGTGGAATAAGTTTGATCAGAAGCAATATTAGAAGACCAGCATATAAATTTTCCCAGAAGAAAAAAAATTGGCACAAGTGTGAGTAAAAGATATCTAGATAACAATATTGGTGAGAACACTATTCCTCAAGTGGCTTCAGGGCCTGTTTAGAGTCTAAAATGCCTCTGCCTGAGATAGGGACATAGGGGTTCATGCTGATGCTAAATCAGAATTTTCCAGATAAAATTGTGATGCTTGAATAAAATAAAGAAAATGCAGTCCATCCATAACTAAAAGAAAAAGGAATAGTCACCCGAAGTACATTTTCCTAATAACTGGTAAATGTTCTCTGTCAAAAATAATGTTTACAACTTTGGACAGAGTTATTCATCCATTAGGTACTCAATAGTTACTGGCTGACTAAATGAATAAATAGATGAATAAATGAATGAATCTTGTAATTCAAGTTGTGAACATCCTTTGAAATAAAACGCTCTTTTTAAAAAAAAATGTAAGTGGCAAGTTTTATGAAGATAAAACCACATAATCTTGGGTTTGTTGATGGCAATGGTAAAGATAACACATTTCAGGCAAATTAATTTTGCTCAGACCCAGTTTTACTTTGGCTTCTCCCACTCAATCACCATAAAGTTTCCTTTTACAACACTTGCCCCATTCTTGACCTTACCTCCTTCCCTCCCAAACACAAAAGTAAAACTTGCTGCCAGCTGAGGTACTTTCACTCAGCACTCCTCTCTCCTTATCCAATTGCTTGGGTGCTTTAATCTTTCCTTGTTTCCAAACATGTCATAAGTAATCTAGGAAAAAAGTGTTGACAGATAATGTAAATTTAGGAAAAGTATAACACTATATTCTCCTTGAGAGATGTTCAATGTACATAATTTGGTATATAGTAGCATTTTCTGAACTTCATTGATCTAAAAAGTTACTTCCCTTTAATTATGGGCATATGATCTCAGGAACTGTTTCACAAATGCTAATATTTTATATTATACACATATGAAGGGTTTGAATCTGCTGACATTAAATAGTCTCAGATATCAGTAAGATCGTAACATAGACTGGATTGAATGCCACCACCAAAACTGTCCTTAGGTGACTTGGTAGGGAGATGTGTGTTTGAGTAATTCGTTCATCATATTTTTCTATCAGCAAAATGTGCTGTGCTGTAGAAAGTTAGAGTCACTTAGGAACTATTTTTGCTATTCTTGGGAGCAAAATATACTGTATTTTCCATAGGGAATTAGCAACATCTTTACCCTGAGTATTCCTAAGAAGATAAACAACATATGGGGCCAGTAGGTTTAATTGTTAAAACTAAAATGTAGTTATAGACAAAGTTTTGCCAAATGTGGTGGGGTGGGGGGGGGGGGAGAGAAGAGGAAAGAGTGTCCTATGCAGCGAATATCCAATTTTTAGGATGGCAAAGTTATATCCATTGAATGCCAACTAATCTATCCAGTAGTCCCCAGTGAAATCTCCTAAAAATTTTAGATACTCATAAACAACAAAAAAAAGAAACAAAATCTTTGACTTACATGGTATTTACTGACAGAATTTGGAAGGTATTGTGCGAGAGGTAAGGATGATTCTGGTTTTAGCAACCAAATGGGCAACCCATACTTTATCTCATGAGAAAAGGCCCCTCTCTCTACTTAAAATAAGGATGGAAGATAATATGTCTTTCTGCCACAATCTACTCTCTGGTAAGAGAACCAAGGTATGTATAAAACTTAAGATTTTGCAGCTGTCCTTCCTCTATGAAAAATTCATTAGCTCCATGAGGACTAGTGTGTTGATTTTAGTTGACCATGGCACTGACTTTAGCTCCAACAGTGCCTGATATACAGTTTTGCATTCAATAGTTATACTTCAAATGAATGAATTGTTGAATGCCATTTTTTTTAGAAGTATTATTTCTCCAGTTCCAACTCCTTCTCTTCTCTATCTTTTCCAAACATTCTTTTCTAGTCATTTGGACACTGCAACCCTCAAGAAACAGCACATTTTATTCTGAGAAATATAGACCCCACAATGAAATTATAAATAATGTTATTAGTATAAATTATATCGTTTTCTTTATATGCTGCAAATTCAGTAACAGAGAATCAGGCAAAATGGCCAATTTTAGAATGAGACAGTTTCATCCAATAAGTGCCAACTAGCTGCAAATTTTACCCAAAGAAATGCATATTTACCTGTCCCCTAGGCAGTGGGGAGTTATATTAAATGGTATTTGCTGTGTTGTGTCAAACAAGTTTAACTGCTTCAGGAGGCAGGGGATAAGTCCTGATTTGTAGCCTTTGTTGATTTCCATGTGTATTTTAAGACCATATAACTTAATGCAGAGTTATGGAGCTGGCGCGAACATACCAGTGCCTCTAGGTACTTACACCTCAATAACAAATACTCCCATAACAAAATAAACAAACAATAAATAAAACATAAAATTAAAAGTACATTCTTCATTGTTTGCTAAGTGCTATAAAAGTCTTTCATTTACTGTTGTAAATATATTATAGTATTTATTCTTTGCTGTATTTTGTTAATTATAAAAATGCTATGTCTATGGCAGATAACTTCATTACAATAAGAAAAATTCAGTTATTTATTAACAAATATATTTTTCAACTACATGAATTTTCTACAGTATACCACACACTAGAGTTACTATAGAGTGGGACTGAGAAAACTTTATTTAATAAGCTAAATTCTTTCATAATTCTCTGTAGTTCTGTTAGCTTCTCAGTTTTCTCCCTGATACACTCTTGTATCTCATATATTCTAATGTAATATCTGTTGTCTACACAAACCACACAAAACTTATTTTATAGATACATTAATATATTTTTACCATACATAACTGATGTCCAAAATAAAATAAGCTCCAATCTCTATCTAGAAACAGATAGAGACTAGAGCTTATTGTTCTGTATCCTCAGAATCCAGTTGTGGGATGTTTTTTATGAACCAACAGTTCTTTTAAACCTCCTGTGGTTTCTAGAAGACAGATTAGATTCCCAATAAATACTGTTCACATCTAGTGGAATGATTTTGTCAAATGCTTAAATAATTCTTCATTTAATATTTTAATGTAGTTACAAAATTTATCTGAAAACTAAAGATGTCACTGTTTTAAAATATTGAATAAAAGCTATGTTTATCTCGTTTTAAAAAATATACATCCACAGTATATTAACTTTTGGCATACAGTGATAAAATGAAATCTTTCTGACTAACCGTTTGAATCTGGATATAAATCATACCACATAGCCAAATGATGAGAGAAAAAATATTACATTAATAAATCATTGAAATAAAGTTGTTAGCCTTTCTGCTGAATATATTTCCATATCAACAGAAGATAGGCATTGAACATTTCCAAGTATGTTTTATAAAAAAACCTGATTTTCATAAAATCTTTAAGGTTACAACCATGTTATCTCTATCTATATGTTGCTGAAATAACAAAAGGTTGTTAAGCCAAGAATGTAAACAGAGAGAATTAAAACTTAAGCATTTCTTACTTTTCATCCAAATATGTGATAACCTGTATACACGGCTACCCTTAAAGAGTATGTCTCTGCAGTATTTCAAATTATGAAAACAAAAAGACAAGTGTAAATTGACTGTATGTTAGATAATCTATTTTCTTTTTAACTCAGTGAATAAAGAAGTTGACATGATCTTATATTGACAATGACACAGTCCAATAAATGTACTCACAAGGGTATCATATTCTATTAAGTGGAAACTATTAAACTGCCTTCTCTGAATGTCTCCGATGATCGATTAAATTTTGCACTTAATGATATATAAGGTATGATTTTAGAATACTACATAAAAATTGTATCCAAGTTAAAAACTTCACTTCTCTCTCTGTTTACCATTATTTTATGGTAGAATATGTATATTTTCCTCCCTAATGAAATGATTTTTCATTTCAGTATACATTGTATTTGTTTTTCAAAAGGTGATATAAAAACAAATAAATGAACAAACAAAATAGAAACAGACTCATAGATACAGAGAGCAAAATGATGGTTGCCATAAAGAAGTGGGGCTGGGGAGCTGGGGAAAGGGTGAAAGGCTAAAAAAGCACAAATTGGTAGCTGAGAGATGATCACGGGCATGTAGAGTACAGTATAGGGAATATAGTCAGCAGTAATGTAATGGCTATGTGTAGAGCCAGATGGGTGATAGAGTAATCGGGGGAATCGCTTCTATGTAAATGTCTAACCAATGTACTATATACTTGAAACTAATAATATAAAATAAAACAAGTACAAATTGGCAGCTACAAAATAGTCACAAGGATAGTCACAAAGTATAGCATAGGAAATATAGTCAATAATACTTTAATGGCTGTTTATTGTGCCAAGTGGGTACTAGATTTATCATGGGGACCATTTGGTTAAGTTATATAAATGTCTAACTACTAAGCTGTACACCTGAAACTGAAATAATATTCTCAACTGAAATTGAAAATATTTTTTTTAAAAAAAGAGGTGATAACATTTACTTATTAAAAAAACACAAACATATACTGTAGAAAGTCTTCCTGCCACTACTATTATTTGTTCATTACCTATTCTTCTGCCTGGAGGCATTGAATGTTATAAATTTCTTATCCATCCTTCCCAATGTGTGGATGAGCATTTATTTTTCAAATAAATGACCTCTTTCACCTCAATATTTCTTGAAACATAATAATATATACCTTGAAAACTGCTCTGTATGAGCGCATAAAGCTCTTCCTTATTTTTTTATAACTCCATAATTTTATATTGAATAGCCACTGCCATAATTTATTTAAACATATCTATTGATGGCCTTTGAGGCTGTTTCAATTTCTTAGTTGTGCAAACAATGCTGGAATGAATAACTTTGAATATATATAATTTTGCTCCTCTGTGAGAGTACCTGAAGAATATATTCTTTGAAGTAGATTTGCCGAGAAACAGAATATGTTCATTTGTAGTTTTGATATTTGGTACGATAAAAAAAATTTCATAGTGGTTGCACTAATTTATATTCATACAAGCACTGTAAAAGAATACTTTTCTTCTAATTTGCTAGCCAAAATACTCTTTTATATTTCTGTCATTCTCATAGGTGAAAAGCACCATCTTCTTTTTTAAAGTGAAGTGTGACATATGTACAGAAAAAAATGTACAAAATCACAAATGGATCAATGAATTTTCACAAGCTGAGAAATTCCATGTGACTTGCACCCATATCAATAAACACAGCATTACCAGCATTCTAGAATCCTTTCTTGTATCTTCAGGGAGTCATCAATTCCCACCCAATGGTACCTTCTACCTGACTTTTAACACCATAGATTAACTATACTTATTTTTTATCTTTATATAAATTTAATCTGTACGCTTTATATATTTGAATTCTTTCAATCAACATTTTTTATCTGTGGAACTCAGCCATAATTGTGTGTGTGTGTGTGTGTGTGTGTGTGTGTGTGTGTGTAGTTTGTTCATTTTCATTGCTGTATTGTATTCCATTGTGTGATTATTAACACAATTTTTATTGTACTTTTCATGTGCATTGGAAAGTTTTCAGTTTTCATCTTTTGCAAATAGTAATCCTATGAACATTTTTATACATGTCTTTTGGTGGACCTATAGCCATACCTCTGTTAGATACATATCCAGAAATATAATTACTGAGTCATACAGTATATACACATTCAGTTTTAGTTAAGTTCTGCTACAGTTTTCCAAAGTGACCATACCAATATACACCCCTACAAGCAGTGTATGTGAATTTGAGTAGTTTCACATCTTTTCTTACACTTGAGATTATCTTTTTTACTTTTGCTATTGTAGTATATGCATCTTAGCATAGTCTTAATTTGAATTTCTCTTACTATGAATAATTACCTTTTAATATATTAACACTTGTTTATATTTATTTTTCTGAACTCTATAGGCTCTACCTTCAACATATTGAAAGAATATAACCACTTTTCTCTACCCCTGCTACTATGACAATGAACAGATATTCATTACCTGGGTAATCAGGAATCTTCCTGACTTCATCTTCCTTCCATTCTTGCTTTCTCACTATCAAATCTCAACATGAGATTAGATGATTTTGTTAAATAATGAGTCAGATCATGTCACTATTCTGAATGAAGCCTTTAATGATCATTTACTTAGACTTACATGACCTGTCCTGCATTTCTTCTTAGACTTAATCATTAGCTCCTTTCTCACCTATTCTGCTTTAACTCCACTGATCTCCTTATATTTCCTCAAATATTTCAAGCATATTGTTGTCTTAAGGTGACTATACTAGTTCTTCCTTACTATATTATTATGATATCTATAAAATATTCATAGGGCTAACTCCCCCAATGCCTTCAAGATTTTGTTCAAGTGCCATCTCCTCCATGAAATTCATCCTGACCACCCTTACCCCTGACTCTGACTCCCTGTATCCATACTCTGCTTTCTCTCCCATGGAACCTGACTTTATGATATACGACACAATGTACTTATTTATTTATTATATTTATTAATTGCTTCCCTTCCAGAATGTAATAAAATTAGAGAAATATCTTTACTTTGTTTTTCTTCACTGGTGAACATCTAATCATAGAACAATGCTTGGGATATACTATATACTCCATAAACATATGCTAAATTAAATGTGCCTACAATCCTTTACTGACCTTGTGGTGGCCTTTCTCTTGTATAGTTCTATATTTTATAATATGAATACTGTTTATAATAAATACTATTTTACTAGTTGTCACTTAATATTTATCTTCACTTAGAAATTGATTGGCCTTTAGAAAATAAAAATTTTATGTAGTATTACATGGTTCAAGCTACAAATTCTAGGTTTAATGTCAAACTTAGTGAAAATCTACTCAAATAAGATAATACAAAAAACATCTGCTATTACTTTTATTGCTTTATATTTTCAGGTACAAATCTCATCCATCTAAAGTTTATTTTATCAGATGTCCTAGTTTTATTTTGACATTATTCATTGAATAATTCATATTTCCTGTACTAATCTAAAATGTCATTACCATTTACTTAAATCTTATAGTAATTTGTGCATTTCTTAACATTTTGATTTTTCAAGGGTCATCCTGTTTATTTATCAGAACCACAGTGGTAATTAATTTATTGTAGCTTCAAACTATATTCAATATCTTTTAGTTCCCCTTATTGCTCTCTTTTTCTTAAAAATTTTTCTGAAAAGTTTTGTTCTTTTTTTTATTTCCTGGTAAATTTAGAATCAGTCTCAGTATTTCTTATAAAAAATACTATTAGTATTTTTATTGTGATTGCATTACTTTTTAATTAACCTCAAAATAAACATCTTTAAATTTTCTCCTTCAAGATTATATGCTCCTTTCAGTCTAACTCTTTCCTCCCTCAGTAACATTTACTTTCTAATACAGATTTTATATATTTCTCCTTGTAATTATTTTATTGGTATTGTGAATAGATATATTTCCTCATTATATCTTCTAAGTGCTTTTCTCTACGTACATAAAGTCTATTGATTTTTGTTAATTTGATATGGAACCATGTTACTGAATGTTCTTATTGTTTGTAGAAAATTTTTAATTGATCCTCTCTGTCTAAAGAGGTGTGTACTTTTACTATCTTCAGTAATAATGTGTTTTAACTCTTCATTTCATTTTTTTAAACATTAATTTCTTTCTCTTGCCTTATGCAAACATATATAGTAAATACAAGTATAAATCACTAGATATACTATTTAAGTATCTTACAGCTTAGTTATGGTTTACTTAATTGGACAGACAGAGATGAATTTTAGACTACATAGATACTAAAGGCATGTATACATATACATATATATGTATGCATGTGTATATATGTTATTTTAATTTAATTTTTATTTTAATTAATTTCATGTATAAAGTACATTGGTTAGACATCTATAGAGTTGTAAAATGATCCCCCTAATTTCTTCCTCCCTCCCCTGACCCTCTAGGTAGCCAGCATATTGTTAACTGCATTCCCTATGCTGTGCTCCCCATCCCCGTGACCATCCATCAGCTACTAATTTGTACTTCTTTAACCCTTCACCCCATTCTCCCAGCCCCCCAAGCCTCCCTCCCCTCTGTCCATCATCCAATTATCCACTATATTTGTAAGTCTGTTTTTGATTAGTTTGTTCTTTTTATTCCTTAGATTCCACATATAAATAAAATCACATAGTTTTTATCATTGTCTGACTTAAATACCTTCTAGGTCCATTAAAGCAATATGTTTTTCCATCTCCTTCCTTTTCATATGTAAGGTTCTTGCTTTCTTATCCTTTCGGCCACTCTGTCTTTTGATTGGAGCACTTAATTCTTTTTCTTTTAAGATACTTATTGATAGGAATGTAGTTGTTACCATTCTTTATTCTTGTTTTTGATACATGATTTTCTTCTTAAAGAAGTCCCTCCAATATTTCCTACTGGCTTTTTCACCTTTAGCTTCTTTTTGTCTGGGAAACTCTTTATCTGCCCTTCAATTCTAAATGATAGTTTTGTGTGTATGTGTTTTTAATTTTATTGAATCACATAGTTTCTTGAATTTAGGTTTTACATTAAGATCAAGTCATTATGTAATTTGTTTGTTTTGTTTTGGGTATTTGTATCTTCTGTTATTTTTTCAGTGTTTCCTTTTTGTTCCAGTGGTTAATAATAAATATTTCTATACAATGCTTGATTTTCTAAGTCTTTCGATAGTATCTATTGATTTTTACCTTAACAAGTGATGGCATGATTCCACCTCTCCTTTCTACTTTCTTCTCTTTTCTCTTATATTATTTTTCATAGTGTTTTTCTGTTTTAGTAATATGTTTGGACTGGATATTCTCTTCTTGTTTCTCAAGAACTACTCTTTGTAATTCTCCACTCCATTCTGTACTGAAAGGTGACTTTATGAGCTGTATCAAAAAGTTTATTATTTTATGACATGTAATTACATCAGTTACATGACCTTACACTATGGTAGAAGGTCTTTGCCTTCAGGTCTAAGATTAGTAACAGTTCCTTACTAGCTCCTGGGAATTTTACTATTGCTTGCTTATTTCTTTTAATCTGCCAATATTAAAAAGAAAAAAAAACTGTCCATTTGTCAACTTTTCATACTCGAATTACCACATTCAAGTATGTCATTTGATTCCTTCTGAGATGTTTACAGATACATTATGTTTTTTACTTATTGATTCATCAACTTCATATAGAATCTCTTGACTTTTTGCTAGTAAATATGAGGAAGTCCGTAAGTAGGCTTATACTCCTATCATCTCTCTTCCTTCTACACTTTTTAAATGATATAAATTCTGTATTGTCTCAGTTTAAACACGTACACTCTTTTATAAGAATATACCTTCACTTATTTAATATTAGACCCACTGCCAAATAGATGTAGTGTTCACTACCAGTTCTTCTGGTAATATTTCCGACAACCTTGTTTATAAAAATGTTAATCTGCGCCTTCACACTCAAAGAATTTTTGTCTGAGTATAAAAATTGTAGGTCACGTTTTCTTTCCTTGAAAGCTTTGTAGGACCCTCCCTTCATGTTTATAACACCTGTATTTATGTATTTAAGCCTCTTGAGAAGAAGCCTAAATTCTGATTTTGTTCTTTTTTTCATCTTGAACATTTTTAGAGGGTTATTTCTTTAGATTTGATGTTTAACAAGATTTACAGAGTTGACTGACATCAAATTTTCTTAGATAGAGTCTTTTATTCCTTGTAAGTTTCCTCTGTTCCATTATTTTGCTTTCTGTTTTGTAGAATCATATAATGTATACTTTATATCTCCTTTTAAAATGTCATTTTCTCTATAATATTTGTCATATATTATCTTCATTTTATTTTGTTCAGTTTTATCATCCTCTCTATTATGTCCCTTACTATATTTCAACTTTCATTTTATTATTGAAATGCTTCCATTTTGTCTTCATTTTTCCTACTGTTTTCATCATTTCTTCCTTAACCTCTTGTATTTTTGTTTTGTACTCTTTTTAATAAAAAATATTGCACCACTAATTTTAAAAATTAAATGGACATACTTGGATATAATTTTCATTTGCTCCATAATAACATTCTTAATGTAGGTGATTTTCATCTGCAATTAGTTTTTCCTGTTTCTTCCTTCACTTTAATTTGTAACAATATTGTACTCATTCTTTTCGAATTCTTTAAATTTGAATAAGAGAATTTCTCGTTTTTTTTTGGGGGGGGGCGTTGTTTTATTTTTTCCATATTTTTTTCCTGTCAATTCTTTACAGAAAATCCATATTGAGAAGATACCATGGCCATATCTAGGCAACAGAATTTTTTTTGAGATTTAATGAATTCTTTTTACTTTAGATTCTTGTGCACTAGTGGATCTAGGTAGCTGTACAGTTGCTGACAACAGAGACTCTCTTTCCTATTCTGTTACTTAGAACCAAGAATGAGATAAAGAGAAAATCCTATTCCCTATACATTTCATTCCATTTGTTGTTAATATGAGGTTTTGATTTTGCACCTAAGGGAATTTCTTTCACCTTGGAAAGGTTTACTTTGCTTTTTTTTTGTTTTGTTTTTGTTTTGTTTTGTTTTGTTTTGTTTTGTTTTTGAGATCTCTAACCACTGATATTCTCTTCCTCTCTTTCTCCTTTTCTCTCTCCGTTCTTTCCTCCCTCCCTCCCATTCTCCCTCTCATTCTTTCTCTTTCATTATGGCAACATATATGTAACATAAAATGTACCATTTTAACTATATTTAAGTGTATGATTCAGTGGCATTAAATATACTCGCAATGTTGTGAAACCATCACCACCAGTCATTTTCAGAATTTTTTCACTATTCCAAACAGAAATTCAGTATTGATTTTACTCATAAAATAATTGATATGAGCTCAAATTTTTGACCACAATTATGCTCCAGGACCAATCAAATGTTCTGACATAAACTTTATCATGCATGCTACAATTATTAGACCTAAATCAAGATAAATATTAATCTCCTAATTTTAACATTAACCAGTTGATAAATATCCCCAAATATAAGAATTGCTTTTTAACTAGCTAGAGAAAAACATTAATACACATTTGAACTGCTAATAAGATTGATGGTATCAATGCAGGTGACAATAATAATATAGATAATTCATACTTCTATCAAAAATAGTGAAGCCAGATAATGAAGACATTAATTAGAAATAGAACTGATACCTATAATCAATACATATTAGAATATGTGATTGATAGTTTACTAATTTCTGTAAGTTTAATCTTTGTATAAACCTATAACATATCTTTCACTTAACTAACAGGGTGCCATCGTTGCTCTACATGTTAACTGTGATGTAATAACAATCACTACAACCCACTGAATACATTTAATTACATTCTATAAATACTGGCTTTAATCATCACCACATGATCTATAATTATTGATTATATTATTCTTTATTAATTCAATTTATATTAACATTTTTTAGTAGTTAATATTGTCATGGAAGTTCATTTATTTAATATGTGAAAGGATATTTAAAACAATGTCCTCATTTTACATACTGAGACCCAAACAGTTAAATGACTTGCCCAGAATTCAGAGCTACTCAGAGACAAAGTTGAAACAACTTTTTAGTTCTTTCAACTCTCAATTTAGCACATATGTTTCCCATAAAAAGATAAAAATTTTGAATGAAGTAATTTATTTATGCATAAAAACAAATTTATGGAGATTTTTAAAACATTTACTGAGTCCCCAGGGATGCAAATATTCCATACTCATTTTTAAATCACGTTGTGAATTCATTTTTTATTTATAGATAGAAGAGTGGTATATCTCTTCACAAATCAGACCATATTTTAATAGTGTGTTTTCAAGAAGAGGTGATTACTTAAAGGAGAGATAGCAGACACCAGTATAAGTTCATCAATGGTCTTTACTTAAAAAACTATAGCCCTTATATGTATTATGGATTTGTTTTCTACATTGACTGATTGATATTCATATTTTTATTATTTTTTCTCTAAAACTTAAAATTAAAGTAAAATCAAAGATTAATTTATCCATTTTTGTACTTCTAGGGTGTTTAGCTACTTAATTTCCCACAGTGTCTAGTTAGATACAAAGTGTTTAAGCATCTTATCATGGTGAATTATTATCACTGTCATCTGTCAGGTGATAGAAGATGTGTATATACACCTGAATTGGTTCTTTTAAAAATTCAGGATATAGATTTAAATCAACAAATAAATAATTTTGAGAAACACAAATATTGTTCAATTACTTTTCATTTTTGAAACTCATATTTTCATAAAATATAAAAAGCATATTTTGGAAATAGACAATTAAAATTCACCTTTATATAAAAGAGCAAGATATATACATACATATGTTTATATATATACAGAGATAGGGAAAGGGAAAGGAGGAGGAGGAGAGAGGAGAAAGGGGGGAAAGAGGGAGAAAAAGAGAGAGAGAGAGAAAGATGCATATAAAAGACAGCCAATGTTTGATTCCCTCCCCAGAATTTTCAAATAGTTGAATAGGATTCATGTAAATTATGATGGTAAATTTTTGTTATCTTTCTGAAAAGTATTGGTTAAATCACTTTTTAACTAAAGGTGAGATATAATATGTCATTCTCCAAGATGTAAACACTAAATTCTATGCAAAACAGCTGCTGGGTTATCTCCAACAATCTGAATTTACTAACTTAATTTAAAAAAACAGTTCCCTATATTCTTAACCACAGCTTTTCACAATCAAAACTGCCATATTCCTCATATAATTACATCTAAACACATCACTAATCCTCCAACAATTGTCTCCATGACATTTCTTTTAAATTCTTACAGTTGAAACTCATAACTTCTCTAAATTTCTTTGTGCTCTGACATTTAAACAGCAATGTGCTGTATTTACCACTGTTAACTTCTTTGACATCATGAATTTCTTTTATTCCTTTTCGCTTTCTAAATGTTTCAATATTACCTTTGGTTTTCTTTGGTGCCAATTAGATTATGCTCAGAACATTCTTTTAATTTTCTTGTCTTTCCCCTAACTTTTTCTTAACGGACTATAATAGTTTCTGTCTTATTTTATTAACCAATTCCTCTTGCTGGTTTAAGAGGAGAACCTGTATTCTCTTCTTACATATGCTGAAGACCCAGAGGAGAAAGCAATTCTTGGCAACAACTTCTTAAACAGTGTCCTTCTTATATCTACTTGATTACTAAATAAGTACCTTTCTAGACAGAGAGTGAATAAAGATGACCACAGTATAATCCTTCCCAATGGTGGGGCAGTTTAGTAAAAAAAAAAAAAAATAGTTGTAAATAATAAGTGCAACAATCAATAAATCTCAATAATTAACTAATTAATCCTTTACATGCATTTGATTGAAGGTCTAGATGAGGCAGACACTGGGCTAAGCTCTGAGACGGCAGAAAACAAAATAAGTATGATCCTCTTCTTTATGAAGTTTATATTTCATTGAGAAAATAAAAATTGAATGTGGTCATTTAAATAGCACATTGGAGTCTATTAATTTATCACCTGTTTCTTTAGTGCTGAGACATTATTCTCATACTTCATATTCTGAACATAAATATGGCATTAAACAGAATGCTTTGACCTACATTTTATGTATATCAGTCTTCTGATAATAGTAAACTAAAATCACAATAATCATCTCTCCCTGGCTATTATTTGTCACAGCTGCATCTGCTGGGTCACCGGGAGGCCTCCAATGATTTGGAACTGTCATTTATCTTCATTCTGCCTGGTAATATTTCATCTTGCTGATATCAACATATTGGCAAAGCTTCCAGTGACCACTTTTTTAACTTATACATCTCTGGGCACTGGATATATTAAAAAGAGATCTTATAATCAATAGATATGATTTGTCAAAGAAAATTAAGGGTACAACAAAGTCTGATTTCCAAGAGGCAAGAAACCCCAAAGGAATCAAGCAATGATGCTTCATAAAAATTATGTAGAATTTTGAAATAAAATCAGACAACCAATCACAGTCATCATCTCCTTTTAATTTTATATCTATCCTTTGGGAAAGATATGGCAGGTGTTATGATCTTCATTTTATAGGAAGAAATCTGAATAGTTTAAGATTATTGTCAGTAAGAGTCCTTTGGATTCCAAAGCAAGATCTTTTCTACTACCAAGGGAAAGAGAAATAGGAAGAAGGGAGAAGATCTGCTTTATGTCAGGAATGTGCTGGTGCATTATGTATTTTATCCCATTTAATGGCATAGGAGAAATAAGAGTGGTGCAAAGATGACTAAGAAACTGATATCTAGAATAAAAATATAAGAATTGTCGTTGCAGTTCCAAGTAGCAGGCATAGTCATGCGTTTGTTTGTTTGTTTGTGGCATTCAGATGCATACTATCTATGACTGAACATCAAAATGTTGGTATCGGTATCTCTTATTGTAGTGATGACAATGAACAAGAGATATGTATAGAAGACACTAGCCTAGACCTAATTGTTCTAGCTTCTCTCTCTCTCTCTCTCTCTCTCTCTCTCTCTCTCTCTCTCTCTCTCTCTCTGTCTCTCTCTTTCTCTGTCCCTATCTCTATCTCTCCCTGCTCAGCCTTGTAACTTTAAATAACTCAAATTTCTCTGAACTTCAGTTCTCATTATATCATATTCTCATCAATATTGTTTTTTTTTTATTAGTAATATTGAACTGACATTAAAGTAATCACAATAAGGCTAAAGTCACTGATTCATTGTACTCACTGACTTCTAATAGTTTAACTGGTCGGAACTAGAGAGAGGGCTGCTTAGGGGTAAAAAAATAATCTATAGCAAAAAGAGAGCACATGTTTATTTTGTTCCCGGCCCCATGTTCCTCTGAAGGCCTACAGGCAACTTCTGATCCCAATGAAGTAATGGTGGCAGGGAAATAACTCCCTGGTGCCAACTCCCATTGCCGGCTCTGCAATCCGTATAATTATATGCACTATTTTCCTCTTTGTTAGCAATAAAGCTAATGACTAGGCTGGCATATCCATGGGCATTTCAGTAGCATTCGAGGATTGCTGCCCCACTTTACTCCTGCAGAATTCTGTTTAAACATCAGATGAGCTACATTGGCAGGATGCATGGATCAAATGCTTGTTGGAACTGATGAATAGACTTTCAAATAAATACCGTACCAAAACAACTGTACTAATTCAGCATAAAACTATAAGATGTTTTGAGTTTATGATAATTGCTGGTCAGAAGCTCACTATTCTTTTCCACACAGAATTCAAAATTGACATTGATCTTGTTGTCAGTGACATCCTGCAAAAATTTTTTCCTTTGAGATGAAAAGAGTACTTTGAATGGTGAGCAGAGACAACTGCAGGCCCTTTATGTGGCAGAGCCCTGTTGATAGTTGAGCCTCAGTACACACACACATCGTTCATTATTCTTTATTTTTGTACCTTTTCTCCCTTTCCTTCTCTGTATCTTGCTTTCATGGTATCCTTGATGGGAGAACAAGAGGATATTTTTCAAAGGACAAAGTATACTGGAGTTGTAACATCCTTTACACAGCAGGAAAACTGAATAAATAAAAGTTATCTTCTTCAATATTGTGCCTAACTATGCTCTCAGGAATATTAATTAATTGAGAAATACTGCCAGAAATGGAAGTGCAGGCATTAGACTTTGAAAATGAACTTGGAGTCACATATGTATTTGTTAATGGATGAAAGAAGAAGAAAAATATTTTCAGGAGGGATTGCTGAGTTTTTATAAGGTGTTTTTAAGACAGTATGAATGTAAAAGGTTCTTATCTACTGGGTGTTTTTTTCTCAGTTCTTGATCAAAACGGCAGTTTTTGGAATGAATGACACCACCCTAAGATATTACATAATATGATATCCTAAAAATAAAATGTCTGAACATCAAATTTCCTCAGCGTCCTGAGGTTCCCAAGATGGGAAAAAAGCTCTGAAATAGGGCACAGGATTGAGCTGTGAAGAGAAAGTTAAAGCATATAAAACAAGGCCATGGAAGCTTAGAAAGTACTTTTATCTGCTTATTTCATCTGCTTTTCTTCTGGAAATGGTTTCAATTAACTAATCAATTTATTTTCTCTTTGATCTCATAATGCAGTTGTCTTTTCTGTTTTAATTTTATTTAAAATATTGGTTTTCTTGCATTTTGTGTTATCTCATGACAGTGCTTGCAAACTCACAGGGGGTTTGTAGTTTCACATGCTTTTAAGAAAAGATTCTAAAGCCAGACATTTATATCTGCTAATTTTTCATTTGTCCCATGAACTTAGGTCACACAGATTTAAGCCGGAATGTGAACACACCTGTCTCCTTTCATTTAACTCCTTTCATTCCAAGTTGGTCTTAACTGCCAACTCCAGCCTATTTCTCCTCATATCCTTGCCTCATTTCCTCTCTTTATTTATATACTCCGAATATATCAGTCTGAAATCCTGTGCTCCTGCACATTAAAATTCTCATCTTTTCTACATGTTCAATAAATATGAAAAAGAGGAAGTAAAGGGATATAAACTCGAGTAATATCTCAGATAGCAAAATCAATTTATGACATTGTTCTTTTCTCTAACTCAAGGGATATTTTCCAAGGATTCCTTCATGATACTCTGTTTCAGTAGTAGATATTGTTGCAGTACAAGGATTCTGTTCATGTCCCAGATAGAGTTTTACAGTTTTCTATTTTTAATTTTCCTTTTTTTTTTTTTTCTCATGCTGCCTCACAGCACCACTAATCCTGAGTATCTGTAAGTAATCCCTGCTTTGGGTGGTAAAGGAGAAAATGAGTAATGGTACATTTTCTTCTGTCATTTTCTCTTTTGCTTCCCCCATGACTTTAGGGCCATCAGTCTAGGAGACCCAAAGTTTAAAAGTTTTGTTTTTAAAGCTTTCTCAAAAAATTTCTCCTGTTATTTCCCCCATATCTCCCTTTTATTTTTTTTTTGTATGGCACTTATCATAATTTATAAAGCTATTTATAGGAAATGGAATAAAGAGACAACTCTTTCTTAGATAATAATTTCAAATAATAAATACAGATCCTCCCCACTCTAGGAAGTAAGCTTAATTCTCTTACTTTTGACTGTAGGCTGGACTCTGTGACTTCCTTCAAATGAAGAGTGTTAAAGGCAAAAATACTAACTCTGCAGTGTAGAAACATGACTCTAATTCTTGGCCAAGAAATCAAGGCTATCACCAATGATGTCATGCTGATCGCATGTACTCCCTAATAAAAACGTGATGGAAGTTCACTTTATTTCTGTAGAATTCTTCCCCCAAATCTTTAATGCCAGTCTAATTATGAAGAAAATATCATATAAACACAAACCATGGAACAATCTACAAAACCCCTACTAGAATTTTCCAAAAGTATCAAGGTCAGGAAAAGTAAGAGAAAACTGAGACACTATCACAGATTAGAGATGAAGAAAACACGATGATTAAATGGAACGTGGAATCCTAGACTGGATTTTGGAACAGGGAAAAGAAATTTAGTGGAAAAACAGGCAAAATCCAAATAAAGTCTCTAGTTTAGTTAATAGCATTTAACAATGTTAATGTAAATACTATGTATCATGTTTATGCAGTAGGTTAACATTAGAGAGAACTGGGTGAATAGTGTACAAGTTTTCTTTGTACTAACTTTTCATCTTGTGTGTAAATCTAAAATTATTTCACAATCAAAAGTTTTAAAAGAGAGCAAAATTATTTATTAGGTATGAATTTGTTTAATGTCTACTCCTATGATACTATAAGCTCTGAGAGGCCGATGAATATGACTACCTAACTCTTTATTCTTGGGGCCTAGAATTATAATAATTCCTGGTAAGACCTCAGAAAACAATTATTGACTGAGTTAGAATAACTGCATGCTGACGACTTGTCTGATATCTGCTGTTTGCTGACTGACAGGATTTATAACCACACTTGGATAAACTCAAGACACCATAGGCATAATGTGAGACCTAAGAAATTTTCGCATAAGAAAAAAATGCATATCTTCTCCTTTAGTTTCCTTAGGCCGCATTTCTTTATTTCTACTTCTAAGGCAAATTCCTCTGAAATGTTGACGGGGTTCAGGATACACTACCTACACTAAAATATGGCACCCTGGCCTACTGAATATTTTAAACTGAGGGAATTCGAGAAATGAAGCAGGCCATAAAAATTTCATGTGTAGGTGCTCTCCCACTGTCCAGAAGGAGTATTCTAATCTTTGAAGATGAAGAGACAAAGAGAGAAATCTATACAAATGAGCCTTGATAAGTTTCCCCCAGTTTATTACACGAACTCACCTTCGTCCTATCACATCTTACTACAACTGTCTACTCTTCATCACACTTAGCATAAAAATACTCAAATGCAACAATTTCTTCGGAAATTCATTTCTTTTGGAAGGCTTCTATGTCACATAAAACTTACATTAAATAAAGATGTAGGCTTTCTTATAGTCTGTCTTTTGTTAAAAGAATCCCAGTTGAGAACCTAGAAGGGTAGAGGAAAATGATATTGTTCCTCTCCTACATTGTCTCCATTTAATTACTCAAAGTGAGATCTGACAACTGTCAGCCATTTGGAATCTTAGACTTTCAGAGCTGGAAATGCACTTAAATAATCAGGGCTTAATTTTTTCCATAATGAATCCTTCTTTCTAAACAAAACTATCAGTGAAATTCATAAAAGAGACAAAAGTACAGCCACGCTATTTTTCTTGAAGCCACACCCACATGGCTTCCTCCTTGTACTTGCAGACCTTTGAGAAGATGCTTGTGGCTCTGTAAAATCCAGTTTGAAAACCACAGAGCCATCTTTTCATTTCACTGACAAGGAATATTAAAGCCTTGAGAGGTAAAATTATTTGGCCAGATATCACAGAATTTTTTACAAGATCGGGAAAAGAGCCAGACTTTCTTGAGACTTTTTCCTAATGAGTTTGGGATAGGTTGCTTAGATGCAGATTATATATTTTCTCCATCACATTGAAATTCTAACTTATTCTCCCTAGAAACAAATACATTTTTTTGCCTGGGTAGGATAAAAAAGAATAGTACTCTCCACGTTTTCACCTTCCTCATGGCTTTCTGCTTTTATTGAGATTTTTTTTTTCCTTCTCAGAGCTCACCAATATGTCTGTGAATAGATCTAAAATCAAGGCCTCTCATTTAAACTTTGTAAATTGCATTTCTTAAATCATAGTTACCATGATGACTGTCACTTTCTGTGAAGATTTATAAATTTCTCTAAAACTAGATCTACCTTGTGTAAAATAAAATGAAATATTGAGAATATATGACATTCATATAAAGATTTGTGAATCTCTCTTAAACTAGACATATCCAGTAAATAATAAAATGTAATGTTAAAAATAAAACAATTAATTTAGAGTATGTGCTCAGCCTTACCAGAAAATTCAGAAAAAAAAAAATAAAATAAATCACTTCAGGACATAAATCATACGTATTGAAAATAACAAAGTATGATTTGGCAGAAAAGACATTTGAGTGGGGCATTAGGAAATCCAGGCTCTACCTCTAATTGAGTCATAAATTCTATATATTCATTTTGTAATTTCTAAGGTCTGAAGGGGTGAACAGGAAAAGATGGATCCCTTTTCTAAGTTGTGTCTGGATCTGAATTTATAACATCTTTGCCGGGGGAACTGAGGTGTGAAATGAGAGCTGCTTTTAGGAAGGCCTTTCCTCTGCTCCTTCAGGCACACGGGGCATACTTAATACGTGTCTAAAGAGTTCCCATACCTGATTTTACCTTCATTCATTTCTTAGGCCAGCATACTCCCCATTCTATACTAATGAGGCTTTTCAGTTAAGTTCTTCCCTGCTAATGATGTCTAAAAACTGAAGGCCAAGTAATGAGCAGATCAATAACTTCTATTAAGTCTCTTTGTAGAGACTCTTCTAATTTTATCTCCTATGACGTGACCTCCAATTTGCATAAGAGAAATACTGCTTAAACTTACAGGCAGGATTGATTGACTGAACCTAGCAAAGGTGGGGGAGCAATCGCTCCACATCCAAAAGATGGCAAAAAAGATTAATATTCATGCTATAAATACTCTCATAATCCTTATTTCTGCTGGTTCTAAAAATTAACCCTCTTGGTGTATTTTCCTTAGGTCAGGGTTTAAATGGCACTAAAATAATTCAGGTCAAGGGGCAGTGAACAAGACAGTGGACATTTCAGGTACTAGAGGCAAAAGAAATGCCTTACTTTAAGACATTTAGCTACCCAGTGTCAACAGTTTTACGTTTTTGTTTATAATACCAGCATGGGGCATTCTTACTATTTTTCCCAGTTAACTGTTTTAGAGTGATAGAATTGGCCTAAACAGTTGCTCCCTTGTTCTTATATCATCCTTTAACATTTTCTTTACTAGAGGCTTTTTTTCCAGATAGTTATCCTACCTATCTATCTCTCTATGAAACATGTCTGTTTTCCAGCCTTGTTTTTGATGCCATCAGGAGATCTTAAAAGTGTTTTCTCTTATCTCAGTTGTTGCTATTTTCTTTTTCTCAATTGTCCTTATTACCATCATGTCCAAGGTTTAGAGAAAGTAATATGTCGCTGGGTAAAATAGCATTAAATTAATATTTAAAATAACAATATCTAATATATACCTGCTTACTAAGTGTCTGGCATTGAATCAAGTATTTACATAAGCTATCCGACTTCATTCTCATAGCACTCATATTAATTAAATACCTACTTTGTAGATAAGGAAGCTAAGGTTACATGCAATTTAAGCAGAAATAAAATTAACACATGGACTTGAGTGTTAATAAAAATAACTGAATAGTAAAAGAATATAGGACAAACAAACAGGATAGGACTCATCTAGGGAATAGGTGAAGGATCAGAAAGGCTCTGCTGAGCTGTTGAATATGACCATATGGCTGTAGCAGCCAACTATGAGACTAGGAGAAAGAACTAGAAAGATTTATAAGCCATCATGATCCCCCTTTTGATACTTATAAAGGTAGACACACTAATGCACTGATGCAGAAAAAGCCATCATTTTAAAATACTTTTATCCAGAAAAAAAAACCTAAGTGCAATGGAAATATGATCTACATGATCTACACGATTACTCCACTGTCTTTCAGTGAGTGCATCTAACTGGTGAAACTAATTTGATGCCAGATCCCTGCTGCAAGAAAATCTGAGAAATGTAGTTTTCAGCCTTCCAGCCTCTGCAGTAAAGAAAGATATTCTAGAAGGAGGTGAGAATATATGTGAATTGCCCATCAAATCAACTGTATTCAACACAGGTAATAAATGACTCTAATTACAATAGAGCTTGTAATTAGAGCATTTGAGAGTATAACTCAGCTGACTTGTCTGCGAAGCCTGACACTTAACCACTATCCTACACCGCCTCTATCAATGTTCATATTTGCAAATGCATCTTTTTAGAGACATTAATTTATATGTTTTAATTCTTAAAGTCTTCCCAAAAGGAAAGAACTAGAAAATGAAAAACTAGTAGACCTCATCTTTCTTCAAAGTTATTAGCTTATCACAGTTATTAATGTACTGTCTACATTTTTTTTTTGATGTAGATAAAAACATAGTTTGCTAACACTTACTTCAAGTAAATTATGCCAAATCAGAAAAACGTGACTCCTTTGAAATCTTCTGTATTCAAACCCATCATGCTGTGATCTGGAGGGAGGCTGATTCTTTTGATATGATTGCTTTAATTTTATAGTCTTTGCAATCTATAATTTAAAAGCCTAAATAATTATTTCAGAAATTTCTGCCCAATTCTCTTGGTATCTTTAAGGTTCTGGGTTAGTCATTCACAATTGTCAAAATGTATCTAACTTCATTCAGTACTCATGGCATCCAGAGATGAGCTAGGTGATAGCACTCCTCTGCCAAAGGAAATGTAGAGAACACAAATGCTGGTATCAGGAGGCCCTCCTCTTTTGCCCTACCAATTGGAGGTGGAGTGGCAAATGCTGCTAATGCTATCCCACCTTTCTTATTTACCTTTAAGATTCACAAAGTGATTTTCTGAGACTAAACTTCCTTAGCCTCTATAAAAAAAATGTTATTGTTATTGTTATTACCAGCTCCAGCTACTTTTTTCCTGCACTGATATGTCTGAGAAAGGTTTGCTAACTCTGCATTTAAGGTATTCACAAAAACAGGGCATATTGCTGGTAGTCAGAATACTTGATCTCTCCATTCTTGACTTAATGTGTGAACTTGACTATGTCACTCCACTTTTCTCAATCTCATTCATCCTCAAAAAATAGAAGATAAATTATTCAATAATATTTGAGTAGAATCTGTTTTCAAAAAAATCTCAGGATTCTTGTTTCACACATCAGCCTATTATTAAAATAATAAAGCTAATGAAAAAATCTTTTGACATAGCTTTCTATCAGAAGAATAAAACTAGAGCATCAATGAAGCATTTGCCATATACATAAACTATTTTTTTCTTCCTGATGTTGATCTTTTTTGTTTGTTCAGCTGTTTTTTATGTGCTTGATTATTTTTTTAAATTTTATTTTATTATTAGTTTCAAATATACAGTGCATTTGGTTAGACATTTATATAGTTTATGAAATGACCCTTTTGATTACTCTATCTCTCCTCTGGCTCTACATATAGCCATTACACTACTGCTGGCTGCATTCCCTATGCTGTCTCCCCATCCCAATGACCATCTATCAACTACTAATTTGTTCTTTTTTAACCCTTCACCCTTTTCTCCCAGCCCTTCAACCTTCTCTTTGCTAAAATGTTTTGTATTATGTTGCAAGGAAACTACCACTTCTACAACATAGATGGCTGGTGTTTTGGGAAGAAACCAGGGGCAGACACTTGAGTGGCAGAAGCTACCAAATTTACTTGAAAGAAATACAACTTATGTGTATGTGTGAAAACTATAGTGCTTAACACACACACACACATACATACACACACACATACACACAAAACAGAAAAATTCCCATTCCTAGTTGTCACTTCTTTTTGGTTTTCACAAATGCAGTGGCAGAAAAACAACAGGCTGCCAGAATGTGCGGAAACATAACCTTTTGACAAATAGACTCATGAAATAAGATTAATGAACAATGATCTTTAAGCCCCTATAATGTGTAAAAAAAATGCACATCATTCTAGGGTACTATGATCTCTTTTACTCTTTGGCATGCATTTATTGAAGTAATGTAAGCAAAATTTTTGCATATATTTTATGTGAAAAAACCCTGGTGCCTTACTTTGGTTTTGGGTAGACATCCAAGGGAAAAAATAACACAGAGAGATAGCTAACAGTAGAAAACTTCTTTCCTAAGACTTAACTTGGCAATTGTGTAAGTTCATTCAGTCCTACCTACATTTTTCAAGTAAATTTGAGTATTTTGCAAATTGTTTATAGTGGATACAAACTTCCGAAATCTGAATTTTCCAAATTCAAAGGGTCAGTATAGGTCTTTTTCCATCAATTTTCGGAGTAAAGCTAACTTAATTTATGGCTCAATTCAGTATAGTGTTCTGTTGTTCTTGTGGCCATTGGGTAGGAGGTTGTTCTGACAAAAATAGTAACCTCTTTGAGTGACAAAGTTGAGCAGGCTGATCTATTGGCAGGCAGGCTTTCTCTTTCTTCCCGAATCCCTCTGTCTCCCTCTTACCCTCTTTAAAAGCTGTTTTAGAGGGTGTTCTTTCCAGAGAGAGGAGTATTACTCTTTGGCTAAGGGTATTTCTTCCTTTGTATCTCCCACCCAGATTTTAGACTCACTGGAGCATGGAGTAGACACTCGTCTTCATTATCTTTTTATTTTCTTGTAGCTATATTTTCCTCGCCTACTTATTCTATTAAATTGTAATAACCAATTGCTTTTATCTACACAATTTTTTAGATATGACATTTTTATTGTGTTCGGCCCTCTACCAAGTAACTTAAGGAAACATAACTTCTACTGTCCTCAAATTCATTTCCAAAACAGGCACCATTATAAAAAAAAATAGTCTTTGGCATTCTTTATGATATTTTCATTATTATTTCATCACTTTTATATTATTTTATTTTTTCATAGTATTTTTTCCACTTGTAATCATATTTGTTCATGTCTGATTTTCCCACTGAATTAAGTTCCACAAGAGAAGGACTACATCTGTTCTATTCGTCACTCTATAACTAACACTATGCTAGCTGGTTTTATGCACATTATATCACTTAAGCATCAAAAGCTACCTATAATTATAAACTACTCTCTGTCTTTTACTGATAGGAAAACTAAGCTTTCCAGATGGTAGGTATCCTTTTAAAAGGTATACAGTAAGTGTCAAGAAGTGATTGATACTCAGAGATCTGTGACTCTCAAACAAAGGTGCATTCTATAACTTCTTGCTGCTGCTATTCTAAAAGGGGTAAAATATCATACAAGACTCTTGTTCACCTGTAATTCTGATTTTTACCTTGCAGTATAATAATGGACAAAACTTGTTTTGGACAAACATCAACAAAGATTAATAGCTATACCTCCAGATATGACACAGGCATGCTAAGGTGCTGAGATAAAAGGTATTATAATAAATAAGCAGCATTATTTTTAATCTAATATGATTATAAGTGGTAATAAAACTATAATAGATGATGATACATCTTGATTTTTTACAATTTTTTCATGTTATTATATTAGTTCTACCTAATTAGTTTTTTTAATTAATTGTGTATTTTCTACAGTGATACCATCTGACTTCAGGCTCTCCAGAGAACATTTGCTATTTGCATTATTATTTAAATATACCTGCACTTGTCATTATTGTAACACCTAACATAATAACAATAATAATTAACATTCATTGAGTATTTACAATTGATAAGTGTTTTCAGTGCAAGGCATTAATATTTTTAATAACATTATGGAATATATACTATCATTATCCTCATTTTTCAGATAAGGAGACTGAGGCTTACAGAATTTTCCTTACCTGCAAGGCTCAGCTCAAATGACATCTAATTAAATAGCTTTCCCAATTGCCCTGCATTGTTAAATCTTGATTTCCTGCATCCTCACTCTTATATTCTATCCCTTTATACTTCTATTTTTTAATGTGTAACTAACTGCTGTGTGAAATTATATATATTCATATGTTTACTTTTGGTTATTGTTCTGTCTCTTCCAACTACAAACTAATATCTATAATGCTATGTGCCCTTTTCATTAACCTTGTATCTCTAAGGTCTGAAAAAGTACACAGCACAGTTAACACGAGACAAATAATTGTTACTGAATGAATAAATTAATAAAACAATTGACTTGGAGCTAATAAGAGAATGCAAGTCTTCTTACTTCTAGCCCAATTATCTTTGCACTATATTATGTAAGATTATACTAGAAAACCGAATTTGTGCATTTCTAGAGTTTAGGATTTCGAATACTGAGATTTTTTCTTTTGTTTTATTTGTAGATACACAGTTTCCCTTAAACTCTATTGGGTTGACAAGCGTAAAAGGGGAAGTTTTAATCTGCTAAAAGAACATTATTTGAAGAACTGTACACAGATTGGTGCTCCTGCTTACAAATTAATCTTCTCTGTGAGAGCAGGTGTCTTCACTGGACAATAAGCTGTCAACACAAAGTTCAAATTACTGTACTTTCAAGGATAAATTTATTTTAATTTCTTTTAAAATTGCCTAAAATTCACACATTTCCTCTCCTTTCTCTGATTAGTTGGGAGTAGTAAAGCCTTACTCTCTGTCTGCATAGATCTCTTTGATATAACTCACCCTTTTTGAGTTTGAAATCTATCTTTGATGAACCTCTCTTGTCACATTTTGCTATAAGTTAGAAGAATATAAGGAATGAGAACTATAACTGAATTTGAATTGAGAGGACTTTTAAATGTGTAAGTCAATTAGCTGAGAAGTTTGCAGGGGCAAAACTGTTTCATTCCTGACCCTAACTGGCAAG
Source organism: Cynopterus sphinx (assembly GCA_030015415.1). NCBI lineage: Eukaryota > Metazoa > Chordata > Mammalia > Chiroptera > Pteropodidae > Cynopterus > Cynopterus sphinx. The sequence goes on from CM057387.1 coordinate 83,846,708, forward strand.
GTCCTAATGGTGCCATCATATTAGCTTGTCTGTTTTACTTCTCTAGCAACCTATGTCCAGACAGCTGAGACTGGGACCTAGATATAGCTAGATTTTGTGCAGCTTCTCTGCAGTTATTATTGGAGAAGTATATAGCAATGGATGAAAAAGGAGAGCAATGCCTTTATAAACTCCAGTTTGAAAACACTGTATTTGCAAAGCATCTGCCACATAATCTGTTTTGGCTTCAACTAGTCTTTATTTTATTTTAAAATTCTTGTTGAGTAGAAATAAGAGTCACAATAGGATTTCTCAGTAAGTATATTCTATCATATGACCTTAAAGTTCTCATCTGGGTACATGACTTTTCTTAAAGGAGAATATACGCTTAGAGACTACCACATGTACTACCAAGCTTGACAAACATAGAAGGGGAGAATATTTCTCCAAGGGTGGCATGAGGAAGCAGAACCATGACTGTGACCAGAATTACTCTCAAAAAGAGCCGGTTCAGGGAATCAAATTCAAAGAAAAATGATTTTGATACCTGTTAAAGATAATAATGAAGACACATTCAAGGGACTACTTCAACTGGGGATTTACAATAGAGGTGGGGCTCAACTCTGAATATGAGGAAATGTAGGAATTTGTAGACATGGAGCATGGTAGGGGGTCTATAATAAAAAAAAATTACTAAAAGGAAATATCAGAGGTAAGGGGGGATTCTAGTTAAAGAGACTGGACAGGATTCTTGTCGAAGGCAGGCCAGGGTGATTGGATACCACCTGACGGATGGTGGGAAATGAGGAATTTATCAGATATTACAGATGATTAGATATATAGGGCAGGGGATTTTCAGTAAACTGACTTAGCAAAATTTTTGCTCTTGTGGACAAGCCCAAGAAAAGGGTCTAGTTTCAAAAAAGAGGTGAAAGAGTGACTGAGGACAAGACCCTGCATGCATATAGAATGGTTGGTGAAGTTTTGTATGTGATGTCCACTACCTGTCCCGAGGGTCAAAGTGAGGGCAACTTGGAAGAAGACAGGAATAGCATATTGATGAGTTACTCCTAAAATGAAAGCTCTATTAAGCTAAATATTTTAATAAAGATAAAAAAATTAAGTGAAAACTGTTTATTCTCAAATGTGAGACTTTCAGCACCCTACCAGCTATCACTAGTCCTTTCTATTTTTTTTAGTCCATTTTTTAAAGCTACTATAGGTGTGCTTTGTGAACACTCCTAAATAATTCTTTTAGCCTATTCCTTTTCTGAAGATTATGAGGATGATCATTACCTTCCTAGCAATAGCTAAATTCACTCACTTTTAATAAAACTTTTCCAGATACTTTCATATACTTCATCTTATTTGATCCTTGCTATAGTCATGCACAGTGTGCGTGTATGCACATGTGCATGCACTTGTGTTTGTATTAATGTCCTTTCACCTGAAGAAACAGAAGCACAGAGAGGTTAACAGGCATAGCCAAGGTCATACAGTTTGGAAGTAACAGAGTTGAGACTTAAATCTGAGGCTTCTGTATCAAGTCTTGGCCCTTAAAACAATATTTACATTAGAGCATTATCCATATAATAGATGTTATTTATTTTTCATGTGTTATGACTGTGTCACAAAAAAATAGGTGAGAAGGCTTTAATAATTGTCCTACCTACTTACTCAAAAGATAATATAGGTTTGATGCTTCTGTTAATACGTGTCTAGTTGCCGAATTATGGGAATATAATTGTATCTATTGCAAAATTGCACACGTGTTTTCATCGAGCCAACTGGAGCACCTGGTGGAGCTCAGTACCAATGAAATCACTTAGAGTTAGTTTTGGTTAGTTTGGGTGGTTGGAGCCCAGCAAAGAAGCCATGGTAAAAGGCAGGTAGAAAGCCTCTATAGAACCAAGGGACTTTATTCTGTTCTTGAGTCAACCACTGCTCCCCTGATCCTGCACTAGTGACTGGAAAGAAAACTGCACCAGAAAACTCTAGCTGATAGGTTGATGTATTGGTTCATTTATTCATGAGTGGTCTGCTTCATGCTAAGCACTGTGCTAGTTACAGAGGATTCTAAGAGAAACAACAATGTGTTCCTGTCTTTAAAAGTTTATCATTTCTTATTCATTAGTGTGAAAATGCTTGTAATTTCATGAAACTAAACAGAATTTGAAATGATTGGTATGTAGAACAGCAGAGTATTGGAAAGCAGCACAAAACAGCAATTAGAACTCAGAGCCTAGAGTCAGACTGCCAATGTTTAAATGCCACATCTACAACTTACGGGATGCGTAACTTTAGCCATGCTAGTTAACCTCTCTTTGTGTCAGTCTTCTCCTCTGTAAAATGGACATGGATCCACCTTACAGGGCTAGTTTGTGGATTAAATGGATTAATATTTTTAAAGTGCTTGGCACATAGTAAGTATAAAGGAAGGTTTTGTTAAATAGATTAAAATAGGAATCAGGAAAGGAAGAAAATAAAATTTGACAGGCAATAAAAATGAACATTTGTTGAATGTTTATGAATGCCAGGCACTGTATGGCACTTAACTCTTAACTATCACAGTCAAATGAGTCAGTAGGTTTATAATCTCCATAATGCAGAGCTTCTCAGCCTCAACACAACTGACATTTGATAATGGATAATTCTTTATAGTGGGGGGACATCTGTGAATTGTAGAATGTTTAGTAGTATCTCTTGTTTCTACCCACTAGATGCCAATAGCACCCCAACCCTCAGTTGTAAAAATTAAAAAAGAAAAAGTCTCCATACATTGACAAATGTTCCTTGGAATGAAGTCACCCCCTGCAACCAGAGCAAACAACATTAAGAATCACTGCTAAAGACAGGAAAATGAGGCTAAAAAAGGTGAAGCAATTTTTTCCAAGGTTACATAGCAAATGATAGAACAGCAATGAGAAATTAGTCTGTATGACCCCTATAAAGACAAGGATACAGTGAATAATGTCCTGTAAAGATGAGGACATAACGAATAAGCTTTAATAAAGTTTCTAGTCTCGGACTGTAAAATCCATTCTATAGTGATTGACTTAATTATTCATTTGGCAATATGGGTTAACTTAATCAGATATGTGTCTGGTATGTATCATGGCACACAGATTGAAGGGAGAAGGAACTGGAAAGTGAGAAGTAATGAACTCATTCAAATGAGGCATAATAAGGTTGTGAACTGAGGCTAGGAAAAACAAAAGAAATAATCAAATAACTGCAGAGTACAATTTGTTGATCTTCTTCATCATTGTATTTATTCTATATGAAGAACTTAAAATGCCTTTCTGACTTTACTTTGGTAGCCTCATCACGAGACAAAAATAAGAAATTGTTATTTAACTCCTCTTCGTAGAGAAAGTGGCTTCGGTCCTGATAGATTAATTATAAGCACACAGGGTCATAAAGATGGTCAGTGGTTCTTAGATCTTCAATTTAATCCCTGGAACACCCTGTCTCTTCACACTTTCTTCTAATCTAAATGATCTGCCATTACTGACTGCAAGAGAATGGATATTTACAAAACTAATCAATACTAGTTTAATGTATCTGCTTCAATCAACTCTACTTAATGACATGGTGCTATCCTGAATAGCTTTTTTCAATAGGCAAGGTTCAGATGCTCTCACCTATATGCCTGATTTTATTTCTTTCTCTTTTTATTTATCTCCCTGCCCTCCCTCCCTCTCATTTCTTTTCCTCTCCCACTTCTTTCAGAGTGATACTGATTGTACAAAGCACACTGAACTTAATAATCACAATAACAGAATCAATGAAAAACAGCTAACACATTGAATATTTGCTGGCACAATTTTAAGCTCCTTGCATTTATTAACTCATTTAATCCTCACCAAACCCTTATGAAGAGGATATAATTCTTATCCCCATCATACAGATGAAGAGCCAGACATTACTTACCTCCTAGCATTATCAGAATCAAATGAACTAACGGATGCACTAGCAAACTGTAAAACATGACAGATTTGAGCTATTGTTATTAATTCATTTTTCTGACTTCATTATCCAACAAAGTGCAATCTGACAACTCTATTTAACCTAGACCCTTAAAACCTACAAATAATAATTGGAATGAAGAGCAGATGCTTGCTATTTAACAAGGCTTATTCTAACAAATAACAAAAGCTCTATGCTTCCTGTTTACTTAGTTGAAAATGAATTTCTGTTTGCTTTAAATCAGGTCAGGAATAATTAGGATTAAGGACTAACCGGACTTGAAAGATGATTGAACATAAGTGTCATTTATCTGGCCAATATATCTGTATTAAAAGAATTAACCTGAATAACTGAAATGCACTAAACTTATGTATCTGATTTTGGTTCTCTATTCAAAATACAGAGGGATAGACTTAGTGAGAAATAGACTCTCCTCAAGAGGCTAATTTTGTCATCCCACCAGACCTTATCATAGCTATTAAGTCTAAGTACAGAAATCAGGCTAAGAGGAATATGTCATGACATAAAAATCTGATTTCCTCTTAAATGTTTATAATATTTCACCTCTCCATACACCCTGTATCTTGTCTCACATTTATCACTACTATCATAAGTATTTTCTATAAATTTAGAGATTTTCTATCCATTTCACCCAAGTAAGAATGTTTGTAAAAATGTTCACAGAGAATTGCCAAAGAACTCCTGGAGGTCAGATCCAATGGTTTCACCTCTATCTTCATTCATTCAACAATTTCTCATCACCTTATGTTGAACTTGTTTCACTTTTCTTCACTTCTAAAATTCTCTTTCTTCAGAATATTCAATTTAGATGGTTAACCTCAGCCTTTTTTCTTTCTTCCTTCACCTCCTCTCTCCTTTTTTTCCAGTTCCCTTGCTCCCTCCTCTCCCTCTCCCTGTCTCTCTCTCTCTGACTCTGTCTCCTTTTATTCTTTCCTAAGAACTGAAATGTTATATTTGTCCAGATAATGGTCAAATTCAAATGCTATATCTGTCTTTATAAATATCTAACAGTCCTCAAAAAATGAATGCCTCCTTCTATGGGCTCTACTTTAATTTCTCTGGTTGCATCTGGAAAGATATTTCAGGACATCAAATCCAGTGATATGTTTTTACTTTTCCTTAATACTCCATTAAACAAATGCCATTTGAAATATTGCATTAAGGTCTTTGTCAAAAGTAGGATTTGTCATGCTCTAAGATGCCCTGGCAGGGCTAACTTATTGAAAAGAGAGTCTACAGACTCTCTAGTAGTCTAAAAACAAGCTCCTATGGAAAGCTTTCATCAAGGGAGCAGAAAGTGTTCTGATTCCTTTCATTACCTTCCTTGTGCAGAAATTAAGAAGCATCTAAGCACAATTCATTTTTCTTTATTCAATATTCAAAATATTCAAAGGGACATATTTTCCTACAACTTACTTATTTAAGCACAAATACAATAAGTTAAACAAGCATAATTTCGAAGTAAATGGCTTTAAGTAGGAGATCTAAAGATATTGTATAATCCCTTAATGTAGAGAAGCAGCCTATCTTTTTGAAAAAGGGCAATCACATATTGATTACCTCTTACTTATGAACAATAGAAAATAGTTCCCATTTTTTATTCCATTTGCTTTCCATGAAAAGGAAATATTGCTACATGCTGGTGTGATAGAAAGGATTCTCCCAGCATTGTCCTATAACACTATGATGTTTGAGCTCCAAATATATTTCCACTCTGGTAGGCAACCCAAAGAAATGGCAGGAAAAATTCTTAACCAAGTTAAGTCCAAAATTAATTATACTAATCTCAAAATCTCCTCATCATATTTCCAATCTTAAATTATATTGTCAGCTTCAATTTAATCTCTCAAACCAGATATCTCAGAGCGTATCTTCTCTTTTCTTTCTTCTTTACCCCAAATAAGCTATCAGTCCCAAAATCATGTTGTCATACATTATTGAACACCAAGTATGTGGAAGTGACAAAGTCATCCCCCTTTTCTATTTTTGTCATTGGCTTAGTTACCTCTCCCATAAACAATTGCTATAGTCAGTTTCTCTATCTTCCAGTTTTATTTTTCATCTTTTTCCTTTCTACATCTCTAGCTTTCACTCTTTATATAGCCTTCTTTGAATATTTTACTGAAGGTAAAATATGTTCTAGACCTTTCCACACTTTGTTCTTCCTTCTCCCCAATTTCCATTCATATTTCATGACTTAACATAAATGCCACTTTTTTTCTGTCAATTGTCTTTTACTATCCCTCTATCTTGGAAAATAAAAAATAAAATAAATCTGCAAACCCACAGAAGCTAGGTTAAGAAATCTCCCTAATGTACTCCAAGGGACTTTCTCTTTCCCCACCACATAATACTCATTTCATGTCACTCCTTGCTGACATCTGTTTATATAACACATTAGCCAATGAGGTATATGAGGATATAAATAATTTATTTCCGTCCTCGTACCACCGTACTTAAAACAGAACAGTGTTAAATAAATATTTGTTGAATAAATGAAAAAATGTCACCCTTTTTACTCATGTATTATTTCACATTTAATTTATTCATTCAGCAAACACATATTGTATACTATTTCCTAAGACACTGTGATAAGTGCTAGGTGCTAAAAGTTACACTTCAAGCTTCATCTAGAAAGTAAGTCTTTCAAAATTTGATTTCTACCTGTTTTTTTTAAGTATTATTTAATCTTTCTTCCATAAATACTTATCCATAACCCCTGTCATACCATTCACTATTCATATTTACCTGTCTGCCCAAAATTTCCAGATAGTCATAACTCTGATTTTGATTTTTCTCCTTGTTCAATATTAAATACATATCAATAAATTATAATACTTTGATTTGTGTAACATGCAATAATTTTGTATTAATTAGTAAACATTTATGGTTTAATTTGATATATGCTCGTTACTATGTTAAGTGCTATGAGTATGTGAGTAGATAGATACATCATAGAATATACTCTTTTGAACTTTTACCCAAATTTTGAACTTTTACCTTCTCCATGAAATCTTTCCTGATAATACATGAATCTCCCTTTTCTCTTGCTCTCCCATATTTTTATATCTATTTATTTTATTCTGCTTTGTATTTGCAGTCAGTTATTTATTCAGGCCTGTCTCTACTATATCTCTCAAAAGACAAGGGGATGTATCTTATTCACTTTCTAATATCACAGCACAAAGTTCATATAGGCTTAAAATAAAGGCTAAATGAACATTGTCTTTGCCAATCAGAACTACCCAAAATAATAATTGCTCATCACAAAGTGCCTGAGAGTTTCCTTAGAACATAACATAGCAAAACATTTACTACATCCTGGCTAGTCTGTTAAAATGTAGACTCTACTCTGTTTCACTCATATTTGCATTCTTAGTACATAGTACAATGCCTAAACTTACTAGGTACTCAATAAATAGTTCCTAAATGAATAAATAAGCCACTGACTCTTCTGTTAACTAGATATGTGATAAACAATAATAAAAACAAGGTAAGCAAGCTCTTTGACCTTCAGTTTCCTCATTATAAAATGGTAAAACAAGTCTTAGCTAGCAAGTTTTTTATGAGGCTTAAACAACTAACTAGACTTTAGTTAGTTGTTTAGGTTAGACTTTACTGGTTGAATGTTGAGTTATTATTATCATCATTTCCTAATTTTAAAGTTATATCTTGGGAGTCATAGCCACATCTAAGGGTCAGCATGATTTGTATGCTCACTAATGAGACAATTTAAGTGAGACACACTATCAGACTTCTACAATTTTTTTTCATTTTCTCTGCTCAAAAAAAAAAAAAAGAAAATTTAAAGTAGATTATGTTTCATGTTCTCTGCTTCTTAAATACAGGTCTTTTTGACAAGGACGTTTAGATGTATTTCACAGAAATAAAATCTTAGGATTAGTTCAAAACATTGCAGTCATCTCATTTTTTTCTCCTCTTAATAAATGCAAAAATTTGTTTGCAACAATAGTGACTTAATGATTACCACACCTCAGCTGTAATAGCTCTGACATTGGGGAGTTTACATTTAATGATATCTTACCTTACAATGGAGTGAAATTCTGCCATTTCTCAGTTTTTCTATAACTTCCAAGTGCTGTTCTTGTCTCCCCTTCTAGAATAGCACTAGAAATTCTACTTCTTTGGACCATGTGAACTCTCAATACATTAAGGCAGTTACTATTTAACCCTTAGAAATTTTTTATTCAGCTAAGTATTTCCAGGTCTTTCAACCAGTCTCATATGCATATGTTTCCTGAATCTTCTGGGATTATGATTATATTCCTGCTAAATCGTATTAAATTATATTTCCTATTTAGTGTTATCAACATTATTTGTGAATCTGAGTACAAAGTAAAAATGTAGAACCCTTTGTTAAAAAATATTCATAATTTCAAGAAAGCAACAACAGAGCTTTAAATTAACTGCAGGGCTTTTCTGAGTGCAGAACTGCGTGACTGCACAGGTTGCACGCTATTGAAGCTGGCTTGAGTTTATGGAGAAATTTCATTTACACAACCTTCTACGATACTTCACAAAGGGTTATGAACCATATTGTATGATCACATTGCAAACTGTAATTTTCCTTTGTTTGTAGTAACATAAATTCCAGTTAGTTCAGCATAGATCTGATCTACACCCGTTCCCACACCGTAATTATTAATAATAATATTTTGCAATCTCTAAGTATACTCATTGGATTGTTAAAATATATAGATATCCTACCTCTGAAAGCAGAAATCAAATATATGTTGTCTGCTCAGTATTTCCTGGAGCTTCAAGGTACCTGTAAAATAACTGACTGCTTAATAAATATTAAGTGATGCTGATTACAATGTAAGATCTTGGCAAGAAAAGTTTGACATATTACTAGCTAACACAACATTTTAATTTTCTTTAACTTTTGTGTTATAACATTCCACATCAACATCTATATTTAGTCACAAATACTTGCTTCCCTTTCTAAACTTTCAGTTCAGTTCTATATACTATCATTCATGAAAATTTCCTACTCTCCATGATGTACAATGACTAGTTCTGATCTTTTTGTGTTTTTCTATAGCTTTGTTGTTTTTTATCTATTTAATGATAGTACTAAACTGAATAATATTTTATGAGTTAATTCCACAATTGGCCCTTACAACCCAACTGGACAGGAATATTGTTCATGATGGAAATCTATGTCATCATGGGTCCTTAACATATGTTTGTGAAATAAGTGAACTAAAGCAAAAAAAAGTAGGTGAAATTCTATGTTTATAGTTCTCATATAATAATATACATGTGTGCATAGTTCCGTAGTTTTTCAAAACTGTTCTGCATGTTGCAGAAAATTGCACTACAGCAATGTAGGACTCAAGTCTGAATAGAATCTTCTTATCAGACTAAGAGTATGCTCAGAATAATCAGAGGCAGAGGAAAGAGCTCACCAGCTAGAACTCATGGGACAAAGTTCAAAGGCAAGTCCCTTGCTGCTTTTAGGGAAATATCGGCACAATGTCCAACTGGTAGGCACTCAACAAATCACATTTCCTCCATTGATTTAATTTGATGCTGTATTTAATTCAAACAGTAAATCAGTCTAACATGAGCTGAGTACTTGTTCTATGAACATGGTGCTACAGTGAGTGTAAACATATTTCCAGAAATGAATCTACCAATGACTGGTTGTTTTACCCTAGAAGACTCATTTAGCTTTTCTGGGCCTGAATGCTCTTATCTATAAAATTGTACAATCAGATTTTTAAAATTATATGTTATCTTAAAGCTCTAAGAGTCTCTGATTCTGTGGGTTTAAGGGTGTTGTTATACTAAAGGGTACACACTGGAAGTCTATATGATTTGATTATACAGGGCTTTGAAAGTTGAGAAAAAGAGTTAATCCTAATACAAAAGGCAAAATAGACTAATGCATATATGTAACTTCATAAATGTCATAGGTAGCATTAGAAATCAATGGGAAATGATGAAGTATTAATGAAACCAGGTTATATGGGGAAAAAAATATACTGATATCCTACCCTATACCATATACAAAAGTAAATTCTAGATTGATTAAAGACAAAAGTATGATAAGCAAAACTAAAACTTTTAAAACAGAATGTAGGATACTATAATTATGTCTTAATTGATAAGGATTTCTTAAATAAGGTAGGGAAAACAGTAACAAACCATAAATGAAAGTATCGATAAATTGATCCCATAAACAAAGTTAAAAGAGAAACAATACACTCAAGATATTTGTCATGTTTGTAACAATAAAAGATTAGTAGTCAGTACATATAGTCTACAAATCAGTAGGAAAGAGACAAACAATCCATTTCATAAATGAATAAAGGGAACAAATAGAAGGGAAAAGCTAAAATGCAGAAAGATATGAAAGGATGTTCAATCTCACATTTTCACATCCATTGGATTTATAAAATTAAGTCAGCCAACACCCCCTGTTGTACAGGATGCTGGAAATTGAGTGTAAACTGAGAATGGTATTATACTCAGAGGTAGGGAGTTCAGGCGGCTGACCAGTGATTTGGGAGGAAGCTGTTTAGAGTACTGTAATTTTAGACAAAGACTGTTGAAATATTGAGAAGAATTTAACAAACTGAAATTATAACAGAACATCTAAGGCATAGAGCCAAAGAGTTAGTGAGTGTTTCCTGAAGCTGGTCATTTTAAAAGAGAAATTATATGGGAGCAAAAGTGGTAGAATGTAAATGGTTAAAAATATTTTAGTTAATTTTATACACCCTTTGCCATTGTCCTACCATAAAACTATTTCACATTTTCCCTGAACTTGCCTTCTAGGACCTTATGCCACTATTTTGTTTTATTCCCTTGTCATAATATTTCCAGTAATAGCTCTTCCCCAGTAGCTTTGGTTATATTACTTGGTACTTTCCCTGTCTGACTGCTATTAATTCATAGCACATACATATTCATACTCATACACAGCATAGACATAATACATTTCTCTGTTCAAAATCCTCCCTTCTCTGGTGGCTCAGCCACTCCTATTTTCTCATCGAATGCCAGTTTTAGTCTATTCCTGGCCTATTTTATCACTGCTTTGGCCCGGGCCTCCAATTCTTGAGCCTTGAATCCAAAATATGTAGTGTATTTTGTGAAAACATAAGAATCCCAGTTTGGCTAGAATAGCTTAGATTCGTAAAAGAATATCTTCTTGAAAGGTACAGAGGGGTTATATGATGAGTGACTTGATAGCAGACTAATGGTTTCACAAATACTTGTTCCATCACATGAAATAACCACCTTGCTTGAATCATTTGTTTTTGTCAACTGTTGTTTCACCCTAGTGTTTAAAATTCAGCAGTTACTTCAGGTTGATTTATTTTCCTTTTCTCTGCTTTACTAAGAAAACGAGATTTCTTTCCATCTTTCCATGCTTTAAGAATTTATCGTATTCTTTGTGACCTCTCTGATATATATATATATATATATATATATATATATATATATATATATATATATATACATATATATATATCTCAGATAGCTGCATTACTTGTTTTTGTGTCTACCACCGAGACACTTCCTGTGCCACTGCTGACACCAAGAATTTTTGGTCTGATGATGAGTTGTTGCTATGTAAAAATGTTTTGCTTTCATGACATGAATGTGTATCCCTGAGTATTCAAAAGGAATTAAGCTTGCTAGGCTGAATCAGGTTTGGTTTTAAAATAGCGGAAGAAAGAACTAGAATTTACATAAGGAAAAAGCCAAAACTTTGGAGTCCTATAGACCTAGATTTTGAATTCTCTGCTCAGTCATTTGTGGAAAATTAGAAGAGCTAATTAAACTTTCTAAATTTTCATTATATCACTTATATAATAAGAATATTACATTTCCTTAAGTTTAAAATAATATCAAATGACACATCAGCAATTTAATCGAACATTTCAGAAATGATAGCTTATATCAAATGTAATACACAGCAATTATAAAACATATAAACAAGTAGGTGTTTTAATATGAAAACTTAATAATGCTTATCTTGCAAGGTCTTGAAGTTTTATTCAGAGTAGATAAATTTGTAGGTATTTATGGTACATTGTAGGTATTCAAACATGGTAATTATTATTTAAGTGAAATATCAACTGATACCTTGATATTATTTAAAATTTAATAAAAAATTGATCTAAACCCATGAACTTTGTCATGTCTAATCCCTTTCTAATATTTCTGCACATTCCTGTGGCTTTATGTGCTCCCCGATAGTTCTTATTACAAGCTCTTGCTTCCCTTGAGCTCTGACTCATGCTATGTCCCTCTTCCATGGCTGTTCTCTCTTCTGATTTTCTTTTGATGTTCCCCTACATTCACTTTGGTTTTGGGTAGATGGCAGACTTTACTGAATGTTTAGAGTAACTGGATTTTATTATGCTAAAATATTAAAAATAACATTAACTAGTCATTTTTGTTCATAAAAATATTCTTGGCTGCCTGGTCACCATAAATTTATCCTTAGTTATGCTCTTCCTCTGACTCTGGAATTCTGCTATCTTGCAAATCTGTTCCTTCAACAGCACCCTTTACATTCCCTACTTTCTCCATGACAACTCTTGGTAATTTATTACACAGAGTACATTCTTCCTTCCATGTATATTTATCATATCCTTTTATATAGTTGGAGTTCTATCTTCTACATTCAAAAGATTAACCAATACATATTCTGACAAATAGAGAATTCTCTCCTTTAAAATATCTGCAGTAAAAGATGAAGAAGTTTCTGACAAAGGCTATGATTCTAAAGAAGAAACCAACAAGAGACCCCCCCAAATGAAAAAGATGGTAGTGACAGAGACTCTGAGATAGAGGAGATGAAAACAAAAGCAAAGATAATGAAGCAAAGTGGCAAGAATTATAAAAAATTATACAGTGAAAGGAGAGAGCTCTACCAGAAACCAAATCGGAGATAACACATCCTGTTTATAGTCCTTACTTTCCTGGGGAAAAACAAGAGTGGTAATGGATTTATATTGCATATAGGAGAAAACAGATATTAATATCTATGCCATATCATGTGTATATACAAAAAGATACAGAAGAGGTAGAACTAAATTTTCCTGCACCAGGCAAATCTGAAAATTATCAGTATGCAGTGTGTCTGAGATCACACTCCTGTAAGGATCTGGATCAGATACAACTTTTGAAGTTAGAAGTTCGTGAGGCTAAGGCTGTGCCAGAAAATCACACACAGGGGCAAACAGCACTAGATGGGAATGAAACCAGGAGGACAGTGGGGATTTTGAAGAAGCAGAAGAGAAGGAGGAGGAAGAGAAAGATGATAACTAAGCAGTACTACAAATGGACCACAATATTTGCACATATTTGCAAGTTTTTGCTGTTTTGAAAGTATATAATAAATCAGAAACAGCACAGAACTGAAAATTAAAAAAAAACATAAGTCTGCTGTTACCAAAATATTTTCCCAGACAGCTGTATTTCATGCAGGATATATTTAATGTTGTCTAAAACGTTAAACTCAACTTTCCAGCTATACTCTACCTGCACCTGTGCAACTGAACATGGCTGGAGGGAAACAAACCACACCGACTAGTCTTACTTTAGATTTATGATGGCAAATTTATGGTGTACTTTCATGCTGCCTAGAAATCATACTATGTCTCCTTACTCTATTCACTGTCCTCATTCTCCTAAACGACCATTTTATGCTTTCCTCTCTTTAATACCATAGCGGCAACCTTTTTTCCTTCATTCTCTCTCTTTTCTTTCCAACTTGTACCTTGCCTCTTAGTAACCTCATCCAGTTTCATAGCTTTTAATGTTAACTATACATTGATACTACACATAAATACACATATACATAAAAACATATGCAAACACAGACAATTAGAATCATCTCACTCATTCTCTCAAGCTTCCTACTATATATCCAACTGCTTACACGGTATCTTCAATAGGATGCCATATAAGTTTTCAAACTTATGTACAAAACTGCTACTTCTTCATCCTCCTCGATAATCTCCTTTACTAATTGTGTTCTAAACCTTAGTTGATGGCAACTTCATTCTTTCAGTCATCCATGCCTAAAATCTTAAAATCATCCTTGTTACCTATTACCTGCTACCTTCCAAGTAACAAATTTTAATGACTTTCCCTTTAGTAAGTAACAAATTCAACCACTTCTTAGGGCCTTCTCTTGTCACTTCACATCATCTGTTTACTGGATTATTAAAATATCCACTTTATTGGTCTCTTTTTGTTATCTCCCATGTCCTCCTACAGACTCTTCTCAATAGAATATCCAGAGAGATCCTGTTAAAATCTAAGTCATGGCCTATCATGCTTCCACTCAAAACACTCAAATGACTTTCCAATTTCCCAGAGTAAAAGCTAGTCCTTCTAATGATCAAAAGGCAGTGGCAATTTTCTATGCCCCCCATTACCTCTCTGTCCTCATCTCCTACAATGTGCTCTATTGTCACTCTGCTCCAACCATATCAAGAACCTCACTGCTTCTAGAACTCACCAGGTACATTCCTCCTTGGGGATTTTTGCAGTGGCTGCTCCTTCTGTTAGAATGTTGTTCCTTTAATATCCATACAGCTCGTACCTTCATCTACTTCAAGTCTTTCCTAAAATGTCATCTTTCCATTGAGACCTGCTTTGACTACATCATTAAAATTTAAATTGCTTCCTGTACTCCAGCATTCCTGAAAACCTTTACTCATCTATTTTTTACATGGAATATATGACCTTATCACTTAACATTTAGTCTATTTATCAAATCTGTTATTGTCTGTACCACAGCATAAGCATTTTTTTTTTAAATTTGGATCACCAGTAGCTAGCATTGTGATTGGCAAATAATAGACACTTAGTAGATATTTACTGAATAAATAAATTTTGAAAAGATAATATCCAATAGTTTACTAATTCATTCAATTAAACACTCAAATATGCTGAGGTTACAACATAAATTGGAATAACTGAGGACTTCAAAGTCTACTGGACAAGACAAATAAATGGAGGTAGCATAAAGCAATAAAACAGACTGTTACAGAGTAATGAAAAAAGGATTCTAAAAGCATGTAGAAGATTAATTGGAAAATACAGGTGACTTTAAATAAAGTTTTTGATGGCTAGAATGATATAACAAAGAAATAAAGAAAGAGTAAATAAAGGAGGTAATGTATAGTACAGAGCAATGAAAGTCTTTTTTTTCCCCATTTCTCTCCAATACTGTATGACTTTGAGCAAGTCTACTGAAAAGGATTTTGCTCCATAGGTTAGGGATTTCTGTCTATGGTATTCAGTGTTATATCCCTTGTACCTAGAACAGTATCAGGCACTTGGTGAATTCACAATATTTCTTTGTAGAGTGAATGAATGGGCTTATTACAAAAAGAGGTGTTTTGCCAAATGAATTTTAAAGTTTTCTTCAGTTCCTAAATTACAATGGGCATGTTTTGAATTAGTATAAAGAATTTCATAGTGATTAAATCAGCTTCAAAACAAAATAGCTGTTAGAGAAATTAGTTCTCTCTCCATCCAATGAGATTTTAATGTTTAAAGATATACATGACCACATTCCAAGACACTGCAAAATATCTCTGAATTTGATCACAGGCTATATACTAATGTCTGTCTTAACTCTGATGCTGTGAAGATGACCCTTTAAAAAAAGTTCACGTGATCTTCTCAGAAGCCATACACTAAATAAGAGAAACAAGCTTTTGCCAGTCTGCACCTCTTTGGATAGATTTCTTGTTGGCCTATAGACTCATGTGCTGTTGTTGTCAAATGAATTTACCTGAGTTCAGTCGGTCTTGTATAGCCACATTAGTAATTATATTGTAACTCAGGCTAAAAAAGAAACTCAGTAAAAGTATTTAAAAATTATAGGCAGTGTTTGTGTGCTCCAAACATCTTCAAGAGCTAAAGGGGGTAAGGGGAAGTAAAAAAAAAAAAGTAAAAGAAGGACAACTTTTATTTTGTGAAAATTAGATGCGCTATTGCTAGATGGTGTGTATATGACTCCATTAGTAGATAGAACTTATGATGGGTCCTCAGAGATATGCTTTATATTTTAAAGTTGATAGCCTCTTAAACCAGCTGATCCTGCTCAACCCTCCCCACTCTCAGAGTGCTATTTTATCACCAAGATAGGCCCATAGAGTCAGGCTGCAACATAAGCAAGAGCTCCCTGCACTGGCCAACTGCTACAGGATGGGCAGTTTCATTTGGATTTTTCTACTTAGAGTTTTGGTTGTCATTTCATTCAATCCTGATTGGATTAGGCTTTACTCCAAGCGATTAGTAGTAACAGTTGTGCAGTTTTTCATCACCTCCATGCTTGTTCCTTGAGGGTCTTATAGCATAGGACACTTTATTAAACTATTGCATATTCTATTTCTTCTGGAACTCAATCCTACACCAGGTGAGCTGGACAGAATACTGTATAAACTTTTGGGGACCTGTCTTTTACTTTATACTCTAAGCTAGAGCCAATCCAAACACTTTACTTAGTTTCCTCTTTGGAGTTTGTTGGTAATGAACACAGTGTCATTAGGTAAGCTCTTTAAGGCTTGGTTTCCTCATCTGTACAATGAAACAAAAAGTACCTACTTCGTAGGTTAGAATGGGTAATTGAGTCATGGGCATTAAGCATAAAGTACTAAATCTGCCTTATCTAGTAAGTATTTTATATGTGACAGCAATTTTTATTCAGAATAGTCTATTCCTCATTAAATCTCTGTCATATTATACCAGTTGCTGGATAGGACAGAGTGAAAAGGCTATTCAATTTTGTGTTTGATGCATTTAATTTTTCTATTAAAAATTTCACATTCAGTTCTTTGAAAGGATGTAAGGTATTTTCTTCTATGGTAGCCTCTATTCGAATTTTCTTCTCATATGTCTTTGATGTCAGTACATCTACATGAAATTAGAGCAAAGAGGAAGACCTTGTGATCAACACCATTTCCTTTAAACATGCTTATGTTTATTGGAAAACTTGTGTATAAGACCCATGTGGTCACCAAAATGAAGTCTTTTGAGTTACAACTTTATATTAAAATACACCTTAGAAAAAATAAAATAAAATAAAATAAATATTGTTTACAATGTTCTTTAGTTGAGGATACCCAGTTAACCTGTCATTCTGTGAGAAGGTGATGTTTCTGAGAACTACTCAGTAGTCTCAGGGGACAGATACCTAGAATATTATCCTGCTGCCACTGTATAAGATGAGACGAGAAGAATGACTGATGGGTCCCTGGGGCTATTCAGTGATACTCTGCACTGCCAGAAATAAGGCACACAGGGAACAGTGACATGGTGAATATCTTCATATCAGAGCCATGCTATTTATTCCTGTGCTATGGAAAGAGAGGAGAAGAAATGCAGTCTGTCTGGATTTCTAAGTGATATCATTGCGAGTTGCTATAACCTGGTTTATTGAGCTTGTGCTATCCCAGAATTCCACACTGGTGATGCCATGCAATCATTTATTCATTCAGCAGCTATTCACTGAGTCACAGCACTATAAATGCCAGATGCCGAGGAAACACTGACAAGCAAGGCAAACAGAATCCTTATCTTCAAGGCTGTCAGTTAAAATGAGACAGTTAAAATGAGAAGGAGAATGGCTATGAAGCTCACAACAGGAAGCACTGACTTAGGCAGAGGAATTGGGGCCAAAGACATTAATTTCCCACTCCTCTCATTTTCATCTGTTCTCTGTCTTCCTCACTTTATTCTTTCCATCAGTGAAATGTTTTACTGAATGGTGAATTGGGTGGGGAAGAAAACTGAGCATGCTCAATCCCAGTGGCTTCTCCTTTTTGGGTAAAAGCCTCATGGGTTGTACACCATGATCTTCATGTGCCCAAGAATATTGTTCAGATGAAAGGCTCTGGCCCCCAGCAGGGGGAAATTCAGAAATGGTGAAAGGTTGGTTCAATTCAGGCCTCAGCATCAGAACTAAATCATATTCTCCAATTAACTTTACGGAACTAAAATTGAGCTGATATTTTTATATTGATCCATTTGTCCCAGACCTAATTTCTCAATAGATTCTAAATTCCGAAGAGAAAAATAAATATGTTATTTATTAATGTCCCTTATACTGCATCATCTTGGTGTTTTTGCCAGACATATGAGAAGTAGGTGCAAGAAAATGGCATTTAAGAACCAAATTAATCCTTTGGCAAATAGAGATTTTTTTTTTTGGCTTAAATTAAACAGGCATTGAAATTTGGCAGTGCTTTAGTGACTTTAGCCATGTGGCAGTTTTGCTTTTCGTGATTGAAGATGGTGACACTTAGGTTACTATCATAACCAGGGAATGTGTAGGTCTTTGTGACTGACCTTGATGTAATTTAAAGAGACACATAAGGAATCATATCATAGAGGAAAGAGAGTATA
Organism: Cynopterus sphinx; assembly: GCA_030015415.1. Classification (NCBI taxonomy): domain Eukaryota; kingdom Metazoa; phylum Chordata; class Mammalia; order Chiroptera; family Pteropodidae; genus Cynopterus; species Cynopterus sphinx. Next base: position 83,865,089 of record CM057387.1, read on the forward strand.
CGCACCCTATTTAAACCTCACCTGAACATAGGCAGGGCTTGGCAGGTCAATGTTTTTTTCTCTGCATTTATTTATCAGTGAAGACTATAAGCTAAACATTTAAACTCTAAGGATAGCTAAGTTCAATGAGGGCTACTGAATACTTGTATGTTTTTTGTGCCAGCCCCAAAGGAAAAATTGAAGCTCATATACTCCAAATGTTTTAAAGTCTAAAACCAAGACTTCCCTTTACCTCTCCTCTTTCTCTCCTCTACTAAGTTTCTGCTCTCATTTCTGGCAATAAAAAAAAGAAGGGCCTGGACTGTACAGTGTACTGATCTGGGAACAGCACTCTACAGAGGCTAGAGATTGATATGACTTTTTAAATTTCGTATAGTGGGATTGATGTGATATTCTTTTGTGCCTAAATATTAGAAAAAATATGGTACATGTGAGTTTTTAGGTTGAATTAATTCTACCTTGAAAATGCTTTAAGAAACTATACTCTTTAGTAGAAAGTCCAAGCAGCTATCTACTCAGTCTCAACTTCACCAGACAATCAGATTGAGGATCTCTCTAGGTCATACTGAACAGAATAAGAAACTGGGTGATAATGATTAAAGAATTTTTCATTTTACTTGGTCTTAACTTATAAAGAGAAAGGGACATAACTTTTGAGCTTCCTTCTGTATCCATGCTCTTTATAACAGCAGAGAGTTTTTATTTAAATCTGAGACTTCTTTAGGATTGTATTTAGACTACATGTCTTGTTGTAAATCAGGATGGAAAACTAAATGAAGAATGGTTTTTCTACCAGGATTCAGAAGGACTTTGAAGTTAGTTCTATTCTGGCCCATTTCAGAACAATTTGAAGACAAAAGCTAAACTGCCTACCAGTTGCCTGGGAGGCTTTAGAAGATGAATGGTTGATATGGTAAGGTGGCCTTGCGAAGATGATACTATGACCATCCTACTCACCTCCTCCCACCAGTAAACTAGTAGCACCAGTAATTGATCATTGACTTAATGAACAAACTCAATGAGTTAAAGGTATAAAAAGGGTATTGTAGATAGACACTTAATCCACACACATATTTTTTCAAAGGAGAGGTGGATGAGAGAGGAAAGAATTTCTATTCAAGTTCCCGAGAAGGAAAGTTTTAGAAGGAAGTCTCTCAATTTCTCTCTAGCCCTGAGAGGGGAAGAGTGACTTGTCTAACTCATTAGTTTGTGAGAAGAGACTCAGCTTAGTCCTCATTTTTTTCTCCCTCCTTTGGAAGCAGCACTCTGGCTGAATCTTCACAAGGCGTAGAGCTGGGGGATTAAATCCAATTCAGGGAGGGTTATAGAAGTTCCCTTTGGCTGTGAATTTATAGTCATATCCTTCAGTTAATTTGGCTTTCTGTTTGTCTTCTACACCTTATTTGTCAATCAGCTCCTAACTCAAAAGATCAATGCATGGTTTTTAATTATTGCCTCCACTGAAATCCTAATGAGGACAAGAATGTACAATATTGGCTTTCCTGGTAAACCCTTCCAAGGTTTGAAGTTGTTGGGCTGGGCAAAGATATAGTGTTGGTAGTTGGTGATGGGAGCAGAGGTTTTCTAGGCTAATGAAAATAGTTGTGCAAAGGCATGGTACTGAAAGAGCAAATCATATATTTAATAAACTGATATAAGTCCTATATGACTGGAGCACAAAAAGTAAAGAGTGAGTGGATCCGTATACAGGAGAAACAGTGTGTACAGCTTCACTATGAACTTGATATTTTTGTCCTAAGGTGTTTGCCAGATTAAACAAATAAAAAGATAAGATTCCCACTTTAATTTGAATTTCTAATAAAAAAAATTTTTAGTATGAGTATGTCCCATGCAACATTTGCAATATATGGGGTATACTTTTACCAAAAAAGATATGTTAATTGTTTTTATGAAATTCAAATTTAACTAAGTGTCCTGTATTTTATCTTGAAACTTTATCCTAAGAGAAATAGCAAACCAATGAAGTCTTGAAAACATTGAAGTGATATGATTAGAAATCAGAGATAAAGAAAACCATTGATTCACCAAAAGATAAACATCTCTTTCTAAATGTTCTCAAGTTTCTTTAGGGTCCCTTTCAAAATGGTCTCACTGTAAAAGCAATGGTAATGAGATCCTGCTATATCCTGTGACTCATTATATTGTAAACACAGCCTGATTAAAATAAATTACAGTCTCAGTAATATGGCTAACAAATCTGACTTACAATAAAGTGAAACTTTTTGAAACTGTGCACACTCAGTTTGCCTCCATTGAAAGATGCCACACCTCCCTAACTTTCCAAATAGCCTGTATTATTGTACCTGACTTTTTTCAGAATGCAGTGACTTCTGCTGAGTTCATGGTCACCTCGGTCTGATTCACAGTGAGATGTTTTCAATGGACTGACACTGTGATTACGAAAACATGATCCTTTAGAGGAACAATATCCCATGCTAGCTACAGAAGGAATGGGCTCATTGCCAGTGAGCAGAAACTGTTCTCCTGAATTAATATTCATTTTCTAAAGACAAATTCTCACTTTTAATTATGACTTCATGTGTTTCCTAAATACCTACATGGCCCTTCTTCGTAACCTTTTCCCTAGGAGTTCTCTCATACAACAATTGTGGCGTTCTAATTGCCACTCTCTGGAACACAGTGATGTCCAGACTGGAATGAGTTGTTCTCACCTACCAATTGGTCAATTTATGCATCTGTGTGAGTACATGCATCACTGGTCTCTCCACAGGAGGTCAACAGCCATAAGTGACAGGAGTAAGACTTTATACACACACACACACACACACACACACGTACACACACACACGTGTGTGTGTGTGTGTGTGTGTGTGTGTGTGTGTGTAGGCCAAGAATGAGGCTACAATATATGGCAGGCATTTAAAAATACTGCCTTACTAAAAAAGAAAAAATGAATTAACACATATTATTGCTAATGTTCAGTATGTCCATCCAGTCCTAGCTTCAATATTGCAAAAGTGAAGCAGAAATATAGAAAACCTGAGTAAGTGGCTAGAATTACTATCTTTTAGGCCAAGCCAAGACCATACTAAGTGAAACAGAGTTCAGCAGATAAATATCAGCTCTGACTAACAATTGATAAATGTTTACCATGTGCCAGAAATTATTATCAACACTTTAAAGATAACTATTTAATACTCACTACAATCTTACAAGGTAGTATTATTATCCTAACCACTACACATATAAGAGAATCGAGACATAAAGAGCACAAAATATTAGCCAAAGATACACAGCTCAAGAGTGACAGACCAAAGATTCAATACAGGCAATTTGACTCCAAAGCTGTACTTTCAGCCATTATACTACTCTTATTCTTGGGATGAAGCATCTTTTTAATAATAAAGAACACTTGTGTGACCTGCAAAATATGAGTGTAGATCAAATGGAGTTGCTTTGCTAAGACATTCAAGTCTAACAGTTTTCTCAATTTCCCTTTGGTGTTCCATGATTCTAAGTAACTTTGAAAGGATTTACAATAAAGAAAAATATATGTGGCTGTGAACAGTACTTGCTCAATGCAACAATCAATTCTGTGCTTTGATTTTATCTATATCCATTCATTCTTTCTTTCAATAGTTAGATATGGATGCCTGTTGGTTGAGACACACTAAATTTGATTATCAAGATGTTCCTGATCTGAAGAACTGCACAACTTAGTGGCATATATAGACATGAAACGAAACTATTGAAATGGTAATAACATTGGCAGAAAAAGCTGCCCCATTGAATACTAGGCATTTAATGCTCTAAAGAATATGTACTCAGTTTCTCAATGACTCTTAGTCTTACCCTTTTCCCTACCTGCTCACTCAGGACTTTCCTCCCTTCTACACAATATTTCCAAAGATTTCTAGAAATATCAATCTTCATGTATCTTCAGGTACATGAACTAATTTATCAGCTACAGGACTTTATGGTAGACACATTGATTATAAGAATCACAGAAAGAGAAAAAAACATAAAATTGCCTATGGAAAGTTCACTTGGTCACTGTTGATGGTGGGCCTAAATCACATCATAGTGGGGTGGGGAAAATCATGCTTGCTTTGATTCTGCTACATTTGGTTAATAGGGTATTCCGTAGTAGAGCCCAGTGGTGCCCAGGGGTCTCAGACTCTAAAAATAAATAAATAAATAAGTGTCTCCAGCTGTGACTTTCCTAGCTAAAAAAAAAAAAAAAAAAGTCACAACCCATTCAAAGGATTAGGCAGAAACAGAAACGTATGTTTCCTTGTAGTTTGTTTTGCTTTTTCAGTCTCTGGAGAGTTTGTAAAAGGTAAAAGAAAAACAAAACAAACATGTCCATTGTCTTTTGGCCAAAAAAAATATAGAGTCTTATGTAAAATAGTGATAGAAATTGTGGCCATCGGCCCATTAATAATATGCACATCCTGACTTAGTTTGGACTCAAATAGACACCCTACTACACATAGAACATGGTGAGTACTCTCATAGAGACAGGATCAAAGTACTTGAGGAGCACAGAGAATCACACTCTCTGGGAGTTCTGGAAACCTTTGCTTAGGCAATGGCCCTTAGGCTCAGTCTTGAAAAATGAGCAGAGTTCATTTTTCAATAGAGACATTTATAGCATGTTTGGCAGAGGACACTGGAAATACAATGGCTTAGATGCATGAAAGATCATGGAGTTCTTGGATGTGATTAGTGAATAAGCTGTGTGTTAGGGTGTGCATGCGAGGAGGCAGTTTGGGGAAATGAAGCTAGAAAGGATGGGGGCCAAATTCAGAGTGGCTGCCATTCTGGAAAATTTTCAGTCAAATATTTTTTAGGTGGCTCTCAGTGTAGAAGAGGAATAAAAAATCTTTTTTCCCCTCTAACCATCTTAGTTTCATTGGCTGTGGTCCCATAAATTAAACTAACAAAAGACAGATTACAAAGAGAAAACAAACTGAAGTTTATTAGCATGTGCATCACATATATAAACATGGGAGTACTCAGAGATAAGGACCTCATAGGAATGGTTAGAACTTGAGCTCACACAGCATCTTAATACAATAAAAGTACATTTTAGAGAAGTGACAAGACAAAGGAGAAGGAACTGTAGCTTCTAGGTGCAGCAAACTTGTGAAGGTAAATATGTGGGGAAACTAATCGCAGATAAGGTCTAGTTTTAGAAAATTCATTAATTTGATTCCTTCCATTAATCTTGGGGCTGACAAAGACCTAGAGTTGTCTCTGATGATTAACTTTTGTCCTTCCTAGTAGGGAGGGGAGCTGGAGAGACCTTAATGTCCCATTTTTAAGCAAATTAGGGGAGGACAGAGAGCTTTTGTTATAGCTGCTGCTTCTCAATTGACTTTAGCTCAAAATAACCCTTAGGCCAAAATGGTATACTTGGAAGTAGAATATTCTGCTACCCTTCATCAGTAAAGTTAAGTTTTCGGTCACCCTTATTTTTAACATATTCCTTAACTCTGTTTAGAGAAGAGAAAAAAGATTTAAAGAAAGATGCACAATAAATACCAATATTTTTAATTGATGAATACTTCCATGGCAAACCGACAAATGCAATACGGCCTGGGAAGTTCTATCTTAAGCAGAATATTTTTACAGTTCTAAATATAGTTTGCTTTAGTCAGATTTTAGTGTTTATTACTTACTTTTATTTAGCCTGAAATAATGGTCTATAATCCCACAACAATTGTAGCCACTGACATTTAGGATACTGTTTGAAGATGGTTCTCACAATCTCATCTAATTTGTATTAGAAAAGTTTATCATGAAACCCTCCAGACCTTTAGCCATATCCCTTATTTTCTCCAGGAGACATTGGTAGGGAAGAACCTTTCTCCATGATTTTATATCTGGTGGGCTTATCTAATCAAAATACATGGGAGATTCCTTCTCTTTCTATCCTCTTCTCCCCATGCCAGTATGTTGCTGATGATGAATAAGAGAAATCTCTATAAAACTCAAATTCCCCTGTTTGTCTATTGAAAGTAGACTGGGGTGTGAGAAGATTAGAAATTCTACTGTTACCACACAGCCATGTCAGGTTCTTCATGCCATCATCTTTGTGTGCTTATATTTTAATTTCTAGCTCTTTTGTTTTACTCTGGATTGAGTCAAATCATAAAAGGGATGTTATTGATTGCCTCCTTAAAAACAAATACACCTACACTTAATTAACTGGATGAACCAATGGTGTCATATTAACAATACTTTATATTTGATGGCAGTCTCTATTGCTCTCATATACATATACTTGTTTGATCTTCACCTAAATACTGTAGAGTTGGTCATGCAAAGGGATTATTCCCATTTTACAGAGGAGACTATACCCCAAATGATAAAGTGGCTTGCTCAACCTATTCAGCTCTTTGGAACTCTGCATTTTGTCATCCAGAGGCATTCACTTGTATCCTGGATTTGCAGTCCCATGACAGTAGTGTCACAATAAGATTATAACATTGTAGTGATGAGGGCACTAGAATGAAAAAGAATGGCTTCATATCTTCTCTCTAGTCCTTACCAGCTATGCTCTTAGGTGAGTTTCTTAACTCCCATGTCCCATCTCCCACTCTGTAACATAAAGATAACAACCCTTATTTGTCAAGAGTTGCTGTGTGCATTAAATGTGAAACTATATAAACAGCACCATTTCTGGTACATAGTATGAACTGAATATATTACTGGCTAATGTTATCATCATCACTATTATTAAATAACAATGGATAGTGGTAAATATAATGTTCAAATAAAAAGAAACGGAGATTCAGGTTATTTGCTCTAATTCTTCATCATAGCCCTAAAATTTAGATGCCCAGAAAACAAAATTTTACCTCCATCCATATGTACTTGTATTTCAAAAATTCATTAGGTCTGATTGGCTGCTATTAATGTCAGACTGCCAGTTGAACTTGGTTGTTTTACAGTCTCCCACAGTTTTGTAAAGTTGGGAAACAAAATCCCTGAAATATCAATGTAGGGCCATATTCATGATTTAACACATGTTGCTGGACTGCTATGAGCACTCAAAATTATTTTTATAATCATCCTCACTTTTGTGTAACTTTGGGTCTTTTATTTGGTCAGCTAATGACTATAGGAAATTATGAGAGGACAGTTTAATATCACTATTTGAACAAAATGATTTACTGGCATTTAATGTAACATTAACCATGCCTTAGAAAATAGCTAAGGCATGTTTTGAACATACATATCCATATCCTTTCCCAAGAGATAGTTTTACTGTTCATTTGAGACAGTTAAATTGAAACAAAGGACTAGGTTCTTTTTTTTTCTGTATATAGAAATAGTCATGTAACCTGACCTGTCATCAAAAGTAAATGTATTAAGAAAATCAATACTACACAATTTCCAGTGTAATCTTCAGCGTCATTCTTGCTTGCTGTCTGAAAGGGGCTGCTGCTCTAGGAGGTGTATGCCTTGAAGGTTTCCCTACCTTTGATACCTTATGTTACTTCATCAGCAGGAGCTTTGAAAATCTAAGTTATTCATCTTTGCTGTGTGTTTATTGCTGTCATTCAGTTGAATGAAATTAAACCTGCCACTTGCACTATCACACAAGAAAATGGTAGGATAGTGTTTTTTTTTTTTTTTAATGTTATTTAATTAAGGAGCAAACAGAATTCTGTTCTGCTTCAATTGTTTGGTATGAAAAATACAACATTGAAAAGAAAGGGGAAACCATTAAGCTTCTATGAACAGTTCAGTAAGTGAAGCCAAAATCAGATCTGGGTATTACCTTTACATTATATTTGTGTAACTGTTCTTTCTACTTTATTTACCAGAAAGGCTCGCCAATACCTAAAATTCTACTACTTCTTCCTTGTTAAATTTTGTCCTTGGTATTGTTTTTTGGGGTGTGTGTGTGTGTGTGTGTGTGTGTGTGTTATTTTTGGAGAGGTTTTTTTTTTTTTTTTTGCAGTTATTTTTGCTTTAAGAGAGAACGATGACTAGTTCCAGAGAAAATAAGAAATCCTGGAACAAATCTTTTACTTGGTTCTCACACTTCTTTTGCACTCACATTTAAAAATGCATAGATTACACATGAAAATTGGGATTAGTGAGTTGTCTTGAAAAGTAAGAAAATCTGGCCACACTGAGCCCACATTTACACATGACAAACAATAGTGGGAGCTGAGTAGCAGCTGCCACCTTTAGAAACACGTGAACTCCAATTGGCTGGAGTCCTCACCAGTCTTTATTGTCTCTCTACTCCATCCATCCCACTTTACTCAGCTAAACTGCTGGCACAACTCCTCCTGAAAACACTGGCATTTATCTGTCTATTCATCAATCAATCTAAATCTAGATAGATATTCTTAACAGCAGCAGAATACATCAAGGAGAAATAGCCTCAAAGTCTACCTCTGATTACTTTAAAATTTTTATTAGGATGCGTGTGACTTTAGGCAATTTACCTGCATAATTTCCTCATTTATAAAACTGAAGGTAATATCATTTCTTTCGCTTGTATTTTTATGACAATCAATAAGATGATGCACCTAAAGCATAATGCCTAGAACACAGAAGGTCCTTAATAAATGTAAGCTACAAGTGTTCTATGATATACCAAAATAAATGTGGTTTTAAAAAATGACTATGTGTTCCTATCACTCCATTTCATATAAAAGTTGCCCTGTATCAGGATCTTTGATTTTCAGTTACATTTCTCCCTTGAATGGTCTGGGATAATTGCCAGTGGACATACTGCCTCTGTCATTCTGGCTGAACCTTTTGGTCCTGAGCTTTGAGCAGGATGATAAATGAATTAGGAAAGCTGAAGCAAACATGTCGGGGGATATCCCTTGTCAGAGCTTTGATTTAGCTTCCTTGCAGAACAACAGAAACATTCATCGAATTTCCATTTCTTTCAAAATAAAAAAAATAGCAAAGTTTCAAAAACAGGACAGTAACACACTACCCCAGAGTAAGTTGTTTTAACAAACATAAAAGCAGACTCTAGGAATCAGGGCATAGATGCTTTCCTCATTATTTCTCCTGCTCATTATTTGGCACCATTATCTGTTTTGATGCCTTCCTACAGAGTTTCCAGTGTTAATGTGAGGCAAACATGATTCTTGGATCCAGTAAACGGTCTGTAGTTCATGGAGAAAATAGTAGATCATTGAATAGATTTCTGGTTTTCTGCCTTTAATTTATTGTTCAGTAGCAACAAAAGAAGCTTGTGGGTGGAGGTGGAGGTGGAGGATCTCTGATTACAATCATGGATAGAGAAATGGTTTCTTCCGACATTTTTCTTTCAGAGAGACTAAGCGAAATTGCAGTACGGTTTATCAGTACTCTTCTTAACTCACTGCAGGTTGCCATAGAAACAGGATCTCGCATCAACATGAAAGGCATTTAGGGAATCTGTTAGGCTTTAACATTAGCATGATCTAAGCAACCTTGCTCACCACTAACAAAGCTAGCATCTCTTTTAGAATATCATTAATACTCATTAAATTTCTCTGCATGTGGTTTTGGGGATCTTCACATTGCATTTGCAAGGTTATTTTTTGAGAGTGAACAACTCATCAGAGAATATGCATTTTTTAGAACTATACTTAGCTCATCTACCACGTAAGATAAGACTTACTCTACTTACACTGTTATTTTCACGTCATCCAGATTTAGATTTTAATTGACAAGAATACAATAGTGGTGGCAATTAATGAAATCTGCTAATATTTAAGAAGTTTATTTATAATTTTTTTAAGATCAAATGGGAATTTTTGTTCTATAAACAAAATTTAAGAGAAACAGGCCCTTTGATCACTTACTTTTGCTAGGCAACTTTTAGGTTAGCTCTCATATGTAAGTTTAGTTTTGCTAAATAGCATATTTTTAGTGTTTCTTTTTGAGGACAGTTATTTAGGAATCTTAAAACACTAAAAAATTAGGTTGTTGGCAAAATCAGATGGACTCCCCACCCCAGAGCTATAAAAAATGTGACTAAAAAGCCACAAGTTTGTTTAAAACAATTATAGCAATAGCTAAATTACCATTTTCTTTTATTTCACAAAAAAGGGGAATTTTGGTGGACTCGGGGGGTGGGGAACAGATCTGTTTGAATTATGATTTAAACTCTTCTAATTATTTTTATATGAATTGAAATAAGTCACTGGTTCAGCAGTTAATATCCTTCTTCAGTTGACAGGTTGGCTTTGTCTTGCCATTATTAAAAGATGCTGAGTGGCTCTCAACACCTACTCCTGGCATAGAGCACATGTGGTAAACACATCAGCTTTGGAGTCAAAAAGCATAAATTTAATTCTCAGCTCCATTGCTTGGCAGTTGGGTGACACTGGGCAAGGTACTTAACCATAGTGTACCCTCCTCTTCATCATGAGGTTGTTATAAGGATTAAGTAACAATGAGATAACGCATGTGTAACAAGCTAGCAGATTTCTGCATATATATGTTTGTGTGTGTGTGTGTGTGTGTGTGTGTGTGTGTGTGTGCTGGTGTATAATACATGCTCAATGAATTTTAACTATACACATCATTATTATTGTAGTTTTAAAGCTTGCTCAACCAGTTATTTCCATTTTTACTAAAATCAAACATCCTATCAGAATTTAGCATACCTTCTTTCCCCTGAGTTTGCTATTCATCTTCTTCAAAAAGTGGGTTATAATTAATAAAATGTCCAAAAACCAGAATATAGGGAACAGATGAAAGTATTAAGACCATGCACAAACTGGAAATTTTATTCATATGGGGAAAGTTAAACACAACCAACCAACCAACCAACCAGTGTTCTGTAGTTAATAAGAGTCAAATGTGTCTAGAAGCATTCCAGTCACTGGTTTGTCTAGCTTTTGGACCATAATTAATTAGCCTATAAAAAAATATTTATCATGAATAGATAGAATCTATGATTACTCTATTTTGATATTTAATTTCTTATAGGTTGAGTTTTAAAAATGTAAATGAATTATATCCCTTTCCAAGCTACCTGAAATGGAATCAAAGTGAATAGACAAAAATGGTAAATCAGATGGAGACAAAGTCAGCTTAATGAAAGACTTAATTAGCTCTTAAGATGTGGCTTAGGTTGGGTTAACACTAAGATTTTTAAAGGTTTACCCCAGAAGCAGACAAATGTAAGCACTCAGGTTTGAGAAGCACTAGGAAAGGAGCAGTTCTCCCTCATTAGGCGCAGAGATTCCCACTATAAAACTGAGGCATGGATGAAAAAAGGATGCATGCTCGCAGACAGCATGAAGGTTCCAAAGGCAAAGAAAGGAGAGAACGACTAAGATGACCATGTCCAGTAGCTGCTCTTGCCAGCAGCAGACTGGAGCTCAGTGCTCTTTGGAGGCAGGTAGATCTAAGCAGAAAGAAGGTGGGAGAGCATTCTCAGTTTCTCCAAATCGCTCATTAGGTGAAAAGGAGTGACCGTGGTAGTAGAGAGGCCAGTGTTAATCTAATCATCAGTCCTCCACCACAGTAGATAAAAAAAAATGTATTAGTTCACGAGGGCTGCCATAAGAAATACCACAGACTGGGTGGCTTAAGCAACATAAATTTGTTCTCACATTTGTGGCTGGAAGTCCAAGATCAAGGGATAGGCAGATATGATTTCTTTTGAGACCTCTGACTTGCAGGGAGGTCACCTTCTCCCTGGGTCTCCCTATGGGCTATTCCCTGTGTGTTTGGAATCCCTGCTGTCTCTTTGTGTGTACAAATTCTCTCTTCTTGTAAGAACCCCAGTCAGATTGGATTAGAGCCCATCCTAATGGTCACATTATGACTTAATCACCTCTTTAAATGCCTTATCTCCAAATACAATTATATATTGAGGTTCTGAGGGTTAGGACTTCAACATGAATGCTTTGGGGAGGACACAATTCAGCTTATAGTAATAAATATTCTCCATAACAGCATAGTAGCAACTATAAATTTTGCATTGTAATACATTCTTTGGTAATTTCTTTCTTCCTTTTCTTCATTGAAAAAAATCTTTTCTCTTAGCTTTATCAGGAACCAAACTCCCCTTGCAATGAGGGGTAAACTTGGAGCCGATAGCTTACAGTGTTAATGATATACAGAAACAAAAGGAGGAATTGCAAGTCTATTTTGAAAAGACCATTTACCTTCCAGTTTCCTGATGGACATATTAAGTTCCAGCAAGTTCAAAATGTTCCGAAGAGGCTAATCATTCCAGAAATGCCAATAACAATGAAAGGATAGGTAATCTATTTTTTCAAAAAGAATTATATTTTACTAAAGACTTACTATATTTCTATGTGACACAAGGTTCTAAAATCACATTCAAATAATTTCCTACTGGAGAACAGTTTGTTTTAATAAGCAGAACACAGACAGTAAGGATAAAGATCAAACCTGTTAGCTTTAAAATGAATAACTGTAAACAAAATGAAATTAAGTCAAACCATAAAGAAAAATCATTTGTTCTTTCACACATCTTTCTATAGAGAAATCAAGAACTTCATAAATTCACCTTAGTAAGGTTGTCTGGTGCACTGTACCCTGAAAATCATCCCTGTATTTAAATCTAAAATTTTCAGATCTTGTAAACTAACTATGAAACAGAGGGAAAGAAACAGAAGGTCTTCAAAAATTCACAGATCCATATCTAAGTGCTTATACTCTGCTCATCCTTTGAATATGTTACATTAACAGGAAAGATTTAGGGCCAGGCCTTATCCCATCCAAACTTTTGGATTTCACCTCAATCCACAGGTAGGTAATAGAAAAAAACAGAATTAAAAAAAAATACCTCAATCCATATGGGTTTAATTGTGCTAAACTTTCTGATGTTAATATCAAGAACTAAAATTAATTTAATCTTATCTCTATATCAGGCACTAGTAGAATTTTTTAAATTCATAATTTCAAGCTTGTCTTGAGCATAATGACCATGACACTCTGGTAAAGATTGTAGAAATACCAACACATGAAAATGAAACATGGTGTCTGTCCCCAGGGTGCTCACAGTCTAACGGGGAAAACAGGCATTAACAACTGTATAACAAATGCGCTACTTGCTCATGAAGTCAAGGTTAATTAATGAAGAGAAACAGAGAAAGCAAAGTCTCACCATGTTTAGATGATCAAGAAAAGCTTCTCAAAAAAGAAGACATTTAACCCAGGTTCTGAAGGATGAGAATTTTGTGAGAAAATGTTTTCTAAAGGTTAAGGCAGAACATAAGAGAAGGACGACAGAGAAAAATACACAATGAGACACAGTGAGCAGAATGCTTGGTGTGAAAAACAGCTTGATATCAGATGATGGAGGACTTTGGGTAACTTTTTGAGAAATAAGAGAAATAAAATATGATTTGTGCTCCTCGAAGACAATTCTGCAAGCATGTAAACGGTGGCATGTGCAAAGGAAAGCAAGCACCAGTTCCAGTGAGATTCTACTGGTCAGGTTGTCGGGGCAGCCTGAACATGATATCCCCTCCCAAGTTCATTTATTGTTATACATGCCGAGGGCTTTGAAGACAGGGACACTCTAATTTCCTCACATATGCCATCATCTCCCCTTGAAGAGCATAACGTAAACATAAAGAGAAAAATTCTAGTTTGTCTAATCAATATAAATGTAAATTTTTTTCCAAATCACCTAACACTTATTTTTACCTTGAGTTTCTGGCTCTCTGTTTACCTTTATCTTCTTGACTTTATTTTTTTCTTTTCCAGACTGAACAAGGTTCTACCGACCCCACCCCCAAATTTGTAGTAGATGATAAATATGGCTTATTGCCTCCACTTTATAAAATAATTATTAATGCCTCTTGTTTCATTGTGCATATCATTACACTTTCTGCTCATACACCATTAAGAGTATTTCCAAAGATTGTCTCAAAGCCATTCTCAGATGTTTTAGAGAACTTGCAGTGATTTCAGTCGAGCTGAGGAGCATCACAAAGGATTTACCCCACTTCTTGGCAAGTAGACTTGAGCAGAGATTTCAGCTTCACTCTAAGGTTGTTTGTTTGTCTGTTAGTTAGTTAGCTTGTTTGTTTTTTGGAGCAAATTCATGATGCTTATTGTTTAAAGTTGTTGAAATATGTTATACTGAAGTATTGGACTTTTACATGTAATTCCAAATCTTTCTTAGTTTTTGATTGGTCTTCTCTTAATAATAACTTTAAAATATGTGGGATTCTTGTTAGTGTATTGCCTCCAGTACATCTAAATGCCTAGCTGATATTTCCCCTTAGTTGTCTCACTGGTATCTGAAATTTAATACGCCCAAACACAACTCCATATGCTGCCTCCCATAGCTGTCTTTTCTATTTCATTAAATAGAAACACTATTCACCCAGTCGACCAGGATTTACCCTTAGGAATCATCTTATACTCTTCTGTTTTTCTCACACTTTAAATGCAATCTGTCACCAAGTGCTGTTACTTGTACTCTCAAAATAGATCCTAAATCTAACATCTTCCTACCAGCTTCCCTGCTATTTTCCAAGTAAAAATGACCTGGATTGCTGTGGAATCCTTCTAACTAATGTTCCTAGTTTTGCTCTTGTTCCCTAGAATCCATTCTCAAATTAGCAGCAAAGGAATCAAGGCTTTAAGCGTGTAAACCTGGTCAAGTAATCCCCTGGCACAAAATCCTCCAATATTTTCCGATATAATCAGAAAAATATCTTCTCCCCTTTTAATGGCCCACATCTAAGGCCCATCACCCTCGACCCCACATCTGAGCAAACTCTTTGGTGCAGGTTGAAAGTTCAAATCATGCCGCATCTTACCTATGTGGGAACTCCTGACCCAGCCCCACTCCAATAGCAATAAAAAACCCTAAGCTAATCTCCTTTTCTTGCTCTGTCAAATCATTTTTGGATCAGCTTTGGAAGCCCATGCTGTTTTTCCATAAAGCCTTATTATATAAGGAATAAGCCTTTTCATACTTTCTTGGGTTATGTGTTTGTAAGTGCATGTGTGTGTATGTGTGTGTCAGTTTTGACATCCAAAACAAATTTTGAGAGGAGTCCATCCTGCTTCTGCAGGATGACTACAAGACTATAAGAATGAATGAATGATTAAATAATTTCTCATGTGTGCTTTATTTTCCTCGTAAAACAACTCCAAAATGAAGTATTCTCTTATCTGTGACTTTTCTTTTAATATGTTCTTTGTTCTCATGTATGACATAAAAAGGCTGTGCAACCATCTGAATATCTGTCTTTCCTTTCCTTTCCTTTCCTTTCCTTTCCTTTCCTTTCCTTTCCTTTCCTTTCCTTTCCTTTCCTTTCCTTTCCTTTCCTTTCCTTTCCTTTCCTTTCCTTTCCTTTCCTTTCCTTTCCTTTCCTTTCCCTTCCTTTCCCATCCATCCATCCATCCATCCATCCATCCATCCATCCATCCATCCATCCATCCCTTTGTCATCTATCTATCTATCATCTATCATCTATCTATCTATCTATCTATCTATCTATCTATCTATCAATCATCTATCACTTATTTAACTTCTCTCTTTACTCATCAACTTGGAGTTATCATACTTACCTCATTTACTTTTGATGGTAGGTATACCTTTTCCCCCAATTTCTTCATATTTTAAAAATTCTATTTAAGGATCCTCCCACCCTCAAAATGTCTGCATATAGGCTGAGTTAAGAGCTTGATTCTTCCCCTGAGAGCTTTCTTAATATCATTTATTACCCAGTGTAACCACTGACTCTCTCCTTGACCAAACTCTCCTCTAAGACCAGCTTGGCCCCTTCCAAATTTAGTAAGAATCCTACTAAGTCTGTTTAGTCAGAATCTCCTACCCTGTTCAATATCTGTTCAAATTCCTCATCTCCCACTATTCCAAGATGAAATCCGATCATCCTGACCTGTCTTCAGCAAGAATACTGTCGTCAATTTAGTCAGAATTATTCCACTTTACTTCTGATGTCTCTTCTTAATATCTTTCCATCCATGAACTCCTACACCGCTCCTTGACTATAAACCCCCACTTTTCCTTGTTGTGTTTGAAGTTGAGTGCAATCGCTCTCTAGTATACTCTCTAGCAAAACCCCATTGTAGTAGTCCTTATACCTACAGAGACAGTCCTGAATAAAGTCTGCCTTTTCATTTTAACAAGTCTCAGGATAATTTCTTCTTTAACACCATGCTTGGATATCTTGAGAAGAGAGAGAGCCTTCTCTCCTATTTATCAACCTGCTTAACATTAAGAACAATTCATCTGCTCTAATGGGAATATGACCCTTATTTATCTCTGTCAAATTTTCTAGCTTTTGAGAAATTCATTTCATCTACTATCACATTAGAGTCAGAAAACACAATGTCTTTCACTTTATTACAATCTCCATTTATATAAACTCTATCAACTATCTTGGTGATCACTTCACGCTTTTGATAATACTGACCAAACTATGAACACAGATATTCAAACCCAGATTCTGTAATCATTTTTACATACAAATAATACCTAAATGTGGGGTTTCTCTGATCACTTTTATTTCTAAACCTAAACACCAGAAGTAGAAGAATTTACTCCACATTTTATGCTATAAGTTGTATAAAGAACAAGTGCAATACTCCCTAGAAAACATTTCTCTTTTGCATTTATAAGGACATATAGTCTCAACTTTGGTCCATATTCTTTCCCAATAATAGTTTTGTTTTTTATTGACATTTTACATCTTTTTGAAAAAAAAAACACATAAAATAGTATTCTCCTCTTGGGTTTAGTGATTATTATCTGCCTACCATGCTGTCACATGCCTTCCCTTTCTTTGTACTTAACCTTACTTTCACTCTGTGAACAATACTTCAGAATTCTATTCCAAGTAGTATGTCATGTGGCCATTCCAGTATACTTAAACCATCTCAAGAGATAACTTTTATTTGCTATTCTGTATCAATGTCAAGAACCCTAAATGCAGTCTCTTATAACAATATTTTTCACTTTTTTTCTCACATCTTTCCTAATTAGGAACTGATCAGAGAGGCTTTGCTGGGCTGTGTAGGCCAGGCTTCACCATGGAGTCTGGATCATGCCAGGAACCAGTCTTTGGCTTTGCTGGTCTATAAGCACAATTTTATTGATGCTCTCTGAATTGAGAAGGATAAAACTTCCAATAATTGAGCTCACAAGAGATTGAGATGTAAAATAGGATGTCTCTCTATAATAGATAAAATGTGATAAAACTAACCAAAAAACAGAATATTTATACTGTTGGATTTGCACATTCTAGTTCTCTGAGAAGAGCTGGATGAAAAACTATAGGGTTATTATGTGAACTGACTATGACAGCAAGAGTATCTAAAGTCTAGTCTAATAGATCTTCAATAATGTGATGAACCACTTCCACTTGTAGAAACAGTCCTGCCAAGGAGAGGTCTGACATTCTCTTGGATAGTTTCTTGTGTTTTAATCTCCACTTATGTCACACTCTCCACTCACATATTCTCTCATGAAACAGTAGTTTAAAAATAATTGTGGCTTTATATTAGTACCTACAATACTTCTAATGTTTTAAGATAATAATAATAATAATAATAAACACTTAAGTACTTACTATATTCCGGTCATTAAAGTACTTGTTTATCTTCATAGCAACCTTATGAAGTAGGTACTTATTGCAATCTTCATTTAAAAAAATGTACTGAGAAATACATATTCTTTATAAAAAAAATGTGTATAAAATGGGAGTGATAACATGAACACCTGAGTATCCCCAACCAGCTTAAGAAATAAAACATGCATCACCTTCCTTTCCCACTCTATCTCAATTAACTAGTATCTTGAATGTGTTGTTAATTACTCCCTTTCTTCTCTATTGGTTTATTGGTTTGTCTTTTATCTTACCGATTTGTAAGATTTTATTTTTACTGCAGTCATGCACCAAATAACTATGTTTTAGTTAACAATAGACCACATATATAATGGTGGTCCCTTAAGATTAAAATGGAGCTAAAAAATTCCTGTTGCCTAGTGATTTCCCAGCACAACACATTGCTTATGTGTTTGTGGTGAGTGTAAACAAACTTACTGTGCTGCCAGTTGTACTTAAGTATAGCACATACAGTTATGTACATAATGCTAGATAATGATAATAAATGACTATATTACTGGCTTGTGTATTTAACATACTATACTTTTTTGGTTATTTTAGAGTGTATTTTTACTTTTAAAGCAAAAAAAGTTGCTATAAAACAATAAGCCATGTTACACTGGCAGCAGCTTCTTGTTTACCTCGTCTCTTGACTACATTGTTTTCTCTTGTACTTGATTTGATTTTGTGTTGTTTTGTACAGTGATATGCTATACCGGCTTGTAGCCTTAGAACAATAAGCTTTACCATATAGTCTATATGTGTAATAGGCTATATCATCTAAGTTTGTGTAAGTACATTCTGACATTCTCACAATCACAGAATCACCTAATAATGCATTTCTAAGAATGTATTCCCTTCATTAAGTAGCATACTACTATATATCCTGAATATCAACATTTATGTTTTAAATGAGTTCCTGCTATCTTTCCCCAGATTGTTTTTTGCTTTTGGCTCTCTTTACTGTGTCTGTTAGTCTTAACATAGTCAAATTAATCCATCTCTCTATTTAAAACTTTTGTTTCCTGTTGAAAAAATTTATCATGACCCTGAGATCATAATATCATTCTATAGTGCTTTCATAAGTCTTGATAGTTTTGCCTTTCTCCTCCTAAATATGATTTTTGTGAATGCTGTGACAGATAGGTAATTATTTACATATTACAGATGAAGAAAATGAAGCAAGAAAATCATGTTATCCAAGGTTCACAAATGGTAAGCTGTAGAGCTGAGATTTGAACCCAGGCAGTCTGATTTGGAACACACACTCCTGTACTGCTGCTGACGGCATAATCAGAGAAATCATATAGATGTGGAAACTGAGGCTCAGTAAGGTTAAGTGACTTGCCCGAGGGCACACAGATAGTAAGGGCTACAGACATGCAAACGTCAACACCTCTTATATCAGAGTTCATGCATTTCCCTTTATATGCTCTGCCTTCCAGAGAATACATGCTGGTTCATGGATTCTATTTCCCCAAACTTTCTGCTTTTTCTCCTTTATTTTGAAAGTCATTTTATTTTCTAATTACTTCTGCAGAGAACTGGTTACATCCTTCTCTTTTGTATTTAACTGGTTTAACCTACAAAGTTGAAATTTATCTCCTAGTTTTGAATTCATTTTATCTCATCTTTTTCTGAACTCATCACATAGCCTTATTTCTTAGTCTGAAGTTATGTGTAATTTTCACCTCTTAGAGCCCCATCTGCTGACCTTCTAATATTCTGCATTCAAATTCTATTTATAGCAGATCATCTTATATTCAGCTTAATGTTACCTTTCTTTCAGTGATTGCAATTAACACTTCAAGGATTTCTTTGATCTTGCTCCTTTCCTTCTCCTTGGGCTCATCTTTTACTGCTCCTTCCATTTAATTCATACTCAGCTACTTCTGTATGAATCAAAGACAATAGCTGACTTTTCCCAGTCATGGCTTACAAGGGCAGAGATAAAGATAAACTTTTTGATATAAGTTGGCTATTATTTATGATTCCTAAAGGTGAAGTATAAATGTTTAGCTTCTGTGGTTACTTTGAGCTCAAAGGAAGAAAGCTTATCACTTCTGGATTTTTAAAATACCCTTGATTCAGCCTAAACCATCTCTAAGCACAACCTTCATGCTTGCAAACTACTCTTTCTATTTTTCTAATATATCTCTCTCTGATCTAAATGTCATTTGCTCTATTGTCATATATTGAAATTCTGCTCACCTTTCAAGTCCAATATTACCACCCCACCCCTCTGCCATGGGCACTTTTCAGACCACCTGAAAAAGAATCCAAGTGTACATCCCAGAATGTTGCATCATCTTTAGCTTATTATATTTAGTTGTGCAGTACCTTAGTACTGTGCCTTAGGAAAATGTCCCCTAGTACATTGCAAGTTCCAAAGGGAATAATTCCCAGACTGATTTTAGAAAACTACAACTACATTACTCTTTCTTATTTAGAATTGTAAATATGACCAGAATTTTATAGGCCTATTACATAAACTTTCAGAGGTATTTATTGAACTGAATTGAATTACATAATTATTTGGGCTGAATAGTTCTTTCTTCTTTCATGAAATTATTTAGAATCTACTCATGCCTTGAACTGTATCACACAGTAAAGGTAACAGCATGAATAAAACACAGGCCCTGTATCATAGACTTCTGAGGTAAATAGATGAGAAAACCAAAGAATCCAAGCAGTGTGGTGGAAGAGCAGAAACTGGAAAGCCGGCACAACTTCTTAGTTACCAGCTTTTACAATTGCTAGTTGTGGAGCCAAGGACATGTCTCATAACCTAATGGTGCCTGAACTTCACTTGCAGAAAGAGAAGGGTAAATTCTAACCTTTCAGGGAAGCTTTTAGGTGTGGAAATAATGAACAGAGCATAATTATCAATTAATTGGAACCATTATTATCATTCTAGAATGACAGTGCATATTACCTAATGTAAAAGCAGCCAAGATTGTTTTAAATTAATTCATACTAGAGAATTAATCCAGATGACCAAGTCAACACAGTGTTATGTCCATCTAAATCAGACTTGTTCTTGGGATACAACACAGCTTGTAGAGATGACTGCTGTCAAGATCACCTCAAATTTCATGTGTAAGAAAATGGGAAAGTAGAAAACATATATTGAATAATTTTATTTGTTATATTCTCATCAGGTGTTTCCTATCCATTATCTCATTTAATATTCACAATTGCCATGAGGGTAAGTGAGCATTTATTATTCTCTTATAGTAGACAAAGAAACTGAGATTCAGAGAAGTTAAATGTCTGCATCTTTAGTATTGTACTCTTAAAACAGATAATTATACTTTAGAAAAAATGTGTGTGTGTGTGTGTGTGTGTAATTTATTTTTAAAAACTGTAGTCATTTTACTAGGGAACATGTTATTAAATAGTGACTTTGAACATCTGCCCTTGTTAACTGCAATTCAGGGATGTTTATGGAACAATGTCGTCCCTTTGCTGAATCAAATGGCACATAATGTACTATCTAGTATAACAACTGAAACCTAAGGTGTTCTTTAAAATTTCCAACTGAATTTTTCAGAATGTAGTGGCCATATGATTATTGCCAAATAAAAGAGACATCTTTGCTCTCCTATATAAGCAAGGAGCTATTGCACCTCCTAGAAAGAATAGAATATTATTGCTAAATTTAAATAGTTTGTTGGGACCATTACTGTTATTATGTAATCTAGCCTGTGTTGATGCAAAGAGAGTATTTAAGCATCATTACAAATTTTGTCTGTGCCTCTGGTGGCAAAGTAGAGGCTGGCCCCTTTACTTGTTTTTTTCTGAATTACTGGAACATTGTTGGCAGTATTTTTGTATTTAATATATATTATGATATAGTCAGGCTCTTGATATTATAGTCCTTTAATTGAGGAAATATTTAAAATTGCTTTTTTGAAAGAATATTGCTGTATATTTAAGGCCAAAATATTAATATTAATGTTCTGCTCTGCCTCTATGACTTTTAAAATGAAGATTCATATATATGTATGTGTATATATATATACATATATATAATAAATATACATATTTACCATATGCTTTAAGCGTGTGTGTGTGTGGGTGGGTGTGTCAGTATCTACCTAAAGTACTCTTTTCAATGAAATAAGCAACAAAATAATAATGAGTAAAATTTTAAAAAATTATTTGAGCCAGTTATAAACATACCCGGTCTGAAAGTAAGAAAATCATTCAGCTAGTATTTTTAATATCAAAGATGAAACTAAAATGTAAAAGGCATACTTAGTCCATGGCATCAAGAACAGTGAGGAGAGGGGAGAAGGTGGAATTAAAGGAGATGGGGCCTAGCTCTGTGAGACTGAGTCTGGTTGGTGTGTAAGCTGTGACATGGTTTGGCTACACAGAGTGCCTGGGGAATGAGGAGGAAGATGAATGTCAAACTGGCCTGTGAGACACAGCATGTCTTTTGAGAAAGTGCAAGTGGTGAGCAACCGATATCATCCAGCAGTGGTCTTCTCAGGATGCTGCAATGAATCCCAGTTTTGGATGGCAAATTGAAGGGATACTAAAGAAAGGATAACAATCAGCTCGTAGGAGTGAGGCAAGTTTCAATCAGTTCAGGGTGTAAGTCAAACGTAATAGGCAAAGAAATCAAGAGACCTGCTTTGTCTTCTGGAAACAAAAGTTCCAAAACTGTGTAGGTGTGGAGGAGCAGAGAATATCATGTTTTAGAAGATACTTGGACCCAATCAAGAGCTTATCCATGGCATACTAGACACCAGGATGACAGGTTATATAATCCATCCAAAGCCTATCACATAATAGAGACAGAGCTTCTTATACAGCTTCTGAATTTGCCATAATTGGCTCAGGCAGAGAAGTAGGCAGAGAGGAGCTGGGGAAGTTATAGGTGGGTAAAAATTAAGTTGATCTGGAACTGCAGCCTGAAACTGACCTAATATTAGAGAACATAAATCAGAGGCAGGAGAAAGAATAGCCATTGCTATACTTTGTAAAATTAAAGGTGTGTCCTTTATAGTTGATATTTAAAAATTATTTATTAGAGATCTCCCCATTTGAAATACAAAATATATCTACATGTCCAGTCTTTTGGGGGACCAATAAGGACATAAAAAAAGAATAACTGAATGGTTGTGAAAAATAAGATGCTTTACAGGACAAAGGCAATCTTAATTTTTGTGATGTTTTTCACATAACTGCATGTCCCCAAATGGTTCACAAAGCATTTAATTACATGCTAGCAGCAGAGGAAATGCTGGGATTGCTGTGTGCCAGCTTCAGCCCACGTAGAGTGGGGAACATCAAATGAACTCACTGTGTTAGGAATTTGCAGAAAGCTCACTCACAGGGTTGTCTCTTGGAAAGCACTGTTTCTCATTTCTGAGCACTTAAACATTTATGGAGAATGAAGTGGTCTATCCATACTGCTTTTACTAGGAAGGATGGTAGTCAAGACAAGGCAGTAAAAGTGGGTATTATTTGCAACCCAAGATTCCACAAAATAGACCTGAGAGCCTAGGAATGTGTAAGAGTGGTAGGAAGAGAGGCTTTTGAGAACTTCAGCTGGAGAGATTCAAATTTGGCAAGACCTGAGATATATAAAATGGGCTGGGAACATTTTAGATTTTACTTTAAAGGCTGGCCTATATTTCAGCATACCCACTCTCTTTAGATCCATAGGCAACAAAGAGCTCCCACAAGCCCTTTCTCAGCTGGCGTTTAATGCAGGGATAACATGATCGACCATCCCTGAAATAGTTCATCTGTGAACTTGGATGAGTCAAGGTCTTGAAGCCTGAAATCCTAGCATCCATTGAAAGAACTGCTTACATTTTAGTATAATGAGATTATAAATGTATGGACATAAATGTATGGACATAGCAAAAGACTAGATTATTAGCAAGGACTCATGAGGAAGAGACTGGGTATACTATTGAAATGAGTTCAGACTTTATGTTGTTGACAAAGAACATTCACTAGAAGATTATAAGAAATGATAAAATTGTTAGGTTTCTCAGCAAATATGTACTGAGTGCCTGCTGTGTGCTAGGCACTGAGGATGAATAAAATATAGCCCACAACCCCAAGTAGTATACAGTTTAGTAGAGAGACTCTTGTGTAAGTAAATAAGTACAATTTAGTATTGATAGTGCTATAGTAGTATCATATTTTGTTTATTAAGAAATATGAAAGAGGTATGAGAAACGGTTCAATTTAACTTAAATGTTTAAGTAAGAAGTTTAAGCAAAACAAGCTAAAAGAAGAGGCTGACGAAGTGACCTTTGAAAGATCAGTGAGAGCTCATTGGTGAAAGAGCAGAGAATGAAATTATTAGTATAAGCAAAAACATGATCCGGGCCTGGAAACATTAACTGGCTGGCTTGTTTGGGAAACTAAGTAGTTGAGCATAACTGGAGTGCAGGAGTGGGAGGAGGTGTAAAGCAGTTAGCAGGCCAGGTAATCATCTTAGAGTCCACAGTGTGGGGTTCTGGGTCTGACAGTGTGCAGAAAGGTTAAGGCTGGGATCAATGACCTAGTTAAAATATCATCATAATTGCGCAGGCAGGATAGGTGAAGGAGAAAATATTTGCATCTAATATACATCTAATAAAAGTCTGTTATCCAAAAAAAAAAAAAAAGAAAGAAAAGAAAAAAAACTCTTAACACTCAACAATAAAAGAACAAA
Organism: Cynopterus sphinx; assembly: GCA_030015415.1. NCBI lineage: Eukaryota > Metazoa > Chordata > Mammalia > Chiroptera > Pteropodidae > Cynopterus > Cynopterus sphinx. The sequence continues at coordinate 83,889,362 of CM057387.1, forward strand.
AATTCTGATTAGAAAATGAGCCAAAAACTTTGACACCTCATCAAAGAAGATATATAGATGGGAAATAAGCATATGAAAAGATGTTCCATGTCATATGTCATCAGGGAAACACAGATTAAAATAGCAAGATACCACTAGATACCTATAAGAATGGCCAAAATCCAAAACACTGACAACACCAAATGCTGACAAGAATGTGGAGCAACAAGAACTTTCATTCATTGCTGGTGAGTATGCAAAACAATACAGTCACTTTGGAAGAGAGTTAGGCAGTTTCTTACAAAAGTAAACATACTCCTACTGTATGACTCAACGACTGCTCTTTTTTACTCAAATAAGTTGAAAATGTATCAGTACAAAAACCTGAACACAGATGTTTAAAGTAGCTTTGTTCATAATTGTCAAAATTTGAAAGTAGCCAAGATGTCTTTAAATAGGTGAATGAATAAACTATGGTATATCCAGACAAAGAATTATAATTTAGTGCTGAAAAGAAATGATCTATCAAGACATAAGAATGCATGGAGGAAACTTAAATGAATACTCCCAAGTGAAAGAAGTCAATCTGAATGGCTACATACTGTATAATTCCAACTACATAACATGGTAGTGGGGGGAAGGGTGGACAAATGGGCAGAATACAGAATATTTTTAGGGCAATGACATCACTCTGTATGATACTATCATGGTAGATACATGTCATTATGCATCTATCCAATCCAATAGCATGTACAACACCAAGAGTAAACTATAATTCAAATTCTGATAATGAAGTCTCAATGTAGGTTCATTAATTGCAACAAATGCACCATTCTTGTGGGGGATACTGATAATGGGAGAGGTTTTACATATGTAGGTTCAAAGGGTGCATTGGAAATATTTGTACTTTCTGCTAAATTTTGCTATAAACCTAAAACTGCTCTAAAAATAAAGTCCGTTAAAAAAACTTTAAAAAGGCAGCGCCTATACCAAACAATAGCAATGTGGATGAAGAGAAATCACCAGATATCAGATAAGGTTGTAGATATTCCATGGGGACGAGGAAGATGGAGTTTCCTAAATAACACTGAATTCTAGCCTGAATAATCAAGTGGCTAATGAGTGTCTGTTACTTTAATCTTTGTAGCTAGAATACGTAACAGCATTTCTCCACATCAACACAGGCTACTGTATCATTACTAATTTAAAAATAGAAAATAATTTTAAAATTTTGTTTTATAAAGTAGTTCCATAGATGCATCTCATTAATCTTCACAGCATCCAAGCATTTAACACAGGGCTTGGTAACCAGCAATCCACTTGTTGCATAAGTGAATAAATGAATGAACAAATGTACAATGATGTTGGCTTAGGGACTGAATATTGTATCTGTAACTTAAATCTAGAGTATTACAAATATTTTTTAATCTTGAGTATTGTGTAATCTCAAATATTATGCCTGTAATTTGGATCCAATTTTGATTCAAAGTCTAGTGTTTATTTGCATTGAAGCACAATTATCACTTTTTAGACAGAAGGGAAAATAAAGAGGTAAAGTCATAGCCATAGACACAGAATTGCATCCACCTTTCTATCTAGGCCTCTACTTGTACAATGGTAATAATGTATGTCTCATGAAGCTATTTTATATTTAAATTGAATGAGATGATGAAAGCTCCCAACACACAGAACATATTGGACACAGTTAAAGGAATCTGCTTTGATCATCTGTTGTCCCACTTTACAGCAATTCTTTTCCTTTTTCATGTTTACCAGTTTATGAAATGACTGCTACAGAATCTGGTCATTAATTTATTGCTAGAGATAATGTGAAAAGGCTCTTAAAAAATCTCTCTCTCCTTGTGCCCTCTCTAAAAAAAGTCTACACATTAATAAGTCCCATAAACAAGTCTCAGACTAAATTCTGTAACATAGTCACTTACGAGCAGGCAAACATGCTGATGGTCATGTAACATAGGTGTTAAGCTAAAGGAAGTCTTAGGTTTATATGATTTTAGGTGCTCTGCAGTATCGGAGTGAAAGATATACTCCAGAAATTATGAACAATTCTATTGGCAAGATTCTAAACTTATTGTTGTAGTCCTGTGGGGAAAAGATAATTGAAAAAAAAAATAGTCTAACGGCTATTTATGAATCCTAACCCTCAGTACTCTTCTACAGGACATAACTATTGAGCTTAAAAGAGTTTAAAAACATATGTAATTATGCTTAATATATTACTATAATCGAAAATATGAATGAAAAAAGCTGCAAGGAGAGGCAGGAGACTGGAGAGATAAATAGGGACCACATGGTGGAAGGCTTGAGAAAAAATTCTATAGCATGTAGACTCTAATCTTAAAGGCTATTGGAAGACTGAAAGGTTTTAAACAGAAGAACAGCATGAGAAGATTTGCATTTGAAAAAGATAATTCTATTCGCCCATATTGCCAATTCTATTTAAAAAGAGGCAGAAAGGCCACTAAGGGGACAATTATCATAGTATAATATGGATCTAGTTTAAGGTGATGACAGTGAAATTCATTCTATTATGCAAATCCTGTTGGGATTAGAGCATTTATAGTAAACATCAACATGCTGCCTCTTGTTCCAGAAAGGAAGGATGACAAATAAAGGTCCTAATAAAACATCCTTCAAGGCTAGCATTCAAATTATGCTTCTGCTTATATATATATATGCTTCTGTTTATATATATATATATATATATATATATATATATATATATATATATATATATATAAAATCAGATTACAATCTTGATAATCAACCCTGGCTACAGGGGTTGGTATCAGTAACAAAAGCAGGAAAGATGAGGAGCTTGTAATAGTGAATCTGAGATAAGCACCTAGGTTTTTTGAAAAGGCAGAGAGAAGCAGAGGCAATTCAGACAGGAGTTTACAAGATTAGGGAGGGCTATGAAGTGGGAAAAGAGGTGAGACCTTTCCAGGGAAACTGAAAGCATGACACTGAAAATGATATCCTTCTTGGGGCTGGAAGCTGGCCAAGAGCCAGTGGAAATGTTCTCACCCTTAACACCCACTGGTTTCCAAAGGCTTGTATCTTTTCTATAAAGGACAATTGAAATTGTGAATAAAAACAAGAAAGAGGCAGAGAAAAGGACTGGCAAAATAATCTTCTGAGGAAGTAATTTTTCTCAATGTAAGATTCATTATCAAATGGCTTATTTTTTTTTTCTAATAAATACCAGATTTCTGAGGTTCAAATTCTAATACTAAGGATATATAAAGAGAGCACAGAGATTGATTTGGAGAACATTAGAGAAATTAGAAGATGAAGAGTTTTAAAGGTTCAATGTTCTGAATCAGTCAACTTCCCTGTCTCTTTTTCCTCTCACTTGTAAGTGCTGTCCTGTCAGCCATTGAGTATGGGAGAATTAAAAGAGAGGTGAAAACACTTTGGAAATTTTAAAAATAATGTATGTTATTAATATACCCTTAAGGAGATTTTTCTAGATGATAAGTAGATTATTCAGTATATTAAAATTTCAAAGATTACATTAAAAGATATTTTTGTGTTATGCTTTTATTGCTCATTTTCCCCCGTGAAATGCTAAAGTCAGGCTCAACTGTAAATGTTCAAACACATATACACACAATGAAGATCTGGCTTCCTGGAGAAGCTACTGCTCTAACTTCTCTTGTCCTCCTTTTCTTAGCTACTTTTAGACTGTGGGTTCAAAGTGATTATTGGTCTGCAGGTGCCATCTAAATAGCTTCAAAGATGACAGGCACACAAGGTGAACAATGAATAACTGTCAAGAAAATGGGAATAAGCTTCAAATGTTTTCCTTTCTCACAGTTTCTGGCTGTAGGATCTTCAATATTGACTGTGGCAGATACATACCAGTGATTGTGCAGCCTGGACTCAGATTCTTAGAAAACAAATTGATGCTAAAACCCATTATCTATGTAAGTAGCCTGACTCTTAGTTTAGTACTTTTAAATTCAGAAATTCTTATAGGTTTGCATGCACCAGACACCTTTGCTCCTGTTTCCCTTGCAAATGTGCTATTTCTAATAGATATAAAATCATGGGAAATGTAGTTGAGAAAAAGTATGTCTCTAATGTCAGGGGCAAACATCGAGGATTGGTTATTAGAGAAAAATCACTGGTCTTATAGTCAAGCCGCTGGCTATGCTGGCTCAGGGCACAGAGTAAACTAGCTAGAATACCTGGGCACCAATGAGAGACTCTTGGCCAGTGGGAAGGACTGTGCAGTTCCCATAGGAGTGAAAGCAGGCTGTTTATGAAATTAAAGCTTAGACTGGGAACAAAAGTGTGAAGGGCTGGCTAGTGGAGAGAGAGGACCAGAAAGTAAACTTGGAGCAAGACTGGAAAGGGCTTTTTATAATTTTAAAGTTGGTTGAGGAATGTCTTAATTATTTTGGGCTGAGGCAATGTTTAGACTGTAATGTGTCAGCTTTGGCTTTACAATACATTTGTTCAGGGCTTGAATAGCACCTTTTTGCAGGATTTATTGGTGTTTGTGGCCTGAATGGTTAAGAAGGCATGAAAAAAAGGTATGACAGGTTGGAGGTTAAAAATCTACTTTCTGGAGTTAGATAGCCTGAGTCAAAAATCTCAGTGAGCGTGCAACTTCTTAAATCTCACTGTCTTCACCTGTAATGATGAGGCACATAACAGTACCAATTTCATATGGTGATTGGGGAGATTACAAGAGTGTTTAGCCAAGTGACTATAACACGTATGTATGTAAAAGCAAATACATTTGCTTTTATCAGCATATTTATTTTTATAAGTGACTGCCATAGTTTCTTGAACATGTAACATATACCTACTGAATACCTATAATGTACAAGGACTGCAAAAGGTGAAAAGTTCCCAGCATTAGGAGTTGCAGGGCATTTTGGCCAGTGCCTCACTGGCATTATATTCCACCCATTGGGTCTCAGCAGGCATCCTAGATTCTCATTACCCTTTCACAACCAGTTGACAGGGTCTGCTTAAGAAGAGAAATTAAGATTTGTATTTATGGCAACATGAGAATCTAAAGTGGATGGAGTATTCAAGCAAGGTCAGAAGGTCTTAAGATCAGTCCCCACTGGAATCATCTTTAGACTGTGACATCAAGCCTCTCCTGCACTGTGATCTGAGATAAACTCCAAACCTTCTTCATTGTGCCTGATGAAATTGCACGTCTACATTCAAACATTTTCCTGATGCCCAAAATATTTAGAAATTTTTATGGACCTAAATATGCCTTGTAGCAATAATTTTAAAAAATACATATCAGTAGACTGAGAGATTTTCTGTTTCTCTCTGTCAAATGGAGATAATCAACAGCTACCATGTGTCAGGTACTGTGATAAATCCTGTCTATACATTACCTGATTTTATCATCACAACTTTTTGTTCCTCTTCCCATTTTATTGACCTGACAATTGAGGTTTCATGGCTTATAAACAGTAAAGGAAGAATTACAATCTAGATTTGTCCTACACAAAGCTTATAGCTCTCAATCACCATACTAGAATGCCTCTTGTAAAAATGATCAATTATTTCCTGGATTATAATTTAGATTCCTACTAAGACCCTTGCTGGCATTCCTCTCTTTGAGGCCAGCACAAATGTAAAATATAGTATACCACATTTGCACATATAAATCTGTATTTGTTGCCTTTCATGTATGAAGATAGCACTACTGAAAACAACTTCAGGTAAAGTTTTAAGACCAAGAGATGATAAGCAATCTGTGCACATAGAAGCTCTTATTATTAATTGTACAGTATTAGTAGTAGTCTGCTGTCTATAGAAAACTAATTCCCATAGTACTTCCTCCCACTAAAGACCTTTTGTCATTTTATGAGTCTCAATAAGTTCTCACAATTTCTCATTCAGTCTGTAGGATAAACAATAATATCAACAACAATAAATCAACAATCAACACTACTACTAGCATTGCCACAATACCATTGATTGAGGTAGGATATGCCAGGAATTGTACTTTATTTATATATGTCATAATACTTAAAATGATCTTCATTTTACAGATGAGGAAACTTAAAGAGGTTATGCTTAAGGTTATGCACAAGGTCATAAAGGGATAAATGGTGAGGTCAGATTTCAAATACAAAGAGAACAGAATCCCAAACTCATGCAGATTCTTTCTATTGTACTCTACCAAAGAATTTTTTTTTTCGTTCAGCAACATGTCCTCTTGCTACTAATAAGACATACATACTCTTCAATATTATGGAAGCAATTAGGACTATTATCCTCTTCAATCTCCCCTCCTCTAACAGAAGACTGAGGGTTGGCATAGCCTATAGAATTTTATGTGGAGAGAGATTAAGAGAGCTTTGGTGAAAGGGGTGGGTGAGTCGGGGGTAGATAATAGGTGCTGAAGTCTAATTATAAAACATAACAGGTCCCAAATAGAACATCAAAAAAGCTGAGAAGGCCAAAAAAAGATTTTGACAACTGCCATATGTATTATTTGCTTTATAAGTTTGCAGACAATATGGTATAAAAGTATGTGTGTGAGTGTGTGTGTGTGTGTGTGTGTGTGTGTGTGTGTTTCAATTAACAGTTTAAAGGTAGTTCTTTCAAGAATTCATAGTTCATAGGAATTCTAGAGAAGAAAGGCCCTGCTCCAGGGGTAATTGCTATATGAGTCAGTTATATTCATCTCCAATCAATACTTAATAAATATTAACTTAATAAACATTAAGAATAAATTTCCGATGGTGACAAATTAGTAGTATTCAAGATCTATGTGTTGTCTATGATGTCTTGGAGATGCTACCATAAATAGGAAGTTCAGTGAGACCTCTACCTCTCACTCTTTAAGATAATACTGAGGCCTAAGTTCTGGAATAATCCTGTATCCAGCCATGACTTCAGAGTATTCTGTTTGCCTGATGATAATTATAAGGTTAATTGAATACTGCTTCTATATTTTGCATCATCGCTAGTGGACCCAGAGATAGTATGTTATATTCTGAGCACCTAAGAATACAGAACTGGTACATCTTTGAAGGTACTGAATAGGCAGTTGAGTTATTACAGCTTTTTAAATAAATATCATTTCAAAGAAATATCTCCTAATGCAGCTGAATTTGCTATGACACTTGTTTTTATTATAACCTGATATCTGGGTATTGATGTTGTCAGGGAGTAAGTAGCTAATGCTTTTCTTCATCTAACTATAGTAACTATGAAAATCTACCTCAAATAATCTAATAATTGTACATGGACAAATGGCAATGTCAGTTCTGAACAAAAGCAAAATTCTCAGCCTGGAATATGAGAGCTATGGAAATGAGAGCGGGGATGGAGGATTAAATATAAATGGAAAATGGTCTCAGGCAATTTGTCAGAACAGGTATCAATGTCTGCTTCTTGGATCTACGAATAAGTCCATTTTGGCATAAACTGGCAACAGACAACTAAGTATAAGAGCTGGGATAGAAGTTGACGCCTTCCTTATAGCCAAGATCTCCTTATTAATGATTTTATCTTTCCAAAATAACACAATATAAATGAACTATCAGCAGCTCTTCTATCCACCACATTCCAAATGTCTAGATATTTCCAAGAACCCAACTATTCATCTCCATATTGGTCTACCATGCAAGTGACCAATTCTTTGCCTTTATATGTCTAGGACAGCTTCACTTCATTTCAGTAAACACTTACTGAGTGCATAGTTATGCTAAATATATATCATAGATTTAGCTGGTGAAAATTCTCAATAAACTTGATGTTGATTCTACAAATTGTTCAGACCGAATGATCATCAAAAACAGAGTTCAGTTCAGTGTAGAAACTGATGCTGTATCCGAATCTTCACGTTAATTTTCCATTTCCCTAAATACAAGCAATATTTGTTCACTTTTCTATTTTCTTTTTCATTATTGCCACCAAAAGGTTACAAACTTTCGAGAGGAAACCATAGTTTACATGAAGACTTCCATTAGTGTAGGTAAACATGATCTCAACTCTTTCACAGATTGCCATAAATGAGTCAACATATAGAAGAGTCATTTATCTTTTCCATGTTTTTTTTTCACCTTTCTCTCGTAAAGCAAAAACAAAGCTAATGAACAGAGGACAAAAATAAACACGCACATGCACACTATACACAAACATAAAACAAAGCACCTCCTCTTAATGACTTACCCTAGAATGCTAGAGATCTTTTGCTGATGTTCAGAGAGGGCCAGAAACTTGTCAGCTTCCTGGCCCTTTAATGCAGTGATTCAGTAGGCATGAGTCAGACTGCATAAATCTGTTTCGCTTTCTCCTGTATGTCTAAAAAAGAAACAGTAAAACCTGTCAAAGAATGTTCTAAGGAGAGGCAGCTTTCTGTTATGATTCTACCTGCTTGTGCCTGTGCTTACCTTTGCATTCAGTACAGAAAGGTCAATATTTGGAAGAGAACAAGAAGGATATTTATGAAACTGTAGGGAACACACATTTCATTTGGAAGGGCTAGCTGTTCCTTCCAATCTTTTTCTGAGTCATCTCCATAGGAAGCCAGTATAAATGCTAACTATTATTTTTGTGAATTGAGCTCTTAATTTGCATCTGTTTTCTATTGGGTAACTCCAGGAAATTGAGATCACAAAGTTTAAAAAGGAGAGAATACCTGTTTAATGTTCCATGGCAGACAGATTTTGTGCTAGATGCTCAGGCAAGAGGCAGAATGAGCAGTTTAACCAATCATTGACTACCTGAATCCATTATGTAAATAGAAAATAAAGCCATTGTGCTAATGAGGAATAAATAAAGTCTTACCTTGAGCAGTTCATTGTTTAAAGAGACATTTTAATGTCTGTCATGTAAAATGGGTCCTTTGAAAGCAATGCATAACATTTTAGAAAGGCAGACTATTTTGGAATTATAAACATACAGAAATCTAGCATTAAGCGTTCTAATATAGCATTTCCATTTTCTTTCTTTGCTGAGTCTGATAAATAGTAACCACAAACTTTAAAATATATTACATTGTGAAAAGTTTATAGATATTAATAGAAGTTGACTTTTTCAATCTCAGAAACCGGTCCTTACTAAATATCTCTTTAATACAAGGTGCTTTGCAGACCTTGTATGTTTTAATCCTTAAAACAATTTTTTGATGTAGCTATTGCTTTTTTTCTCCCCTGATGAGGGCTTGATGTTACATCTGTCTGATGATGTGTCAGTTAGCTATTGTTGAGTAACAACCAACCACAAATCTTTGCAATATGCAACAGAAAGTTGATAGCATCCAGAATCAGCTCTTCTGTTCTTGGTCAAGTTTTCTCACAGGTATGTAGGTTGTCTGGCTGTTACTGGAGCAATCTGGCTTTGTTTCACATGTCTCTTAAACTACCAAAGGCCCCAGACATTACTTTTCTTTTCATGGCAATAGCATAAGTGTAAGGGGATTGGTGGGAATATGCGGTTGCTTTGGAGGCTTGTTTAAAAAAGAGAATACCTGTTTAATGTTTTATATATATGTGTGTGTGTGTGTGTGTGTGTGTGTGTGTGTGTGTGTGTGTGTGTGTGTATACACTCTGCCTCTTGACAGGAGATGCTCCAAGGTCCTATGACAATGGGTGAAGAATTGGGCGCGTTAAAGTAATCAATCTCCACAGATGAGAAAGGCTTAATATTATCTCTATTTCACTAATTTGCTGTCCACACTCTGTTGATTTTACTTTGGAAATAACTGTAATACTTGCTACTTTACTATACAAACTAAAAACTAGAAACCAAACCAGATTTTCAACAGCCTTTCATAGATCATTTAATCATTCCAAAAGCTTCTTGACTCATTTATCATTTTTATTAATAATGAAGGTGGTAGTGGTGGCAGTCACCATTTATTGACATTTACTATGTGCCAGACACTGACTAAACGTTTTTAAATCTTACAATGCTTCTACTGCTATGATCCTAATTTTAAAGATGAGGAGGAAAATGAGCTGTATGGAGATTAAAAAACTAAGTTTGTCCTGCTAGTACATACTGAAGCTTAGATTAAAATCCAAGTCTATTGGACAGCAATAACTGGGCTTTCAACTGCCATTCTACCACAGTTTAATCCATCCAAATGCCAAAAGAGTGAATTTCCTGCATGTTATTATCTCACTTCATTTCTCTGTTAGTAAAATTATAATTCCTTCCTCTTGCTTTTTAACTATCAGAAAACACCATGTCATTCTAGTGACAAATTCCAACATACTCTGGGTACAATATTGTAAAGTTTTTCCCAACAAACAGCATTTGTTCTAACTTTGCAATGTGCTACCTTATGACCTCGAGAGGCTTGTTCCTTCCTACTTTGCCATCTCTATTCATACTGTTTTGGACTTTCTCTAACAGTGTCCTCCTTCACCCATTTGCCTCCAAGATATCTTTAATTTAAGGAACCAAGATGTCTACTCCAGTTAAAATGACATTCAGTTTGTAAAAACATTTACAAATTTAAAAAATGTTTTTATATTTATATACACATTTGCTCAATTTTTATAACAATTATAAGAGCAGATAAAAACAAAAAAAAATAATAGATTTAATTCTATTGAAAATAAGGAGAAAGATATCTCTCCCCTCCTTTTTCTTAGAACATTTACTTTGGAAAACTTAAACTTGTAAATATTATTTTCCTCTCTGTGAAATGCATAATAATTCTTTGGAAAATTAGGCCTTTTGTCAGCTTCATGACCCAAGAATTTCTTAAACACCTGGGAGCCATTTCTTTGAAATATAAATGTCAAGGGGGATAGCTCCACTATGTCCCAGTTTCTGTGGGAGGGTACAAGGCTAACTTACATGAACACCTTCTTCTGAGTTACATAATTGCTTCCTATCATAAAGGTAGAAAAAGTCTGTTTTTCCTCTGGATATAGCCAATTAAGACAGATGAGGTCACCCCAACTACCAAGTGAAATTAGGATGAACTTATATATGATGAATATTGTCAAGTCCTCTTATTTAAGCACTAATTATCTCTTGAGAATATGTATATAATGGGTTGTATCAGCTTGAATAGATAAAAGGGTGAGATTTCTTTCTGTCTTTGCAATGTTTTAGTGGCTTGCCTGCGATATGCAAAATTTTCTGGTTTAATGTTTACTTAATAATAAAATTGTTTTCTTTTCCTACTACATTTGTGCAGAACATTCTAAATCGAAAGAAGATTTTTTTTGTCTGAAGTCTGTTTTCCCAACACAATCTGAAAGGTAAATATTATTATACTCATTTTACAGGTTAGGAAACTGAGGCTCCAAGAGATTAAGTGATTTGCCTATCCAGAGAATTCTATTCAGATAATGTAGTATGTTGTAGAACTAATGAGTCTATAAGTTCATGAACTTTTGGATCATGTCTGTCTTTCTGAAAATTGCATTCCCAATTCTCCACAAAATATGGCACTTACTAAAGGCATACAGTAGTTTTGGATGAATAAATAAAACCCTGGAAGCCAAGTTCTTTTGAATATTATATTTGCTACTAAATTTCTAGCAATTTGGAGTTACAGTGAGGTACTCACAATAGGTAGAATATTAGGGGAAAAGATTATTATGTAACCATGAACTAATGAAAACAAAACATAATTGCTCGGAGGAGAGATATTCAAAATCTCTCAGAGAATATTCTAAAATGTAGGACTAGACTATAACTTCAATACATATATAAAAACATATAAAGAAATAGTTCAGTGATGTTTAGGGATGGGGTGCAGTCAGACATGGTAGCATTAAAAAAGACAATAAAAGCAAATCTGGCAGAGTCCATCCTATTATCGATCACATTGGTAAAGGCCATTTTAGCTAGCAGTGACCATGACATTATTCCTAAAATGAAAGAAGAGTATCAGATGATCTTGTCTTGATCCTGTTAAATTACATAACTATCTAATTCTTGCAAGGCTATTAACATGGGGAAAAATGGCTTAATCAATGGATTTCACATTCTTTAACTCCCTATATTTTATTTTCTTATAGTAAGTCAGTTGGTAGCTTCTGGTTCATATTTACTTTCCCACTGGTAATAATTAGGATAAAAGAATATATTCCAGTCATTCCACTGTCACTTTTTTTTTTATCTGTGTCAGTGTCTCATTAACTTCAGTTAGCCCAAGTTGGTGACTCTCAGGATCTGACCTAGTATGAGCACTGACATAAGTGAGTCATTTGACCTTCAAAGGGAAGAACTGGATTAGACAGGCCTCCTTACATCATCAGGTCTCAATCCATGTTACATATGACACACATGATAGGACAAATTCATGTACCTGAAGTACCATCCCTAGGAAATATGCACTAGCTATATTTAACCTTTCCCTTTTGTTGCCCACTCAAGAAAGTATATGGAAATAAAAATGAGAGAACATTTCAACTAGGGCAGCCTTTCACAAAGAGGTGCCACATAAAACATTTCTACACTTTAATAATAGGCATGCTGTTAAACAGAACATAAGTTTAGAAAATCCTGATATTATGATAAAGTAGTAGTTTGCTGGAGCTGGTTCATACCAGCTCACAAGAATTAATTTCACTTGTTTATTTCTATCTTTGTATTCAGTGATGTCACATGGGTACTTTGAAATAGGCCATAGTGGGAGTACTGACACCCCAGAAATCTGCAAACACTACACACTAGAAATTTTTTTTGAGATAGCAGTTTATCTGCATATATCCACATGATAATTTCTTTATTATAGGACTTCTGAGAGATTTTTAAATGATAATACCCATTATGTTTAAAATTTTTAGCCATGAAGTACTCCTGGCAGCAATGCTATATCAGAATAAAACTGAATCCTTTATAAACTATAAAAAAAATAAATTAATCAAAAATTATATTATCAACTATTTTACTCACCAGTTACATGTGGCATACCATCCTATTGGTTATTCTTTTATTTACTGGTTTACTTATTTAATAACTACTCAAGAACTACTCAGACACTAGTTTACCAAGTTACTACAGTTGAATACTATCCCGATACCACTTCCAGATGTTAACATATTCTGAATTTTACTCTTCTCTCTTTCAAAATACTCATATACATGTTCCTGAAAGCGTCTCCTTTTTAGTCATTGGCAAACAGTGGGATTTTCTATGTCACTATCTACAGTAACTCACAATATCCCAGGAACATTGCTAAGTTCCTTATGTAAATTATCATATCCAATTCTCATCCTTTGAAAGTACCATTGCATTTTAGTATCTCAGCTACTTACAGGTGTGGAAACTTAGGCACATAGAGCTTAAGTGATCTGCCCTATGTCACACACTAGCAAATGCTAGAGTCAAACTTCAAGCTTAAGTAAACCTAAATAAAAAACTAATTGCTATACTTAACACTATGCTTTGCCACCTCTCAACATGACATTTAAGGTTAGTTGTGACAACCCCATGTGCTCAGAGGAGAGAAACAAACTGAATGAGTTCATTAAGTATTTTATGAATACTTAATGTACTTATTATGTACTATGTTAATTGTGTCTCTCAAAAAGTGTACATATACACCAGGTGTGCTCAGAAGTGCTTCATGAGTTTTCCAAGCAGAGTCTCAAAAGAAATATATCTCATCTTTCTGGAAATTCATATTATTTTACAGAAAGAATAAACTTCTCATGTTAAAACAAAGGTATATTAAAAATAAATACAAAATTTATGTAAGTTTTAGGAATACTGGGGAATTCTCAAAAATTTCACACTTTGAAACAGCAGCTACCTGTGGTCCAATCCTGACCTGGGTATATTCTATAGCTGAATTTTGCTAAATGTTAGCTATTGCATAAGAGTATAGGTTCTAGTTGGAGGATCTGAGTTTATCTAGTTGTTTTTTTGTTATCTCTCTTGCGCTATTCCCTAAGTACACTGGATTTCATGTTCCTATGCACTCTTTACCCTGGTTGGACCTCTCTTTCCCTAGATCTTCTTATGCCTGGTCCATCTCAACACTGAGCTTCATCTCAACTTTCGCTTTTTCAAACTTCTATGACATTCTTATCTAGTTTAACACTATTACAGTATTTACTATATATTCACTATATTTAATTTGTTTTTCACAGTATATATCAGTATTGGGAATTATCTTGTTTATTTTGTATTTTTTATTTATTGTTTACATTTTTTTTCAGAAATTTAAGCATTCCAAGAGCAGGAAGCCTGTCCTGTTATTCACAGGTTTATTCCTAATTCCCATAACAATGCCTGACATAAAAGAACATTTAATAACATTTGTTAAATGAATGAATAAGTGAAGTGTGCAAACTATTCATAACTTGTTAAACCCTCTCCTACAGTTTCCAAATATATTAAAAGTGGAAAAGAACAGCATTTTTTTCAGTGTCATCATAAAGATTTACAAAATATTTTTTAAGTGCTTATAAGTATCCAGCATATAGTAAGCACTTAATAAATGTGAATTGTTATTATTATAACAGAAATACACATAAGAATCCATGTGTACAACACTAAATACACTTTTCAATACTTCTCTATATCACAGAGGCTGTATTTGAGGCACATTAAATTTAAAATATAAAAATTTTTTAAACCCACCTTTCAAACCACAACTATGCATTGATTTATCCTGGTCTTGTCACTGTGCACATAAACTGCATTATTCCCAAAGAGTAGTGAAAATCATAAAATTCTTTCTTCATAAGAAGGCTATAAGATGTAAGCAATAAAGTAAAAGACAGTGGCCATAATGATGAATAGCAAGGGCATGGGCAGAAAGCTGTCTCATCTGGTTAATGGATTATAATATAAATACTAATGAGCTGTGGATGTGTTTGTTTATGTATATGTATTTGGTGTGGACCATTCACACAGAAAAAATGACAGTGATATTTGCCCTTTTTCATTTGAAATCATAAAACCTTTAATTAAATCTGCTTCATTGCTATAGAAACTAGCCTATGGATTCATTATAAAAAACTTCCATTTTTAGCCTATCTTCCATGTTAATAAAAAGATTTTGGTATAAAGTGGGCATTTCACCCTAAAAATCCAATTGTATCATGTATGTCCATAAAATGGAGTACATGTACCTGTTATAATTTATGAATTACAGAGTATGTTTGAATTCTTTTCCACAGGTTGATAGTCACGTCTAGCTCTTTTCTAAGCATTTAAAAATATTGTTTGATGACCTATTATGAATTTTTTCATAGGTGCTATGGAAAGAGCAACACATATAGAAAACAAAGTCCTGTTAATAATGTCTGCCATCTAGTTTTGGAGAAAGAGACAATAATAAAGTAGATGTGCAGAGCTTGTGAATTCAACTGTGTTTCAATTATGTCTGATGGATCTAAGGACCATTTTTAAACTTTTGTCATCTAAACTGGAATGCAACTAGAGTAACCACCATGCTACCAAGCTCTGAGGTTTCTAAGGGTAAGTAAAAGAAGCCTATTCCCTAACATAGCCCACCAGTCACTGTAGTTGGTACTGTTACCTCTGTGTACTCTTTCATTCAATAGAAACATTGTCCTGCCCACCATCTTTTCAATTTATCTTCCAACCACCTGCATCTGCTATTCCTTTTAAGCCATTATTTCTATTCTTCTTCATTTATTTCAATCTCTTCTTACTCCACCATCCCTGTACTCTGTATACTACCTATTTTATTGTGAACAAACTGACTAGCTTTATTTTTTACAATAACATTTTTAGATCATAAATCAATAGATGTTCAATAGAAGACATTTGTAAAAATTCAAGGAAATATAAAATTGAACATTTGTATCGCACTAATAGCACAATCCAGATATAACTCTCTAGGTTTACTGTGTTTGCTTTTCCACCCAAAAGTTTTTTTATTACTAGTAATGCTTTGTTCCAAATTGCTGATATTTTTTTCCTTCATCGTGGAGGAAGCCAATTAGTGTGTAACACTCTGAACACTCTGGTCCTTTTTTTTTTTTTTTTTTAATATACCTGATCTCACTCTTTCTCAAAGGAGGAAATAAAAGATTGGTGAGTTTGGAAGTGAAAATTGGCAAATGAGTTAATCAGCCCCTTCCTCTTTTCATTCTCATAAGACTCAGTTGCCTTCAAAAGAGAAGACTTTCAGTTCTGCTTCTCCACGTGGTCGTAGTGAGGTGGGTGCCAGTGGAAAGCCTTTCCCAGCCCAACTATGCTGAACATGGAATGGAAAATTCTGCCTAATTTTGGAGTATTAGAAAGCTCACTTGCCAAATTCTTCAATAGCAGTACTTTTTTAGAATAAGTGCTATATTTTAGCATTCATTCCAAGGACTTTATCTTATTTTTCAATTTGTTCAGAACCTGGACAGGAAAGAAGGATGTTGCTTTGTGTTTGTGTTTGATCCCACAGAGATCAAATACACACACTCTGTGATTGATGCTGTGTTGCGCCACTTAGATGGCCCTTCCATAAAGGCTTGTTGTCCTAATTGCTGAATACCAGCACAGGCTGTTAGCCCCTTTGGGGACTGCCTCAGGTGCAAAGAGCATTCTCATCAACAGAAATGCCCCTTCCTGGTTTCCCATCCACATCCAATAACTGATTGATTCAGGGGTATAAAGTCCTGTCCCATCATTTTGGGACATTCAATTCTAACTTTAGAGCTCCCTGAGGATTAAAAAAGATCAGCACTGGTAAGTCACAGCTTGACTTCTTCTATTGCTCACAAATGCTTTCTTTCTCACTGTTCTGTAGCTGCTGTTCCCGAAAGCTCTCCTTAAGAAACATCTAGCACACAAGTTCCATCTCTGAGTATGCTGAGTCTGCTTCCTGAGAAACCTAACCTATCACTTTTATACACACAAATGAACACAGTCATTATTATTAAAGATAATTGTAATAACCACATATTATTAAAACGATAGTATAACAGAGGAATAATAATGTATTCAGTGATGATTCCATAATAATTCTATCTCCTATTCTTAAACATTCATGGTATTTCTAACTCTTGCTATTTTAAATATCACATTACAAACACCCTATTTACAAATATTTTTTAACATATGTGATTATTTGGGAAGAATAAATACCAAGGAGTGAGATTACCAGACAAAAGGAGACATATACCTTTAAAGCTTTTTGTCAAATTGCCCTCTGAAAAAACATACCCAATATAAGCTCCAACCAGAGGAGAAAGTGAAAATTTCTTTTAAAGTACACTTGCTAATGCTGATGTTTGAAATAATATATTTTCTACTAATCAATCATTTTTATTTTCTTTTATTATTAGTGAGATAATTCATTTATATATTTATTAGCCAATATTATCTCTTCTTTTGAATTATCTGTCCACATACAGTTTTGTTCTAGGTTATTTTTCTTAATAATTTTTTACAAAGCTCTTTGAAAACTGAAGAGAATTGACTTTTTTACAGTACTGAGGTTTATGTAAAAAATATCAGTCTTTCCGTCCATTTAAGAGAGAATTCTTTTACGATATAATCTATATCAGTGGTTCTCAAGCGGTGACAAAATGCCCCTGGGGCATTTGGCGGTATCTGAAGCTTTGACTATCATGACTTGGAGGGGGAGTGAGGGGGGAGTAGGAGATGCTATTGGAATCTAGTAAATAAAGGCTAGCAAGGCTGCTAAATACCCTACAATGTACAGAAAAGTTCCCTACAACAAAAAATTATCCAGTCTAAAATGTGGACTGTGACAAGTCTGAGAAAGCCTGGTTGGTGAAGGAAGTTCTGCAAACTTCCTGACTGAGTTTATTCATAGACAAAGTATGAGTCTGTTTGTGTATAAAAGTTCAATTATATTTTTTGACTCACTATTGGATTCAATAAATGACGTTTATGTGTATTTTATAACTAATTCTTATTTGTTTTTTTAGTATTTATAGATTTGATCTTTCTTCTCCTGGATTTTCTATTTGCTAATTTTGTTCTTGATAGCAATACAAGCGTTGTAATTTTGAAATTATCTTTGTGTATAATGTAGGAAAAAAATAAGTATATTGATATTATTGGAAATCAGGATTTTCAGTTCCTCCAGGACCCTATATACCCTAAAGCACAACTCTTCATTTATGACATAGAGCTGTTATATGCTATATTTTCTAATGTAATATTAATAATATTACTAATAATTGCTACTATTTACTGAATCTGCTGTGCCACTCTACTCATTGACATATATATATATACATATATATATATGTGTGTGTGTGTGTGTGTATATATATATATATATATATATATATATATATAATCTTAGAGATAGCTATAAGGTGGATATTATATCCCACACTTTACAAATGAGGTTCAGAGATATTTAAAAAATTATATCATATGTCACTCCATTAAAATATAATAAAGATTCAAACTTCTGTATGCCTATCTTCAAAGTCTATACTCCTTCAACTTAACATATAAAAAATAGAGTTAAAATATTTTAGTGAATTCAGATCATTAGCCTATAGGGAATACCATTTTTCTTGCAGATGAAACTTGAGAATTATTTTGCCAGGTATCGTCCACCTTTCATACTTCAATTAAAATTGGACACAAAGGAGCATTTAAGTTATTTTGAATTAGCAACTAATTTAGCAATAAATATTTCCAGCCACATCAGTAATAATAAACACTGATATCAATTTATTTCTGAACAGCTTTGCATGAAGGGTCAACAACTGGTATTGTCACAAAATTTTCATTAAATTTTTAAGTTTTATTGGCATTAACTGGTTGTTTACATATATCACTCTTTCTCAAAATGTGAATTCCTGGCATGTTCATTTTTTAAATCTTCTGCAACATACATGAAAATGTCAATCTGGAATAATTATAAGAGGAGCAAATAACAAGTCACTCTAAGTGATAGGCAACTAATGGCATCTGGGTCTCAGTCATGTTATAAGCTTTCTCTGCTAAAGTGCTTTTCTGTTCCCCAGAAGCTACTTCAAGGTGAAAACTGCTCTTCCCTCCCAGTCTGGATACAGCAAAGAAAGGGTTAATTAGTCCAATTATTTGCAAATGTAATTGTCTATAATTTGAAAAAAGCAAATATCCTGTTCTCTGGAACTGATAGGAAAGAGAGGAGAGATCCGTATTAACTAGTAGTGCTGAAGGTGAGCTTCCTTCATCACTTCTCTTTCAAGGAAGCTTCATACACTTTGCACTGAGGGAAGACAAAGCTCTTAGACTGCTAGAAAAATAACTGCATGGAGTTAGGAACTACTGTGAGTAGTGGCCAGCTTAGAGAAATATTAAAGCTCAGGAGTTCCAGGAATGTACCCTTGCTTTGAGAAGTTTATAACAGTAGCTGCACTACAACTTAAGTTAACTCTTGAAATCCAAAGAACTGCATGCTCTCAGTTTCTGTGAACTACTTCCAGAATTTCATTGTAAATTTTCCTGTTTTGCTTAAGTTTGTTCAAATGTGTTTGTTTCACTTGAAACCAATGTGTACGAAGATTAATCAATTAAGGTATTGAATCCTTTGTAGGAAAGATATACTCTCTTGTTTGAGCACTAAGCCTCCGGCTCTAGTAAAGAGATGGAATGTACACTTGCCCTAAGATGAAAAGTTCAGCTTCTCCAGGAAATCTACTTGCTAGCTCCAGGCCAACTGGTAACAGTACACTGCGCAGCTAGAACCAACAAGTCCTTTTCATGGGGGAGGTTACATTTCTACAACAGGTCTATTAGACAATGAAAAATCACTCCTCAAAATTAATTCAACACACTCTACTGACCTTATGTAGGCTTCAGAAAATCTCTAAGATATATAATCATATACCTTGAACAAATGGGTTCAATGATTTGTCTTCAGCTACTAGTTGCTATTAATTAATTCAGTTCAATGCATTTTGAGTGTGATTGTGTGTGTACTGCTGTGTGATCTGGTTAAGGAACCAAAAAAAGATAACTTCCCTTGGGAAACTTCTATTTTTTTGAGCCTACATATCTATCCTGAAATAAATCAATGCACACTTATTTATTAATCCTCTCCTTTACCTTCAGTGAATAAATCATATTTTGGAGTCACAGTCCTTGAATTTCAGGTGATTCTCTCTTAGGCAAATAAAAGCCATGTGACTGGTTCAGTGATCCAGGGAAAACCAATTTCCCTTCCAAACTGAGAGATCTCAAAATACAAAACAAATAAAACAAAAAATATATGACTGTAAATGAACCAGACTCGAAGCTGTTTTCTGTCTCGAGCAGCTATGATTCTATGACCCCAAAAGATAAATGTATGAAAATAAGGAACAAATTTCCACCAGAATGAAGAAAGCCATCCACTGAAGATGAATGATTCATGAATTATTTTTTCTATTGCTGCCTTTAAAATCTTGTTTGTAATAAAATTCTTTTTTTCAATGAGAAATCAGAGTTGAGAGATATTCTCCATTTATAATGATGTCTTTCTTTTTTTCTCTTTTGGTTCTTTACAAATGGGTCTAGTTCAGGTAACTTTCCCAAAGAAGTAGCTTAAATAACAATAAAATGTTGCAGCTACTAGATAATCATTAACAGGCTTTAGAGTTGGCTTGGTTTCATTTCCAAAAGCTGTATAATATTTGCCAAATAACTAGAAAATTCTGGTTTTTTATCTGTAGAATAGGATAATAGTAGTTACCTCTTAGGGCTTCTATAAGAATTAAAGAAAGTAATTCACATAAACATGCTTGAACTGCTAGCCATTTTTTATGAATATAAATTCATTTGTTCATTCATCAAGTACTAGCTGAGTGAGCTTACGTATCAGGCACTGTTCTAGGCTTTAGAGATACATGAACAGTGAGCAAGAGATAAGATCCATTTCTTAAGAAAGCTCAGTTACTAGTGTGAAACATGAATGTTAAAAATGAATTAATAAATATGTTATAATATTTGGAAGTTATCTTTCCTGCAAAGAAAAATATTCAATTAAGTAGAGCTCTTTAATCAAAAGCCATATTATATTAATAAAATTTCCTGGGCTAGAAGGAATTACCAAGCTTAGATGACAGAATAGAATGATCCCAATGATCACTCAGGATCTTGTGTCATTAACCAACAGAGTTAGCACAAAGAAACTTGAAGTTAAAGAGTATAATGGAAGTCAAACTATTAGGAGTTTCAAATATTGTGAATTTTGAAATCCCTGTTAAAGCTAACACACTGAAGAGTAGGCAAATTTGGACCTATTAAAAAGAAGTCTGCTAATTTTTGATTTGGTAATATTTTTGAAGTTGAGGAAATAAAGCATAATTGGCTAATATTTCTGAAATGGAACAACACTCTCTTGCCCCTAAAGAACATAATAAATTGTACTGATAATAATTATTAATACTTAGAATAAAATAATTATAATTATTAATAAAATTGCCATAAAATCACTAACAATTATTGAAAACTTACTATGTATTATATTTTTGCTAAGCCCTTCAAAAGCACAGTCTCACTGAATCCTTAAAACCTTATGAGTTACATGCCATTATCATTCTCAATTTATACATGAAGAAACCAGGCCTTATAGAAGTTCCATATTTTCCCCAAAGACACATAAATGATAGAGATGAATGTCAAATGCTGATATATTAATTTCAGAGCTCTAAGTGCTTTGCCAATGCCTTCAGTTCTTACTGGATTATGATCTCTTCTTTCATTACCTATTCTAGATAATATTTATTTAGCATGCTACTGTATTAAACACCT
The DNA here is from genome assembly GCA_030015415.1 of Cynopterus sphinx. Lineage (NCBI taxonomy): Eukaryota > Metazoa > Chordata > Mammalia > Chiroptera > Pteropodidae > Cynopterus > Cynopterus sphinx. The sequence continues at coordinate 83,911,001 of CM057387.1, forward strand.
TACATATCATGTCCCTTTTAATTATCTAAAAAAAATTGATGAGGTATGTGTTAATCAGCTACTGGTAGATAATAAATTACCCAATAAATAACAAAAAGTAATTTTTTTCTTGTTCACAGGATTTTGGAGCAGTCTGGGAATCAACTGATCTAGTTTGAGCTCAGTTGGGGTTGGCTCTGAGCCACAGATTATCAAAATATGTTCTATATGCCTTTCATTTTCTTTGGACTAATCGGCTAACATGAGTATTGCTCAAGACTATGACAAAACACAAGAGAGCAAGTCCAACTATTTAAGAGAATGCCAAGCCTTTGTTCTCATCAGGTACAATAAAATTTCTTTGGCCAAAGTAAGTCACTTGGCCAAGGCCAACATCAATGGAGTGGGAAAATATATTTGGCCTTAGTGGGAGCAACTGCAAAAGCATATTACAAAGAATGTAGATAATAAGAAGAAGATTTTGTGACAGTTAGCAATCTACCACAGATTCTACAGTATTGGTACAAGTAAAGAGTTAGAGATGTGGGTTGCTTAAAAACTTGATTTTGGTTAGCTCGCTCTTAACTGAAACTTTGGCAAAAAAGGCTTTCCAGTATTTGAAGATGTTAAAGACGCAGCAAAAAGGAGCTTGAGAAAGTTTATGGAGTATGCCTCTAATCCTTTTCTGTGTCCTTTACAATACCTAATCTATCCAGAAAGCATGGTTAATAAATGTAGAATGATCAAGAAGTAGCTATCAAGGACTCATTTAAAACAGAGGCAAATGCACAAAAGTTCTAGTGTTGAATGGAACATTTTTATAGGCTCACTTTCTATACTAATAGTGTTTGTATAAAAGAAATTTTATGAGTATGCAAAAATAGAGTTGGCCTTTGAGCAAAGAAATACATATTTTTAAGAGAGAGAGACTATTAAAATGAAATGTTGGCATTCCGTAAGTAGATTATTAAAACAAGCACTTGAGCAAACCTGTTATCCTCTTCAAAAGATAACAAAGCAATAAAAAAACACAACAGATAAACCATGATTACACACTTGTGGTGCCCAAATGGGGGGCAAATTTGTAACTTCATTTCTCCTCCTACTATAGATGCAAATCTGGGGCTTATACCAGACAATGTTAACTTGATATGCTCTCAACAAAGTAGTTTTCAGCAAAATTAATGCCAAAGAAACAAATGTTGCAGCGTTAGTGCAATTCTACAACTAAGAAAGATCATTTGGATACACTGCACTGGAAACACATTGAAACCATAGTGAAGATACACAGAAAATGTCAATTCTTTACAAGATAATGGAAAACCAGAGATGGCACATCAAGAATGTCAGTCAACAATCACAATTATTTCTCAATAATAAGAGCTAACATATATAAAATGCTTACTATGAAACTTTTGATGACACTGTACTATTATAATCTACATTGTCATATCCAGCCTTAATAAGAACACTTGTTCTTTCATACATTCAATACATACACAGTGAGCATCTCTCCTTTATTAGACCATGTGCCAGTTGCTGGCAATATAGTGAGGAACAATAATAAACATGGTCACTGTCCTTATAGGGCTTATCCTTAAGCCAAATAATCACAAAAGTAATTATAATATTGCAATTATATCAAGTGCTATATAGATAAATTTAATCAGTAATTTTACCTGGCTGAAGAAGGTCAAGGAATGCTTCTCTGAGGAAGTAATTTGAGTTGAGATATGAAGGATAAAGATGATTTAATTATGGAAAAGAAGAGCATTTAGTCAGAGGAAACAGCACGTGTGCAAAAATGAGGCAGAGGAGCAGAGGAACTCTGTCCTCTGGAATGCAGAGTAAAGAAAAGCAGAAAAGAATGAGGTTGGAGAAGAGATGAGGGCCAGACTATGAAAGACATGGTTGATAGAGGAAAAGGTTTGTCTTTATTCAGAGTACAATGAGAAGCCATTGAACAGAGCCAGAGAAGGAAGACCTGGCTCAAGTGACATTGTCAGATTTTCAAGCCATCTAGCTGCTGGGTGGAAATACAATTGGAGAAAAGGTGGATAGGAGGAATGCAGATAAACTACTAGATAACCATTATAGTTGTCTAAGCAAGAAATGATTATAGCTTGAACTATTGAGATGGCAGTGTGATAAAGAGAAATACTACCATATTTTAAAATCCTGGCATGCTTAAAATATTTAACATCTCTGATGTCAGAATGCTTCTTACAGTTTCTATGCTGTATTGATTGTCTAATTTCCTTTGCCTGTGCAAGTGCACAGATATTTGCAAAATCTGAAAGACAGTAGAACAACACACTTAGAAATGGAAGTTCATGATGTCACAGGTGACATTATGTGGAAGAATCTGCTCCTCTAGAACCCTTAAGCAACATGGCAGTGCATACATCAGTAGCATATTTCTTTTCAAATGGTTGAATGGTAATGCTAACACCAGGACAGAGAAACATTTAGGAGAGAAAGAGAGTTAAATACACGAATTCAATATTGGCTATAATGAATCTGAGATAACTTTGAGACATATGAAAAGAATATATCAAAGAGCTAATTGAAAATATTGATCTAGAACTCAGAAGTGAATATTACCATATGAATCAAGAGGTTAATACCAGACCATTATTATTCCCATTTAACTAGCAAATTACTTGAAATAAGACGAATTAAGAAATCTTCCTAAGGTCATACAATTTATAGGTGGCAGAGACCAGATAAATCTGATTGCAGTGCCTGATATGCTAAGACATATGATAAAACCTAACAGATCATCAGAGAATAAATAATTGATTAACAAATATATGGAAATATATTAAACTTAATTGATCTCACATGTAATTTAAGAAATATAAACTAAAATAACAATGAAATATTATGTTGTCTATCATATTATTAAAAACAAAATTAATTTAATGAATTAAATTATCAGAAACTGTGAATACTGATTATAAATTAATTCTTATAATGTAAGATAAAACCAGCATTTAGTAGCAATAAATATAAAATAAATAAATGTGACAGAAAAGAACACATGGGTCAAATATATGTAAATAATTACTAATTATAAATAAGAAGCTGATATTTTGCCAGTTTTTAGCCTAGGGTGACATTCTATATTTTCTTCTTTTCTTTTGCCTTTTTCCCCCTTTCTTTTCCTTTTTCTTCTTTTCTTTTGAGAAGGGATGGACAATGAGAAAAGAACACTCACTTTCTTTTACAATAGTGTTTTCATAACCACTGCTCTTGGCTCATGTTCTGAATCCTGGAACCAATTTCTAATTCAGACATCCTCAACTATCTCTCATGTCAACATCCAATTGAGATGATATCAATCAATACCCAGCATAAATACTGTCATGCCAGTGAGCTCTGGCTTGTCTGAACAGATGGGGCATAAATCTCTGGACTCATTATTTACCTTCTGAGTCCTTCCTCTCTTCTAGGAGAGCACTTGGACATAGTTATAGTTAAACACCAACTGGCCTGCATTTTGGTTCACAGATTGCACATTGTCCTTTTCTTTCTTTTGGCATGTGGTTTTATCCATTTATCATTTTTATGGAACTGATTCAAGATTTGTGTGACTAATCCACATTACCGAATAATCTGCTATGGTGTAATCCTTGGCAATTCTGAATTTTATCTGAAATTCATGAGAAAGATGAGTGTCTTTGGCTTGAAAGTCATGGGATGTGAACCCTGTTTCTATCCTACCTGGCTGAAATAAACCAGAATACTGATTTCTGGTTTTCTGTGATGACTCTTATAAAAAGATAAAAAGAATAGTTAAATTAAACTACTGAGTATCTCATGACACATAGGGAAGAGACCATGACTTGTTAACCCCACAAAAGTGGTTGAAAACTATAATTAGGGTGTATAAATGTGACAATCATTAAGTAAAATTGTCCTTGTTCATCCTTTTCATTATTATGAAACTATTACCTTTTCTATAAAGAATTTTTTAATTTTATTTCTCACTTTTGGAGTCAATGCTATGTCACTTTTTTTAAAGTATGAATAGGAGTCCTGAACTCCAAATAATATTAACATGTATACTGAGAAAAAAAACAATAGGCTAAAAGAGTTACTGATTATTTTTATATGAGGATGTGCATATTTTAGCTAACATACTTGACAGTGTGCTAAAAACTGGGGCGGCTACATCAAAGAATATTATAAACTAAAAATTGAAAGCTGGTGACATACAAGTTGAATTCATCTTTCAGATGACATTTGCTATCACAAAGTTCATCTATATTATTAACTAAATAATTAGTTACCATAATAAAAACATAGGAAATTTGAAATAAAGTTGAAAACATTGTCATAGAAACAACCTCTTTGGATCCATGTTAATCTAGAATTTATTCTACTATAATGTTTCTAAGCTCACATAATACTTATAAATTAATCATTTTTACAGTATCAGCTTGTAGATTTTTTTAAAAAATCCTTTCTATTTTTCCATTATGTTGATATCATTTTTCCTCTTAATTTCATCCTCCTAAATTATTTTTGTTTATTGTGTATATAGAATTCCTTAGCTTAAATACCAAGTTCCTTTATTTTTCCTTTTATTTTTCATCACTCAAGGCTGTACAACTTTCCATGCACATTGCTTCATTTGTATCCTATATATGTTTTGATATATAATGTTATACTGCTTTTTGCTTTACAGAAAATTTTTTATTTCTTTGTTTTTTCTCATATGTTATGTAGTAGAGTCTAAAATTGTTAAGATTTTTAACGTACTTATTTATTTCTAATTTCATTAGATCATAATCATAGAACATAACCTGAAAAACTCTTGAATTTTTAAAAATCTTATGACTTTTTAATGCAGGCATACATTAAATAAAATTCTAGATATTTTTATGTGATGGTTATAATAGTTTATATGTGTTTATTAAATCAAGCTTATTTATTGCATCATTAAAGTCTCTATAGTCCTTATTTTAAAAGTTTTGTCTACTAAACCTTTTCATTTCTGAAGAGTTCTATTATAAATTCACAATTCTATCTGTTCAATTATATTTTTAAGAGTTATGCCTATGTAATTAGGTGCTGTAATGTTTGGAATACACACATTTATGACCATTATGAATATCTCATATTAAATTTTGTCTCATTATAATATAGTGACCTATTTTAGCTATTTTGTGTGTGTGTTTTAACATTAAATGTCATCTTGTCTGATGGCATTATTATCTCTATAATGGTGTCCCTGTGCTGAGCATATTTGTTAGGATATAAGTTAGGCTTCTCTAAAAATATAGTTATTCCCATCTCACAAATATCAAGGTAGGTGATCCACAGTTGAATTTGTGGCTAAATGATGTTGAAATCTTGAGTTTTTAGCTCCCAAATCACAGATTCCATATTGGGTTTTAAAATAGCTGTCTATTTTCTTCCATCTCATCCACATTCCAGTTATTTGGATGGAGAAAAGAACAAATGAGTGGACTGGACCTTCTCTTTCAAGGGAATGTAAGTTGTAAATGTCATTTCCATTTTTATCTACTGATCAATATTTCATCTTTTAACTTTTCCTTATTTTTGCTGATTTAGCCCCATGACTCATTCATTTTTACCCCCCTGGATAGTTTATAAATTGTTCCATTCCTTTTTCAGATACATAAACTCTATTTGAGAAGTTATCAAATAATTTCACAATAAGAATAATCTTATGTAATAAAGAATTTGGTCTGAGCCCAAAGAGAGGTGTGATCTTTGTCTCTAGTTTCTTTGGGGTAACCTCTAACCCCTGGGAGTTTCTCAAGGTTGGCTAATACCTGATCATTTATGCTAATGAGATGGTTCCTGGCAGGCCTCCAGGTAGTTTATGCTAACAAGATTACTCAGGATAGCCACTGGCCACATCTGAAGGACCAACCATGTGATTAGAGGGTTGGCACTTTGAGCCCCATGATGTCAGCCTGACCTCCAGGGAAGGGTGGTAGTAACTGAGATTGAATTCAGCCATATGGGCAATAATTCAATCAGTCATGCCGACATGATGAAGGCTGGATAAAAACTGCAAAAAGCTCAAATCAGCTTCCTGGGTTACCAATACTCTGTGCACATGTTGCTACATATCAGTGTTGGAAGAGTAACACATCCCGGAGGACATGAAGTCTTCATGTTCGAAACCTTTTTAGTCCCCAGTTCTACCCTATGTATCTCTTCTTTGGCAGGTTCTGATTTGTATCCTTTTGCCATACATAATAAAACAGCGGTAATAAGTATAGTGCTTTCCTGAGTTCTCTGAGTTATTCTAGCAAATTATTAAATCTGAGGAAGCCTGTAAAGATGCCCAAATTTATAGCAAGCTGGTCTGAAGTGAGGATAGCCTGTGAAACCCCCAAACTTGTGGCTGGTGTCTGAAGTCTTAGGCAGACTTGGAAGTCTTGGAGGACTGTGCCCTTAGTTTGGCTATTCTGGATACTCTATTGCACTACTTCTCCCCTACCTACCTAAATAAACTAAGACCATAAGGATACCTCTACTACCTTCTCTCTTATAGCCTTTCCTCCTCCAGATGAAATTATAAAAACGCTTTACACCTTCTCTTTTCTTTCTTACACCAACTCTTGTTAAAAGAGCTTACTCTTATTTCTTGACTATTATTAGAATTTATTGCTTCCTATGTTTCAGAACTTATTTAATATTGCATTGCTATTCCCAAATGATTTGTCACTATTCATTTAACTTTGACTGTAAGTTTTATTCTTCAATACTTGTTTCTCTCATTTCATTTTTCTCATGTTGATTTCTTAATTCTTTCTCTTGATTTTATTTTAGCAGTTCAAGTTCTTCAAAATTTTCCTCAAATGTGGTATATGGGTAGCAATCATTCATGTCCAATTTTTTTAAGAAGTCCTACTTGTTTTGGTGTAAGTATTGATAGTGGCATCTTCCACTTTCAGTTAGGATGATAAATAATATACCAGTCCAGTTTTCCTAGCCAGTCCTAGTTTGTGCCTACTGTTGTGATATAATTATCACTAGTGGCACCTTTCACTCTTAATTAGAATAATAAATTACTACATATAAGGAAACACACATTCAAAATTCTGAATTATCTATCTATCTATCTATCTATCTATCTATCATCTATCTATCTATCTATCTATCTATCTATCTATCTATCTATCATCTATCATCTATCTATATTGCTCGACATGTTAATATTTTGGACAGATATAGGTTTTGGATGTAATCATTCTTAACTCTCATTTTTCTAAATGTATTAGCCCATAATCTCCTAGCTTATTTTACTTTTGAAGGCACTTTGATCTCTCTAAAACTTAAAGAAAATTTTATCTTTATCTTTAAATTTAGAAATTTTTAGGCCTAGGTGTGTGTCCTTTTTTTATCACTCATACCAGGAACCTAGTACATTCTTTAAAATGATAAAATCTGATCTTTCTTCAGCTTAGGGATATTTTTGCTGGTTGTTAAATTAGTATAACCCCTACATCTGTTCCTTTTTCTGGAAATTCTATTATTGGCATGCTGTATCCTAGATCTATCCTCAGAATCTCTTTTCCATCAATATCCTCATTTAAAAATATTTGCTCTGAGCTTTTCTTTATTTCTTCAAAGATACTAACTTAGGTCCTGATAATGGTCAACCTTTTTTCCAGTTTATTTATCAAAATATTTAGTTGAAAATAATGTTTTCTTGGTAAATTTTCTTTTTGTTTCCAAAATGTTATTTCTGTGTTTAATTTGAATCTTCTTAAGAATTTATATTACTTTTCTGTTCGAGTTGACAGTTTTCTCCTCCAGCAATTATAGTTTGTTGGCCATCTGATCTTTTGCTTGTTCTCTCTCTAAATGTGTGTGACTCTCTTTAATATGATTTTTGTGTGTGTGTCTGCTCAATAGAGTCAAGTTCTGACCTCTGAAATTCCCTAACTAATGAGAGGATCATAAATTATGTGAGGCAAAACATCTGTGTGCTGACAGTGTGCAGAAAGTAGCCTGGACTAACAGTTCTCTGAATGGTCATGAAAAAGAACTCTTCCAGATCCTTCTAAACTTTAAGTTTAGTAAATCTCTTATCTCTAACCCAAAAGCCAAATCTCATTGTCCTTCAAATTGCTAACTCTGTGGAAAGGATTATCAGAGAGAGGAATAAACAGGCTTACCTTAAAAGGGGAGAGCTCTGGCCCACATCCTGCTTTAGCTTAATGATAGGAAGAAGCAGAAAAGAGAATAGATCCTGCCAGTAGCTAAGGGGGCCTGCTTTATCTGACCAATCAGATTAATACTATTCCTTCTTCGCGATTAATGAAAAGGTATCAGGCCAGTGAAGAAACCATCCTTGGAATTGGAGAAAAGCTTGATCCTTCTTTTCCTCCAAGGAACTACACCAGTAGCCAAAGTGATAAGGGAAGAAAAAACATAAATAAAAATATTCTTTGTTATCAAAGAGCTCAATGACTAGTCAAGAAATCAGACAGGAAATAGAGAAGGATAGAAATATAATGGCAGTTTGTCAAGATATGGGACCCAGAGGAGAACATTATCAGCTCTACCTGGGAGATTTCAGTGATCTCCCAGTAAAGGCAACGTTAAAGTGAACTCTCAAAGTCACCTTAAAAATTAGGAATTTGCTTGGTGCAAGAAAGTTTAGCTTATGCAAAAGAGGACTCTGTACAAAATAATCAAGATATAAAATAGCATAAAAATTCCTTGTATAACTAGAGTTCCAGATTCAAGTGGTACAGCATTGAGAGATTAAGCTAAAAAAGCAATAAGGACCAGAAAATAAAGGTCATATAGAAGTCTTTTATATCATATTGTCCTACAGGTGTTGAGGTATCAAGTGGTAAATTTGCATATTCTAATTTACATGTGAAAGTCTGCCTAAGCAGGTTTTAAGAGACAATTATAATTTAGGAAGACAAAGTCATGAAAGAGGGAAAATATTATTATGATATATAATAAAATACCAAAATTTGATAGCACCATCTACTCCCATCCATATAATTCTGAGAACTTACTGATGCAGAAATTAGCAATTAAGGTTACAAGGCCAAATCAAAATTTCCAAAACTCTTCTTACAGACTGATTTCAAACAAACAAAGCTATATAAAAATCTAAACAATTGATTGGGGCTGTAAAATTGACTATTTTCTGCTTTTGACATAGGCTTACCATCAAAATAATAGTATCAGTTTGGAAAGCACAACGAAAAAGACAAAAATTGGTGGTAATCAGAGCATGAAAGCATCTAAAATGGAAAACCAAAGGAAATGATTTTTTATGTCCTATTTTAATAACAACACAACTTGCTTCTTTTTAATTCAAAATTGGATTTTACTATAACAGTTAAAGAATTATTTTTCTTTGAGATGATGGCTATGGTAATTGAAGGCAATCTCAAAGGCATTGGTAAACGTTACTATTCAGAATAAATTTATCCAGTTTTCTTGAAAAAATAATAAAAATATTGTAGAGGGTGGGGACATTTACCCTATGAAAAAAAAATAATTTCAATAAATTAGCATTTGATATGAGTGTTATTTTATATGGTATGCTTTGTTTTATATATTTCCTCTATATGTTTATTATGCTATAAATTGTCTTTAGTAAATTTTAGTTAGCTGGTATTTGTAAAGCTGTCTATAAGTAGGCTTTGTATAACTGTTAAATACTTTTTTATTACAAAGAATTGATATTTTCTCTGTGTGTTTGCTGCATATTAAAAATAATATTTGTAAATTCCAGTAGAATCTCACATTCTACACAGCTGTACAGAAGGAATCAGCGGACTTCAAAATATCTGAAGAAACATTCTTAAGAAATTAATTTCTGGCCTACAGAACTATTTGAAGAGCATACACACACACATGCAGACACACACACACACACAGTATTCTAAGGCCCTGAAAAAAATCATGCTTTAGTCACAGAGTCACTGTCCTCAAACTATAACACACAGGTGATCTCAGGTTACAAAGTCCAGCATTCAAGAAGGAATGCTCCATGGTGTTTATGAGAAGACATGTGACATGACTGAGAACTAACCTAAGCCAATTTGCTCATATATAAAAGAAGTTGCCAGTAAAGCCAGAGGTGACTGATGTTTGTTATTCTCCATAAGCCAGCTGCTAGGTTATAAAGAAAGCAAGTCACAGATTATTCCTTAATTCTGTCCTCTACATAAACATTTATTAGATTACTATTTATTAGCAAAGCTAGTACAGACTGGGTTCATACAACCTGTTTTAGATACTTGAAGAATCCCCAGGTCTATGTCCTTCAGGTGTTTTAATCATTAAAGTGGTTTTGATAAGGACACAGCAAAATTCCTGACATATGGAATCCATCTAATTGGCATCATGCAATGTAGATATTCTCCAAAAACCAATGACAGAACACAGAGCCAGTTAGGGAATCCAGAACACAGATGCCATCTTGGAGAAGCACAGATAATAAAAATAGCTTCACAAAACTGTACATTTTGAATATTTTTAATTTTTCAAATAAGGCTCCTTTTTTAAAAACATGATAAAATTAATTTCACCAATAAAATCTCATTTTCACACCTACAGTCTGCCTAGTAAGGTATTAGGTGACTAGGTATTAATAGCTGAAGAATGTACTTCTCTGATACCTCTGGAATGCAGCCCTTAATTATATTGCTAGCTGGCCTCCTCTAGACTCTAAAGGCCTGAGAGCATGTTAACATCTAAACCCTTGCCCCCAACCCAAGAGCTAAAATTTAAATAACTGGCAGACACACACTATCACATTAACTACACTGAAGTATTTTACAGTAAATTTTAGGGATTATATAACACATGTGCTGGAAAAAGTATAGAATTTGAATAAAGGTCTCTTTAGCAAATACTTGCTAAGGTATTTGCTATTTCAAAAGTTATATAACTTCCTGTAGTCTCAATATATTCACCCATAAAGAAGGAAACATAGCAATACATATTTCATAGGATTGTAATGAGAATTAATTGAATTTTTGAAAAGTGCTCTATAAATGGTAAAGCATTACTTTTAGGTTTCATAAAGGTTAAATGATCCTTAAAGGCAGCTGGAAGCATATCTGTAGGCCAAGGAGGATTTTCTTAGCACTGCTTTATGCCAGGGTTTTTGCTAGTTGCTTTAGTGAGAAGATAATATATATAAGCCCTATAATCTTTAATGTCAAAATAGAAAACCTATAAGCCTAATATTCTTTGATTCAGTCCTATCTAATAAAAATCATGCTAATATCAGAGACTACAAAGCATCTTATTAGCAAATATTAATGAATAATTGGGGGAGGATAAAAGATTATGGACTCAGGTACATATCACAAAGCAAAATTCTGAACTCTAAAGTTATTAATAAAGATAAAATTTTGAAATGTTTGCAAGGCATTCGACCTAAAGTTATGACAACTACAAACTATATGTCTTGTTAGATAGAGTAAGATCTGTGTCAGATTTATATTTGTTCAATATCTCCCCATTATAAAATGCTTGGCTGTTTTCAAAGAACTTCCCTTGAGGCTATGGGCTTCAAAAGTTTAAGTCCTCTCCTATGGAATGTAATCAATAATTCTGAGGCTATACATTTCAGTTATATGCATGGAAAACATACACAGTCATGCATTACTTAATAACATTCAGAGAAATGTGTTGTTTGGTGATTTCATCCTTATGTGCTTACATAGACCTAGATTATATAGCTTGGGATATACAGTATAGCCTATTGTTCTTAGATGACAAGCCTGTAGGGCATGTTGCTGTACTGAATATTGTAGGTAATTGTAATACAATGGTAAGTACTTGTGTAGCTAAACATATCTAAAAATAGAAAAGGTACAGAAAATACAATAAAAAAGATAAAAATTGATACTTTTTGTACACTTATGGATAGAGTTTGTGTGACTGAAAGTTGCAGAGTGAGTCAGTGAGTGAGTGGTGAATGTGAAGTCCTAAGACATTACTGTACACTACTGTAGACTTTATAAATACTGTACACTTAGGCTACACTAAATTTATAAAAATATTTTTCTTTCTTCAATAATAAATTAGCCTCAGCTTACTATAACTTTTTTACTTTATAAACATTTTTTTCATCTCTTTTGTAATAACACTCAGCTTAAAACACAAACACATACAGCCATACAAAAATATTTCCTTTCTTTATATCTTTATAAGCGTTTTTTATTTAAGATTTTTTTTTAGTTTTATTTTTTACTTTTTAAACTTTTTTGTTAAAAACTAAGATACAAACACACATATTAGCCTGGCCTACACAGGGTCAGAATCATCTATAGTACTGTTCCCACCTCCAAATTTTGTCCTATTGGAAGGTTTTCAGGGGCAATACACGTGGAGCTGACATCTACTACGATAATAACTTCTTCTGGAATATCTCCTAAGAGATATAAGAGCTTTGGGCTCTTCTTGAGGAGATATCACTCTTTTCAAAAGTATGTCCAGGGTGGTTTGCTTGGTTTGTTTCTTTTTTTCATCACAGATTTGCTTATAAGCAGAGAGTGTACTGTGAATGTTCCTCTCTCTTATTAAAAACATTTTACTGTTGAGGTACATGTTTTCAAACTTTTTAAGAGGTTGTTGAGGTCTGTAAAAGCTTCTGCTAAACTGTTCACTGTAAATTTTCTTGGGAGTTCTTTTTCTTTCCCTGTAGTGCCATTTTCTTTTGCCTTTTCTTTAACTATGTGTTCCTATTCCAGGTTCAACAACTCACTAGTCAGTTCCTCAGGAGCCACCTCTTGGAGCTCCTCAATGTTATCTTCATCCCACCTGGGTTAAAGTTGTTAGCCCTCTAAATCTCTCAGCAGCCTGTTGATTTCTGCAACCTCTTCACCCTTCGCACATGTTTTGAAGTCATGAATGAACCTCTTGAGTGTCTTCTTCCAAACGCTATTCATGCATTCCTTGATGACAACACTCCAAGTACAAGCAAGGTTTTTGATGCTTGTAATGCTTCGAGAATTGCATCCGTATCTTCCTCAGTTGGAGCAGTAACCTGGGAAAGGTTCTTTTCAAGTATTAGACCTTAAAAGTTGCTACAATTCCTTAATCCATTGGTTGGATGAAGAGGTGGTATTTAAAGGAAGAAACATCACTTTGATATTGAGATGAAGATCACCAATAAAAGGAGGATGTCTGGAAACATTATCAACAATAATAAAAATCTTGAAAGACATGTTATTCTCTAAACAGTACTTCTCCACTTTGCTGGAATAGTAATTTAGGAAAGCATCTTGAGAGAAGAGTTATGTCATCCACGACTTATTGCTCTTGTAGTACATTGGCAGTGTATGCTTATTGATGTGCTTGAAAGCCCTGGGGTTCTCACTGTGCTAGATCACAAAGGGTTTTTGATTTGTAGCCTGCAACATTGGTTCCCAAGCAAAATTTATCCTGTCCTTAAAAGCCTTGAAACTTGGCATTGACTTGGCCTCCTTATGGACAAAAGTCCTCTCAGGTATCCATTTCCATAATAAAGATGTTTCATCCATATTGAATGCTTGCTCCAACAAGTGATTTTCCTCCATAATCAACTTATGTAGAGTTTCCAAAAATTCTTCAGCTGCCTTCACATCAGCAATCACAGATTCACCACCACTTTCACATTGTGTAATGAACTGGGATTTCTGAATCATCTAAATTATCCAGAAGTAGCAGGACATTCAACATTGTAGTAAGATCCAGATTTTTATTTCTACATCACAAACTTCTTGCTTGGCTGTGATTATCACAGTACTGAGAGATATGCTACTGTGTCTAGTCTTCAGCCCAGGTTATTAGAAGTTTCTCTACATGTGATGTAGGCCTTTCCTCAACATGGCCTCTTACTGGAAACATTAGCAATGGATTTTGAACACTTAGGGTTCATGATGAGTACAATACAAAATTAAATCAAACACAAGAGAAAATGATGCAACCAAGCGACATGGTAAACAGATGTATGAAGCTGCTGCCAGCATAACATGGCACATTTTTTGAAAGCAAACATTTTTATAAGTAGAAAGAGAACACTCTAAAATAACAATAAAAAGTATAGGAAATACACACACCAATAGCAGTCGTTTATATCAAGTATGTACTGTACATAATTGTATGAGCTATATTTTTATATAACTGGAAGCACAATTGGTTTATTAACACCAGCATCACCACAGGAATGAGTAAAGCATTGTACTACAAGGTTATGACAGCTATGCCACCAAGCAGTAGGAAATTTTTAGCTCTCTTATAATTTTATGAGACCACCACTGTATATGTGGTTCATTGTTTACTGAAACATCATTCTGTGGAGCATGACTGTATTATGATTCACAATTGTTCAGGGTCCCTCTCTGGAGGATGATTATAATTTCATGACCCATGGGTGACAGAATTAGCCAATTAGGTGAGACTAGAAATGACTGAATTCCATTTCAAGCAGATATTTTAAGAGGCAGCACATACTTTCTCTTTGTTATGAGTTTAGCAACGTTTAATATGCTGCGTATTCCAGAGGGAGGACTGAGAGGCAAGACACAGCATGAAGAAGAGCCATAGACCCCCTATGCTGGACATATAGCAATAGTAATCAATAAATCTCTGCTGTAGCAGATCACTAAGATTTTAGAGTCATTCGTCACAGCAGTGTGTACCCTGACTTGTTTTTACTCAGTGTTCCCACTTGCAATCTGTAACTTCATTTGTATACAGGTGTTTAAAATTCACTGTTACTTTGTTCATCAGAAAGCATCATTCTGTGTCTTTCTTTCAGGCCACATAGTGACTAACATTGATTATTCATAAAAATAACATGAAGGTTTATTTTCTTTTATAGTATCTCTACCTTGATTAAAATTAAATAGAAAGCCACCAAGGCAGGTTTTTATGCCCTATATAAGAAAAGAGAAGAAATATTACCGTCAGTGGAAAAGTACTATTATTGCCCAGTGATCCAGATATGTAGTAATCATTTAAAAATATTTGTGCGATGAATAGATACCAATATCATACCAATTAATTCATGTAACAGTGACATGTAAATTTGCACACTTCCTTCAGTTCTTGCTATTAAATATTTGTGTAAGGAATAACCCCAGAATTTCAGTGACTTAGAAAATTAATTAAACTCCCTTACTCAAAGGTCTTTCCTGGACAGTTGGTATGGGTCTACTTCTAACTATATATCCAGTTTATATCTGTCCCACATGTTTCTCATTATGAGATGGTGGCTGTTCAGTGAATTCTCTCCTCATGCTGAACAATAGAAATACAGACATACAGGAAGGTAAGTCAAACCATGCAATTGTAACTTGTTTGGATATCTGTGCATATTTTAATACTCTAAACAAGACACAGAGCCAGGTTCAGTGTCAATGATGAGAAGATATACTCTACTTATTCTCCTGAAAGGCAAATGGCAAAGTGTATGGAAAAGTTGTATTATAAGGATGGTATAGAGTTAGGACAGAAATACTACCTAAGTTATCCACCAAAGATGACTTGTTTTTGAATAGAAATTTAAAACCAACAACAATAAACAGCAGCAACCTCTTTTACAGTACTAATTACCTCTGCCGAAAATTTTATAGCAGTCTTGAGACGGGCCCACTGAGGATTGCTTAAACATAATTGTTGTAATTAGTTGTAATTCTGAAATTGACTAACGTATGACATGGGAATCTCTGCTAAGAATAAATTATCTTTTTTTTAAAAGCCAGTTTTAAATTCAAGAAGTACTTGTGAACTTTTAAAATATATTTTGAACAAGGCTAATGATACACATATAACTATAATCCAGATATTACTGGATGATGGTGACAGTTAATTTTATGTGCAAACTTAACTAACCCCTGGTACTCTAAAACTTGTTCAAATACCAGTCTGGAGGTTTCTGTGAAGATAATTTAAAAAATGAGATTGCTTTTTAAATTATTAGACTTTGGGTAAAGAATATTACTCATTATAGCATATGGGTGGTCCTTATCTAGCCAGTTAAAGGCCATAAGGGAGAGAGGCTGAGGTTCCTCCAAGGAGAAGAAAAGTCTTCCTCCAGTCTGTCTTTGGACTTGAGCCGCGGCATTCACTCCCATGGGTATCCAGCCTGTTGGCCTGCCCTGTAGATTTTAGGACTTCCTAGCACCCACAATTTCATGTGTCAATTTCATAAAATAAATCTCTCTATATATACATACACCTCTGACACTGTACATGTTGGTGCTGCTTCTCTGGAGAACCTTAACTAAAACGATGACTAACATTACTTATGAATGACAGAAAAGATATGAAATGGAAGATAATTATATTTTAAAAAGTTCTCTTGTTTTAAATTTAAAGTATACATTTTTCACTTTTTATTAACTGGCAACCATGGAAACGAGATGAAGAATGCAAATACAGCATATCACCAATTCTACTTTCTGCACCAAATCCTTTAAAATTTACACATACACACACACACACACTGAGTATACTGAACTTTTACTATAGCGGTTCTCAGTAAACACACATATCCCTCTTCCTGCCCCAAAGTAAACTCACTGCAATACCCTTCCTTTACCCATAAGCCCTTTTCTCCTCGGATTTCTTACTTACTGACTAGCACTGCCATCCATACCCCTGGCCAGTCCAGTAACTCAGAAGGCTTTCTTAATTCCTTCTCACCCTCAGCTCCTACAGCCAATCATAAAACCTTGTTGATTTTATAATGAAATAACTGCTACACTAGTCTCATCTTGCCAACTCTGACTGATTTTCTAAACAGCAGCCAGAAATAATCTGACCATTTCTCTTCCCCTCAGTGCTTCTCATTTTATGAACTCCTTCCCATGGCTTAAACAAAGCTCCCAAGACTCACAAGACTGTACTCTGACTCAAGACTCTATCATCACCTCTGGTCACTCCCACCTTTACACACTGGGCTCCACCAGGTTAAAATTCATTCTGTTCCTCCTATCTATCTTGTTCTTTCTCACACAAGCCATTTCTTTGTCTAAAATAGGCTTCCCGAGCTTTCTTAACCTGGCTATCAATCATTTGTCATTCAAGTTTCACCGTATGTGTGATTTCCTCCAGGAAGCCTTCCCGAATGGCTCACATAATGCAACATTGGACCTATTTCACGTTACTGCAAATGCCTGTTCATTTATCCTCCTTTTCTGCTCCTTTATACCCTAAGCTCTACGAAAGCAGAAACCAGGCATGTATCTCTAGTTCTTATTTCAATACCTGCTGCACCTAGTAGGTGTGGCAGTATCTATGCATGATAAAAATGAATGAGCAAATGAGGTAAATTGTTGAGCCTATTTTAAAGCTGTATCTGGGTCAAACTGGTGGGGGTAATATCCTTTCTTGCCTATTCTGGTCCCTGTGGTGACCCTAGGAGAATTGCCACATTCCCAAATTTTCATAGCTGGCTGTAGCTGGTCTGTTTGGAGTTGAACAGTTCTATGAAGTTCTGTTGTATGAAGTATAGCAACTCTCCTCACCAGTAAGAGACTTTTTCACACTTTATTATGAGACTAGAAGTGCTGATTCTTTCACCAAAAATTCCTTCTTCGACTGATTGATTTTATTTTTCATAAGCTTAGAATTACTTTTCTAAAACTCTATTTGATTCTTTTCAATTCTCTGAATGCCACTGGCTTTTATTACCACTACAATTGGTAAAACCAGCCAGCTATGCTGAGTGAGTCAGTCTTCTTATATGGTTTAGATTTTCAAACTTATCTTTATGATTTAAAAAGAAACAAACAAAAAGCACATTTCTTGATATCAGTGATTTGATATATGTGGAATGACACTATCGCTGTCATCTATAATTTCAGTTCTTTGAAGAAAACCCTAGAAAATCTATTCTTTAATATTTTTTATTTTTCAATTATAGTTGGCATAAATATATTAGTTTCAAGTGTACAACATAGTGATTAGTCAGCTATATAACTCCCAAAGTGATCACCCCAATAAATCTAGTACCTCTCTGACACTGTACATACTTATTACTATATATTGACAATATTTCTTATGCTATATTTTGTATCTCCATGACTATTTTGTAACTACCTATTTGTACTTCTTAATCCCTTCCCCCTTTTTCACCTATGGACCCCCCAAAATCTCCTCCATTCTGGTGACCCTGAAAATGTTCTCTGTATCTATGAATTTGTTGTTGTTCTTTAGATTCCACATGTACATGAAATCATATGGCGTTTGTCTTTATCTGACTTACTTTACTCAGCACAATATGCTTTAGGTCCATTATGAAATATCTTTTTCCATCCCTTTTGTATTTAACTTTTAACATTTTAATTATGATGTGCCTTGGTGTGGCCTCTTTGGATTCATCTTGTTTAGAACTCTCTGAAAATCCTGGGGTTGTCTATTTCCTTCACGTATTTAGGAAAGTTTTCCATCAAGATTAAAACCAAATCTTTCTCCAAAGTTTTGGCATCATCCACTTTTGAGGCTAAATAAAGGAACAGGTCATTATAGTGGAAAACACATATGAGATGTGAAGTCTGGTGGAAATGAGTGAAGTTGGTATCATGGCACTGTGACTTCCTAGCTGTGTAAACTTTGGCATTTTAACAAACTTTCTAAGACTTATTTTCTTCTATTTATTTTTTAAAATGATTTACCATAGTTACTACAATAGGGTTGTTTTGTTTACTGAGTAATGTACATAAAGTATCTTTTACACAATTTCTTATTGTATATAGTATGAGTATGTCAGTTACAGTTACTGTTTGCAGTGAAGTGACACCTGTAGCAGAGTTTAGAGCAATAATATGCTGTTATATAATTTGAACCTGAATGATGCATGTTGATCCTGGTAATCTTTGTAAACAGCCCTTTGGCAAAAGCTACCTTACATGTTAGAGTATCAGTGTGATCCAAATTCTTCTCATCTTCACTTATGGTGGTTAGAGGATTAAAGCAAAAGTTTTAACATTCAAAGGCCTCTGCTACAGAATGTATCACAATCCTTGGCCTTTAGTTTTTAAGATTGTCCAATGCCAGGTGATGTGATTATTGTAACTTTGTAAACTTCATTCTTGAGACCTGGAATGGCATATTCTCCTAATGTGGTTCTATCTCTAAAGAGATTTCCTTGAATCTAGAATCTTGAATCTGAAAGCAAAATCTGGACAGAATACAGCTCATTCTGAACTCAGCATTTGGAATGGCCTAAAGATTTTCTACAGTTAACATTTTTCACCTGATGACTCAGATGGGAAGAACTCTCTACTTGAGTACTGTGGCCAAGGCTTCTATTTAAAAGATGCTTCTTTAATTTTGTAAGCATTTAATGAAGTGGTTTCTCTGACTAGGTTCTTTACTTCAGTGATTAAAGATGACAAATTTTACTCAAAGAGCTTCTGCCAAAAGGAAGATATTTTAATTATCTAAGTATGTTTGACAAGCCCATCTACAACAATGGCTTGGGAAACATACCCTAAGATGACCAAAATAACCTGTAAGTACAGGTAGAATCTGTGACTTCTTTCTAACTAATAGCATATGCCCAAAGCAATGAAATACTGTTCTCTTAATCTGGTTTATTATATGGGAAAGATGATAGGATGTCACCTTTGATTGTTAAATTATGTATGACTCTGTCAGTGATTTGAGCAACAAGTAGACAGTCACATGTGATCTGTGAAGAAGGCCATGTGGAAAAGAACCATGGGTGGCCTATACAGCTGTGAGAAGTCTTCAGCCATCAACCAATATGAAGCCAGTGCCCAGGTACAGAGTTACAAGAAAATGAATTCTGCTAATGGAATGAACTTGGAAGGAGATTCTTCTCTAGTCAAGGTTCAGTTTACCTAATACCTTCACTGACGCACTGTGAGATTCTCTGCAGAAGACCCACCTAGGCTGACATCCGACTCCTGACCCAGCAATACTGTGAGATAATATATGTGTTGTTTTAAATGGCCAAGTCGGTGGTCATTTGTTATATATCAATTAAAAATTAACACGGTGACTTGCAACAATTTTTTTTTTCTCATGATTTTTTGGGTTGATCTGGGCTCATGTCAGGTCATTTGGGATAATCATGGGGTATTTTCAGCTGGGAACTCAATAGAATGTGTGAGATTAATTGCTGACAACAATATGTGTATGCAATTTTCCACAACCTATTCTCTGGCCACAACAATTCACATCTACCCCACATGCAAAAGTCTCTCGCCCCCATTTAAGACCCAGAATTTTATCCAATTATGGAATCAGGCTCAAAGCCCAGTATTTTGTTACTCACATTCATGTCTACATAAGGCTGTTCTAGTGTGGATCTTGTAAATATGGAGACTTGTAATCCAAAAAGATAAGTTTAGCATACAATGGCAAAGTATATGTCCTTGGTGCACTCTACTCCTGGACAAGAAGAATTCCTTATTAGGAGTCAGTCATGTTCCTGGAAGTGATTTTTTATGGCTCTAAGCTCCATCCTTGGACCTTTGCCTCTGTCTTGTGAATCATCCTTTTCTATAAGAAACAACCTATATTTATAGTTGAGTGGCATTGTCATAGAAAGTTGGGGTCTTAAAGTCTCTTTCCATTTTAAACTTTCTTTGCCCATTTTAATCCAATTTAATTCAACTATCTTTAAAAAACATGGTGTTTACAAGGTATCAAATTATAATCCACTGTATTCAGAAATACACCACAACCACAAATTTCTTCTAGGTCGGTTGGGATTCAGGATGCCTGGGGTTAATATCTTTAAAATCCCTTGAAGGCTTTTGTCTGGTTGAAAAGGTCTACAAGGCATTGCCCTGAATCTTTCAGAGTTCTTAACAAGCAGTATTACAGCTGTATCATTGATCTGATCTTAACCCTGAGGCCATATTTTTATTATCAGAATCTTTGTCCTAAAGCTATTTCTTACTTTGAGAACTTTTTTTCAGATTGAGAAAATGGGAATGAGAAGTAAAGTTATTTTCCAACCTAGGTTTCACTGGGTTGGAAAATATTTCTTCTCAATTCTGCTTGAAAACTGAAAAATTCCTTCTTTAGTTCACCCCTTTCTTGTGATACCTTCCCACATGAAGCTGCTATTAAAAAAAATGCTATTTTCAAAAATTTGCCAAGAAGTTTTCCTCAGTCACATCTAGGGTTCATTAAGTACTGTTTCTATCATTCAAGTAACTTCAGGCGTGAATCTCAATTTTCCTGTAATGGCTTACCTTTTTCCTAGTCTCTCATAACAATTTTCCCAGTTTCCATTCTTCTTCTATTAACCACTTACTTACCATTCAGGCCTCTGCTAGCTACTCAGTCACAATACCAATGCCACATATTTTATGTTGGAAACTTCACCAAAGGTTCAGCATCTGAGCCACTGTCCTTGAGGAGCCTTATCCACACCTGGGATTGATCTGGGTGACAAAATCCTAAACGTGGAGCTGATTTCATAATTGGATGTGACTTTGGGGGTAAAATGAATGTATTTTGCAGGTGAGGAGAATGTGAACTGTGGTGGCAGAGTACAGAAACAGATAGACTCCAAATATGGTTATCAACACATCCTTCCATCCTTGTTCACATATGCATGCCACCCTTTCCATAAAGATGTGGAGTCTCTTTCCTCTCTCCCTGAAACTGTCTGGTCTCATGACTTCCTGGAATGTAGGTGAAATGACATTCTGGGCCCAAGTATTAAGAAGACTGACATTTTGTGCTTTCAACCTTTTGGACACAGTCATTAGACTAATATATGTCAAGAGGCCCCACTGTAGAGGACAAGATGTCTTTCCAGTCATTTCAGCCCCAGTTGACTGTGGCCTCACTCAGTCTATACAACATAGAAGCAGCCATCAAATTTAACCAAGTCAATGAAGTCAATTGTGAGAAATAAGAATTATGTTGTATGTCACTAAGTTTCACAGTGTTTTTTTTAAAGGCAGCAACAGATAACTGAAGTAAATCTTGATCATGAAATCACATACAACATAGTTACATAACATGTCTGTTAAAACTGTGATTCCCTCATGTATAGCTCTGACTTAAATATAATCATATGACTAACTTAGTTGTTTGCATACACTAAAAGTATTAGAATAAAGTGGGATTGAGGACAGTTTCACTAATTATTTAGTGATTTCATTAAACATATTTGATTAAAATGAGTCATAAAGACTAAGACTCGATAAGAAATATATCTGGACTCCATAACTGCATTGGAATTATTTCATATGTTTTTGTTATAAGACAGTTACAAATGTTTCAACAAATGTATATCAAAAGATGGGTGATTGATATTGACCACTATATAGATGTACCTACTAGTTACATTTTTATTCATATAATTTACTCACATTTTAGGATGGAGGCTGGATTAATATGCTTTGGGAAAGATCAAATTAAATTGTCCTCTCATTTAGTTTTCTTTTTCTCATTAATATTCTTCCCTCATAAGCTGAAAATACAGTGTCTTATAGTTAACAATAACCAAGCAAAGGCTATGTGTTAGACCTAAAAATTATATAACTAAGCAAGCTCTACAAAATATAGACTAGGAAAATATAAATCCTATGCCACAAGGAAATATAAACATACTTAAAAAATTATGGATTTTTCTATGAGGAAACTGAGTTTCAGGGAGATCAGATATCTTTTCCAAGATTGCATCTAATCTGCCTGTTCCAAAAGTCCATGCCTTTCTCTTCTTCTTTCCCTCTTTGTATCACAGTGCATCCTAGAAACTAAGGTGCTCTCCAAAGTATGAAACCTTGGAAAATAACATTGAATAGGCACTGGTGAAGGATGAGTGGTCTTTTTAGTGGCCATGGTCTATTGTAACTCTACAAGGTACTAGCCTCTTACACAACATATCATTTTGATTATTAGTCATTTGCTATGCTTGCCTTTATTTTCTGTAACATTAGAAGTTCTAGTACAACATTTCAATTCTTAATTATCCTATTCCAACTTACTCGCCTCTCAAAAAAAACAGAAGAGGGAAAAACAAATGTCATTTAATAAAAACCATTGCTACCTTTTATTGACTATTTACTATGTACTCCCAACAATTCTATAGCTAAGAAATTTATATATAACAATTTCTATATTTAAAAACTCATATCTCTTGTTACTCAGGGTGGCAAGAAAAGAGAGACTTGGCCTAAACATCAAGACAGACAGCAAGACAGGTCATGTTATTGTAAAGGCTAGCATAATGAAATCATTGTACCCAGATGGCTAATTTATCTGGATATGCTACCAGTAAGCAAAGCAGAGGAAAGAAACATGGCTCAGTATTTACTAAATCTAATTTAGGGAGCTTTCAAAAAAAATTAGCTTCCTGATTCACACCCTCAGAGATTTTGATTTAATAATTTGTATCAGTCATAGGTTCAGCAAGCATCAAAGAGAAAACAAGTGATTGGAAAAGTTTATGAAAGAATTATTTTAAAAACCATATTAATGCCAAAAAAGAGATATGAGTAACATAATATCACAATTTTAAATAAAGTGCCATACAAAACCACAATGGAACCTGAGGCAAAAGGAAAAATGAGTAATAGTAATCATCTTTAAATTTTTTGATATTGTCTTCACCATGGATTTTTTACGTTAATTTTTTAAAAAATAGTGCATTAAAAGATTATTTATCTTGATTGCGGAATTTTTTGGCACATCCCTTTTCCTTAAATTTTGTGTTGAGGTCATATACCTGAGTCCTCTTAATCCACTTGTGTCCTTGCCACAGAGAGTATGTGATATCAGCAGACAAATATGACATCACTTCTAACTGCTTAGATTCATATCACAACTTTACTATTTAACCAGATAGCCTTGGATTATTTACTTCACCTCTATAAAAATTTATTTCATAGACCTGTATTCAGAATTAAATAAAATAACCCTTATGAAACACTTTGTATAATGCCTGGCACAAACTAAGTTCTCAATAAATATGAACTAGTATTTTTATGTCTGGAGTTCTAATTTTTTGTTTTTGACTAATCAAGGAAAGACAATTCTTCCTTTAAAAGGCTTATAAACTAAAATATTTGGTTAGAATTTTAGGTAATATCATTGGCAATAAAAAGCAATCTGCTTGTGCTAGATCTCCTAAAAGATCTAAGTTCAGATGAATTCTATCCAATAGCATCTTTTGAAATAATGTAAATATTCTATAAGCTATGCTGTTCAACACAATAGCCACTAGTATTGTGGTTTGACATGTGGCTAGTGCAACTGAAGAATCAAAACTTTTAATTTTGTTTCATGTTAACTGATTTAGATTTAAATAGCCACATATAATGAATATTTTATTGGACAGAACAGGTATATACTCTTGAAAATGTCAGTTTACTATTTATATTTCATGATAAAAAATGAAAATCAATGAGAAAGTCCATATTAAAACAACTGTCACAAAGTAGGTGCCCACTAAAGGCTATTTCTCCCTGACTCAAACTCAAAGGACTAACCTTTTTCTTACCACCCCAGATTGTGCAGATTCTTCTACTACATCCAAAGTTTGCTATTTTTGCAGTGGTCTCCAAAGTGGAAGCCACAAACCAAGGAATGTAAAAGATGACCCATTGTGGGCAGGGGGAAAATAGAGTACACGATATTCATTCCTAATATAAATATAAAAAAGAAATTAAGTTTTGTAATATTTAATAAATGGGCCAAGCTCTGCAAAATCTTTACAATACTATGTAAAATGGGAATTGGCTGTAAAATCTTTTTTACTCACAAAGCTTTCTTGGCTATCTTTTGGCAATATAATAAAGAGTTGTTGATCCTAAAGATGCACTATGTGTTTTTATTTTATAAAAGACAACTGTTCTAAATTTAATAATATTTTTTTCTGGTATAAAAAGTGGATATCAGATAGCAGCTACTATCATGTCTTTAAATAAATAAATATATGCGTTTAATACATCCTTTCAAGGTAAAAGTAACATTTCAACAATAAGCAAGATAAAAATTGCTTTTGAAAAAAATTTTGCTGTGGAGAAAGTATTTAGAAAATAGATGCTTAGAACTGTACACTCATCTTTGGCGTTGCTGCCAAAAACGCTGTAAATCACCCATAAAAATACTTGTCTGTAGACCCTAAAACCTCAGAAACAAAATTTTTTAACTCTCTACAAAATTCTCACAAATGACACTTTGGGAGGTTTGAAACCCCTTTTTAAAAATTAAAAAGTGCACTATTCTACAGTTAGGTTGAAAAACAACCAATTGAATCAAAGAAGGAAATTTATAATACAAAACAACACACTTTCCATAACTAGCAAATAAACTTAAAAATCTTGTGGGATAATTTTTAAGTACATTTGATGATGCCTTTCTGCTGTTTGTGTTTATAAACTGTTTTCAGCTATGACAGCTATAAGGAATAAAAAACAAAAAAAGAAACCAGAATTAAACTGTTATATTGCTATGTCACAAAATGTTAAAGCAAGATTAAATATCAATGAGGCATATTCAATCACATTGCTTTTCCTAAAACTTATAAAATATTTATATATCAATAATATTGGGAGTAAAAATAATTTTATACTTTTAATGATATTTTACCTCATTCTCTAAAAGTTACCTATTTGTATTCATTATATATTAGTACCACAACTTTTTTTTTAATAAAGAAACAATCATATATTGTTTTACTGATACATGTGAGTTATCAAAACTGAATGTTTATTTTATTTCTTAGTCTACTCTGTACGTCTTGACTTTCTAATTAGGTTTAAAGAGCCTTGAGGCACATACATTTTTTTCAACTTCCCCTCAAAGCCTTTAGGATATCATTCAATATATAAGAGTAATAGGCAATAATAAAATAGCTCTCTCTTATGAAATGCTATGCAGAAATTATATTGGCCATTTCCTGTGTAGTATAAGCTGTCAAAAATACTTTGTTTAAACCTCACGGCATGTCTGTGAAGTAGTCAATATAATCCCCTGATGATATAGCAGAAAACTGAAGGAGCAGCTAAACACCTTTCTCATATTTACAAAGCTAGTAAGTGACAAACTTACATTTTATTTAAATACATTTCTTTCTGGAGTGAAATAATAATATTACTAATAAAACAATTACAGTAATGATGTCTAAGACTTAGTGACTTTTTATTGCATGTCAGGGTTTTAAGTGCTTTATTTTGTATTATATAATCTTTACAAGAATTCTATGAAGAAAGTACTATTATAATTAATCTATATAGAGTTTAGTAACTAGAGTTTAAAATATAATTTAAATAACTAAACCAAGTTAGTGACAGGTAGATGCAATATTCAAGCCCTAGTGAACACAGTCAATGATATGGTAAGGACTATGTAGAGTGCCAGGTAGGTATTAGACTAGTAAGAGGGATCACTTTGTAAATTATACGAATGTGTAACAACTATGTTGTACAGCTAAAGCTAATATAAAACAATACTGAATGTCAACTGTAATTGAAAAATCAAAAAAAGGAGAGCAGGTAAAGGAGAATAAGAAGTTCAAACTTCCAGGTATTAAACAAGTAAATCATGGGGATATAGTGTACAGGATAGGGAATATAGTCAATAATATTTCGATAGCATTGTATGGTGTCAGATGATTGCTGGTTATATCCTAGTGATCACTTCTTTAGGTATATAAATATTTAAAAACTATAGTGTATACCTGAAACTAATACAATATTGTATGTTAGCTATATTTTAATTTAAATTTTTTTTTTAAATACTCAAGCCCTAGAGATCATCTCTTAAGTGTACTCTGCTGCCTCTAAGGGCAATGATATTTCCAGTGTGGCATCTTTCTTACTGGTTGATTGACATTCACCAGCAATAATAGTATCATTGTCAATGTCATCATCCTGAAATCATGTCAAGGTTTTTGAACTTTTAATGAATTCTTCAAAGAGCTAAGATTAATGAAGATCAAAATGTTGGAGAACCAGATAAATTTGAAAATTTAAAAATTTCTCCACATAAATTAAGTTCTGGACTCCTTTAGATAATTTAAAGATAAGTGTTTTGTTTACTTTTTCAATATAGCTTTGGAATTATCTCACTTCCCCACTTCATAGAGCATGTGTACTGGTAGAAACAATGTGAAAGAGAGTTATTTTCATGGTTAGACAATAATAGTGCCTAAGATGTTCACTGTAAAATATGAAACAAATGGTGAGCTCACATTAAATCTTATTTTTAATGCCACTTGTGAATTTTTCATTATAGGTTTTCTACCTTTCGGCATTCTGGAATGCAAGTCACTTGCAAAAAAATTAGATTTGCATGCTGTAGTCTGCCTATTTATAATTGACCTACCAATCTACCCTATGTAGCTATAATTAGATATTAACTGAAAGGTCTGCAAGGGAAATAGGATATAGGATGCAGTACAAGTGAGTTACACATTCTACTTACCCTGATGAAAATCCTTCTGTTAGGTGTTGAGGAATCCTAAGTTTAAACCAGTTTATGCTTTTCTCCATAGAGTCTGTGGAACACTTACTGTGACCATGTAGTTTCATTTCTGTTAAAAGAAAATTTAGTCTCAATTCACTGATTATGATGCTATGTTGTATTAATAGGCCTCCTATTATGCTAAACCAGCTGGACACACTTGACTAAACTCTAGAAGGCAGTGGATGAATACATTAGCTGTCTGGCCCAAGTTCTAACTTTCCATCTGTGAGTTGGCCCCATTTGCTGATACTGCTACTTGGGAGATTAATAAATAAAGTTAGAAAAAATGTTTACAAGAGCAATGGAAAGGCAGGCATAGAAAAGGAAGACAGAAAAGAAATTTGAAGATACAATTGTTACTATTCATTAGTCTTTTCAAATTTAAACCTCTTAGACCTAAAAAATAACTCAGGAGATCTCCATAAAAGAAGTTACAGGAGAAGGATTTCCAACCCAGTTCAGTTTAATTCAACAAATATTGAATCACCATCCCCCACTAGAAGTAAATCCAAATGGAAATTTTCTTTGGTAATAATGTTTTGTTTGGTATAGCCATAGATTAATTAACCCTGAATGTGACCTTTCAAACAAATATCTGGAAACCAATCATCAGGCAATTCCAGGACATTTTTTTTTTCCTTCAGATTTCTCATCTCATTCATTCTCATTCTATCTCTCTCTTTCCCCTTCCCCCACTTTGAACTTCTGACATTTTAGCTGTCAGTCTTATTTACAAAAGGTGACCAAACATAATCATGAGAGTAAATACGTGGTTTGATGTTCTTTTTCAAAAACAAAACTATCACTTTAGAAGAATTATATCATTGAACAACAGTGAAAATAACAACTCTAATCCCAAAATATTTCATGTAGTTTACAAATAATGTTATTTCTTACTAATATTCTGATATCTCACAATGCTCTGTCATATATTACAGAAATATCTGAATTAATCACACTGCGGAAAACATTAAGTGAACTTCCAGTACAGCCAAAAGAGAGTATGTTCTGATACCCAGGAATTTGCAAAGTGAGTGATGGCTTCACTACCTTTTCTTAAAATACATGAGAATTTCAATAAACATCTGTTGAGTTTTAGATTTATTGAATTTCAATGAACATACTATATCTCAAGCTCTGAATGTCTAGCAAGAAAAAAAATGTAAAAGTGTATGTTTATAAGATTCTGTGGTAAGTATAATAACAGAGGTAAACCAAGGGAAGACGTTAAGAAAAGCTGTGAGACAAAACTTCAAAGAGAAGAGCCGACTTAGTCTACTCCTTTAAGATAAAAGAATTCATTGCATTGGCAGGAGAGAAAACAGAGGAAGGATATTCTAGGCCCAGCTAAGCTGAGAGATGACGTAGATAATATTTATGGAGTAATTGCTGGACATTTTACTAAAATTCTAAGCATAAGCTAGCTCATTTAACTGCAATTTTAAAAAATCTCATTTCAATTGTAAAAACAACGATGTCAAATCTCATATAGGTTAAATAACTTGTCAGTGATCACAGAACTAGAAAATGGTAGTGTCACGATTTAATTCAGAAGAGCATGACCCTAGAACCCATGGTTTTAAATATAATACAAATTTCCAAAAGTTCTGAGAGGTAAAATGGCATGTTGTTTCCAAGGAGTATTGAGAAAGTCAATGAGGTACTTGCTTCAAGTAGAATGTATATATGAATGTATATCTGTATCCATATCTATGATATTGTTTAGCCTTGGTTTCTGAGAAATTACTTTAGACACATTATAATAACGTGTATCTTTTTGCACCTAACATGAGACCCTAAATTCCTTAAAAGAGACTGATTTTTTTCATCTCTACTTCTCACTATGACCAAATAAAATACAACATCCTCCCTTTTTTACATTCATTCTTTTTTCCAATAATAGTTTCTAGTTTTTATTAAGAAATTACCCTTCTCCTCTTAATTTATGAGTTCTGTAGCTAACTTCATCTCCAACGGGGATATGGGAACCAGCCTGGAAAATCAGAAAATCATATACCTCTAAACACAGATCAGTTTCATAGATGGCATATAGACTCAATCATAGCCAATGAGAATTGCTCTTGGGGTTTATGCGGGTATATTAGGAAAAAGGGAATTACTTTCTTCTCAGGTTTATGACAGAATAAGATGTAAGGCAGGAGCTATTGTCAATCAACTTGATGCTGCATTTCAGCAATAATTCTTATCCTGCGTAAGTATAAAAGTAACAATGAAGAAAGATGTATGACATTATCGAATCCCAAGTGTGGATAGTAATCTAAACTAACTCGATGTGGGAGTTTTCACTCACATGAGCTAAAACAAATGTTTCTTGTTTAGGCTAGTTTAAGAATAAATTTCTGTTAGCTGAATATATACACATAAAATGGTACTATACTAAGTAGATCTGACATAGCCCCATATTAGTTTCCTACGGCTACTGTAACAAATTACCACAAGCTTGGTGGCTTACAACAAAAATGTATTCTTTTATTCCAGATACCAGAAGTCCAAAGTCAGGTATATACATGCCATGGAGAGGAGAGTATGAATATTTTGAACAATCTACCACAAATAGTCAATCCTTACAAAAAGATCAATAGAGCCTAAGTTATATATTTTAAACATTTTTTCTTTTTGTTTTGAAACACCCATGTATAATGTCGGCAGTATAAAATAACATTGTAGGTTCTATAGACCAAAAATAATATCAGTCTCAGTAGCTTTGTTTTTGTTTTACAGAAAAGATAATATACAAATACTTCCCAATAACATGTCAGTTAAATTTAAATACTCATTTCCTATATAATAGCATCTTTAAATTTCTATTCCTCCAAGCATATTTTTGTGCCTATTTGTATTAAAACATTTATGTGTTTATTGAATAGTTCTTTTTTATCATACCTGCTACAGAATAAATTTCTGTTTCATCTCTGGGTTAGAGAATCCATTTCAAGAACAGTTCCAAATATCTTTATATGTTGGAAGTTTTAAAATTAAAAAAAAAATAAGACTTTATATTTTAAAGCAGGTGTAGGTTCATAACAAAATTGAGGGAAAGATACAGAGATTTCCTATGTAGCCTTCCCCCAACATGCACAGCCCTTCCCATTATCAACATCCCCCACAAGAGTGGTACGCTTGTCACAACTGATGAGCCTATTTGACACATAATCCTAAAAGTCCATATTTTACCTCATGGTTCATTCTTTTGTTGTATGTTCTGAAGATTTGGACAAACGTATAACGAGGTGTATTTCACAATTACAGTATCATACATAGTATTATCACTGCCTTAAAATCCTCTGTAACTTACCTATTCACTCTCCTCCTCCTCCATAACCTATGACAACCATTGATCTTTTAAATATCTCCACAGTTTTATCTTTTCCAGAATGTCATATAGAGCAAATCATACAGCATGTAATCTTCTCAGATTAGCTTCTTTTATTTAGTAATATGTATTTAAGTCTTTAGTGATATCCATGTCTTTCATGACTTGATAGCTCCTTTGTGTTAGTGTTGAATAATATTCCATTGTCTGGATAGAACACATTTTATTTATCCATTTACCTACTGAAGGACATCTTTGTTTCTTCAAAGTTCTGCCAATTAGAAAGTAAATCCTTATTAATATCCACATGCAAGTTTCTGTGTGGACATGTTTTCAACACCTTTGGATAAACATCAAGGAATATGATTCCTGATCTTATATTTAAAAAATGTTTAGTTTTGTAAGAAATCACTACACTGTCTTCCAAAGTGGCTGTACTGTTTTGCACTTCCATGAATGAGAGTTCCTGTTACTCTATAACCTCATCAGCATTTGGTGTGTGTTGGTGTTTCAGATTTTGGCCTTTCTAATAGGTGTGTAGTGTATCTCATCATTGTTTCAGTTTGCATTTCCCTGATGACATATGCTTATTTGCTGTCTGTATATCATTTTTGGAGAAAGATCTGTTAAAATCTTTTGATCATTTTTGACTTGGGTTGTTTGTGTTCTTACTGTTGAATTTTAAAGAGTCTTTGTATATTTTAGTAATAGTCCTATGCCAGATATATCTTTTGAAAATACTTTCTCCTAGTCTGTGGCTTATCCTCTCATGCTTTTGACCCTGTCTTTCATAACACAGACATTTTTAAGTTTAATTAAGTCCAGCTTATCAATTATTTCTTTCATGGACCATGCCTCTGGTATTGTATCTAAAAAGGTATCATTATATTCAAGGTTACTTAGGTTTTCTTGTTTATCAGTTTACATTTTATTGTTTTATTGTTTATCAGTTTACATTTAGGTCTGTGATCTATTTTTGTTAACTTTTGTGAAGGATGTAAGGTCTGTGCCTGGATTTTTTACATGTGGATTTTGAGTGGTTCCAGCATTGTTTGTAGAAAAGACTATCTTTGTTTCATTGTATTACCTTTGCTCCTTTGTCAAAGATCAATTGATTATATTTAAGTGGGTCAATTTCTAGACTCTCTATTTTGTTCTATTGATCTATTTGTCTATTCTTTCATTAATACCACACTGTCTTGATTACTGTAGCTTTAGAGTAAGTCTTAAAGTCAGGTAGTGTCAATCCAACTTTTTTCTTCTTCAATATCGACTATTCTAAATCTTTTGCCTCTCCACATAAACTTTAGAATCACTTTGTCAGTATCCACAAAGTGACTTGCTGAGCTTTTATTTGAGACTGTATTGAATTTATAGATCAAGTTGGAAAGAACTGAGAATTTTTTTTAAGTATGCTTTTCTATGGATTGTTTTATAAAATCAGAGTTCATTAAAACATCTCTGATAAAACTGACCCACTAACAGAGTTGTTTGCTCTGGATTAATGGATCATTTTCTCTTGTACTAGTATGGATGTGGTTTGTGCATATTCAATTCCTGCTATATGTCCCTGTATGACATACTTTTAAAAATACAAGGTGAAGCAATAAGGTTGCCTCACAGCAGGAATCATTCAAAAGCAGCAGATAAGCAAAAACATTGACAATGTGGTAGTATAACTTGGCTATTTGAATACAAAAATTACTGTGAGAGGTACATGGCCTTTGGAATGCCTTACATACATCCATGCACTTATTTATTTATTAGTCTACAAACATTTCTTAAGTGTCTATAACATAATAGACACTGTGCTTGCTAGATGTTGTAAATAAAGAATGAAGCACCAGTCTTTAAAAATAATATAACTTTTTTTTCTGAGTACAATATACCACACATTTGCATATATTGTTTCATGTAATCAGCACTGCAAGCCAGATAAATTGGGAGTTTTATTCTTATCATACTGGTCAAGACAGATGAGACTGGACTTGCCAATGACTATAAAGTTAATAATTCATGAAACCAGAATGTAAACCCATGCTCTTTATATTAATGTCACTGTCTAGTAGAAAAATATCAGCATGTGCAGAGATTGAGAACACATACTTTGAAGTCAAATAAACACAGGTTCAATTTATCACAGAGAGAAGCTGCATAATACCAGCCAAGTTACTTATAGTTCCAATGTCAAATTTATTTGCAAGGGAAAAAAACGGACCAAATTACACTGATATTTCAGGCTTCCTAACTAGCATCATGCCTGGAACACAATGTGTAGAGCTCAGTAAGCATTCAGAAAATCCTTGTGAGATAAACATAATAAAACATATTAAGCACTTTGCACACCCTTCCCAGCACATCAGCAGTATTTAATAAATTTCAAACCCAAACTCCCCTGACTACTGAAGCTCTGCTTTCTAGTAAGTTTCTGATTCTTTATCAAATTTGTTTTTTAAATATATTTTACATATTCCTCCAGTGTGTAATAATGGCTACTTTCCATCCAGTAGTGATTGAGACTCTGACTGATTTATCTAAATCAACAACAACAAAAAAAATATAGTGAACTTCTGCTTTACTGAAACACATAGTTGTGTTATACAGGAAACATTGTTATCACTGATTTAGTTACATCACATTTAATCCACATACCAATTCCAGGAGGAAACTGGGTTTTACATCATTTAAAAGAAAGTACTAGCTTGACTTTATCTCTGACTCCTGACCATAATAATCAAACTGAGTATATTTCATGGACCTAAGCATTTTATAAAAAACCTGAGTCTAGGTATGTATACACAAGACAGATTAAGATACAGAATAATAGTCTAAAACAGTTTTTCACACCTGTATAATATTTTTGAATCATCATATAATGTAGGGGTCTTTAATAAATATTACATATCTCTCCAGATCTGAGAGAGTAATCAGTTTTAGATTAATTCTGTCTAGTAATCTGTTTCATCTAAACACTGCTTCAATCCCCTAAATAATCAGGTTACAGTTCTGAAAGTGCTTAGCATAGAGGTTAGATAGTACAAGACACCCAAGTGAAGATGTCTAGCAGGCAATTTAATATATGGATATGGATCTCTGTAGCAAAGTTGGAGCTATGGAGATTGAGATTTGAGAATCACCAATATATAAATAGTAACATATAAAGATGTCCTCAAATTTAAAAAAGAGGTGGTACATTTTGAAGACCAGAATGTTCAGTTCATGTGAAGATGCCATTGAAATGAACACTCATCACTAGTTATAACCTTAAAACTGAGTATTATCAGTCATGTTTTGAGTCCCAGGCCCATAACCAGAAAGCAAGCTAGGGCTTTAGAAATCTAGAATGACAATGTAGTGTTTCCAGAAAGACAAGCTTGTCTGTTCAATAGTGGGTCCATGCTGATTTCAAACTAAACAATCACTTTATTGGTGAGTCCAATGATGCTTTTATCACAGCAGGATAAATTCTCCTTGTCAAAATTGGCACCAATTACGCAAATGAAATTCGAAGAGTTCATTAGCTAAATGGTAATTGGAATAACCTGTATCAAAGAAATGATATACAAAATTTCTATCAAGAAAAATCACTCCATTTTTACAATAACCTTTAAAAGGCTTCTCAGTTAATAATAAATCAAGATTTTAGAATTATTTTATAGATACTTAATGAATTCATGGCTGATGTTCTATTCATGATGTATTTTAATATTTGTTCCTTTGCTGATTTTTTTTTTTGGTTACAATATACCATTTATAGTACTAACAAGAAAGTTATTAGACAGTAAAGATACAGCACTCTGTTGTCAATTGAAATGTAAAATCAATTAGCTTTTACTAGAAGACTTAAGTCTTTCCTATCATCTCAGGTAGATTTGATAAATCCCTCATGTGTGTGGCATTAATAATATCTAT
The DNA here is from genome assembly GCA_030015415.1 of Cynopterus sphinx. Lineage (NCBI taxonomy): Eukaryota > Metazoa > Chordata > Mammalia > Chiroptera > Pteropodidae > Cynopterus > Cynopterus sphinx. The sequence goes on from CM057387.1 coordinate 83,945,655, forward strand.
CACTGGCTGAGTTTGAAAGTATTTCCTCTTCTTCAACTTTCCAGGAAAGTTTATATTGAAATATTATATTTTCCTTAATTATTTGTTACAATTTACCAGTAAAAGCATCTGGGCATGTAGCCAAATTGGTGGTAAATTTTAGTTTTAAGTGAGTTTCTTATAGATAGCATAAAGTTGAGTCTGGCTTTTATTTCTTTTTCTTTTTCTTTTATACCAAACATGATAACCTTTATCCTCAAACAGGGTTATTTAGATCATTTACGTTCAATTGATTATTGACATAGTTATCATCTTGCAATTTAATTTCTATTTGTCCAATCTCATCTCGTTCTTTTTTTTTTTACTGTCTTCTGAACCCACTAATTCCCTTTTATTTCTCTTAGTAGCTATAACTTTTTAAAAAATTTTAGTAATTGCATTACAGTTTATAGTACGCATCCTTAATTTATTACAGTATACTTTTAAGCCAATTTGTAATACTTCATGCAAAGTATAAGAATATAAGAATACTATATTTTTTCCCTCTTTCTAGCCTAAATGTTACTGTTGTCATACATTTTCCTAAAGCTATATAATAAAATCTACAATATATTGTTATTACTTTTCTTTCAATAGTTAATATTTTTTAAAGACACTTAGTAAGAAAACATATACTTACATGGTTACCATTCACAGTACTCTTGATTCATTTGTGTAGATGAAATTTCTATCTTGTCTCATTTTTGTTCTCCCTGAAGGTCTTACATTTCTTGTAGTGTAAGCAATCTGGTAATGAAGACTTTCAGTTTTTGTATGTCTGAGAGTGATTTTGTTTCATCTTTATCTTTTGATTAGATTTTGTTGGGTATAAAATTCCAGAGAGAGTTTTGTTTTGTTTTTTTTCTTCATATTTTCAAAAAGCTGCCCTATTTTCTTCTTGGTTAAATTGTTTTCAAGGAGAAATCTGCTGTCATCTTAAATTTAGTCCTTTGTATAAAATGTATCTCTTTTTTTTAACTCTGGCTTCACCTAAAATTTTCTCTTATTGCAAGTTTTGAGGAACTTAATCATGAAGTGCCTTAGTTTAATTTTCCTCACAGTTCTTGTTTTGTGGATTTGTTGAGCAAGAATCCATAGCCCTACCTCCTTATCCTCCACTCAGAAACTTACTTTTTCATATGGGGCTGCTTGAAATTGTTCTAGCAGTTTCTGATGCTGTTTTCATTTATTTTAGCATATTTTAGACTTTAGTCTTTTTTTTTATATATCTTCCATTGTTTATATCTTCCTCTATCAAGCCATGTCAGATTTCTTCTTAACTCAGTCAGAGTCAGCTGGTTTCTTCCTGAATTTCCCTCTCCTGAGCTGCAGCCTGAAAACTCTCACAAAGGCACTAAGCTTGGGCAGTCATAGGGCTTATCTCACTTGTTTCTTATCATTCATCTTTTATAACCTAATTCCAGTATCTTAAAAACAATTGCTCCATATATATGTTTTTCTGTCTTTTAGTGTCTTTCTGAATTGTTTCAGATTTGAGTGTAAATCCAGATCCTATTACCACTCCCTTATATTATATTTTAATTTAGATGTGAATATAGTATCTAAATTCATGCTTTTTTAAATCTAAAAACGTCCATGTTCTTTACCATTATGCTACATTATATTATTGGAAGATGCCATGTTGCCTTTAGAGAAAAAGAGAGACATTTTTTCTCCTAGAGGGAATTACAAAGGACCTACAAAATGTACTAAGGAGGTAGATGGAGAGCTCACATCTCACTGAAGGAATACAGAAAGTTGTCAGCTGCAAAAGGAGATGGGGAAAACAAAAGTGATGTAAGGCTAAAGCCTGAATCTGCCTCTGAAGAAGGAGAGCCAGAAATTTGATGAGGGATTAACAAGAAAGAAGGTTGCCAAGCAAACATCCACAGCCAAGTTGTGGTTGGACAGCACAGACTTCTAGTAAGCCAAGTTGATGGCTCCAGCAAATACTGTAGTCCAGAAGCAGGAACAAAGCAGAAAAGCAAAATGTGAGAATAATGTAGAATTTGGTACTGAAATGCCAAGAGGAGTGGGTCTGGCCAATGGACGATGTCAGCAATTGAAGTAACAATTCAGGTAGATAGGTTTGCAAAAAAAAAAAAAAAAAAAAGGCACCATTTGACCACAACGGGCCTTATTTAATAATTTAACAGAATAATACTTTAAAATATCAATATAGATGGAAAATGATTTTTTATGCATGAGAGGAAGGAAGGCAAGAAATGATAGGTGAGGATATTTTGAATTTGGACAGTACTAGGGGAACTCAGGGGTAGTACTTTATTCTGTTATTTGTGGCACATTGCTGATGTAAAGTGGAAATGAAGGTTAACAAAGACAGAGGTTAATTGACCATGAGATCAAGAATGTCTGAAAGACAGTAAGTGCATCGGAAGGAATGATATTTTTGCGTCAGAGGCTATAGAATTCCAGGCAGAATGACACTAATAGAAAGGAGCTGTTAAGCATAATCCCCAGTGCTGAAGAGCAGAGAGAAGAGGATGGAACACTTAGGAGTCTGGCTCCAGGTCAAAATCTATATGTTATCTGTCTGGCCCAACCACGGGCGATTATAAAGCTTTGCCTGGCAGGTCTCATAGCGAGGAGCTGCCCTCCCTACACCAGACTTAATGCACAGCCAATGCACTATACTTTTCTGGAGGGAGTTGTAGTCAAGGACTCAAGATCCTCATCCTTGGGCCAGCCAACCATACTTATATATTTCATATTTGCATTCCTAATCTAGGTGCCTTCATTCAGAGGTCTCCTTATTGATGGCCTTGGCTGAGGTACTTTAACTAGGTATCTTTCCATTTCTATTTCTTACACATATAATCCACACCAGACCCCCAGGTCTATACAAGCCAAAAACTTTTTGTCCTGGGCTCAACAGTAAGAAGAGCTCCCTGCCCCTAGGCCCCTCTGCACTAAACCACCTGACTTTGCATGGTGCCATTCACTGGAAAGGAATAGAATATTGAGGAACCAGTGCCACTTTTGTCTCTTGCCTGCTCTGTCACAGTAATTAAAAAAAGGCTTGAATGTTACTTTCAATTGGGCTCATTGTCTTAATTTATCACCATGACATCTGGTTCCTCAATAGTCAGGGCCTAAAAAATTAACCATTTTCAAACTAAAATTAAAATACTTCAAACTCCATATGTAACTAAAAATTATAAAGGCTTTGCCAGTATCATTTAAAGGTTTTACTGTTCGGGAACAAAGTTTTACACATGAAAACTTTTTTTCTTCTATGAGTTTTTGCACACTGCCTAAAAGGTCTGAAAACTGTAAGGTTAATCATGATGTTCTTAGCAATTAATGTATGTCATAATTATATCAATTAAGCAAAAATTGATGCTGATTAAAGATACCATGATAGAATATATAGCTGATATTAAAACTGTTCTTTGAAGGTCAGAAACTTACTAATTTTATATAAAACAGTTTTTAATTCAATGTAAACCATGGTAAGCACACAGAACAAATTTGCAATTTTCAACTAAAACCTTAATCTATTGTTTTATTTTGTCTCATTTCAAATTTGATCTTTTCATTCATACATCATTCAATCATTTATGCATTTTTCATCAACTCCTTTGTTATGTGTCTCCTAGATACCAACCACTTTACTAATCCCTAAGATAAAAAGATGAAAAAATACATGACCTCAGTGGAATATCAGTGTTTATACTAGCTCTGTTATGAAGACCATCATTCAGGATTGATAAGAACAGTTTTAATGAGGCTGTACTACAACCTTAAGAGGTAAGATAGACAACTTCTAAACATCAGATGCATTGGAGATAGCTGATGGTGAATGTTGTACAATAAAGAAAAATAATAGGGTCATTCCTTAAAGGTTTTTAGAGTATAACAAAAAAAACAAATATTCTACTTAGATTTTTTATGTTTGTGCAAGATTTTCTACGCTGATTATTTTTCTCTCAGCACTGTAGACTTGTCTCCAAAACATTTCCTGTTTGCTGCTCTAAGAATCTAAGTAAAAAGTTTCTTATTTTCTTTCTCTCTTTCTGTCTCTCTGTCTTCCTCTTTTTCTTCTTCCTTTTTTTTTTCTTACTCATATAAAATTTAAAATGCAGCTACCTTAGGAGAGAGGATAAATGTTAAATTCTTATCTCAGTAGAAAGTGTAGCAAGAAATTTTTTTAGGTAAACACTTGACCTAGAAAATGCCTTTTTATTTGTGGTGCAGTAGTTTAAAACTGGGAAAAGTGAACTAAAAATATAAGCTATTTAAATTCACATAGGATGTCCTCTTAGAAATGCTTAATGATTTGCTTGATTCTAATTGCAATAAAAGGATAAAATGAGTGCCTAGATCTCAAACCAAAAGGCAAGATTTTTTTAAAAAGTATTACATTTTTTCTTTTGGTATTTGGGAGCTAGAAAACAAAATAATCCCATAGGCAAAGGAAAAACTGATTAAAACATCTCTAGATTGTCATTTATATATATTTACCGTGTCGTATAAATAGCACTCAGTTAAGAAAAAAAATTATTATTCTTTGTTTTTTAAAACCAAAGGAAAACCTGAGGTCAAAATGGATTCTAAGAAACATCTTATATCTTTTGACTAACAGTTATTACAGTGATCTTACCACCTATAATAATAATATATCCCTGTTAAATCTAGGTTTAAATTATAGCTCTACATTCAGGGATGATAAAAACTAAATCATCCACTCTAAAGGACAAAGAAAATTCACTGATTCTTCTCCTCTTCCTCTCTCCCAATCTTTCATTCTTTCTTCCTTCTTTCTTACATTTTTATTTCCCTCCCCTCCCCCCAAAATGTGAGGGCTTATTATGTAGCAAAAACTGAGTAGGGTGCTGAAGGTGATTGAATAAACAAAACAGATTTCCTCTCTCTAGGAGATCAGTTGCAAAAGAGATGTTTAAACAAATGAAAGTGGTACAATGTTGTTATGTGCCAAAACAGAGATTTAATCAAAGTGCAATGAGAAAACCCTAGTTTCATCCATATTCCACCAGAGTCCAAAGTAAGGAAGAGATACTTACCAGATACCTCAGGGATCTTGACTCTCCTCCTCACACTTTAGCTTCCCTTAGTTCATGAGAACAGGAGAACAGATGATGACAAGAACCTGCTCAAGGCAGTAAGTAACACCAGTTGAGAGTCCCGTGGAGGTAGTCTCAGTAAAGATAGGAGAGGGCTCTCTGCCAAATACCAACTTCCTCATGGCAGCTGTCCATCATGAAGTAGGAAGCATAGACACAGGAGAACAAATGTGAGGAATTATGGGCTAAGGATCAAGATAGAGATCAATGGTCTACATAACGAAAGAGTGGTAATATATAATTATAATAATGCCTTACATTTTGCATAGTAGGTCAGAAGTTCACATCTCTTTTACACACAGGATTTTCTTCAAGACTCAAAGCAAACCTATAAGACAAACAAAGAAAATATTAACTGTTTTATTGCTGGTTACGGAAATTGAAACTTCAACTAGTTAAATGAGTTGCCAAAGGTCCACAGCTTAGCTTCCTAACTACTAGTCCAAGGGTTTCTTTTCTGCTTCTTGTATTCTAATTGCAGCATTTGTTTGGGGGTATGCATGTCATTGCTACAGCGAAAGAACAGGGCTCCAGGTATCATAGCTTCTGAATCTGATTCTCATTTCTGCCATTCATTTTCTTCATGATAAAGACTCAAGACCACTGTCCTTTTCTATTATGGAGAACAGAAGACCATAATTAGTAAATACCTATGGAGGCCCAATTTGTTAAGTGCTTGATTTTTTTTTTTACTATTTCTCGATTCAGAAGACATTTATAACCTGAAATAATACATACCTGTACATATAACCTGTACCATCCAAAGTTGCTTTATCTATCCTCTGAAAGTGTCCAAAGTATGGTAACTACTTATTTTATAACCAGAAAAAGAGCAAATCCATAATTTTATAATGTACAACCATAGTGCAATAACTACAGTATATTACAGAACAAGGTCATGGGCACATTCAGTTCTCATGTTTGATGAAAAATGCATTAGAGGCTCTCAATTTTTTTTAATTTTGTCTTTTCATTTAAACCTTATCCCTACCACTTATATCCCATTTTTGAAATAGCATGAGATTCAGGGTGGTGATGATCTTTGTCCCCATATAACCAGGAGTACAAAACAAAGACTTGGAATAAATGTATAATGAAAAGAACATTCAAGAACAAAAGTTTGTCTGATGCAAAATAATGCAAAGGATAATTCTCAAAATCAAAGAATACAGCTTTCCAGTGCTTTCAGTTTCAGGCATATGTGTAACAATCTGTAAGGTTTGCCACCTAAAAAGTAAGTTTTTACTTTTTAGCTTAAATCAATTCATCTTAAAAGAAAATTTTTTCTCTTACTCTAAAGAGAAAGCCCAATACAAAAATGACAAAAAATAAAATTGTACTATTAAATTATAATAATATTGTTGTCTACCTCAAACTCTTAAACTGATGCCACTTTCATTCATTAAAAAAAAAGACAGAGAGAGAGATTTATCAGTACTAGAGAGTAGCTGGTGATTTGGGGGCAAGAACCTGAAATACTCTGATGATAATCAGAAGCTGTGGGAGAGAAGTGAAAAGAGCTTGCCCCTTGTATGACTGTCATTTAATATCTCAAGATACTACCTAAAACCACCTGTAACACACAGCTAATACTTTAGGATATATTAACTGAGTAATTTTTTTCTTTGTGTACACAGTATACAAAAAAATGCTTAATACTTATGTTAAATATATGTTAAATCAAACCTGGACTGATTATCTCTTTAGTACCTTTGTATGGCCAGAACACCATCATAATCCCCATTGATGGCATCAGGCTTTCAACACAAATGTGAACATTCTAAGCACAAAATAAATACTTGGTAGTAACTTACTGATCAATATTTGGATCTATATAGACAGAACTAAAAAGGCATGCATTCCTACAATCAAACTGAATTGGAATGGAGGATCCTATATACTTTGTGGTGTGCAGAGTTGACTGAGAAACATGATATTTCTATTTTTCCATTAGTACAAAAGGTAGGACACTGCAAATTTCACATAGAACTCAAAGAGAAAAATAAAATGTATTACCCATCATATCAATATTATGGGAAAAGCTATCACTTCTTTATTGACTCATCTGCTTAGGAAAACTGACCCTTACCTAACCAGAATTTTTTATTTAGATTTGTCCCTAAAATGACTATGATGCACATTTGAACATTCAACTGTTATTCTTGTTGACATTTTTCATATATTCTGTCCTTATTGCATCCAGGAAGAATAATATGGTTGTACTATGTTTTAAAGATAAGAAGTGTTCTTTACAGTAATCAAAATAATGTGTTTAACATATTAATACTGGGTTTCAGAAAATCTAGAGATGGAAGACAAGGAAGCAGGTCTTTTGAGAATGATAAACACTCTTCTAATTCAGAAACATTGTAGTGGCATTGAAAATTTAATAAAGACAAATGTATGAAATCTAAAATTTTTAATATGAAATAAAATAAAAATATATACATTACATTACCAGTAAGAAAAAAGTAAGATAAGAGGAAAGAAATTTTGGAATGATATCTACAGGTAAATATTAGAAGATATTGCAGACATATGTTTTGAGTTCTATATAAAAGTAATCTAGTACCTTTCAAAAACACTTAAACCGTACATGTGAGAGATAGGGTCCTGGAGCAAAAAAAATATATATGCCTGTGTACTTCATACTTTTAAATGTTTATATAACATGCAAATTATGAAAATAAGAAGCCACCAAATTGCTATAAAAATTTTCATGATCTCATTACTCTAAAGTTAATTACTATTCTGTTCGAATCTAGTGAGATGAACTAATCAATGACCTTTCTAGCCATGTTCATCACTGTGATTCTACATGGATACAACAATGATAAAGCAGAAACTAGAATGAAATAAAACAAAATTTTAAAATATTGAGGAAACCTACATTGCTGGTGGAAATGTAAAATGGCACATCAACTTTGGAAGACAGTAGTTTCTCACAAAACTAAACATGCTCTTACCATAATCCAGCATTCACACTCCTTGGTATTTACACCAAGGAGCTGAAAAGCTATGTCCACACAAAAACCTGCACACAGATGCTTACATTAGCTTTATTCATAATTGTGAGAACTTGAAAACAACCAAAATTTTCAGTAAGTGAATGAATAAATTGTGCTATATTAGACAATGAAATATTTTCATCCCTAAAAAGAAATTATCTATCAAGCAATAAGAAGACATGGAGGAAGCTTAAATGTATATACCTAAGTGAAATAACCCAATCTAAGGAGGCTATATCTCATTACACATTTCACCAAACCCATAGATATGCAACTCCAAGAGTAAATGGTAAGGTAACAAGGGACAATGGTGATTATAATGTGTCAATTTAGATTCATCATTGGTAACAAATATATCACTCTGGTAAGTGATGTTGATAATAGAGGAGGCTGTGCATGTGTGGGGGTAGAGGGTGTTTGAGAAATCTCTGTATTTTCCTCTCAATTCCTCTAAAAATTAAGTTTGAAAAAACATTTAAGAAACTAATTGTGTTCAAAGTAAAGATATTGGAAAAGTGATAGTTCTGTGCTAATGTCTTATTAGATTTGCAGATCATGTTAGACAAAGTAAACTTAAACGCAGATGCATTATTTTCTCACAAAAGGGAGATAAACCAATTTTATGGAGTTATACTTAGAGAAATCTTATCTTTGGATGAGCCCTTATGTTTAAATGTCTCAAAAAATGGAAAGAACTTTTTAATGTAATATGTTAGTCATAATACTGGACAGAAATCAACTGTATAGGATATTTTGAAGACCTCCTCATTCATTATTTCATTATCATTTCTAATTCTCAGCAAAAGCAATCAGTCTTATTCATTTAACAAATGTTTACTGGGTGCTTCGTGTATGCTGGACATAGTTTCATTGTCTGGAAATTTGTTTCTGCCTAACCAAACTATCTTATTTGGCAAAATTACACTTACTGGAAAGTTCTTCCTTATTTAGTTGTTCTAGATTACGCCTTTGAAGCCATATGGGCTAAGTGTACTTCCTCTTTCAGAAGACATCCTCCACAATTAAAGAAAAGTTCCCTAATTTACCAGTCATTTAAGTTTGCACTATCTTTCACCTGCGCTCTCAAGACAGAATTCCAATAGCTCTTAGAAATAATTTAAAAATTAAAGCTTTCTGCTGGAGATGCTAAGTACAATTTAGATTTAAATACAAATGCAATTTAGATTTAATGGGAGAATTGGGGCATGTAAATACAGCAATCAGAGCAAGAGAGCAGGGTGTTGACTGTGTTTTATTGATGAGAACGGGGAACTGGGAATCAGGGCTGCAGAGTTATATTCCCCAAACTGTTATTTTTTCCTGTTACCAGGAGAAAAACATTTAACCTGTCTCAATTTACCCATATGGAGAGAAAAACTGCTTTTCTTTTCTGATGTGAGCCTTAACTAGATTATTCAAGCTATCTGAACTCATTTTTTTCCATTAATAAAAAGATATGCAATTTAAAAATCTATTACATCACTCATAAGAGTGTTTTGTGTTAGAATGCTCAGCTTTCAAGGCTGAGATAAATGATGCGAAGCAACCCATATGAGTTGCCAGACAAAGCATCATGTCCTAATTGTTCAAGAATTTAGCAAAGTTCAGAGTCCACGGGTCAAAACCAGGAAACAGAGGTCACTTCAGGAGAAAGATAACATGTCACCAAGTAAAATCCCCTAGTGCATACCAACTCACACACACACACACAGCAGTGAGCCCCAGTGCCCCACAGGAAAGAAGTGTAGTGAAACCCAGGTGCTGAAAAAATTTTAGTTATGAATGAACTGTAAACTATAGGAAAAGGCCAGTTAGAGAGTAACAGTTCTCCCAAATAAGTGACATGTGTCAGTGGTCAGTTTACAATTCTTTGTCTCAGAACTTTTTGAGTCATGCTTACTTAAATAAAGGAAGAGAAGAAGGGATTTCTCAACGGTTCACAATTGCCACGTCTTTCTTCTTTCCTCTTAGGCTCGGTTCCCTAACTGGCTTTTAGGTACCAAAGAGTTCTGTTCCACCACCACCAGTACTATAGCCCTGATGTCTGTTAGGGCTGTGCTGTCCTGAGACTTGGATAGGCAGCCAAAACCAAATAGAAAAGGGTTTTGGAATGCCTCTGTGGGGCTGGGCTATTTCTGAACCCAAAGTTTTGCTGCCATTCAACTCATCTACACTGGCAACCTCGTATTTTCCCTCTTCAAACTCCTCAAATCATGGAAGACCTCAGGTCAGTTCAGCACAGTTCTACCCCTGAACTAGGATAGAGACAATAATCCACAAACCACTTTATCAGACTGTGCTCTTGCCTAAACCAAAAATGGCCTCTTCTGCCTTTCCTCTGATTTTCTGTCAGATTCATCAACCATTTTGCTTTGTGTATGCCTTACCTCTCTTTTAATGAAATCACAAACCTCTTCCCTTTCCTTTAGCAGAGTCACATCATTGGTTTGGTTTTAAATTTTGCTATGGGATTATTGACCACAAAAGAAGTGGAAAGGGATTTTAGAGATTATCTAGCTCTTATTCTCCATCTGGTATTTGATCACTCCAATGTACCTGACAATGTCTGCTTCCAAATTTCTACTTAGCGGCATTTAGAAAGTCCTTGTTGTCAATTTTACCTCACTAAAGCAGAAAAAAAGTCCTCGAAAGAAAAGCTAAAAAAAAAAAAAAAAAGAAAAAGAAAAGAAAAGAAAAGAAAAAGAAAGAAATGTCCTTAGACAAAAAAATAAAATAAAATAACAAAAAAAAATCTGGTTGAATATAAGTAGGATGGCGTCTGATTCTCTAGTTTAACTCAATAAAACTTTATAATTATATTTTAAATTTAAAAAATAAATCAACTTCCTCTATTTAAGTTTCTAATATATCACATCGGACAAATAATGCCTTACCTTGACTTCCTCACAACGTTGTCATGGAAACCTAATAAAATAATATGTAGCAGACTCCTGCTTGGGCTTAAATTGGGCCCAGTGCTAGGGTTAATGTGAGCGTATCCTGTGAGTTAATGAGGAGACCTACTCAAAGAATCCATGTACTAGCATAAGTGTTTCAGTAGGTAGAAAAAGGGAGAAAAATGTAGCATAAAGTAGGTTAAACCAAAGCATTCTCTCCATGTTCATAGAGTTTATAGCTCCCCTCTGGAACCTCAAGGCAGCAAAGATATTAGCATTCTCATTGTAAACAGGGGTGCTATTGGGCACTTTATATTTTTAAAGTAATATGGATAATGGAACATTAACAAAAAAATTTACCACATACAAGAGAGAAAACAATGGACAACCAATGATAGCAATAGTTGACACACAATATCGTAAGGCAAGGTCAGACATCTTGTGTCAGCCAGAAACACAAAGGTGAGGGGGGCTGCCAGTTAATGTGCAAATGAAGACAAGATGCCACAGCAACTGGTTTTTAAATGTTAACATCACTTATTTCTATCCAGGGAATAAAAGTCAAATTTTTTATATTAAAAGTGCTTTATAAACTACAAAGTTCTATGCCAAAGTGATGTAATACTATTCTTATAAAAATGAGTAAACCTTGGGCATGTCATTCCTATTGTAAAAATTTTAAAAGAAAAAAAATTCAAATCTATCAGTTTCATGGAAATAATATCCAAATCTGAACCACTATTGAAATACAGAAAAAACAGGTTGCCTAACTATTCTCCTGACCAAGCTTCTGTCTATTTTTAGACACCTACAGAAGTGCTGGTCTTGAATAGCTAATTAAGGAGCTAAAAGGGAAAGTCAATGCAGCAGAAATCTGTTTTATTAGCTTATACACTGCATTTATTTCCTGCATTATCCATAAAAAACCTCAGTAGCCAATGAGGAGAGGGGTACACATAAAAATACTAAGAAATCCTTTCTCCCTTCTTAAGCAAGCCCCTCTCATCACTTGTGTTCAATTTTACAACCCTGGAAACCACCTGTCTGAAAGATGAATTGCCCTCAAACTCTAGTATGCCGACCTTTGCCTAAAGTTAAAACAAACATGTTTTACACAAAATCTTGAAGTCTAGATGAACTCAGGGAAAAAAAACACAGAGACAGAATCCCAGTTCTACACTTAACCTAAATCTGGAGTGGACTGCCCCTAATACATGAGTACTACTTCCGGGACAGATCTCAATGGATGCTGGGCCTTGTTCTTAACAAATGTCATTCATTTTATCAACACTCTGAAACAACAAACAAATCACTCAAGAAAGCCTGGTACATGAGAGGTACTAAACAAACCTCGGTCATTAGTTAATTTATTCAGTGCTGAGTGACTGACTACTCATTGCCAATCCTGTGCCAAGAGATACAAATAAAATAGTGAAGAAGACAAAGTCTTCTTCTCATGAAAATATATACATAATGAATGCATTAACAAATAAAGTTTTATTTTCAGATAGTGTCCAATGTTAATAACAAATAATTAAGATGGTGAATTTGAGAGGATACAAATCATGTAAAAAACTTGGGGCAGAGAAGGCAAGGCAGGAAGAACAACCAATGTGAAGGTCTTGATGAGGGAATAAGCTCAGCAGACTCGACGGCAAGAGAAAGGAGGGGCACAGGAGAATGATTCCCAGAGGAGGGAGGACTCTGTAAGGGTTGGTAGGCCCTGGTCAAAATGTGAGTTGTGTGAGAATGAAAGTAGAAGTCACCAGAAAGAAAAATTTTAGTAGGAAAATAATGCATACTAATTTGTGTTTGTAGATGGCTATGACTGCAATGTGGAGAATGGACAGTATGAGCAGGAGCAGGTCAGTAAGTCAGAGGGCTACTGAACAAACCAACGCAAGATGAGTTAGTATAAGTTAGGGTGAGAGGGTTGTTTTTATTTTTCAACTTTTCGCATAATTTAATTATAAGGAATATGTTTCCTGTGTAGCTTTTTTGAGATTCCTTTTTAAAGAAGTCTGTTGCTAGGGAGGTTACTAAGGAGACTGAGAAAGCCTGAAAGATAAGTGACCAGTATTTTATGCAGACTTTATTTAAATATCAGAAAGTGGAGCCAGCAGTGGTTTAATCCCCCAAAGGAGAAAAAATACATAAGTTAGGAAAGGTCAGAAAAGGGGTATGTGTTTGTGTGTGTGAGTGTACACCACACCCCAAAGAAAGAAAGATGATTGGTGGCATGCTTTAGGAGGAAAAAATATTTATATAGAAAGGAGATGTAATTCTTGATTCAAGAAAAGTTAGAACTAGCTAAACTTCCACTGGCTGAGCAAAGCAAGCTGGTAAAAATGGGAAGATTGAACTCATTTGAGGAAAAAACAAAGTGTAGTAATGGAAAAACTGTTTTGAGTAGAGATAGTTTAATACAGTCTAAGAACACATCTGAACTTTTAAATTAGACAAAAGTTCATCTGTCACTTAAAAGCCATGAGACCTCAGGAAAGTTTCCTGAATCTTTATGAGCTCTGATGTCCTCATCTGTAAAATGAGGGGGGGAAATGATCTTGTTGGTTGTGGCCGAAAAGGTCAGTTGCCAATCAATATATTCAATCTCTTTTTCATAGCCAGGAATCTTTGGAAGACAACTCACTGCCCCATATGGACCTATATTTCTCAGCTTACTCCTGACTCCTTGATGCCCTTCTCCTAGCCAACTCCCAAGTGAGTTCTTCTATCTAATAGAATATGTTTATGCCATTTCCCAGGCAACTGTAAGAAGCTGTTGTGCTACCACACATTCTCTCCCCGCTACCCCACTCATCCCCCCTCCAACACCCTGCCAATGTCAGGGTAAATGTGGAGCATGCTGAGGCTCTAAGGGACCGAGAAATCACAGGACAGAGAAAGTAAGAATTCTAGAATCACCACATGGAAGGAAAGCGCATTGCTTAACAGAATCAAGATTGAACAGTGAAACTAATCAAAAATAGACTCACAAATATAGTGAACAATTTGGTGACGGACAGAGGGGGGAGGGTGTTGGGAGGCTGGGAGAATGGGGTGAAGGGATAAAGAAGTACAAATTAGTAGTTGATAGTTGGGCATGGCGATGGGGAGCAGAGCATAGAGAATGCAGTTAGCATTAATACGATGGCTAAGTGGAGGGCAGGGGAGGGAAGGAGCAATTGGGGGGATCGTTTTACGAACATTATAGATGTCTAACCAATATACTGTATACTTGAAACTAATTTAAATAAATAAATTTATTTTTAAAAAAATATTGAACAGTGAGATGTGTAGAAATCAACTAATTTTAAGTCATTGAATTAGTAAGCCACTAAATTTGGGGCTCTGTTTGTACAGCGGTTTGTAGTATCATAACCAACACATGTGCTTATTATGAACATTACAAACAAAGCAGAGTCCGTCACTTGGTAATGCATATCTAATAAATTAAACTACAAAGAGTATTAATTTTGTTATCTTAGGCAAATTACTGAACCCCTGTGAGCCTTCATTCGTGTATTAACTATGTCTTTACATATTTTTATCCATTCTAAACATCCTGTCCATGATTCTTCAAGCAAAGAAGCTTTAGATCTTTCATTATCTTTGTCTTTTCTAAAAACTCTCAGGTTATTCAATGTTCCTCTGAGAGAGCACGACTCAATATTAAATAGGTTACCATAAGCAAGCTTAATAGAGTGGGGTTATAACGTTGCTTTTTTGAATGTTAGACATCTACTAACCTTAAAGATCACACAGAAACAGGTGAAACCAGTGTCTCTATACTTATTAAGACAGTAATGAGCTAATGAATATAAGTAAACATATGCCTTCATTCTATACTGATGTGATCATATTTGGGACCTCAGTTTGAATTTCAATGTATTTGTATAACTCATTGTTTTACCATGGGTGTCACCATCACATTAATTATTCTTTCCAACTTTGTGTTATTTCCAAGTCTGATATACATGGCTCCTATATCTTTTTCCAAGCCATTATCAAAATGCTGAACTGAAAAAGCCAAGTCCATTACGTTTTCTTCTGGAGGAAATTTTGAAACATCCCAACAAATATCCAGATTTTAAAACATATTTTCAAGCAGCCATACATCATTTTTAAAGTCATAAAGTGGTTTTAATTCATTGGTAAAATTCCACTTTTTACATTACTAAGTAATTTCCAGTCTCCTGTTCACCTATTCATAACTAACCCAACATTCAGGGCTAATCCACTCTGGAAGCAGATGCATTCAATAAATATTTAACAAAGCAGCTCTCAAAGAGGCAGTCTCACACTCAAAGGAGTGTTTTATAAATTTGAGAGTATTTTTGGTTTTCACAATGATTAGGTGGTCCTCTTGCAGCTTAGGGTATAAGGATAACCAGGAACACTGTGCATAGTGCAAATCTTCTCAGTTGTCAAATCTGCTTCGTGACTGACAACTGTCAAATATCCTGTGAGAGACTCATGCAGTTGACTAATTTCTATATAATATCTGAGCCTATATTCCAACTTTATTACACGCACATACATACCCACATATGATCTATTTTAATTACGCAGAATTTTTCAGTAATGCCATCATGGTAATCAGTAAAGAAGAACCTTCTTAGTAAATCTACCAAGATCTGTTCATCCTTTTGGAGAAACATGTCATAAATCACAACAAATCTTTTATAAAATTTAATTGGCTGATACAACATTCTTGTGTCATTTTGCATTTTCAGTTGTTGCATTCCCACTCATTCACATTAACTCTATGCATATGTACACTGAGTCTATATTTTAGCTTATTTTGATTAACTAAGATAATAAAATATAAATAATATTCAGATGTTCTTTCCTTAAAGCTAAATGTATTTTTATGAGTTTGTGCAACTATCTCACAACTTATGTCATCTAATACACTCATGCCTTATCCTTTACATAGTGATATGCATATTATTTTATTATAAATTGGTTTCTTATTTTTCCTTTGTATTGGAGTTAGGACATTATGTGTGTGTGTGTGTGTGTGTGTGTGTGTGTGCGCGCGCGCGCGTGCGCGCATATGTATATACACACATATATATATTTATTGTGTAGGCAGGTTATATTATTTAAATTTCAGGAAAGTAAATGGAATATTTCAAATTATTTGATTTAAAAAGTATAAGTTAGTTCTGATTGAGTTAATAAAACAATGATAGACATGAAGAAAGTACAAAAGACACACAGAAGAGAAGCACCTAATTCCTTTTTGGAAATGTGGCAGGTATTGTTGTTGTCCTTGACACTCACTGTTCCTGTACCTGCTGACAGGTTCTTACTGCAAGCACCTGTGATGTCTGCTAGTGGACTTTAAACATCTTTCTCTGAGCATGTTCATTCAACCCACGCTCTTCTCCCAAGGGCAGTTCTCCACCAATGAGGGGAGTTGCTAAATACAGACCCCAGCTTTCTCTCTCTCAGGTGAGGTATCTGAGGCATTTTCGGTGCAATTTCTCAGAGGTTCCCACCATTATTGATCAACAGCTTCCCTCAATGGTAGCTTCCCAGTCTCTAGTTAACCACCTGTTCCTTGTTTCCTTCCAGCATGGTGTATCTAAAAAGTTTAGTGTTGTTGGAATATTCAGTGTAAGACTGTGAGTGGCAGAAAATGAGCTGGAAAAGTAGAAAGCAGTTTAATAAAGGACCTCAAATGCATGTTATAAAATTTATCCTGTTAAGTAAACTTTCCTGAATTTGAATACTCATACTTATTTTTTCTTTCAGCAACTCCATCATAGTGTTGAGTTATTCAACACCATGTGAATTCTTACTTCCAAATTATTAGTTTTTTCATGTCTTTTCCAAGCATAGTCTGTATATTTCCTTAGGGCAACAAAAATATTTCTCAAGAGATGTGATTGTGATTCATACCTGCAGAATTAAGGCAGAAAACTGGCAAGGGAATATGCAAGATGAGGCAATACAATATAATGAGATGAACATCAGACTGGGGATTAGGAGACAGGAATCCTAGAACCTGTTTTCCCATTTTGGGATGATGAAGCCATAAACAAGCAAACCAAGAGAAAAAGAATGAAAACCACTGGAGATGACTTCAATATCTAGGCAAATCAGCTCCCACAAAACATTTCTTGACTCCTTCTACTTTATAGAAAATTGGTGACCAATTTCTTACTCTTTCAATAAAAATAGATTCTAAAGACTATTAAAGAATTAATTGCATTAAAAGAATTGAGAAAATTATGAAGTAATTGTTGTCCTTCCTGGCCCCTTCCCTCACCACTAGAAAAGGAGGGTACTCCACAGAATGACTGCCAAAACCCTAAACTTATAAATCACTGAATACTAAAGTCCAAAAGTTTACTACATGCACGTAGCAGAAACTTTATGCTTCCTCATGTTTTCAGAGGTCTGATGAATTTATTGCAAAGGTTGTGAAATTAGCTGAAGCTTAATTTATTTTAATCAGAATTCATAAGAAAATAATAAAGAAGAAAACCCCTAAAACAACTCTTATTTTATTTTCAAGCCCTGGGCATGTGACCAAAATCTTAGCAGGTGTCATGATTAGTTAGGGACTAAATTAAAGAAACCAATAAAACTGCATTTGATTGACGTGGACATAGAGGGGGGTAAGAACAGCTTGGGCATTCCTACAGAAGGTCTAAGTCCTTTCAATTCTTCATATCCTACTACACCCTAAACATCCTTAGTTACCAAAAGGAAAATAAAAGTGCTTTCCTTTGTAGGAGATTGGCAATTTCCTCGGCATTGCAGCATGACATTTTCTCAGATAGGTTGTCAAAAACTAGGACATTGAATTGCATGCTTTGCCAAGTAGTTCCCCTTTTGACTTATAAAAACAAGTGATATTTCATCCTTCTTTATTGGATTCACTGAAATGTAACATAAACTCAACTCTGGGCTTTCATCAAAGTGATACAAATCAAGGAATTCAAAGAATACCTATTATTTTGCCTCTACCCTAAGTAGAGCTTATACTAAGATTTTCTAAGGAGAAAGAAAAAATTTTAGTTTTTCCTCTGAAGTTGGTTTAAAGTGAGCCTTATTCTCTTCAAGACTTGACATACTTGAATGTCCATAGTGAAATTAAGGAAGAACAAGAAAAGAGACTGGGTCAAAATTAAGTGTTTGGTATGTGAAATTGATTAATTGAAGAAACAAGTGCAGGTTCAGTTCTCAGTGAGTCAAGATCCACTGTCATCACAGCTAATTTTCAAAGAAAGCCCTTTCAGGTTTGTGCTTTATTCTCAGATCTGTCTTCAACATATTTCTAATCTGAAATCTCTGTAGCAGCAAATCTCAAA
The DNA here is from genome assembly GCA_030015415.1 of Cynopterus sphinx. NCBI lineage: Eukaryota > Metazoa > Chordata > Mammalia > Chiroptera > Pteropodidae > Cynopterus > Cynopterus sphinx. Next base: position 83,964,011 of record CM057387.1, read on the forward strand.
CGTCAGTGTACAGAAGTATCACTTGGGTAATTTGCTAAATACAGATTCCTGGGGCCCCTTAAATAAGGACTGTGATCCAAAGTCAGGCCTAGGGTGCCGCTCTTACAACAAGAACACCAGTATTATTCAGCAGAGAGTTTAGACAATACTTTAAGGGAAAAATAATAATAAAGCTATGGGGATTAAGATGGGCTCAGTATAGCTGATCTATTGAAAATGCAAACTTTCCACCAATTTCCAAGAGTAGTTTACCATTGGCATTCTAAAGCATGTGGTCCAAACTGCAGGAATTCTCAACCTGGCATATGCACCCAAATTTCCCATGGAGATTATAAAAGGTACACATTATTGGGCTTCTCCCCTGACCTCCCAGCCTACGAAACCAGAACTCTACAAGCCAGTCTTAGACATGTGGGTATTTTAAACTCCATCAATTATTTTCGTACACAGCCAGGATAAAGATTCACTGAAAGAAATTAAAGCCAACCAACAGTTAAAAGCATTAAAGGACAACAGACTACTGAATGACCCTCTCCTAGGATGGTGATCCAGAATGAAATACATCTGCTGGAACATTTTGGATGATCAGAGTATTTGTCTAATGGCTACTTGATTTCGAGTCTCTTATGACAAACTGAACCATAGAAGTGTGGGCATGGATGACTGAAAGAAAGCTATGTAAGGTGATTTACATATACTATTTAATTATTACTAACACTCTTATAAAAGGTCATTATCCCCATTTTATTGATGAAGAAAAAAAGGGAGACTCATAGTAGTTAGGAACCTTCCAAGATCCCACAATAAAAAATAATAAGATCCAATAATGAGACGCAGGTTTGCCTGACATTAGACTATTTCAAAATTATTTTATTTCACTTATTTCCCAACTTCCTCCAGTGCATACTGCTATTCAATAGTTAGTCTAGAGAGTATATGCAATACCAGGAAGGAAAAGGGATAAAAGGTTTTAGTCTAGCATTGAAAATCAAAGGAAGGTACAGAGAATTAATGTCTCTAACTAAAAAATAAACAAGTTGAAAAATTCCTCCAACCATCAAGGTTTAGATTTGGAGAAAGCTTTAGACAAGATCTCTATACTGATCACTTTTGATAAGCAGGAGACCTCAAACACATGCAGTCTCGTGAATCCTGCTCTAGATTTGTAAATTTAGAGACTCAAATTTTCTGTCATGTTAATTTTGACAAAACTCTTAAAATTTCCAAATGTTTGCTCTAAAATGTAAGTCTACCTCAAAGTGATATTGGAGTGATTAATTTAAATAATGTCACCATCTAAAAGAGACCAGTACAGTAAAGGCCCCCTATAAATGTTAACTCCTTTCTACTCTGCCAATAAGGAGAACATGAAAAGAAACTCTGTTGAGGGTAAGGTTCTAAGAGAGAGAATCAGAGTCCAGCTTTAATCCCACTACTGTACTCCACACTCAAAAATATTTGGGTTCATAAGCCTCAAATGCATTCCTCTGCTTATACCATCTGAAAGATTTATGGATGGAGCAAAAGAATATTTTGATCTTTTTAAAGTTAATATTAAACTGACTTCTATTTCTAAGTTTTTTTTTTCTTTTGGTAGTCATTATAATATTCTTCCTTAAATCTAGTAACTATTAGCTCATGTATTACATGTGTTACTTCCATGTATCCTAAGAAATCATGACATTTTAGCCAAAAAGATCTACTTGAGGTACATGACACTAAATGATTCCCAGGTAGTCTAAAATTTAGAGATTGGAAAGATTTTAAGATTAAAGTATAGTAGGAAAAACTCAGTCACAGGGATAGACCAAGACTTCTAAATACCACTTTATTAAACAGGCTTATTGATTCTTTAAGTGGTAGCAATTTTCTACCATATTTATAACTTTCATTAAGTTGAAGTCCAATAAGAACTTCAATCAATCAACAAAGAATTTATCGATCTCCTCTGTCATGTAGCTTGTGTCTGACATTCCTGGTTATAAATTCTGGCTTTAATTACTATCTTTATAATGCTGAAAGAAAGCCCTAAATTTTCTTTAGTCTCAATGCCCTTATACTCAGAATATTGAAATAATGACTTGTTTCTTAAAGTGATACTATGAGGAAAAAGTCAGATAATTCTATGGAGTCATAGCCTAGATATATTTACCTTTTTAGGTAATTTCAAATACATGTACTTGGTAGAGTCAAGGGAAGGGGGAGAGAAAGAGATAGAAAGAAATTTAAATAATGTCAGTAATTTCTATGGACAGAATATTTGTGTCCCCCTCCAAATTCATATGTTGAAGCTTTAATCACCAATGTGACTGCATTTGGATGTGAGATCTTTGGAAGATAATTAGATTTGGATGAGGTCATAGGGATGGAGCCCACATAGTATAAGACTAGAACCCTTATAATGATACCTGAGCACTCTCTCTGCTATGTGAGTCAACCTGGAAGATATTCCATGTGCTAGCAGAACTGACCATGTACTGGCAGCCTGATCTCTGATTACTCCATTTCTAGAATTGTGAGAAATAACCGTATTTTGTTTGAGCCACCTAAACTATGGTATTCTTGTTACAGCAGCCTAAACTGACTAAGATAGTGATATTGCCTGATCTCCACTCAATGAACTGTCCTAGGGCAAACATAAGAATCTGCTATTCCCTTGGATAAACTTAGTTTCCACTTGCCTTACCCATTTTGAGCATCTTACTATATGGGCTATTATTCTAAAGTTGAAAGAGGTATATACTTTTTATCTAACATAGCTCTTAAATGAATGAAAGTCAACTACCTCATTACTTGTCCAAATTAAGAAATAACAACCTGGTTCCATGATAAAGAACAGCCAAAAAAAACTAGTTCTATTGGTCTTACTATGAGATTTTTTTTGACTATCTATAACATAAAATTTTTGTTTTGTTGTTTTGTTTTACCTTTCTTGGAGAACCGGCTAGAACTCATGATGTTAGGAACAGAAAAATCAACTCAAAATCCTTAAGCAATAAAAAAATCTGTTGTTTTTTAGTCCTGCATGGGACATAACTCAGGACTTAATGTTCCTAAGACACAGGTCTTTCCCACCATTCCATCGCTCTGCATTTTCATTATTGTGTGGATTCATTTGAAGATCTTTCCTTCTTGATTTTCAAAAGGTTGCTGAAGCTATGGAAAGAATTTTACTTTTCTTATAGCTGAAACCAAAGCCCAGCAATTGTGTCTTGATTGTTCACTTGGGTCACATAACATCCCTGAAAGACTATAGCCAAGGGGATGGAATTTGTGATTAATTTAATTCAATCAAGGCCCATTCTGGAGTTATGATGAAAATATCCCATCCAAATTCCACATGGCTGAGAAATAAGGGGTTATGTTATAAAGGCAACTTGATGCTGGGGAAAAGGCTAACAAATAATCAACATATATGCTGACTTTGGAGTTGAATTTCCACATAAACTTGTTAGGAAACGTAAAAATATCTCACTTGGCACTGGGCACACACGGGTTGATATCATGTCTGCTCCCTTGTCTTTGCTGTAATTGGATTTCTTATCTTGTGTTAGGCCCAGAAGAGAATAACAAAAAAAAAAAAAAAAAGTAAAAAACAATCTGCCCTCAAGGATTGGTCTCCATAAAGGAAACAGAACAATTTGTGAGAACATAAAATGATGTGCTAAATTGAGTAGCACAGATATTGAAGCATTTTAAATTTCTGGCTTTGTCATACATTATGAATAAAATATTATAAATCACTGCCTTACATTGCATGGGTGTGTTTTAAAAAGAAGGTGGGTGCCACAGTGCAATTCCAAAATTGGATCAGAAAGGCTATAAAGCAGTACAAATATCAGAGGTAAGCAGACCTAAAGTTAAATGTAATCATTTAGCCTCCCTGAGATTATTATAGTAGAGGTTATAAATATCTACTCATGGAATATTGAGAGGATTAAGTGAGGAGATGTACCTAGCACACTGCCAAGCACAAAACAAATAATAAATAACCATTATTATTATTACTGTAATTTGTGTCTGGCACTTTGATTTGGCAAACAATCTCTTCCATAGAAGTAATAAGGATCACATAAACATGAAAGTTTGACATTTGTGTTGAACCAGAGCCCTGCTACACACACACACATACCCCACTTCTTTGCATAGTTGGCTGTGGACCCAACAGCTCACGGATCAAGATGTCAGAAGTTGCAGTCTGTAAACTCAACACTCAAGTACAGAAAGAATTGTTGCCCACACCATGGCATTCTACTTCATCCTGTCCCCTCCATACACATAATTTGCATAAGTAGGTGGTATCAACCCCTTAATCAAACATGACTCATTTCTTCCCCAATATATGAATTAAAAAGAATAGTACATGACCAGACCTCAAGGCATTGGCTGGGTTATGCCATTCTTCCAGGAAATTAAAGAAATATACATTAAACATTCAAATATATTACAGAGAGGTAATTCTGTTTGATGGAGCCACTCTGTTGTTTTTTCAGAAACTGTCACGGAAATTGCTAATTACAGAAGTTCAGAAGAATTTTAACCACTGAAGCAAAACAAGTCAATCAAATGGGAAGAAACAAAGTACACCTACAAATCTCTTTCCTGCTGAAGGGTCCTCAACTTAGTTATTCAAAAATGTGGTCCACTCTCAGCAGTATACTCTTCTAGCTTTTTTTTGTGTCTGGGTATGATTTCTGTCTTTGCTAGCAAGCCAGAAACAGCTTCTTCTCTTTAATGTGTGCATGTGTTTGTGGGGGTGGAGAGTAAAAAATAAATAAAAAGCAAATGAAGGCAGATGGAGGGAGATAGCTCCCACAATTCTCCAAGCTTGTAAAGGTACACAAGGCTCACTCAACCCTCAGATGCCCATGCTGGTCTCCCCCGTTCTTCTGGCCACCCTGCTTGTGAGTCATGACCAGAATCTCCACCCTCTCCATAGGTGAGTAGGTGATTGTTTGGGCTAGAAGCAAATCGACACAGTCACTACAGCAATATACAACATCTATAGTAAGTTCCTGTGCACCTGTTATCTCCAAAACAGCTCTTGGTATTTTATCAGTGTATTCACTGAGTGAGAGAAGTACCATCGAGAAAACACATGTGATCTTGACAAATCTCTTTCTCCATTGCCTGCCAGTGCTAAAAGTGCCATCTTTTGAAAATGTTTACATTTCTTTTTTAATAAATGAAGATGCTCATTTCCACCTTCCCCTGAGTTTTACTTCTTTATCCCCCTTCTGTTTTAAATTTGATTTCTTCTTCTAGAGTTAGGTATTATTCATGAAAACAATATTTACAAAGACGAGTTTCATTCAAGTCAATCACAGTTTATTTAGTCCCAGGGCCAGCTTGACTAAGGTTAAAGGACCCTGTGCGTGTCCCTAAGAGAGGACACAAGAACTTAACCCATGAGTTAAGAAAAGATGTTCCTGAGATAACTTACTTCCCATCACTGATGTTGGTATCAGCAGCTGCTTTAGAATTAGAATCCACTCCAAGTGTTCACCCTTATGGGGGTGGAAAATGGGATTGGGCAGCCAAAAGTTATTTGAATGATTCAACTAACAGCCACCCAACTGTGCTAGGTGGTTACCAAGCAACAGTCTCAAAAGCTTCCTGGCAGTTCTCTTTAGGATTTCTCTCCCCTTTCCAGTCAATCTCTCTTTGTTTAGTCTGTGCTTTCTGCATATAATAACTTTCCCTTTCTGCTCTTTCTGAATTTTTATTCATTCTTAATGACATTACAAGTGCCATCTCCTCTCCAAAGTCCTTCACTGCTCTGTCACTCTCTATAGCAAAGAGAGAATGGAGGTGAAAAGTAACTGGCCCAGATCACCTTTTTTGAGTCACACAAGCACACAAGTCAGAGGCCTCTAGCCTCCCCTTACTTTGGTTTATAAGTCCACCATTTTCTTTAGTCAGATGAGTTCAAGATTATGGTACCAACATGGAATAAAACATGGGCATTTAGAGCAGTGGAGCTTATTTCATAAACAGTAAAATATTTCTAGAAGACAAGGCAATATAAAATCTTTGCTTCCCTCACAGTTCTCAAGACTGTGTTCCATTCCTAGAAACAAGCTGCTTCCTGACTGGCATATAAAAAAAATATATCTCAAATTAAGGGATTTTACAGGAAAATATATGACTAGAAGTTAATCAAAACATCAATCAATAAAACTAAAAAAAAGTTAGGATTTGACTATATCTTATCACTTCTAATAAAAAATAATTTCCACTTGAGTTTTACTTTGTACCTTTTCAAGGAGTTTTAACACAAATTTGCTCATTTTTAGTGGGCATATAGCATGATCTCTGGTGTATTAAGAACTAGGTTTCAGTTCTACTCTGATTATTCCTTATAAAGCTTTGGCAGAACTATTTTATCATTTTAAACTTCCTTTATTGGTAAAATGGGAATATGAGTACTAGTTAACATTTATTAAGCATTTCTATGTACTACGCATTATGTGGTAAGCTTTATATTGGCTACAACATGTAATACTCATGAAGCTAGCCCCAGTTCTTAGATTATGAAGATGATAATACTAATTGAATTTATCATGAGCATCTATTGAAGAGCCCTTTATATGTGAAGTAGATACTATTATTAAATTCTATTACAAGATTACATGACTGAAGCACTAAGAAAGTAACAGTCTGCTCATTCATTCATCTTATACAGAACTGGATTACAACATTGCTCTTTCTCCAAAGCTTGTGCTCTTAACCAGAATGCACCACTATCCTAAAAATACATGCGGCTCAGGTACCACGTGTTTGTTGAGAGGAACCAATGAGACCATAAAAATGAAAAGGTTTGGATGTTGTAACTCTCTATATCAGGAATGGAAATGTATGACATCATGTCATCTCTGTCCACTGAAGACATTGCTAATTGCAAACTATGGCCCTGCAGTGGACCAGATCCTGTGCCCTGTTTATGTAACTAAAATTTTACTGGAACACCCTTTTGTCTATGTATTATCTTGGCTGTGTTGGGGCTACAACAGCAGAGATGAATCCCAGCAACAGAGATCATATGGTCTGCAAAGCCTAAAATACTTTTTGGCCCTGCACAGAAAAAAAAAAAAAAATTACCAACTCCTGGATTAGAGTATAATTTTCTACTAACCAATACTCAGTTTCATAGTCATCGATGAATTGCTCCTGGGATCTACTACCGGGTTGACTGAAATACAACAAAGAAATAAACCTACTAGCTATTCCTGTGATCTAAAAGTATCAAATACTACTAAATCAGACACAGAAACTGAATCGCTAATACATCAGTGGACTCAGGTAAGGCCTCAAGAATACCTAGTCACACTTAGGAACTTGGGTTTCTTTTTGCCTGTGCTTCTCCTTCTTAAACTTGCGGTGGAAAGTTCTCTTCTCTAACCATGGGGATCACTCAATTAAGGAGTATTTCTGACCCAGTGGTGGAAAGAAGGCAGAGTGGTGAGGATACTGCGCAAACTACATTCTCATCACTTTATTTCTGGAGATCCTCCTATATATGAACCCTGAAGACTTCGATATTACACTATGACTAACTCTGCCACCTAATGCACCAAGTCTGATTCACCATATACCTAAATACAGAAGGAAAAATGCAGATGAGAGAGATCCATCTGAAAACCATCAGAAGAAAGAAGTGTATAGAGAACAAAGAAGGTAGGGTGGAGAATGTTGCCCATTCTGGAACATTCAGAAATTCTATTTCGAGTAAACTTTAAATCTTGTTCCTAAGTGCCAGGCACAAAGTGATGACAGCACAGTCATCTTAACCTTGGGAGGGACAATTTTTAAAGTGTATGATTTCAGCCGTATACACGGGGCTGAAGAGCAGTGATGTAGTATATGTACAGCAATACCCAATAGCTTATCTTGAAAGGAATATTGGGCATGCAGATTGCCAAGACACCCACACCTTGGAGATAATGCCAGTGAGTTAATCAAATACTTTTCTGCCTGCACAACTGTGATACCTAAAGCTGCTAGGAACATCATTTTTAGACATCCGTGGGAGGGATTCTTTTTTGTAACTCTGCATTTCTTTAACTCCCACCACATGTCTAGGCTTGCCTTCCAGAGACACATACTGCCACCTTTTCTGAGCATTTTTTTTTCTCTTTTATTTTGACCATGGACTAAGAGGCCCTCCTAGGGCCGATTGCAGTAAATGCTAAAAAAGTGATCATGATGCCTCTGGCACTACACGAATTGACCTGCGTGCAAGTCCTGTTGGGTACCCAGGAATTGAGCCCACCATTCCCACTTCCCCCAAACCTGCTTTTGCACCCCTCTCCCAGACATCACCAGTTCTCTCAAGCATCCAACTAAAACAAAGGGTCAATCAATTCTGACACCTTTAATTGAATGTCTATTATGAGTCAAATGCTTAGAGGATGGTGGGGCACAAGGCATAGAACCAGTATTCAGGAGACAATATTCTGATGGGTCAGTAAGATAGAAAATGCAAAAGAGTGGGCTAAGTGCTATGATAGGAGTAAACACAAGAGAAGATGCAATCACACAGAGGGAAGAAAGTGTCAGAGAAGGCTTCCAAGAAGGTATATTTAAGCTGAGGTATCAAATATAAATGAGATCTGGCCAAAAAAAGCTAGTGGAGAGAAAACCTCCAGTGACAAGACACAGCATGTAAAAAACCTGGAGGAAAAAGAAAGCATTTTGGAACTGCAGAAAAGCAGATAGAATTAGTTAGATAATTAGGCACATAAGCTCAATGGTAAGAAATATCTGAATCTGAATCTGAATTCTGTGACTGTAAACGAATTACTTAACATTTCTGTGCTTCAACTTCCTCATCTATAAAATGGATATGATAATTGTACCTCCTATATAAAGTTGTGAGAATTAAACACATACAATGCAAGTGATGCATAATAAAAACTCAAAAACTGGCAGCTATTATTACATTAATGTAATAACATTATTTTATTATAATTTACTTATATTATCACTATTACTATTATTTTTAAAATTAAAATTTTATTTTTGTTATTAAGACTATATTTAAGTCTCAACTAAAAAAAAACTGAGAATAACAATACCTACCTTCCTGAAATTTTTTGTTTAAGTGAGGTCAACTTTGGTTGACCTCACAGATCGCAAGGACATTGTCAGCTTACAATCCCTTATTTTTTATTATATTTTTAATGCCTACAGCACCTGGTGTTCCTAGGTGGTCTCTCATCCAAGAATTAACCAGACCCGACTCTGCTTAACTTCTAAGATCAGACAGAATTGGGCTTGTTTAGGGTGCCATGGCAATAGGCCCTTCTTGAATTTTTACAGAGATTAAATAATTGATTAAATGATGCCTAGCTTTAAGTAAAAATATAAAATAATAATAGATAACTCTATAGAATATTTTACCTGCAAATAAAGGAAGACTGTCTTGCAGAGTCAATATAAAAACAATAAAAATCAATAAGAAAGTATTTTCCTCACATAAAAAGAAACCTCAATATAGATGCCAACTAGTGTTTAGTAGACTGATGATGTTTGGGCTGGCATTTCTGCAATTCCCTTGAAATTTCCCTTTGCTTGTTGCTTCCATCATAAATGGTGGCTTTGATTCTTGATATTAGACCCATATTCAAGAAAGAAAAAAAACGCAGATGTGTTCTCTTTGAACAGAGAAGTGCAACCTTCCCTAGAAACTTTGAGGAGACTTCCACCTACAATTTGACCAGAGCTGTGTGACTATGTCTGATTCAAAAGGCTGGAAAGTGACCATTTATCTATGCATATTCCCTTTCAATTCAGTTGGGGTTTTGTCAGCAAGAATAGTGAGAATGGATATTCAGTAGGCATCAACAATTTCAGCCATAGTATTATTACTTACACTTTCAGGTGCCAAGTTCTGCGTTGAGTGCTTTATATGAATGATTTCATTTACTCTTCACTTTTAGTGAGATGAGGTGTTTATTAATAGTAATAGCATTGTTTTTATTGCTTAATGGGTAAGGGGATAGAGGCACAGAGAGAGAGTGATTTGTACACCATCACACAACTTCTAGGTAGTGAAGGTGGTGTCAAAGCCTGACAGCTTGACACCGGGGCAATGAGAAAAAAAATATTCATAGGGTCTCTCAAAAAGGTACTCATAACTGTGAGCTATTATCATGGTTGGAACATACAAGCTTTCCCCTTCTGAACTGCCATCCCACAACTCTGGCACTTGACTTTTTATAAGCACAAGCATCTTTGTTAAATACTGTACCCATCTCACACATGCCCCATTCTGTCCCATTCCCTCCCTTGACTGTGCTTCTTGAGTTAGGCATCATATCTTAAACTTCTTTAAATCTACCTCTTTATCAATATCTTGCTCTGAGAAAACCCAGAAGAATGGTGCTAATCCAGTATATGCAACTAGAGTTTTTTTTATTAATTCAACAGGCCTGCAGTCCTGTTTTCCTAGGGATAGGATCTATCCCTTAGCAGCTTCAAAGTGGTAGTACTGGAAGGAGAAGAGACTATATTTAAACTAAGGACTCGTGGCTGGAGACAGACTTCACAAATGCCACCTCATCTCTGCTAGAGTAACACCTTCTAGTCTTCTCGCTCCTCTTGTTAAGCTCCTTTCATTGTTAATATTAGGATCTGAAATCAGAAAAATTCTGTTTCTTGTTAGGAATTGCATAATAGAAATATATGGCATCAATGTCTTGGTCTAAGACCTATGAGACTGGGAATATGTATCTTTATGAAATATCAGTAATTTAAACTATATTATGGTATATAATACTGTGCCATAAGAGAAAGCATGTGCCTGGACCTGGTATAGATCCACTTAAATAGAAAAAAAAAAAGACAAATCTCTATGCCTCTGCTTTTCATTAGACCTGAAGTACACAGGAATAATTTGGACTCAGTGAGTATCACACAGTGGATGCTATTTGCTTGCCAAAAGTTACTTTTTATTAACCTTGCTTCTGCAGAGGTCCACCTAGCATTGCCCCCTTTGCACTGGAACCTTGTGGTCAAGCAATTAATAGCAGTTTCGGTGGTTCTTATTCTGATGACCTACCATTCCAAGCAACAACTTCAAGTGAGGATACTCCAGGCAGAATCCTGCCCTCAGATAGTAACTCCACAATAAAATGAGACTTTCAAGGTAGAAAAGAGACCACAAGAGCGGAAAGGAAATGAGGCAGTGTGTATTATACTTAAAACACGAAACTGAATATACATGGGTTTAAATCCTAATACCTAAGTACTACCAGTGTGAATTGTGGCAAATTACTTAAACTCTCAGAGCCTCATTTTCTTCATCTGTAAAACAAGAAGAATATAATGATAATATCTGACAGAATAAACTTTAAGTTAAGGTATGTAGTGTCTGGTACACAGACATTGAGCAAATGGCAATCATTTACATGAGTGGCATAAGGCAGAAGCATTAAGACAGTGTATAGTTCAGCACAGGGATCTGATCCCAGGGGAACCAGGAGACCCAATGGAAATCTCTTCTTACTGGAAATGGTTTCTCTGAGCTCACTTTATCCATGTCTCTCCTCAGCTAGAGCTGCTATTCTGAAATATCCATGTGCTGGCTCCCTACTCTCTTTTCCAAAACTATCTGTCAGAGCCCATTCACCCATTAGCTCTGGGAAATTTTTGGTTACAATCACACTGTCGGTGAGATTGATCAGAGGAATCAGCTGGACACTTCTCCCACTGTGTCTAATCAGACAGGTATATCACCCTGAGTTATCTGAAAAAGTCAGAGTCTTCTAAGTCTGCTTGTAAGAAAGTAGAGTGCTTTCTATTGTCATCATCAACTTCTCTGTGAATAATCTCACCTGCTAGGAGAAATGGATTAGCTACAGAGTGTGACTGGAGTCTCTAGGCCTGGTGGACCTGGGCTGAGTAAGATGTGATGAGACCGTTTGAGGGGATGGAAGGATCACTCAAATTTTATAGCTGAGTAGAATATTTTTCACCCTAATGATTTTTTGTTTTAAATAATCTGCTTTGGCCGTTTGAATTACGCACTGTACATTTTCTCTGTGGTGACTCGGGATCCAGCTATTTCAGTTCAATTTGCTGTGATTTGTCTCAGTTTCCCTGTAAGAGGTATTAGAAGTATTCCCTGTGTTAGGCATGTCAACTTCCTTTGCCAAGTAACTATTGCATTACACACGTACATAAGATCTGTCCGTGTTTTCCCTGAAGATTAAAACCTGAGAGCTGCAAGTCATAAATATATTTTAAACAAAAAGTAGTTTACCCAGTCACAGTCACCTGGCTTTGCACCATGAGGAAGGAGAGAAGGAGGCAGAATTCGCATTTCTGTAAGAACGGTATACATGTACAGGAAGTTGCAATTCTAACTGGTACTAAAGCACAGTGGATATTATAAGACATGTTTAGAAGAAAAAAAATTTTTTATTGTTTCACATAATAACAGATTCAGAGAAATTTTCAAAACAGAAAAACTGGTTAATTAACCAGGCTTATTTTTGAATCTTTTGATAGGATGAGTATCTAAAGACTGCAAGCCAATTCTCAATATCTTATATGCTTTTCAAAGATCATCTCAGTGTGTCAATTTTCTTTCATTTTGAAAAAAAAAAAGTTTTCTCAGAGTATATGGAAAGTATTACATCTTTTCTGCAAAGTTATAGGCCAGCATTCAGTACTTTCCTTTAAATAAAAATTTTAAAAGCAAGGAAAATTGTGTTTTCCTCACAGTTGAGCAGCACTTCAACAACAAAAAAAGCCATCCTCTGAGATTAAAGATTGTTCCAGACATCTAATTTCTCAGGGCATAGATTTCTTGAAGCCAAAAATGAGATGAACTCTGGGATCAAGAAGAAAGCTTTACAAAATCCCAGTTTATAGCTGAGTTGACTTGCCCAGCATGACATATTTGAGAAATCCAATCATTTAAAAATAACAAATGCTCTCTTAAAGAGAAGGTAACCTCTAATATCATTAGGGACCCCTATGTTGCTCTGATTGTAACACTGTTTTCTTCTTATCTATAATCTGATAACCAGTGGGAAGCTAGGAGAAGACAGACATCTCGGAAAGTAGACATCAATCAAGGAATGAGCAGTACTACAATGACAACTCAGCGGGCAGTTTTGAAAGTTTATGTCATGAGCTAGCGTCAAATGTAATCGTCTTGGAGTCAGGGCATATTACACAATAGCAAGAAGCCTTGCTTGAGCACTTGAGAGGATCAGCAGGAAAATGTTTTATCGATGTGGATGGCAGTAGCATAGATAAAAATCTTCACTGGTTTAAAAATGGTCTTGAGAAACAATTCAGAAAAAACAAAGAGGGCCTTACACAACATTTACAGGGGGAGTGTGTCTCAAAGGGCAGCATGGGAAAATTTAAAACAAAGAGCAGGTCTACCATTTGCACATCTTTTCTAGTAAAAGATCTGGCTAGCCTCACTGAACTGTGGAAGACCACTGCAAAAGACATACCTTCTTTCACAGTCCAAAAGATTTTTTTATGTTTGAGTATGCATATATTTTTTTCTACCATTGACAATCCAATTAGATTATTTCTCAGTTATTGGGCTTACTCCCCATCTTTTTCTGAAATTCCAGAAGTTACTGAGTTTATCGTTGATCTGATACAAGCTGGCCAGATGGCAAAAGTAAAGAATGCTCAAATGAGCTAGGTCCGCAGTACAGAGGGTGAAAGTCGATTACATTTTCTTCCTCCTCTAAGTTCAAGTTATGTAAGATGGTCCCACATCCCAGCACATTCTCTCTTGTAAAGCTATGCTGTTCTCCTTTTTACCCACTATAATCCAGGTACTGAGTTGTGTTTATTTATGTGAATACAGGTTTGTTATGTCTATTTTCTGATACTGACAGCTTCTTTCCTAAGATAATCCTCCTAAGCCATTTTTAGTCATTGCTGTTGTCAATAGCAATGCCATCGATTACCCTTCCCAAACGAACTAAATGGCAGGAACTATGCTAAATGCTTTCTACACATAATTCCATTTAATTCTCACAACTACCTTGGGAGAAGGACAATATTATCCTCATGTTATGTAAAATAGACTTTAGGTTAAAAGACATCAATTAACATGCCCAAGTTCACCCAGTTAGCAAGACACAGGATTTAAATTTGTTCCTAGGCTGCCTGAATTCGAAGCCAGTCTTTTATGTATTATAGCAAGGCTGAGTTTGAATCTCTCCTATAACTTTGATCCATGTCCTGGTTAGAGTTTTACATTGTAGTGACCAAAGCCCTTCATGCACTACCCAGCACAGAAAAACTGTAGTTTACTTTGAATTTACGGGGTTGAGGAGAGCCTGTAACTGCAACAATCTAAAAGTGACCTTGTAATAAAAATGCCTTGAAAACCTTAGCCCCACACTATGTTCTGACCATAGTAAACCACTTATTATAGTTGGATCCTGCTTTACACTTGCTTTTCTGTTTACCTATAATTCTCATTTTAAAATTTACAAACTACCAGCCTTTTCTTATTCTAACACTTAATGTGAATTTCCAACAGCATATTTATTATCAGTATTGCTGAGAAGATTTGTTCCCTCCAAAGCCCTCTGCCACGTATAGGCTTCCTGCATGTGTTAACATCCTGTGTTTGGGTTCACTTGTCTGTGTGTTTAATGCCACAGCCTGTTCCCTTGGGATACTCAATGCTTTCTGGCCCATAGCCTTATAAACTAATTCCTTTGCTTTCTGCTGCAAACAAGGGGAAGTGTAGCAAATAAAAGATTTTTTAAAGTTCTTTACAGAATGTGAGCTTAAAAGAGCTCCCTTCCTACCTACACTACCCCCATCCTCAACTGAATAGGGATATAGACACTATCACAATTCCTATGTTATATGCCCTGGTTATTTAACTATTTTATGGTGCATTTCCATATCAAAGAAAAAACATTTTACTGACTCAGAACTCTTACATTTGAAGATCTCAGATTCTCTTTAGTTTTTTTTTTTCCACAGAATTTTAAAAGATACTTTGGACATTCTGACACTTGAATAGGGAAAAAAATGAGTGCTAGTACTCTTCTTTCAGTTAATCCTTGGGACTCTGATGTAGCTTATAATATCTAAGTAGTTGGTTAGTGTTCCATCTACTAATGGGAGCACTTCAAAGTAACTTTGTTATGCAGATTACAGCACTAGCACTGGAAAAATATTAGAAGCCATGGTCTCTGCATTCAAGGAATTTGCTTAGCTCTGCTATAGTAATTCTGACCATAATGATGGAAGAGAACACTTACTGAGTGTTTGCAAGGTTCCAGGCACTGTGCTAAATACCTTACATGTATTCTCTTCCTTAGTCTCAATAACCCTATAGAGTGAAATAATCATTAGCTTTCATTCAATTGGAGGCAACAGGCTCAGAAAGGTTAAAGAACGTGCCCCTGCTATGACAACCATGAAGGCACAGAGTTCAGATCTGGACCCTATGCTCTTGACCGCTAGACTATGTTAGAATGTACTAAAGTACTGCTGGAATGAACCTCTACTGCATCGAACAGAGTGAAACATGAGGAGAGTTTACTAGAAAATGACATAATAAGAAAGACTCTAGGCTGGACAAGAGACCATTTACCTAAGTACAAAGAACTGGTTTTATCCTTTTTATTCACTCAAAAAGCATTCGTTGAATTTACTTAGTATGTATTAGGTACTGTTGTAGATGCTGATGATATAGCTTATAATAATAAGAGGCAAAAACCTCTCTTATCCCTGTGGAGGCAATTAGATAATAATAATATATATTTAAGACAGGTGATAGCACTATGAGAAAAGGCAGAGGTAAAGGGGGATAGTGAGTCCCAGGATGTAAGAGATCAGGGAGACGAGGAAAAACCAGAATATAGAATGAGGAAATGTGCTCAATGAAGGAGGAGGAATAACCGAAGAGTCTGATATCCTAGAAGCGAAGTGGGAAAAAAAGACTTCCAAACAGGTGGGGGTAATCAATTGTGTCCAGTACTGTGGTGTCCTGATATGTGCCTTTGGAAAAATGGTGAGGGCAAAAACCTAAAAAGAGCAGGCTCAAAAAAAAAAAAAAAGTAGTAGACAAATTGGAAGTTGACAAATTGGAAGCAACATGTTTCCCAAGATTGCCATGATAAAAAAATCACATACTGAATAGCTTAAACAACAGAAATGTATTTTCTCAAAATTTTGGAGGCTGGAAGCCCAAGATCAAGGCATCAGCAGGTTTGATTTCCTCTGAGCCTTCTCTCCCTGATTTGCATATGACTGTCTTTTGACGGTCCTCACATGGTCTTTTCTCTGTGCATGCATCCCTGGTGTCTGTGTATCTAAATTCCTCTTCTTGTAAGGACACCAGTCAGACTGAATTAGGGCCCACCCAAAGGACCTAGTTTTAAGTTAATCCCTTCTTTAAAGGCCCTGTTTCCAAATACAGTCATATTCTGGGATACTGGGGGTTAAGACTACAACATGTGAATCTGAGAGGGGCACAATTTAGTCCATTATACAGCACATATAGGCAACTCTTGAGGAGATATGCTGTACAGAGGGACAAAAAATGGGGATGCTGATTGGGTTTAGTCAAAAAAGAGGTTTTCTGTTGTATTTATGGCAGAAATGACAGCATGATGCTGTATTTTGCCATGATTGATCTGGTAGGAGGAAAAGTCACTTAATGTTGCAAAATAAGAAATTATACAGAACACAATTACATAGTGTGTGTAGTTTGATTTACGTACTCCTGTTTAAGCTAAACTTTTAAAAACTATACTCAGAATGTATTCTTCCAAAATCTATTTTCAAGGGATATCAGTGGACATTCAGGGATAGAGTTCTAAATTCACAAAAAAAGTGGGGAAATAAATTTATACTCAACTTCAATAGTAAGTGTGCCATTTAGCTGTGAAGAAGGGAACAGACCGTACAGCATTTCCCACACATATGTGATCACAATTTTCATTCTCATGGGTCATCAAATACATTGGTGTTGAGAGTATACCATTTGGGAAATGCTTCTCCATGATGATGATAATAACAACCATAGCTAATACACATTAATGGCCTACTTGTAGGTAAGGCTAATGGGTCTCAATCCCAGTGGAAAATCATTTGCATCTAGTCAGTTGTCATTGTTGGTGTTGTTGTTGTCTTATTTTAATCACTTCAGATATACCTAATCAAAATCTCAATATGAAATGGTGACTCCAATGAACAGCTAGAGCTGAGAACCATTATGCTAAATACCCTCTAAGCATTATTTCATGAAATGGTTTCAACTTTTTTAAAGGTAAAGTTCTCTTAGTGTAGTTCAGTATAAAAGGAAGGGTAAAAGTTTAGCTTTGGGACCACCATTCCCACGTTCCTAATCTACGAAAGACAGCTCTAATTGATTGTCCTGCTCTTTTCTACTGCACCTTAACTTTCTTTTACAAACCCTAACACAGAGCTTCAGGCAGTCACTCTCAGCTCAAATTAGCCTAATAAGATTAATTTGATTGCCATTTCTGTTAAACATACATTCTTTTATTGGGGAGACCCTTTCTAACCATTGAAGTCAAGATTCTGTTTCTCAGAGTAGGCACAACCTGCAAGCAGCCACCCCATTAATTCTAGAATGTCATTGCTTTACAGTTTCATTGTCTCCTATGTAAATTTTTCAGAGAGTCTAGTAAAGGGGAGTTTATTCAAGTTATTTTCTTCTAACAGTCAGCTGAGATCACCTTACAGAGAAAGGAATTTTGATTCATATATAGGGAAAGGGGGCATAGCGGGGAAGTACTGAGCTGAGGTTTGAACAATTAAAATATTGAAGTCAAACAGCACCAGAATGAAAAAGAATAACAACAAAAAAATTTTTTTTAAATGAAACAAAAACAAATTTTCAACTTTTTAAAATTTGCTGAGGATTCAAATGACTCTAATCCTGTAATGGGTTGGACTGCTTTAAAATATGCTTTTTAAATACTACCACTTTATATGTTAAGATTTACCATTAGCTGGCTGCAAGGTCAATTTCTCCTATTTTCCATACCAACATCACTATTTTAACAGAAGAATACATTTTTAAAAAGTTTGGGAGTAATTCTCTTGCTGTGTACACTCTACTTCAAACCCAAATTACTAATGTTCTGCTTCTTTTTAAAAAGAAAATTACCTGAGACTTTAAGAAGTCAATTCGTGAATTTACCAACCTCTCTTACTTTATAAACTTTCTCTATTTGGGTACTATGCTAAGAAGATGGTTTTGTCACATATCCATCAGTATCAGAGTTATTAAATATGTTAGTTAATAAAAAAGACTCCAGCTCACATAGTAAAATAAAAACCTCACAAAATTTATCCTTTAAAAAAATTGGAGACAATCTGCTAAAGGAATGAAAGCCTGGACACCTTTATCCTTCACTTTGGCCTTTTTTTTTTTTTTTTTTTAATAATATATCAGCAGAATGAGCAGTTGATCATAATAGACAAATGAAGTACATTTCTGGTAACAAAAATTCCTCTTCCTTCCAGATTTAAATCAAGAGTCTTGAAGCTGTTGGTAGTTAATCAGATTGTTGGTTTTATGGAGATAACAAAAGCTGTCAGTAAGTGGGAAGTGACATCAAACAGGGTAGAGAAAACAATATGTATGGGGCTGAGCTATGGGTTTAGTCTAAGATGTTCAGGTCCTGCTTTTGGCACTTTTCTCATTCTGTAAAGCTATTTGTGTGCACTGCTGGCAGTGTACAAACCATGATAAATCTCCCTCTATTAAATACACTTAGGATTTGTGGACTTCGCTTTTTCCCCCACCTAGAAATAGACTCCATGCCCCACCCCCTTCCCTCATATTTAATGCAGCATCTTGCCATCCTAGCATTTAACATTTCTGAAAGATGAATTATATCAGAATCTCCCTCAGTCAGCAAAATACTCAGGCTATGAAATCAAAGAAAGGCACAGTTTTTACGAGTGACTGTCACCATATTTAGCACAAAGAGGGGACAGTGTTCTTAAATAATACTTGTACTTTTCTCATTTTCTGATGTAAGGACATTAGATGTGAGTGGTTTGCAGGTAAAGACTGTTAATTATCAGTCTTGCTGATCATTTGCATTTACATAGTACTTTTTATAGGAGCAAATCAAATCATTAAAGATATTATACTAATGAATGCAAGGCGGCAAGTATCAATACCTCCATGTGTGCAGTGAGGCAGAGAGGGTCTCAGAGGAACCTAAAAAGGTGACAACTAAGCTCAGGTCTTCCCCAGACTCAAAAGGTCCCCATGGGGCTTCTAGGCCTTGAGAGAAGTCCTCTAGCACTTCGATGAGGTCATTTCTGAGTCTCATATTAATGAAAAATTATTTTTCAAGTGTTTGGAGGCTCTAATTTTAAATTTGCATCAGATAAACACTGTGTTATAGCCTGTAACCAAAAGGGAGAGCAGTCCTTATAAATATTTACCTTCATCAATAGACCACCAAATTCTATCAGAGGGGCTGTGCTTCTGGCACTAAGGCGCTGAGTGTTCAGCTCTACCATACCCATAAAATTAAGGTCTTTGAAAGGTCTTAAAATCATACGCTCTCAAGATTAAAAATGAAGATGTGGTACATGTAGACAATGGAATATTACTCAGCCATAAGACAAGATGAATTACTGCCATTTGTGACAATATGGATGGATCTTGAGAATATGATGCTAAACAAAATAAGTCAAATGAAAAAACTCATGATTTTGCTCATAGGTGGAATATAAAACTGAAAGCAAAAAAATGAACAAGAAAGGCAAACAATAGCCCTCAGACACCGATAACAGTTTGGTGGTTACCAGAGGGCAAGAGGAGAGAAGAGGAGGTAGAAAATTGTAAAGGGGGTCAAATATATGGTGACAGAAAGAGATTTGACCTTGGGTGGTTAACACACAATGTAGTATACAGATGATATATTATAGAATTGTACACTTAAAATGTATAGAATCTTACTAACCAATGTCACCCCAATAAATTTAACAAAAATTTTAAACAATGATATTAAGGACCTTTCCTAAACTTCCTCTATGGCAGCCCGCCAAGAGGTCTACCAGCTTCCGTTTAATACCAACTGTGTAGCCAAACTGTCATTGATGAAAGAAAATTCTGAGCAATGAGATGAAATTTCTCATTTATCCAGCAACATTTGCATAATCCTTGTCAGTGCCACACCCTGAGGATTCAGTGACAAACCAGAAGAACACAGATGCCCACCTGAAATAGCTTAACCATTCCTCTCCCTACCATGCTGTTAGGACTCCAAAGCAGATTGAGGAAGTAAGAAATCTGCTTTTCCCTGAGCACTACCTCTGAGATGCTGTAAAAATCTGTTCAACGCTATTTTTTTTAACTTTTGAAAAATATATTCCAAGCATTTCAACAAAACATTCCCTTGGAAAAAAGAACTATTTTCTCTGCAATTTAAACTTTTAAACCCTCTTTGCTCAAATTTGTAATTACCCACCATAAACTGTCTTTGAATTTGATAATCGTTGTATGGGTTGTTTATAAAGACTGCAAAACACAGCTCCTTTTCTGGGTTATTAGTAGAAAAAATTCTTGTTTATTTTTTCTATCAACCCCAAGCCTGGAATCACAAGTAAGTGCCCCTTACTTAAGTGCTTCATGAGATAACTATACAAACCCTTTCTATGTTAAAAGATAAACCGAGGTATAGGAAAATTTTAGAAGTTTATTTGAGCAAAAATCAATTCAGATCAGGCAGCTTTAAACCAGAAGTAGTTAGGGGCACCCTACCAACAGGAGCTAGGGGGAAGACTTTTATAGACAAGACACAGAAGCACAGCAAGAACATTATTTGATTAACTATAAGTCAAGCGGTTGCCTTATTTAGAAAACCTAGCTGCTCTTTATCATTGGTTGACCTTTGGTTTCAATTTCTTAACCCTGAGGCATTTACAGGTTTAGGTTTGGTTTGCTTACAAGGCTATTAAGGCAACAAACCACCTCAGTCTAATGGCCCCATTATTTAACACTTCTGCTACAAAGGCAAGCCCCAAATTTTATAAGTGGACAATTAATAAGTACTTAGGCATGTTTTTGAATACTGCTGATGTGACCGGTGAGAAAGGTACTACTTTCTCAAAGTCAAACCTGTCTACTTAAAAAAGCCTCAAAGTCATTGATAGCAAAGAAACATAAAAACTTTTGCATTCACAGGCTATTGACTTTTTTTGTCATAATGTTGTGTCGTCAACTAGATTTGGGAATGAGAATCAGATAATGCACACTCTGACACCAACTTTTTTATCACATATTCCCCCAGGCATTTCTTTGAGGCTCAGCGGCATCTCCCAAAGCAATCAAAAACAATGAAATGATTATTGTTCTGGTCCTGTGCTGTTTTTCTATTACATTAAGAGGATGGACACTTTCTTATTTATCCTGGGGCGATTTTTTCCTAAACTGTCTATGGAATTATCTGAAAGATGAAATGGAAAGGCCATAAATAAAATGAGGAGGCTGGCTATTCAGCTAGGGTTTGATGGAATCCCCAGGATTCAGGATTTGATCTTTAATGTTAGATAACATTTTCTTTTTGGTGGTGGTGGGAGGTGCATACCAAGTATGTCCAGAGTTGATCAGGGTTTCCAGACTGACTTGCCCATTTCATAAGACATTAACATGTAAGTTAAATTCCTATTAATTTTCAAATGGGAATATAAATTTGGTGATAGAATATTTATGTCTGATACTTTAGGACACCTACTTATTGTGTCAGTGTGTACAATAAATTACATTTTTAGTCAAAGGGCAGTTGTATGAGCATGCATAGTATAGTAAGAATAAGGTAGACCAGAGCTCATGGACATGGACATTGGAGTTAGAAGTCAGAGATTTAAATTCCAGCTCTATAAATTGCAAGCTAAGAAACTAATTACTTTGTATCTATCTCAGTTTTCAATCTGTAAAATGGGTGTAACAATAGTATCTAATTCATGTGTTGTGGATATAACAAGTGGATCCAGAATGCAGTACATATTAAACATTTTTCTGAAATCAAAGTAAAAAGATTTTTATAGTCTAAATACATATTTAACCGATTTTCCCTAAGTCTGATAAATTTTCTGTGATTACAGTGGAGTTTACCATTCTAATGGTAACCAATAACCTTAGTTGACCAGATTCTTACTCTTTCACTATACCTACTAGCAAACCTTTCATTACTCTAGGCCTCAGCTTTTCTATTAAGCCTCCTCCTGGGAAGTATATTGTCTTCATGATTGCTATCAGATGTTACCAAGTCCTCTCCATTACGTATTTACAACCTATTGCTTAGACTGAGGTCTCTTCATTAATGTACGATTTGTACTAGGTTACTAGGTTCAACTTAGAGCTAACTTTAAATGGTCACCAAGAAACTTGTTTCTGAGAGTACTTGGGTATATAAAACTCTCTATGTGCTTACTAGAACTACAATACTCTAGAGCTGTGCTATCACTAGTAAGAGTTACTAATTCCACAGGGCTACTAAGCATTACTTCAAATCAAGATGTGTTGTAAGGGTAAAATGCAGACCAGATTTCAAAGGCTTTAGTGTGAAAAAATGTAATTTATTTCATGAATACATTTTACATTGATTAAATATTGAAATGATAATATGATGATATATTGGGATAAAACAGATTTTTAAAATTAATTTCAGTTTTTACTTGTTAATATGTCTATGAGAAAACTTATAATTTTATATGTGCCTCACATTATACTTCTATTAGATAGGATTTAACAAGGGGAATGAGTTTTCATAAGGAATCTTGCTTTCATTTACTAGAAGTTACCTAAATTGAATGTTTAATGTGAACACTGGGATCCACTATTTTACTTTTAGAAATTATCTTGATATAAGCAAATACACTTACAATAATGTTAATCACAACATCATTTTGCAAACAACATAAAATATCCATTCAGAGGGAACTGGTTGACTAAATTAGGATACATCCACACTGAGGAATGCCTTGCCACCCCTTAAAGTGACCATATCAATTTCTGTTTCTTATAGTGAGATGCTATATTGCCTTCACTTCCTGGACTCCATTTATCCTTTTTCAGGAAAATTAATGTAATTTTTTTTAGTCACCCTTGTTCACAATCTGGGTATCATTATCTGGTCTTGTCCTACCCTTATGAGCAGTTGCATGTAATCCCAGCTTGTACAAAATGTGTGCTGCCCTGTTGGCCTTAATATTTGGTGCAGGTGTGGTCCCTTGATGTAAGTCAGCCCAACGAGAGCTAATTTTGATCCTTTTTGAAGAACTGGACTTGAAGGTGAGCGGATCACATATAAGCCTGTTTATCTTTGCAGCCAAGTGTTCCTTTCTTTGTGACCTAACAGATGAAGCTCAAGTCCTCATGTAGTCAGCAGACTAATGTAACTTCAGAGTGCTTTAAAGTAAACAAAATAAAATAATAAAATAAAATAATGTATGCAGCATGGAGAGGGGTCTACTTTCTATGATGGTTAGAGTAGGCCTTTCTAAGAAGATACATTTAAGCTGAAATAAAATGAAAAGATAGTGGGTACACGTGAAGACCAGAGAAAATATGAACCATCATATGCAAAGTTCTTAAGGCAAAAAGGGCCTAGACATGTCTGTGTATCAAAAAGAGGTCTATTGGGGCCAAGGAAATAGGGGAGAATGTTAAAAGAAGTCATAAAAGCAGACTGCTTCTAGATCCTGTAAGGCAGGGGTCCCCAACCCTGGGGTTATAGACTAATACCTATCTGTGGCCTGTTAAGAACCAGGCCACACAGCAAGAGGTAAAGTGGCAGGCCAGCAAGAGATGCTTCATCATCTGTATTTGCAACTGTTCCCTAGCACTAGTATCACCGGCTTAGCTCCGTCTCAGATCATCAGGCATTTGATTCTTAGAAGCACGATCCCTGGTGCCCAAAAGGCTGAGGATAGCTGACATAAGGCCTTGTAGATAATGACATTTAAAGTTGATGCTGTTTGCCATACAAAGCCATTGGAAGGTTTAAACAGAGGGTTAATATCCACAAATCTAATGAAAACTATTCTGTTTTACCCTCTTACAAGTTTTCAATAGTTAAGTATCTTAAACTCACTATAAGATAAAAAAAAAGCAATTATCACTCAGAATAAGCATATTTATAAAATCTCTAGCATGTCAAAACTCCCACCATTAATTTTTTAACACATGATGATATGCCAATGACTGTTTAAGTGCAGTATTGCATTAGGCAAAGATACATCGTTCCTCGGACCTACTTCTCATTCAAATTGAAGAGTCCTGGAGACCGAGACTATAGAAACAAGAGGAGATGGGAATGTTCTCAAAAGGTCAGTAAGTGTTCCAGAGAGGAAGCGACGTCAGGCAACCATGCAAATCAGTACAGTCCCAGAGGGTCTGCTGCTGAAAGAAATCAAGCCAGATCTAAAAGGAAAACTGGCAACGAGGTAAGACTTTAAATGCCACTTCACGTTTGGTATTGATTTATTTGCTCTCGGATTTAACTAACATGCCATTCTTGAGGACACATCTGTAAGAAACCAAGAAAACATTTTTCTTACCCGTTAGGCAGGTGTGTGAATGTCATTTACCTTGACTAATGGCTGAAAAGCTCAGTTTACGAAACCAGTCAAATTTGGCTTAGGTAACATATTGACATTAAAATGAACCTATCCCAAGGCCAGCTTTGTGAAAAATTGAGTTGTTTTTGAATGAGTAACTCAGTTTCAGTTTTCTAATTCTGAACATTTGCTCCGATCTTTGAAGACGGCCTTTTGTAAAACCTTCAGCAGCAGCACCCCTATCACGAGGCCCCAGACCACTCCCCATCCCAGTCAAAATCTGCTTTTGTTTTTTTAATCACCTTCAAGTGAAAATGACTAAATAGAAGGCTAAACATACCTGTGGTTACACATATTTTAGTGGAATTTACACTCTTCATTTACTGAACTCCTATTATGTTCTAAGAAAAGTGTTAATTAGAAGGAATGCAATAATAAAACACAAGATCACTGCTCAAGGAATCCAAACAATCATGATAGCACAGTGGGATAAGTGGCAATGTATATACATATGAGGTATTCAGAAACAGAGAAAGGGTATGTGTGGGAACTCTGTGGAGATGATGGTGCCTGAACTGGTCCTTGAAAGACAGGTAAGCAGAGTAGGAGGAAAAAGAGAGAGCTCTGAGGAGAGGGAAGAGAACACATGAAATCCAAGAGACTATATGACTGATCTGATTGTATAATTTCAGGCATCAGGCAATAGATGGGAAGAGAAGGAATGCATTTGGACATTCCTCAATGCCTAAAAATATGTGAATGAAATATGCAAATAAAAACTGACTCTGATAATACAAGATATAAATAGAAACAAGAATAATCAAAAGTTAAAGGGCATTAATAACTTACCAATAAGTTAGAACAATACTACTCTATTTTTAATATATTTCAACATTTTATAGTCTTACATTTTAGTTTAGTCTTCTAATTAAAAATTAGTATAATCTATTTTATTTCAGTAATATTTTTAAGCAGCTTTACAAAATACATATCAATAAAATAACAAAAAAAAGGAAAGGGGTTGGGGAATAATTCTTTGGTAATATTTATGCAGTAAATGCATGCTGTATAGTCTGTGGTGACCTTAGGTATCAGATATCTCTTTAAGAGAACCTGCTGTGCAGAGCACAGTTGGCAGATAGCTTCCAGCTAACCACATCTTTGGATCCACTACAGTGTTCCTTCCAAGTCCACCCTCAACCTGAGTTGCTCAAATCTAATGACTGAGTTTGGTGGGAGTACAAATGGTGCACTATTTCTGCCAACTTGAGACCCCTCTGATAGAAGATCTTTTTCTCTGTGCCTCCCCTTTCCTGTGCCCACCTGTTTTCAGAACTACATTGCAGTTTGAGACTCTTACAGCCCAATTCTTCCTTCTCTCTCTTTTGCAATGCTCAGATCTGTATTATGGTCTCCTTACCTACTCCTTCTTCCCCTCCCCTTTATCTTTACAAACATTAGTCCCAATAAATCTCCTCCAAAGGTAATTTTATTTTGGCCTCTGCTTCTTGGAAGACCCTAACTGACACCAATTCCTTCTGCTTCCTAGAGGTGGACTCCATGTTTGGTTCTGAGCTTCTTAGCACTACTGAAGAGTGGGAAAGATAGTATGTGACAAATTCACAGTATGATTCACACCATGATCTAATAGAGTAACACGGCAAGAAGAAAAAAGCACAGTAATTCACAAAATGATATAGTGAAACAGAGGTACAGTATAGTAACAATCCTTGTCAAGAACTTTTCCCTTCTATGGCATTGCACATTGCTGTACTGCTATTCATGACTTGAGATTTTCTTTTTATTGGCTTCCATAACATGCCTTACAATTTTCTCCGTCTTTGGGGATACTCTTATGCTATCTGCCCTTTAATCATTATTATTTCCCAAGTACATATTATTGACCTACTTCTCTCACTCTACATAACTCCATCCTTGTCTTATAATGTGACTTAGAGATGTTTGTGTGTATATGTGTGTATAACCTATGCATTTTCTGCTGCTGTTGTAAAAATTACTGCAAACTTATCAACTTAAAACAACAGCCATTTATTAGCTCTCAGTTTCCATAGGTCATAATTTTGAGCACGGTTCACCCAGTTCTTCTGCTATGGGTCTCACAAAACTGGTATCAAGGGGTTGGCAAGCTGTGTTCCTATCTTGGAGGCTCTGGGGAAGATTCTATTTCCAAATTCCTTCAGATTTTTGGCAGAATCCAGGTCCTTGTGGTTGTAGGGCTGATGTCTCCCTTACTTGCTAGCTAATTGGGGGCTGCGCTTAGTGCCTAGAAAACTCAATCCATTCCTTGCACATGGCCACCTACATCTCAAAGCCAACAATGGCACCACAAATCCTTCTCATACTTGGAATTTCTCTAGTGTCCCTTTTTGCTGCATTTTTTCAACTGACTATTCTACTTTCCCCTTCTGCTTTTAAGAACTCATGTAATTATATTCAGTCCACTTGAATAATTGAAGTTAAACACTCCATCTTAATGTCATTTGATTAGTAATCTTACCTATATCTGCAAAGGCCCTTCACAGCAATACATGTTTGATAAATTCACCAAGAGACAAAAATCTTGGAGAAATCATCTTTAGAATTCTGCTTATCATTATGTGTATGTGTTCAAGATACCTCAAATATAATATTTCCTTTTCCAGGTAATAGTATCACCATCCAGTGTTATCTAAAGCAAAAATCTAGTGTTAATAACTCTTTGGGCACATCTAAACAATCAGTACAAATGCACAAAGGAGGAGGTCTCAGATGACCTCGGGGTTTTACTTGGGATGTAAATGTTACTTCCTAAATGTTTCTAAATCTCTCAGATTTTCCCTATTTACCATCATGATCTTGCTTTAAATCATCATTATTTTTTCCCTATACCTTTACACTATTGTGTGAATCTCTTAGTTATTCCCTTATTGCCTACATTTTACTTCTTAATAACTCCCATTAATCAGAGCACACATATAAAATTAAAATTGAGTTCCAAATCCACCAATACTAGACTGGGTAATTTCAAATATAATTTCCTATTTATAACAACTTAAAAATTGGCCAAATCAGTCTTTAAAAAAAAACAAAAATCTAAAGGCACTGAAAAGTTACCAACAACAAAATTTGGAGGGCCAAAATGTGGGAGAGGAAAGAGAGCCAAAGAGTTAAACTTGACAATTAGTACTGGTTTTACTGTTAAGAAATTTGCTAATTCTAAAAAGTCATATTGGAGATTTTCAGAAGAAAGATAGTTTTTGACAGACTTGGGCTGGTAGAACCAAAACTGGACTTCAGGATTCACTAAGTGGGAATGACTCTGGTACCTACTAAGGCTTCTTAATTTGACTTCAAAGGGTTAACCATAGGAGAAGGGGTGACAGCCATGAGAAGAACTAAATCTCATCTTCAAATTATCTCAGGCCTTCATTATATTAAGACAACCTGGTATTGCTCTTGTCTATAGCCTAGATGCATGCTAGAAACAAAATTAAACCCTTTTTAGAGAAAGGAAGCATAGCTAGTCTTGAATTATTGTTATAATTTTTGTATTTAATGTCTGGCATTCAGTAAAAAAATAATCAAACACACACAAAAATATTAAAAAAAAACTAAGAAAATGAATAAAAAATAAAAACAGAGCCACCAGAGACATACATAATTAAAATTTCAACTGAGTCATTAAAATAAATGTGATAAATATGCTCAAATAATTAAAATACAACAGGGAGAATATAAGCAGAAGACTAGAAATATATAAAAGATCAAATAGAAATTCTAGTACTGAACATATATGACTAAAATTAAAAACTTGATTGATGGCCTTAAGAGTACACATAAAGTAAACTAGGAGGTAGTTCAGAAATATATATCTAATCCATTAAGACAGAGGATTGAAAATTTTAAAAAGAGCAAAAGAGAAATAGGAGCTATCTTAATAAAGATGATCACACAAGTAATTGGAGTCCTAGAAGAAAAGGAGAGAAATATTGGGCCAGAACCAGTATATTAATTAACCCAGTCTGCATTCACTAATATGGATTGATAATTATCTTAAATGTAGAAAGGTTTTAATGCCTAGTCATTCTTCACATCAACTTCCTTCTTTGCTAATCCTAAAACTTTAGCATTTATAAAAACTAATGTATAAGATACACACATATCAGGTATACTCTAATTTATAGGCAATTTAAAAGATTTACTAAAGTTATTTTGAGGATACATGACTTTTGCCTTTTAAAATTGCTTTTAGAACCCAATTCTCACTTCAATATGACTCAGTGTATATTATCAAAATCCCCAGTTTATTTTTATGCAGCTAATATAAATACCAGTGTTTAAGAATGGCTGTCCTAAAGAATAAAGTCTCATCTACTTGCCATAGAGTGCAAGACTCCATGTTACCCAACCCTGTCTAATCGCTGTTTCATCTCCTCACATTCTTTTATTTGAGTTCTATTATTTGCGGTTAAATTTACTTGAATTTTTATATCACTTCAAAATCATTTCTGTTTCTTTAATTGTCCAACTTAATCTTCATATAGCAACCTCTTCAAAAGTTCAAAAATGCCAATTAACTAGAAGTCCCTGATGCTGTTTCCCATAAGTATAATTGTTATAACTAAACCAAAATAAAGAACATAGAGTATTTGAATAATCTTAATACTAATTTAAATTATTAGATGTATATTGAACAGCAAATATGTGTCTTACCAAGCTTACAGAATATTTTAAAACAAATGAGAAAAATAAGCTCAATCAATTTTTAGAGGTAAAACTTGTGACACTCTTATTCTCTTATCACAGTGCAATAAAGCTCTAAAATTCACAACACTCACTGTAATAACAAACAAAAAAACAAACAAATTATTAGTTTTCACCATAGATCACAGTAAATTCTTGATGGTTTAAAGAGTAACATGTGAATTATAAAGTTATAAACATTAATACAAGGAGAGGAATATTTGAGAGAGTTTATGGAATGACATACTTAGGATAAAAGCAATTAGAAAAACTATTAAAAAGATTTTAAAATATAGGTAATTTAAATCTTCTGAATACCAAAAATATAAAATTTAAAGGTAAACTTACACATTAAAGAGACATATTAACACTTGCTTCTTTTTTCTTTTATATTAAACTAAAAAGTTTTTGCATAGTGAAAGAAACCAACAAAATAAAAAGACTATCTACAAATAGAAGAAGATATATCTGCCAATGATATATTCCAAAATGGGGTTAACATTTGAAATATATAACCCACACAATTAAATACCAAAAGACAAACAACCCAATTAAAAAATTAGCTGAGGATCTGAATAGATGTTTCTCCAAAGAGTTCATACAGATGGCCAATAGACATATAAAAAGATGTTCAATGTCACTAATCATTAGAGAAATGCAAATTAAAACCTTAAGATATAACTTCATACTTCAGAATGGCTATTATCAACAAATCAACAAACAAGTGTTGGTGAGGACATGGAGAAAAGGTACCCCTTGTGCACTGCTGGTGGGATTGCATACTAGTGCAGCCACTATGAAAAACAGTATGGAATTTCCTCGAAATATTTAATATAGAACTACCTTAGGATGCAGCACTTCCACTTTTAAGTATTTATCTGAAGAAATACAAAACTTTAATTCAAACAGATATATGCATCCATATGTTCATTGCAGCATTATTTACAATATCCAAGATAAGGAAGCAACTGAAGTATCCTTCAACAGATAATTGAATAAAGAAGTGATACATATAAACAATGGAATATTACTTGGCCATAGAAAGAATGAAATTTTACCATTTGTGACAACATGGATAGACCTAGAGGGTATTATGCTAAATGAAATGTCAGACAAAGACAAATATATAATTTCACTTATATGTGGAATCTAAAAAACAAAATAAACAAAATAGAAACAGATTCATAGATACAGAAAATAAATTGATGGTTGCTAGATGGAAAGGAAAGCTGGGTGAAAAAGATGAAAGGATTAAGAATGCGTTGGCAGTTACAAAAGAGTCATGGGGATGTAAAGTACAGCATAAAGAATATAGTCTATAATATTGTAATAACTATATGTGGTGCCAGGTGGGTACTAGACTTAGTGCACAAAGAGAAGTCACTTTGTAAGCTGTATAAATGTGTAACCACAATGCTGTACCCTTGAAACTAATATAATATTGGAAGAGTGCCTACACAAAGATATTACTGTTTCAGTAAAATTAGCCTTCCTCTGAGAAATGTAAAAATGTTTTTATTCTTTACAGCCAATAACCATAAAAGATGTATTTCAAATTTACCAGTAATTTAAAAAATCTGAAATATGATACCATATTTCACTCATAAATTATCAAATTTAAAAATAACTCAGTTTTAGAAAGTGTGTTAAGACAGAAACTCTAACATATTGTTTATGTTAATGCACAAAGATAAAACTTTTCCAAAAGTCTTAAAAATATTCATACCTTTTGGGCTACTTATTATACTTTTTAGAATCTACACTATAGAAATAAACAGAAATGCTGACACAAATAAATGTATAAATATTTTATTGCATCATTATTTGTACTATCAGAAACTGAAATTAAACTAAATTTTCAATAGTGCTGTAAAAAAAGTTAAATAAATTATGGCCTATCACTGAATAGCATTAAAAATTCCATTCTCAAGAATCTTATTAATGTCATGGAAAATTAAAAATATAAAGTTAATCGAAACTGATCATAAAAGATAATTTTAACTATTTGGATAATTTCGACAAACACTGCATTAGTATCAACAATATTTTCGAGATAAATTTTACCTGTACTTTAAACTTTTTTTTCAGGTTTCCAAATTTCTCTCATAGGATTGCCTTTATTCCTTCCTTCCTTCCATCCTTCATTCTTTTTTTCTTCAGAGTTTTAGGTCTAAGTTGAGTTAGTAAAGATTTCAGCTAATCCTATTTCTCAATTCATTGTACATTATCATGATCAGTTTATCTTTTCCTTTTATCTTTTCCCATATGCATGTATGTATGTATGTGTATACACACACACACACACACACACATAAATATTATATATATTTCCCATATGTATATATATACATGCATACATATATACATGTATGTGTATAAAATCTCTTTAAAAATGCCTTTATATTCTGCCTTTATAATTTAAAATAAAAGTTTTTAAAGAGTATAGTTTATTCCTCTTCATTGTGGAGAGATGAAGAAAGGTAAATTAAAAGAAGTACAGGTTTCAAAATTAAAGAATAGGGTTCAAGTCATTTCTTCTACCAGCTGTCTTATCTCATACAAATCATTTAACTTCTCATAACTTTAATTTCCATATTTGTAAAAAAGGAAACAGGGATTATAACACCAATATCATGGAATATCACAATATCACCAATATCACAGATCAGTGAAGTATAGCTGTTAAACATCTTATACAATGATGATCACACGATAGGTACT
This sequence comes from Cynopterus sphinx, assembly GCA_030015415.1. NCBI lineage: Eukaryota > Metazoa > Chordata > Mammalia > Chiroptera > Pteropodidae > Cynopterus > Cynopterus sphinx. The sequence goes on from CM057387.1 coordinate 83,996,039, forward strand.
CAGCTGATTTTCTAAGGATGTAATTTAAAACTAAATTCACAATATCAGACTTGATAACATAACCTAAATTTCTTTGATTATCCATGTTTTTTCTTTCCATTCTTTAATGTTAATAAAATGCTCTATAGAGAAATTTTATTACCACACAAGGAAATGAAACACAAGCATTGTGTCTTGAACAACAAATTTCATATTTTTTGAAACTAGAATACTGATCTATAATTGGATGTTTTCTTTGTGATCTGGAATCAAAGAACTACATTCTTCTGAATCAGCCCTCAATTTAATACACAGATGATATTGAGAACCAAATCATTACTGTCATGCCTTCTTTGAGGTAGACCTATACCACTGCATTCTACTCTCCTGACTTTGTTATTAGAGATATATTTTAAGCCATTGAACAAACATTCCTTAAAAACTATTATATATAATACATATCTATGTGTATATAATTATATTATTTTATGAGCACATAAAACATTTCATGAAAATGGAATATTGATTTCTAATATCAGTGGGTCAGTTCTATGTACATGGACAAATGAGGCTTTCACCCACATATTGTAAATGAAAGAGAAGGTCTGCCTTTACTTCAAATTATTACACATTTGTTAATGACATTTTACCATTTATAAGTCATTTTATATGCTAATTACTATTCTTCTTTAAAGGAAAACCTCATTGAAGAATAGTGCTTGAAATTTTCAGCTTGCTTCCCAAAATTTACAAGCAGCCTGAGATAAAGAAGTATCCTGAATCCTTAGTAGACAAGGAAGAAGAAAAGGTAGAAGATGGCCAAGGAGCAGAGATGCCAAGTTATGAGATATGAATAAAATATGTGCTCATCTCCCAATTTTGTGAGGACAGCCCACATCTTCACCATGACTGACCTTCTGATCTAGGGTATAGTATGCTTATCTGAAGATACCTTCTTTCAATAAAAGTATGATTTACAGAGAATTATAAGAATCATCAGTTTTAGTTTGACAGTGTGGTTTCAGGATTTTTGAACCACTAATAATATGTTCTCCATTGCTCTTGGTGTTTTTCAATCCTTTTGATCTATCAAGGACCAGTTCTAGTCTACTTTGCCTATGAACCTTTATCTTGTCATGTAGCCCATGAGGATTCCCTCATACTTTGAAACATTAATTTTACACTAACCTGTGAGAAAATATAAAATGTTTATGAATAATATGAATATTATTGAAGCTCCAGAAGGAGAAGATAGTGCAAAAAAAATTGAAGAAATAATGGCTGATATAAACTTTCAGATTAAAGACAGTTAAAAAAATCCCTTAATAGGTAAACTCAAAATCCATATTCAGACACATGATTATCAAACTAGTGAAAATTACAGACAAAGAAAAAATTTTGAAATCAGCCATAGAAAAATGACATATTACCTCTGGAGGAATAATAATTCAAATATAAGTGGATTTCTCATCTGAAACCATGGAGACCAGAAGACAGTAAAATATTTGTCAAATGCTGAGAGAAAGTACCTTTCAACCCAAAATTCTATATCAAAAGAAAACATCCTTCAAGATTGAAGATGAAATAAAGACATTCCCAGATGAAGAAAAACAAGGAGAATCTGTTATCAGAAGACTTACACTGAAAGAAATATTAAAGGAATTTCTTCAGGTAGAAGAAAACTTCATATAAAGAAGTTTCAGAAATGAAGGAAGAACTGAAAGGATAAATGAACCAATTCACAATTATAGTTTGAGACTTTAACACTCTTTTCTCACTGATCAGTAAAACAAGTAGATAAAAAGCAGCATAAATACAGAAGGCAGAAAAACACCATCCATTATCTAGATCTTACTGACATTTATACAGCTTTCCATATAATAATAGCAGAATCCACATTCCTTTTAAATACATAAATGAAAATTACCAAGATGGACCATATCCTGGGTCATAAAACAAATTTTAATAAATTTTAAGAATTGAAATCTTGCAAAGTTTGTCCTCTGGCCAAAATGGAATTAAACTAGCACTCAACCACAAAAAGATGTGAACAAAATCTTCAAATACTTGGGAGTTAAACTAAGGACAAGAAGAATTTTTAAGAGAAATAAAACATATTTTGAAGGAAAATGAGAATGTAACATATCAACATTTATATGATGTAACTAAAGCAGTTCTTAGTGGGAAATGTATAATTTTAAATTTTGAAATATAAAAGAATAAAGGTCCAAATCAATCACTTACTTTTTCACTTAAAAAAAAAAAAAAGAACCAGAAAAAGAAAAGTCCATAGAAAGGAAAATGAAAAAACTATGAAAAAAGGAGCAGAACTCAATGAAGTTGAGATCAGGAGAAAAATAGAGAAACTAATAAAACTTAACCCAGTTATGGTTAATTTTATGTGTCAACTTGGCTGGGCCACAGTGACACATATTTGATCAGACTTTATCCTGAATGTTTCTGGATGAGGTTAACATTTAAATTGGAGAGTTTTCAGTAAAGCAGATTGCCCTGTGATGTGGCTGGGTCTCACCCAACCAGTTGAAGGCCTGATTAGAACAAAAGGCCAGCTGCCTTCACACTTTATCTGCAACATCAGCTTTTCCAGCAGTGTGTCTTGAACTCAAACTGCAACTCCTTTCTGAGTTAACCACCATATTAACATAATAAATATAAATCATCACTAGTTTAGATAACACCCAAATGCTTACTAGTCCAACCACCTCTAAAATTTTATATGGCATCTTTCCTATGGGTCATCAGACTTCTACTCAAGCATCTCCCATAAAGTGCAAGTTTATATAATGAAAGAAATCTCCATTTTAGAAACACAGACTTGTGTTTGATTCATGGCTTTGCCAATAAGTAGCCACATAATCATGGTTATATCACTTTAATTCTTTAGGTCTTGGCTTCTTCATCTTTCAAATAGGGATACTTTATAGAGATCTTGTAAAAAGTTAAAAATGATGTATATAAAGCCCCCAACATATTGTAGGTACTCAATAAATAATGTAGTTCACATTGGTGGTACAGAAGTAAGATCAGACACATTTCAATTTTTTTTTCTTTATTACATTTAACAATATACATTCTGCCTTTTTTCTCTGAGACTCTGACACCTCAAATAATTCTTAACACATAAAAGTATCTAAAAATTTTGTTATTATCTGGAGAAAAAGTAATTTATATCAGCTGTTCTCAACTTTTTGGGCTCATTATTCCTTTATACTATAAAAATTACTGAAGACCTCAAAGAGCTATTGTTTATTTTGGTCATATCTATCTACATATACTGTACTAAAGGTTAAAAGCAAATATTAATTCAATTAATTATAAAAATAAAACCACTACTTGTTAAGATAAATAATAACTTTCTAAAGCAAAACAAAAAGTTATTGATAAACATGGTATTGTTTTATATTTCTATAAACATTTTTAATGCATTTGATTAACTAGAAGTTAACTAGATTCTCATATCAGCTTCAGCATCCAATTAATTACATATGATATGCAATTTTATTTGAAGTGTGAAGAAAATCCAGCTTCACAAAAATTTGAGTTGGAAAGACTAGCATTTCAATAGCACTTTCAGATAATTATAAATATTCTTATTTGATACTAGACCCAAATGCAAGAAGTGGTAGTTTTTTCAGTTATTTACAATGTGGAATCTGAAACCATGTCAATGAATTCTGTTACATTAAATTCTGTTAGTTTATCTGTAGTCTGAATGAATCTTTTACTTATATATGATTTTGTAACATCATTCTTGGATCATTTGGAAAAGTTCAGTCATTAATGGGGATCTTCTAAATGTGAATGTATTTCATTAGACAATATCACCAATAGATCACGTTTGTTAAAACCATCACTGAGCTCAGTAGTAAAGTTTTTTTAAGTATTGTGAAGTTGCCAGACTCACTCTGGAGAATACAAGTTTGCCAAAACTCTAATTTTTGCTGGAAAGCTCAAATTTTATCATTGGCAACAAATACTTTGTTATTTTCCTTAAAGTGACAGACTCACATTGTTCAATTTTGAAAAAAAAAATATGCCTGTCAAATATCTAAATTGGAATAACCATAGTCTGTTGTTCCATGGGGGAAAAAAAGCAGTTAGTTCATTACTCAAACAATGGCACAAGTACCTTTCCTTGAAGCAACTTTGTACTTTGGCATGCAGAACTGTTTTATGTGTGCTTCCCATTTTATCATTCAATGTATTAAAAAATAGTCAAGGGTCAATATTTAATAAAGTTTATAATTTTTTACTACTTGATTAAGGACATTCTTAAGTGAAATTGGCATTAAAAAAAATTGATGGCAAAAAGCTAGGACAGTTTATTGTCACTGCTGAATGAGCATTTTACCTTCCATAAGCTCTCTAACCTAGTTATCTACTGAATGATTATCCTGAAATTCTAAAACTTGCCTTTTTTCATTTAAAAAAAAATGTTAGCATATCCTGGAATCTCAAAATAAGGAATTTTAAAGATAACAATAAAGTTAGTGTGATTAAGGAAGGCATAACTGCAGACAGCCAGTGATAGCAAAGTAAAATCACTGAGAACAAAGTGATTTAGTCCCTGAAATAGTGTATATTTATACCCTAAGTCCACTAACTTAGAAAATTCAAGATACATAAGTACATATCCAATTAGTTATCAAAGTGAGAATGTTGTCACATTCGGGTAGCCTCTAGAAAATTCCACTGTCCTTCTAAGGAAATAAGAGTGAAAAAGGCAAATAACATCTTACCATTAGTATGAAAATAGTTTTAATTGCATTTAAACCCATCCTTAAAGGGTCTCTGAGGCTTCTAACTTTGAGAATTGCTGGCTGATGTTCCCTCTGTGGGTTAGAAATGCTGCATTATGATGTGCTAAAATAGGTTTCCTGGTCCTAGTTTTTCTCTTTTTTTCATGGGTAGAAATCCAGAGCTCTTCAAATCCACATTTAAACTGAAAGATCCTTTTTGGTCCACCAAAAAAAAAAAAAAAAATACCATCTACATTAAGACCTTCTTTCAATGCAAAAGCCAGCTGAGGTGAAGTCACCACGGGCCAAATGAGGCCAGTACCACCCAGCCATCAACCACAATAGTTTTCAAATCGTTAGATCAGGCCACCTCTTAGTGTCCTTTTATCTATCATTTTATGCCTGTGTTCCTTTTTTTGAGATTCTGTTTTTGTGTAATGTTGCTGGGCATTCTGTCCTTAATTTCCTTGTCACACAAGTGAAGGAAGTGTTTCATCTGATATGAAGCCACATGTCAGCACCTGTTCTCCGGGTTGATTTGTTCATTATTTCCATTTCTCTTTTCCAGTTCTGCAGGGTCTTTTCTGTCAATAGCAACAACACATCTGTACTCTCTGTGCCTACTATTCTTTTTCATGAATGTCAAAATCCAGGGTCTGATGAGTGCCCTCGAGACTCAACCTATCACTTAAGGAGTGCTTCTATTTGAATGTCCAATTTTTTGGTTAACTGAACTTGTGGGGAAGGCTTGTTGAAATATAAAAATTGACTTTGTCTATGTGGGTGGATAATCTGATTGGAAAAGGGAGGTACCTTTTTTACCACACTTGTAGACAATTATGCTCTTACTATGCAAAGAACATCTTGTTTTAGGCTCTCACTTTTAAACAACGATCTAATCTCATGCTATCCAATTCAATGTAGCAACCATACACTGAGACCTCACTAGTGATAGGCACTGGTACACATGGACTGAAATTCTTGGGAAATAAGTGCATAATTTGAAAATAAGGTAATATAGAATTATTGGAGCTCTTAACCTGACTAGAGTAGGTGACTTTAGACTTTTGAGACATATCAGTGAACACAGTCCATCTAGGTATTTTTTAAGGTGCCAGTTTGTGGCACTTTATATTGTGCTAGGCAGATTATCATTTATAATTATGCAGATGGTTTTAAGCTCACACGGCCTCAGTAAGTGGCTTTAAGCCTAAGGCTTCAGTAGACCTATAGGATTTCAATCTTGGTAGATGACTGTCATATTTATCTACATTGTTCATGTAAGAATTCTTTTCATAAAGGGTAGGATGCAGGTGCAGATCTTAGCAAATGCCAGCTGTAGAAACCTTAGTGTACTAGCTAATTAGAGCTGAGCTTAAACTACATATTACTGCTTAGATTGGTATTATAGGCAAAGCCAGACTGGAATGAAATCGCAAAATGAGGATGAGGAAACTTACATGAGGAGACATCAGATAAGCTAAAATTGAGGAACGCTGTAAAAATAATTGGGCTTCTACTTTTCAAAAATGTTAATTTTATTAAGAAAAAAGGCTGAGCATACTTACCATTTTAAATACTAGAGATATAACAACTGAATATAGTGCTAAATATTGGAATGGATATTACACTGGTAAAAAAATATTTCTATAAAAGATAATATTTGTGTAATTATAAAAATTAGGTAATAACATGAGATGCTAAATTCCTGAATTTGATCTTTCACTGTAGTATGTAAGAGAATGCCCTTATTGTTAGGAGATACATAATCTAAAGTTTTTACAAGTGAAAGGTCATAATTTTCATACTTTTATCTCAAATAATACATATTATATATTTACATAACCTATTATATCTGATATACATATCTATATTGTATATATCATACAGATTCACATAGATGTATATAGATGTGCATGTGGAGAAAGAAAAAAAAAAGAGAGAACAAATGTGGCAAAACGTTATCATTGAGTGAACCAAGATAAAAGAAATGTGTGTGTTTTGTAATTTCTTGTGAGTTTTTCGCTAGGTTTGACTTTGTTTTAAATAAACAGAATAACTAAAAAGCAGTCTCCCTGCTACCTACTCCCCTATCCTAGAAAGGCTTACTTGCCATGGAGGATTATGGAAAAATAATTGCTACTTTTACTCTTTTTCTCAATCAGGTATCTAGTCACAGGATCTAGACCTAAAGCTGTAAATGAAGCTGAGATCCCCCTGCTGCAGAGCCTTTATAAAGGTCTAGCTCTAAATCTTTAGTGTCAGCCTTGGTTGTAGAGCTATAAGAACTCCAGCAAATTCAATAATCACTCATCACCCAATGGTTACAACTTATAAAGGACTTGGCCCATTACACGAGTTCTGAACTTGATTGCAGACAACCAAAGAGGTGTATCCCCAAAAGAATAAAAGATTTTGTTCATCAACAAATAAAAAATAAAACGAGCTTCCTAATTTATATGTTTAATTTTATTTAATGTGTGTGTGTGTGCGTGTGTGTGTGTGTGTGTGTGTGTGTAAATTTTATTTGGTTAATGTAGAGAAACAAATCAAATAAATTGTGGCAAATCCAAAGGATCAAACAGTATTTAAATGAAATTTATTTCTAAGAATCTCAAGTGCCAAAAAACAAGAGCAGAACTGGCATATTTAAAAATAATCTTTATATTTTTCAATAGAACTAAACCAAAGGAATGTAAATGAGTAAATGAAGGTGGACAGATGAAGACAAACTAAGAGGCTGAAAGAAGAAATATATTTTGGAAAGTAATGGTAAAGATTTCAGGAGACAAATTCAAAGATGAAAAAAGAAAATGAGATTTTAAAGATTTAAAGAGACTAATATGTGAAGGGGGAAAGGAAAATTACCCAGATCTAGTTATTCTTAAAGAGTGTTAGAAAAATGGGAGATGTTGTTATAACCAGGAAAGGGGGATAGAGCACAAAGTAACCAAAAAAAGAAAAAATGGCAAATTCTCAAAGAACTGACAGACTTCCAGAAAGAATGAGGTTCCCATGAAACTGTTGAGGAATACCCTCTGAAAGCTGCAGTTGGAGATTTCACAAATAATACTAAAGAGTAGCAAATACTCCTCCTCATTCCTACAGCTAAACTAGAAAGTTACAAATTGGATAGGTTTGAGATGAAAAGGTCAGAAAGTCCCCTAAGGATAGAGACTTTAAGAATTGCTGGTGAGCTTCAAGGTGACACCCACTATATGTGACATGTAGTCATTGAGTGTGTCCTGAGAAATTTTGCCTCCCAAAAGTTTGAATTATCACCCTATAGGTAGACACTGCTAAAATAAGGCAGATTAAAGGGGAGTTACGAAGACAATGACAAGTTGAGTTCAAGCCTAAACAAAATATTGATTGGTCCAAGGAGATTGCAATCCCTGTGTGAAATTACCCAGCTCAAAGAGCTAACGCTGTTAAGATTTATTTCTTCACCAGTTGCTTCTATTTTCCCCAGAATTCACTGACTAGTAGCAGAAAACCTTCCAAAAATAAGAAAGAAGTGGTAACTGGATGAGTACAAGGAAGAGGTTGATAGCATCACTAGGTCTTTGAGGAAACCGGCTTCAGAAAAGTCGAGGGACTTCTAAAATCCACTGAGGATGATTATCCAGGTGAAACAAAAGTGAAGCCTGCAGGTATCTTTCCAAGGACGCAGTTTTCTCAGGTGTTAGCAATTCCACAGCAAGACTGTCAATAGCTACCATAGCTCAAAACTGAAAATGTCTGCTCAAATGTAATAAAGAAGCTGTCACTAACAGAACTTATAGTCATTTCAGTACTGGTTCCAGAAACACAGAGCCAAATGTAAAATAACAATTAAGAAGTAAGTTTTGAATATGCTAGGTGGGAAAGAAAGATACTTCAGAATAAGATTTAGTGATTGGGGCTGTGACCACTGCAATTATAAAACTGCACAACAAATGTAGCCAGATCTCAAACTATTCTCTGCCAGCAGAAGACCAATGCACTTTTTCCACCTGTGGTAATTCACATCCTCTTACAATTACTCTCCTGATAGGAGATTTCTCCCAGTTGAAATTTTGTTCATAATGGGTGCTATCAGGACAAATGTCCTAAACTGCCAGTCATCTTGAAGTGGCCAAATCAATATATGCTCTGTCTTCTTTCTTAACCTCAGGCAACTTCAAGTCTCTGCTTTAGACTGATTCTAAGAATATTATTTTGACTCTAGAAGTAGAAATAAATTTTTTTTATTTGTGTGAAAGATTGAGATAGCTGTAGAATTTTATTTTAAGAGTTTTTGCTTCTGGACATAATTGAATAAATACTGAACTATCCCTTCCACTGTGAACAACTATGAAACTGGACAAAATAAATGACAGTCATCAGATATTCAGTAAGAACTGATTTAGGACTGTAATCCCTGAGTGAGGGATAATGTGTGAGGTAAGACCCATAGTCATCCTGCCTTTCTGTCTGCAGGTACCGGCTGTACTACAGCATGAGCAGAGATAAACAGAACATGATATTCTCACTAAGCTGATGAGGAAGAGACCAGAGTTTGGGGATGCTGAGGCAGATAGAATGTGTGGGACGTGATACTGGAAAGAAAAGTGCTGTGCAGAACAGGAGCACTACCAAATCTACTGTGGTCCTCTTTTGGTCTCTGGCCGAATACTAAGTTGAACATCTCTGAAGCCAAAAAGGGCACAATTACTGAGGACGTGAAAGCTGATTGGAAATTCTTGAAATCATATAATTCAAAGAAAAGGAGGAGTTCCAACCAGAATAAAGAGCTCAGTGAACACCTTGAAAATTCAAAAGATTCTACAGAAAAGCAGGTAGGGCTAGTTTAACCCTATGATAAGAGTTACTTGTGACCCACCGTAGAAAAATTGTTACAAACATTCCTCAAAAGGATCAAAGTGATCCAATAAATTAACTTCCTGACAAGAAAAAACACAGCATTCTTTTTTGAAAAGGTTATATAATTGAGATTCCTTATACCACACTATCAACAATATTCAGCAAACAATAAAAAATTACTACTCACGCAAAGAAGCAGGAATATGTTACCTATAACCAAGAAAAAAGTGGCATTTGATAGAAACAGACACAGAGCTAACAGAAATAGTGGATAAATTAAAAGATAATGATGTTGAGAGCTATTCTAAATATTTTAAGAAATTAAAAGAAAGATGAATACAAATAAATAAATAAATAAATAAATAAGATGATTTAACAGTAAATACTTTAAAAATTCAACATAACTGTCTTACTTTAGACTGCTATAACAAAATATCATAGACTGGATGGCTTAGAAAATTATTTCTCCTAGGTCTAGGGACATGTAAGATCAAGGTGTTGACAGATTCAGTTTCTGGTGTGGACTTCCTTCCTGGTTTGCAGAGACTGTCTTCTCACTTCATCCTTACATGATGAGGGAAGAGACAGAGCTCTCTCTGGTCTCTTCTATAAGGGCACTAATATCATGATAAGGGCTCTATCCTCATGACCTAATGAGATTCCAACGGCCTTGTCTCTAAATACCATCATGTTGGGGATCACAGTTTCAACATATAAATTCTGAAGGGAAAAAACATCCAGCCTATAACAAAAATAAAGGCAGAAAAGGAAGAATAACGGAACAAAACAAGGTTTGCAGGTTTTGCTTTAATGACAAAACAAAAAGCAAATTGTTATTTTAAACCTAAAAACATAACGATTTTACTAAACATAAATAGACTAAATACTTGAATTAGAAGTTAGAGGTTGACAGTCTGGATTTAAAAAGCAGTAATTAACTATTTTTTTAAGAGACATATTTGAAATATAAGCATGCTCAACACAAAATATTAGCATCTTCAATCCAAATAATGAAAGTAAAATATAGTGTCTAAGAACAGCAAAGTTGGTTTACCATTGAAAAATCAGTGTAATTTGCTGTATTAAAAGAAAAAAGGGAAATCCATATAATTATCTCAACAGATGCAGAAAAATAACATGACACAATTCAGTACCTAATCATACTTAAAAATTCTTAGAAAATTAAGAATTTTTTTCAACCTTATAATAAACAACTTGATAAAGTTCACATCAAAATTAATGGCAAAATACTAAGTAATTGCATATAGTCTCCATACAACGAGATATAACTGAAAAACATCATTTCTCATCACTTCTCTTTGGCACTGTTCTGCAGATTTGAGCCACTGTAATGAGACCAAAAAAACAATTACAAGCTGTATAGATTGGAAAGGGAGAAGCAAAATTTTCAAGCAGAAAAACATGATGTCCATGAAAATCTCAATAAGTCTACAAAGAAAAAATGTTAAAACTAATAAGTGAATTTAGCAAGGTGCTAGGACCTAATATCAATGCAAAAAATATTTATTTTTATTATACAAGCAACAAAAAATGTAAAATTTTTCAAAATACCATTTATATAGCAAAAACAAAGTATAAAATGTGTTTAATTTTACTGAAAGAATGCAAAATCTCTATTAAATAATATGAGACAAATGATAGAAATCCTGTATAAATGTAGAATAATAATATGTTTGTAAACCAAGAGATTCAATGATGTTAAGATATGCATTCTCCCCATATTGATCCACTGATTCAATACAATCTGCAGCAAACTCCCAGCAAACTTCTTTTTGAAGAAATAAGGCAACTCTAAATTTAAATGGAAATTCAAAGGGCCTAGAATAGCCAACACAATTTTGAAAAAAGAAAACATGGCAAAAGTAATCTCTGTGTAATTTCAAGACTTTTTATCAAGGCATGGTAATTACAACTGCTTGACATTATCACTAAGACAGACAAATTGATCGATAGAATGGAATAGAATTAGAACCACATTTATATGGTCAGTTGATTTGTTTTAGACAAATTTGTCAAAGTAATACAATGTGGAAAAGAACATCTTTTCAACAAATAGTAATAAGACTACTGAGAAAATAAACTAAACCTTTACTTCATGGACCTAAGCATAGAAGCTAAAACTAGAAACATTTTTGGTGAAAATATAAGAAAATATTTTCATGACCTTGGTGTAGACAAATTTAGATAGAGCAGAGAAATAAGAAATTATCAAAAATAATAAACTGTACTTAAAAAAATTAAAACATTTGCTCATAAAAAAGCAATATTAGAACATGAGCAGGCAATCAGAGAGTAGGATATAACCGTCAGAGTGTGTGTGTGTGTGTGTGTGTGTGTGTGTATCAAAAGTCTTGTATCCAGAATATATAAAAAATTCCTTTGCTACTAAAAATGAACCTAATTACAAAAGTTTATTACTTGAAACATCCATCACAAAGGAAGATATATGAACGACCAATAAGCACATGAAATGAAGTTCAATATTACGATTCATACATTGGAATGATTAAACTACAAAAGACTGTAAACACTGGCCATGAAGGTCAGAAGCATCCAAGTATCTCACATATTCCTGATGTAAATATAAAATGGTACAATCATTTTTGCAAAAACCATATACAACTATCCAACGACACAGAAATTCTACGTATTCATCCAAGAGAAAGAAAAACATGTATCAACAAAAATACCTATATAAGAATGGTCAAATCAAGTTTATTCATAATAACCAAACCTGTAAATAACTCAAATATCTATATAAAAGAGAATGGATTAACAAAATTACAATACATTTATATAATGATATACTAGTAATTAATTAAAGATATCAATGACTTCAAATATGCAATTATGCAGCTAAATCTCTAAGACATTGTGCTGAGAAAAAAGAGCCACACATAAAAGCATAAGCACTGTTTGATTTCTTTTATGCATACTTCTAGAACAGATGAAACTAAAGTAAAATCAATCTAAATATTGGTTGCTTTTGGAGATAGGAGAATATGATTTGACTAGCATGGAATATAAAGGAAATTGGGGGGTTGATAATAATATCTATATCCTGATTTGGATACATGTTACCTGGGTGGTTGCATTTGTTAAAATTCATAAAACAGTAACATCTAAAATCTGTTTATTTCAATGTATGTCAGTTATATTTCAATAAAATATTTTTTAAAGAATTTCAGCAAGATACGTGACATCTTCTGAAAAAAATTAATATATGTAAACTATATTGCCCATTAAGTGAATTTGTAGCTAAACTTAACAAACATTGAATAATTGATTGAGGTCTAGCTGAAGCAAGTAGTGTACTGATTTGCCTAACAGCCCATCCTACCTGTTTTCCCTATATTTTATCAGTGGTTTGAATTAATACATAGAACACTTCCTCTTATTATCTGAGGTAACCACAGCTGAGAAATTTGGCTTGTGTGTTGCATGATACAATTGAGACAGAAAAGATTATTATATGACAAATAAACATGGTAACATTTTAGAGAGATTAGTATTGCACTTAGAGGGAAAAGAAATAAACTATTACCTGAATCAAGGCTAGTAGCATCACGACTTAGTGCTATTCATCTGATAAGGAATATTTAATTGGCTACATGTTATAAGAAAACAAATTCTACACATAAAATGATTGAATATTTGTTCTGTGAGCAAAGAAAAAAATGGAAAGGACTATATCACCATAAAGTAAGATCCTGATAGCCATTTTTTTGAGATGTTAGGAAAGAGTTTTGTACACTGAGTGACAGATTAGACTAGGTGATATTTAGGTTCCTTCAAAGAGTATTTTTACTCTTCTATGATTCTAAGAACTGGTTAGATTTTTGTTGAGTACAATTTGTGAATAACATACCCCAAAACAGTAAAGTGGTCATATCCTTTAAGAGGATGATCTGTGACAACACTGATTTGAAAACACATTACGTTATTATTAAACACAACAGAATTAAATGGCAAATTATCAGTACATTAAGTATTATATTGAACAAAAGCACAGGAAAATGTATTTTTGAGACATGGAGTGATGAAAAGTGACCTATAAATTTTGCACGTTGTAGGGGAAAAGGCAGAGACATTTAAACCATAGTGTTCAAACCATAAAACTGAGAAGTATTCTGTACTCTTCTCTCCTTTACTTCCTATTCGAATTCCATCAAATGTTAGGTTTTCTTTCCTAAGTAAGACCTAGTTATATTCCATCCCATTGCACCTGAATTATGCTAATGAAAAATTAAGAGATTTAGAACAGACGAACCCTAATTTTAAATCCTAATTATACCATTTGCTGGCTGTAAGAAATGAAATATATAATTTCTCTAGGTCACGAAAATAATAGTGCATGATAGGATTTTTCTGAGGTTTAAAGACAGTATTTGTGCAATATACTCATTAGTAGGTGTCTTTCTCCTTTATCCTGTCGCACCCATTTGTTTTATTTATAATTGAGTTATGTGGACCATTTCAATAAAAGTTAGATCCTAACTTTTCTACCTATTGTCATTCATCACTTAAATCTTTATTTCTTGATGACTCCTGAGTAACTATTCTAAAATACAAATATAATCATATTCTTCTCCCACTTAAAGACTTTCAATGTTTCTCTAAAGTATACAGGATAGAATTCAACCTCTTTGATATTAAATTGATGTAACAGAAGTCTCAATAAATGTGGTAATAAATTCTAGCTTAGAAACTTATATGATTTTAGGGAAAATCACTTGGATTCTGTGTTTCACTTTTCTCATTTACACAAAGATAATAATATTCATTTCAGTTGTCCTGAAATTTAACATGAGTGATACTGAAGTTCTCTTTAGGTTGCAAGATTCTGTGGAAATGCAAGATAAATACTATTTTATATTGTCATGTTATGATAGTTGTTGGTTTTATTCATTAAATAAATGTGTGGTGATATATTTAAAATACTGATCCATTTGCTCAATGGCTGGATAATATGAAAAGTAGGAGAAATTTAGAAGGGACATTGGACATTAGTAAATATGATAAGTTCAGAAGAAATTTTAATGACCTGTTATGTCTGTCTGATTATTACATAATAACAGACATATTTGTCTTAAAATATTCAGTAAGTCCTGAATATAAACACTAAAGTAAAATGAGCCCCTCTTTGGTTACAATCTCCTTGGAAAATTTTCTACTTTGGTGGATCACATCTACAAATCATAAATATCTAAAACCTAGTTTGGAAGCTGTGATTTGCCACTGGAAAAAAAAAACAAACTTTAGTTTGATATGTGTTCAAAAGATCAGGCTTTATAAAAGTTCATCAGTGATACACAGAAATCATTTTGGATCTTAATCAAAGAATTTTTCTAAGTCTTTAGAGGCATGAGATTTCAGATAGAGACTTGATAAACTAACTAACAAACTTAAATCTTTGAAAAGATTTATAAAGGGATTTAGTGAGTCAATCCCATCCCTGTTGTATTTTATCTACCTGTGGTTACCAAGGTAACAAGAAACTTGGGATTCCCAGAATTTTTTTTTCTAAACTAGCATCAGGAATAACACATTAGCCAACTAACTGCATTCCAGTGTGTCAACATAAATTTCTAGAAGCTGATTTCATGAAAACAATTAAGTTTTCTCCCCCTGGACAAACATATGCATGTTAAATAAATCACCTGATGCTTTCTCCTTTAACATCTCTATATGTCTCTAAATTATACCAGGAATTATATCCGTGGTTTTACTTTTTCACTAGCTATTGTTCATGATGTGTTCTTGGTATAAACTTAAGAGCTGAAATTTTTTTTCTCAGTAGTTTAAAAATTCCCACTCCTTGTCTTCTCTTGTACATAGTTTCTGGTGAGAAGCCTCCTGTAATCCATCTTTTCTTCACTGTCTATAATATCTCTTTTTCTGTCTATATTTACTGATTTCTCTTCTTTAGTTCCCAGAAATTCAAAAATGCTTTATTAGGTGCATTTTATGTTTTACTTATCTTTGTTTCTCTGAGCATCTTAAATCTGCAGCTTTATAACATGATTTTTGGAAAATTCTTGAATATTTTCTTTTCAAATATTCTGCTTTGTTCTTTCTTTGTGACTCCAACTACATGAATATTAAATTATTTAATATTGTTCCATAGCTGTTGGATATTTGTTCTGTTTTCTTGATTTTGTTTTTCTCCACTGGTTTTCTCTTTATGATTCAGTTTCAATATTTTCTTTTTATCTATATTTACACTCACTGGTTCTTACCTCAGCTGTATTGAGTCTATTGATGAGCCTGGCAAAGGTATTCTTCATCTTCTGTATCAGGCTTTTTATCTCTAGCATTTCCACTTCATTTTTTTATAGTTCCATCTCTCTGCTAAAAAACCTCATCTCTTTAGGCATGTTATCCATCTTGTTCAGTAAATGTTTTAAGATATTAAAACATGGTTGTTTTAAAGTTATTGTGTGATACTTCCAACATCAGAGTCATCTTTTAGTTCTACTGATTTTCTTTTCTCTTGATAATAGGTTATGTGTGTGCCTATACTTTGTATATATTTTTATATTATTATTATCAAATACCAGATATTGTGTATAACAAGAGATATTAAGGTAAATAGAATTTATACTTGAAAATGGGCATGCCTCTTTCATTAGGCCATGAGTACTGGGGGTTGAGTTAATCTAGTCGAGTAAAACTGGATTTGGGATTTCTTGTTGCTATGGCTGCCATCTGAGCACAACAAACTTCAAATTCCTCTTTGATTTTGTCCCAGTGTTTGTGCTGCACTTTTGGTTTCTGCCTTTCCAATATGCTTATACCATATAGAGAATCTCTTGACACGTTTGCCCTTTCTCTGCATCAGCTGCTGTCACTTGTTCCTCAGTGCTTCCTATGCTGGTGAGAGCTTCTTTGTTGCTTGGTCAAGATCAATGTAGGTAGGATCTGTGGGCCTTGGGTATGGGACCTTCTCAGTATTCATGCAGTCAAACTTTACTAGTGCCCCTCATGGGTCATATGCAGGTGAGAGGTTTTTGCTCCTCTCCCAGTGGTAGGAGATCTCTAATAATTTCATAGCATTTGGGGCAGAGGATTCTTGTCTACTACATCTTCACAAGTACAGGATGCTTTCCCACACACCCTTCTGCAGTAATGGGAAGTGACAGGGACTGATGTCATTCCTCTGTTCAAGTCTTTTTTCTCCCTGATTTCAGCGAAGAGTTTAAGCAGGAAATGGGGCTTCATGCCTTTCCTGCAGTGGTAGAAGATCCTCTCCTACATACCACCAGTTAGTGAAGCTCTCTCTGGACTCCTGACTTGTTCCTGATTTAGAAGCAAAAGCAAACTCGCTATGCATCAGGCCTCCCAGTGATTCTATACAGCCATTCCCCACCTAATGAGGGGGACAAATTCTGAGAAATACATTGTTAGATGATTATATCATTATGTGAACATCTTCAAGTGTACTAATATAATCCTAAGTGGTATAGTCTACTATGCACCTAGGCTGTATGGTATATGACCATCATATATAGGGGCCATTGCTGACCAAAGCATCATTATATGGGGCATGACTATACGATATTACCAGCTCAAACTTGGCTTTTGGTAACCCATTAAAATTTTATCAGATTTTTTTCTTACCTACTTACATGTCTGCTACATCTTTCTCCTATTGTCTCCCACTGGTGATCCAGGCCCAAGGACAGAAATAATTGGCAATGGTAGTAATGAAATATAACTCTATTACTTTAGATAGTTGTGGTTTCATTCGCAGTAGCATTAAAACTGAGTTATTTTAACAAATAATTCTCACAAAAACTGTGAGAATATTTCTTGTGTCATTTTTTTTGCAATAAAGTGAAATATGTATTTCTGGGAAAGGTGCACACACTTCTTGGTGCGAGATCTTTGAGAACAATACCTAACTGTTACATTTTGTTATTCTTTTTGTTTACCTAAGAAAAAGAAAAAAATAATAATCTGAACAGTGAATACCTATAGTTTTAGACCTAACCAGTAGAAAGTGACAAAGATCTTCCAGAAAAATCACACTCAGTGAGCAAGTAATGAAGGATTTGAACTCATATGGAAAAGAAAGGGTTAGTAGCAAGCCGACAATATCTGTGAAATATTTTCTTTCTTTACCACTGATAACAGGGAAAGAACAAGCTGCACTGGTCAAAGCCCTTGCGAACTCATTAGCAGAAAGATAATAGAAAGTCCTTATATGTGAAATACTTTTAGCAGAACGAATCTGATCTGTCTAGATTGCTTATTGTACATATCTTAGGACTTCATAGAAATATGGAACACGGCCCAATGGAAAGTGTTATATAAACTATATTGAAGTATAAAAATGAACTATAACCAATATGGTTCCTTCTATAATAAGTGATGTCCTGCATGTTAGAACATCACATATTTAATCAAAACCTAATGGAACTAGGAAGTTGCATTGGTCATCATCTCAAACCTTTCTAACAGAGAAGTAATGCACTGTTTGTGTTTTATTGTCTTTCATATCATTTGAATTATGAGTAAAGTTCAGTACCAAATTTCTGATTGCTGGGCTAGTTTTGACAACTCAAACCATTTCTTTTTAAACTCAATTGATACCTCTGATTTTAAGTGCATACATGTTCCCCTATGCAATGTTGCCTGGTTCTACCTGGTACATGGTCAGAGTGTAAACAAGAACCACTGAATCAAAATTCAGAATACATGTCATTTTGCCACATGGACTCTTTAACCACTATTAAGAAGTTTTCATTTTTTTCTGAATTTTGAAATACCACTGTGTAATAATCATATGACATGGGGTAGAAACATCAAAGAAAAAAAAACTCTGTGCAGCATATGCAAATACAACTGTAAAGAAATATTTCATATTCTTGAAAATTATGGAGAGCAAAGAACATCAAAAGTAACAGGAATGGATTTTCCTTGATACCTTTAGGGTATCAATATTTGGCTATTTTATGATAGAGTGTTGACCTGCTTTTAAGAATAGCCATCATAGAAAGTGAGTCTATGCAATTGGCATTGTACTAGGCACTCTTTCTTTATGCTTTTATTCTGCCTAAGATAAATAGACACACAGAAAAGTAATTTCCTGGGCATGTTACTTAGGGATCAACCTAAGCACAATCAATGCTAGCCTTTGGTCCTACTACCTAGTTCTCCAAAATTTTGTTATATAGGCCTTCATAAGGATTGGCTCAGTCTTGATGGGACTGAGTCTGCAGATTAAGGTTATCCATTTTATGAAGAAGAGAAAGGAATTATTTAGAACAGTTATTGATCACAAAGCCAAAGCAAATGAGACTTGATTAACTAATGTAAAACTAAAATGATGATTTCTATATATTTTACACATTTCATACTTTAAGTACAACTTCTTTCTTTTTATGCCCATTGGTCTTTATTTCTTTGATTGATCAATGTACCTAAAATCATGAGTTTGTCTTTAATTAATTATCCTTTATGTTTGGTTTGAATATTGGATATAGTTCTCTTTATTAAAGACATTTTTCATTTGTTATTCTTGAATATTTTTTCCCAACATTATTTTTTAAATATACCACACATAAATTTGCAAGATCCTCTAAATTTAGTAAATTTCATGCCTTGTTTTTAGGTCTTTCATTTCAATAAAATCACACACACACACACACACACACACACACACACACACACACACGTTTATTTTAGATGTCTTTCATACCCTAACCTCTACTTCTCAGCCCCTGGCTTTCATACAATTATTTTTTAATAGTGGTCAAATTCATGTATTTCAAGTAGCCTCAAAAGCAAATCAAAGAGACAGACTCATTGGTATTGAACCTGTCCTGAACACCCTGAGGGCGATGATCTGGGGAAAATATAGAAGTACAGACAAAAACAGATTCTCAGTGTTGTCTTCCTTCCCAGAGTGACTGTGCCCAGGCTAAGTAAGCATGGTAATGTTCTCTGCTTTCCTGCTTACTGACAGGGCTTAACCTGAGCACCTCACAATGGTTGCAGCTTACTTGCCAGAAAGATCATAATCAGCAATATTTTGACAACTGTGCTGGAAAACAACCAGTTTTCCTCTCTGAGTCAAAAGACCTTTTCAGATGTCTTGAGTAAAGTTCATGCTAGAACCATATTTTATCCCTGATGTCTTTAATTGGTGTTTGTCAGGGAAGGGTACGCTTGCCACAGTATATTTTTCAACCTTATGAATTTCCTGCTCATATTCTTTGTATATCAATAGATTAGGTCATTATAAACTATAGAACATAAAATAATTCTAATTATATAAAAATAATTATATAATTATAAGAGGAAATAATTCTAATTATAAAATAATTAAACATAATTATTTCTATAGAAATTCTATAGAAAAATTTCTATAGAAAATAAAAATAATTTAAAATCAGAAGACCTTTTTTTATTATTTATCAGGTTTTGATCCAAATAAGTCCCTAAACTTCTCTCAGTCTTGGTTTTTTAATCTACAAAATGGAAAGAAAATATCTGATTTGCCTGTTCTATAGGGATATTAGACTACAAATGAAATAATATACATGAAAATCCTGGCAACTAGTATATAAATGTGTTCAATATATTCAACTGTACATTTACACTATCCTCTGAATCCATCTTTTATGTTCATGTTATATTTCTAAGTTATAGTTTTATCCAATTAAATCATGCCTTATCTTAAAGATAGAAGAGGTTTCATCTCACATATCAATATGGTAAGTGATAGTGGCTGCCTAAAATACTTTATTGGGAAGAATTCTGAAGAAGCATTAGTTTTAATAGGCATAAACGTTTTTAATAACTAATGATAACTCCCAGCCATGCCACATATTTGCAAAGCTCACTTAAAATTCAAAGCAGTTATTTCAATAAACTAGATATTCCTTGTCAACTCAAATATCAACATTATTAACACAGGAACAAAAAAGATTTATATTACTTAACATCACAATCTCCTACCTGACCAAGACAAACCTGACATGGTCTTTTCAAGAATAATTAATGATACAACCTCTTTGCATGACCTTAAGTCATGGATGCCATTTAAATTTTTTTTTTTAATTGACAAGGAATATTGTATGCTAACCGGATCTGACTCAACAGAAACCAAGTGAACTCTGATGCTCTGACCAGTGATGTAAGTATTCCTCACATTGCTCCAGTCAAAAAAGGCAGACTTCCCACAACAAAGGACTACTCTTCAGTAAATGGATATGAATATGTGTGTGTGCATCTATCTACCTGTGGAAATCTCCTAACATCTTGTCAGGAACCATGAAGGGCAAATTAAAATTATTGACTTTTTATTACAGGAAACAGATCATTTTGTTGCTGTTGTTGTTATTGTTGTTGTTGTTGTTGTTGTTGTTGCTTGCCCAAAGTAATGGTCTGGGGAAAAGATATAACAAGGTAGAATTTGGGCAATTCATTTTTTAAATGAGTTACTAAAAAGTAGCATATTTTAGTATGTGGACAGAGACATTAAAAGTTCTGACTAATAAATTTGCCTTGTTAACATCCATTGACTCATCAATTTATTTATTCAACAAAATATTTGAACACTAAGTGCTAAACGCTGTGCTAGATGGCGATACGATGGTGACTATGACAAGAATAGTTACCTAGCTTCATGGAACTAACAAGTAACAGAATTAGCCAAGTAATTACATATGTTAGAATTACTACAAAGGAGATGGCACAGGCATGCAAAGATCATAATGGAAAGTATTAATTCTGTGAGATTAGGGAATTCAAAAGCCCAAAACTTTTGTAGTGGCTAAACACATGAGGGTGGAGAAATGATAAGTATTTTCTAATGAAAATATTTCCTAAATGAGAGGTAAAAATCTGAAATGGTCAATTTAACTAACTGAGCCAGTCTATTTAGATTTTAAGAAAATAAAGACAGATGATTAGGTTAGACGCTGAGTCACCCAATGTGGTACATATTTTTGATGCTGGTATTTTCTGCATTTCACCCAAGCCTGGAAGATTTTTAGTGTCTCATCCTTCATCTGACTTCACAAGCACAATCTGTTTGTCTGAATTCTTCCTGTTTGTTTGTTTGTTTGCCTGTTTCCCTCTCCTTCCACCCCACATCAGGAATGAGTCATCAAAATCATCTACAGCAAGAATCGGAAAAATGCTTTCCACAGTCCCATGGAATAAAGACAGCTGTCTAGAAATCTATTCTGTCCTTAAAACACATACAAATAAACAAGGAAAGAATATGAAAATTCTCATAAGGGACAGTCAACATCCAATGACTGGTTGACATGGCAATAAAAGACCTCAACTCGGGACAATCCTGTAAAGCCTTCTTCAGCTTTAAAGCTCCCTGTAGGATCAACTGATATCTTTGGGGAGACTACTTCATAGCTCAACTTCAATCTCTGTTCAATCTTATTTCCTATATTCCCTTCTAGAAGTAGTGAGCTCAAGTACTCCCTGACAAACTTCCTGCAGGATAAAATTCTGTACAATAGACTGAACTGTGTTGCCCCAAATCCAAATCTTGAAGCCCGAACCCCCAGTGTGACTGCACTTGCAGACAGAACTTTTAGGAGGTAATGAAGGTTAAATGAGGGCGTAAGAGTAAAGTCCTGAACCAATAGGATTAGAGGCTTTATAAGAAAGATGAGAGTGGGAAAGATCTTTCCATGTGCATGCACAGAGGAATAGTCTAAGCACACAGTGAGAAGGTGGACATTTGCAAGCCAGGAAGAGAATCCTCACAATGACCTTGCCATGCTGCACTCTGATCTCAGACTTCCAGCCTCTAAAACTATAAGAAAATAAATTTCTGTTGTTTAAGCCACCTAGACTACAGTAGTTTGTTATGGCAGTCTCAGCTAACATACTCCACTTCAGCATCTGCTTCCCAGGAAACCCAGCCTGTGATTGTGTCCCTTTGCACCACCACTGATTGTGCATTCACAATTCCTTGGAATCAAATGAAAATAATACACTCAGTGAAACAAATTATATACATAATTACTCCAATGTACTTAAGTACTTTCTGAACTGAAACTCAAGTTTTCTATTTAAAAAGTGTCTTCTCAGCCTAAATTATCCTAAGAAGATAACTACCTGGTGAGCACAAGGCTATTCATCATATTCATGACTTGAGGAGAGGCTGCCACTGCTCCCCAAGTTTCTGGCAGGTGGAAATGGATAGATTGTCATTTCCAGTACACCATGTCCCAAGTGGTGTTGAATTATTTAAAATTCCAAACACCTGCACTGTCCTCTCAAAGGCTTCTCACCATCAGGATTCAAGACACTGCAGAGCTCTGAGACAGGAGATAAGGGGAGCCCATATTTCCAAGAAAACAACAGATAACTTTATAGAAGCTTCTGGAAATTTAGCATTTCTAAACAAAGGCTTGTCTGTCTAAGCAGAACTATGTCTTGTATACCAGATTATTAGGAGTGGTAAGGTGTTTATGGAAATACTGGAAAACCTAAATCATGATTTGTAATCGCCGCTTACTCAGATTTCTGAGGCAGATTTACATAAGCATCAATACCGAGAGAGTACTGCTTTATCATTAAAGACGAACAATCACGTGATACCATGACAAGGTCTCTCCATTATTGAGAGATTAAATCACCCCATTGAGAAGCCAAAGCAGTATCTCCATTTTCATCTTTAGCCCCACTCAGATTTTAGGATTGTATTTCCTCTAGCTAGAGCAAGAAGAAAATAAATAAGAAAGATGCATGGAGCCTGAGGACACATACTTCCACTCAGCTGCTGATGCTGCTGCCTGTTTGGAAAGCCTTCTTTAAACAGTGGAACAACATTCCACTCCACACCCTCCAGAAACCTCCACTTGCCCTTTAAAATTCTCCTCCATGAAGATATCCTAATTTCCATAAAGTTACTTCCTACTTTATGCCTTCCAAGCACATATCCTTGTCACATATTTCAGTCTCTTTATAATTATTTGTTGGGTGCCTTTATTCACTAGAACATAAATACCTTGGAGGCTGGGGCCACGTCTTGCTAATCTATAAGATGAGACCAATGCAAGATCTGACAAACAATGTGTGTTATTTCCAGGTACTTGAAATCACTATCTGGTCTCAACCTTTCTTTCTAGCCTCAAATTTCACCAAACCTACCAGTCCCTCATTTACCCACATTGCACTGCTTTATCCACAACACACAATTCACTAACCTACAAATGTGTCATGTACAGCCACACCCTCCTGCTTTTACTCATACTGCCCCTCTGCCTGCCTGAAATGTTCTCCCATCATTTCAAACAACAAAACTCATCTTTATCTGAGGTTTTACTTAAATACCACTTCCTCCGCACAGTCTTTGCCTTCCTCTCTCTTAATCTCATGTTGACTCCTTTCTTTCCACATACATCATATATTCTCTTCACTGGTCTCCCTTCCTTAGTGAAATACAAACTCTTAGAAGTCAGGAGTCACCATATATTTCCTTTTCTGCCTAAGGACACTCAGACAAATGTATGGTTCCCAGCTTCTGTTCCCACTAAATCTACGCTACCTTTTGTATCTAAGTGGCAACCCTGAGAAGTATCTTAAACTCTTTCTCATTAGTTGTCATTCTCTGTATTTCTTGAACCCACATTTTTTTTTCATTACCACTACCCTAGCCCAATGCTTTTCCATCTTTTCTTCAGCTAGCGAATAGCATTCACTCTCATCCATCTCTTAGCCTATAGTTTCACTCACTTTCACCAAGAATGTTCCTTCTACTGTAGACTCTAAGAACCCTGAAGACAGAGGCTCTATCTTATTTGTCTTTCTTTTTGGTTAAACAAACACTTCTAAAGGCCTGTTATGTGCCAGATGCTGTTCCAGCTTTCAGGACGGAAACACAAATAAGACTCAGTCCCTGAAAGAGTATTTGGTAGGAATTTTTTTTTTTTAATTACAGATTGAATTAACAAAAAATGGATGGCTTTTAAGTGCATGAATCATTATCTTTTTCCTACTTAAAACTCCTCTGTGGCTCACATTTATATGGTTAATTGATTTTCAATATTTATCAAAGCAGTTCAATAAAGAATATAAAGTCTTTATATCATCCTGGATCAACTGAATAAACATATTTTTAAAAAATTAACATCGACACTTATTTTATGCCTTACCCCAAAAGTAACTCAAAATGAATTATAGTCCTAAATATAAAGCCTAAAACAATACAGAATAAAACACAGAAGCCTTTGTGACCTGGGGAATGTTTACCAGATATAATGACCTACTGATATTTGCAGCAACATAGGTGAACCTCGAAATCATTATGTTGAGTGAAAGAAGCCAAGCACAATGAGTACATACTGTATAAATCCATTTATATAAAATTCAATAAAATGGAAACTAATATAGTGACAGAAAGCAAATCAGTGGTTGCCTGGAGCAGAGTACTGGGGGAGATGGATTATAAAAGTACCTGAGCAAACTATTTGAGTGATAGAAAATGTGTTTTCTTGATTGTGGGATGGTTTCATGTCAAAATTAATCAAATTATACACTATACATGTGCAAATTTATGGTACCTTAAATATACCTCAACGAAGTTGTGGGGGGGCACACTTAGTGGTTTTCTGTCACCAAAAAGTAAAGTAAAACTTGTATGACAGGGTTTTTATAACTTAGGCCCAGCCTCACTCTGGCCTCATCTTTAGCCACTTCTCCCATACATTTTATGTTCTAGCAGAACTGAACAGCATCTCATTCCTTAAATACATCTCTTCATTGTCACTTATTGGACACATGCTTTTTCATATGGTGTCTCCTCTCTAGAAAGTTCATCCATGTTTCTATTCACCTGGAAAATAACTATTCATCTCTCAAAACTCAGTTCAAGGCATTACATATTGTAGGTGCTCAGTAAGTGATTATCCAATCTCAGAATGGGCTCAGGCATCACCTCTAAGAAGACTATTATGACCCTCTGCATGTATACCATGGAGTTAATCCCTCTTTCAATAACTCAGTACCACCTCTGTTCCTTGTACTGTTACCATCCTCTACTGCTTTACATGGGGTTCCAAGTCTGTTTCTCTGCATGTTAACTCCTTGGGGACTTGTGGTAGGAAGGATTCTAAGATGGCCCATCAAATCCCCATCCTATGTGACTACAAACCTTTTTCCAGTTATTTCATCAAATGTTAGTCTAGGTGTTGCTATAAAGAGGGTTTTGCAAATGTAATTAAGACCACAAATCCATTGACTTTAAGATGAGGAAATTATCTAAGTGGTCCTGACCTAACCATATGAGATCTTTGAAAGCAGTGTTTTCTCCAGCTTGTCACAGAAAATTATAGATTCAAAGCATGGAAAACATCCAGTGCACCGCTGCTGGCTTGAAGATGTAAGGCACTAAGTGGTGAAGAATGTGAGCAGTATCAAGGTGCTGAGCACAGCACCTAGATAACAAGGTAACTGGGGCTTTGGTCCTACAGCCAATGATCTGAATGAGCTTCTAAGTGGATTTTTTTTTTCAAGAGCCTCCAGATAACAGCTCAGCCTGGCCAATACTTCCATTTCAGCCTTGTGAAATCTTGAGCCAGGAACCCATTCATGCTGTGCTGAACTTCTGAACTACAAAACTATAAAAATGGGTCTTGGCATTCATTTGTTACACTGATGCATACAGGGACAAAAACTGCATCTTATTTATCTTTGTATCACATGGCTTCTCGTGAGCCCTCAACCATGTTTTTAAGAAAGAAGTAAAAGGATGAAAAGAAGTGATGGAGCAATAAAGGTAAGAAATGAAAAAAAAAAAACTAACAAACAAACAAAAAAAAACAAGAGATTAAAAACAAAGACCAAAAAAAAACATTTTAGCTTCTAGAACAGTAACTCTTGACCTTAACTACACATTATCACCTACGAAGACCTTTAACAAATACTAGTGGCTGAGTCCCACTTCATGGATTTTGATTTAATTGATCTAGGTGTGGCTTGAAAGTCTGCATTTTTTAAATCTCCTCAGATGATCCTAACATGTAGTCAAGGTTAAGAACTACTGTATGGTTTCTCCTATATGAACTGACCCCAAAGAAACAATAGCTCAGCCAGGACTTCAGAGGATCAAGATCACTGTGAAGACTAACTAGGTCCTCAACCTTTAGAAAACTGTCAGTTCCTAGCTGTGCCCTATTCCACAGTTAGCTCTTCCCAGGATATTAATGAGCCTCACTTCAGGTGATAATAATTCTTCCTTCTATTCATAGGTTCCCAAGTTTAGGTGTAAATAATAATCCCTGGGTATTTAAATAACTTCTCAGGCTCTTCCACATCATAGCCTTCTTGGACCCTGTTGATCACTATTTTTTTTTTTTTCTGTAGGATTCTCAAGAGAACTTTGGTGATACTCTGATTAGAGATGGTGAATTATCTGATACTGTCTTTATTCATCATTAACAAGCTAAACATCTTTCGCAGTTTAAAAAATATAATTTAATAGCTGATCAGAGTTATTCGAAGGAGGGCTTTATAATAGACAGAAGACTATACTGGGATTCTAACCTACAGTTCTGCTTCTGCCCCTTATTAACTGTGTGGGATATATGGCAAGATAGATAATCACTAATGATAACAGTTTATCATCAAAGTGGAGGTGTCTATATCTCATAGGGCTGATATTAGACTCACAGTATGATTATGTGATTATATAAATATTTGTTATAATAGCTTACGGGTGTGTGTGTGTATACAGATATACATAACTCAGATTCAACCAATCCACTGGAGCAACTAATATATTTCTGGCACTTTCCTAGGAATTTCTTTAGAAAAACAAAGTGACACATTTCAACAAATGCTATTCTTGAAGGAGAATAAGGACAGATGAATAGGGATGCTTTACCTAGCATGAAGATGATTATGTATACACACCCAAACACACACACACCCAAACACATCCACCTACACTCACACACACATATATGCTATTAATTCTTAAGAATAGCTGGTCTTTCAAAATATCTGAGGGACAGCATCCACATAAGTTCTAAACACATTTCTTACAGAACATATTCTATATGTCAGACCTAGGCAGTTATCTAAATAAATGATCTAACTAATTATGCAGAGCAAGTCTGTGAGACAGGTATTTTTATTCACATTTTGCTGAATTTTAATTTGGTCAAGGGTACGCTGTTAGTCAATCATGGGTTGATTTGAACTTAAGGCTCTTTAACCTGCCAATAAAACCAGCACACTTGGTTTGGGGGGACAAGCCTTACCTTGGAATAACAGCAAATTGTAAATAATAAATTAAATGGTACTTTTAGGCTAAGAGGGTTTGATAGTAACAATCATGCAACAGGGATCCTTCTATTCCAAATGTGAAATCTAGCAGGGGAAGGTACTCATAGATGAAAGCCAATGGCAAGGAGGGGGCAGAATTTCATGGGAGAGGGATGAGCCGGTCAGGTAGCTGAGAGGAAGATTAAAGAAAAGGGCTATTAGGAGAGATCTGGTAGGTCCTTTCTGGTGGGTTGTACCTATACACTATTGCAATGGTTCTTAAGTTTGAGGATGCATTTGAATCCCCTAGAGCAGTAGTCCCTAACCTTTTTGGCAACAGGGACCAGTGCTCCTATGAGAATCGAATGCCTAACGATTTGAGATGAAGCAGCTGCAAATACAGATGAAGCTTGGCTGCTTGCCTGCCACTCACCTCCTCTTGTACAGGTCTAGGTAATTCTGATCTAGGTGAGGCCAGCAGGTTTGCATTTCTTATGAATATCCAGTGATGTTGATGTTGCTGACCTGGGTTTTGAGAACCACTATACTAGAGATACACATCTGTATCTGACAGTATCAGCAAATCTCTTTGGAGACCCAGTTCACTACTAAACAGATTTTAGCAGTGTTTAAGTTGTGTGAACACTGCAGCTAGATTCGCCTATTTCAAAAGGCATTTACCAGTAGTTTATCTTGAGCAATTTATTAATTTGTGCCTCAGTTTAGATAAGTAGATAGACAGTGACATCAATATCTGTATAAAATTACTTGGAACACAGGAATAATAAGCGAGCTTTCATTATGCAACAGTATGGCAGGGATACGGTATGATGGACGTAGAGATGGCCCACACAAATCCTTTTTCAAACAACATCTGTTGCTAGGCTGCAGAGAGTGCTGCCAGCAGACACACTCCAGCTGTCTGCCCTTTCAAGGACTGCCTCAGCTGCAGAGCCCTCCCGCTCAACGTCGAGTTCTTCTAGGGGCAGCCACATCCAATGACCACTAAGGCAGAGGCATAAATGCCTTTTCATTTTGTACCAGTGCTGGACAGCTCTGACCACCATGTTAGGCTAGAACTTACTGTGGGGTTGAGTGAAGCTGCTTGGCCTGCATCCCAGCTCAACTCCTCCCTGCACTCAAACCTGCTTCTTTTTTCCTATTTTTCATAGGGATTGGTGCCAAGGACCCTCCATCTGAGCACAGAGTACACTAAACTGCATCTCAGAGTCAGCTTCCTGGAGAACTCAACTGCAACACGTTAAGCCCTCTGAGGCCAAAAGAGCAAGATTTGGAAGAGGAAGCCCAACTTAAAGTCAAAACCCTCGAACCTAGTTCTTGGGTTTGGTTTCTGATTCCATAAAATTTTGTAGTGAAGAACAGTATCCGTTCATTGCTACTAAGTATGTGCCATGGATTATTGCATTTAATTATCAAAAAATCCTATGAGGTTTTTGTTATATCCAATTTAGAGATAGGGAAACAGAGGTTTACAGATGTTAGATAATGTTTATCCATAGCCATGTTAAATAACTTTGTCATGAATAAAACTAGGGTATGTCTAACTCTGAAGGCTGTGCTCTCATATATCATACTTTTCATTAAAGGAAAATGGAAGCTGCAATTTTCACAAGGTGAGAGACTTGGGGCTTAGAAAAGCTTTCTGATTTAAGCAAGTGAAGTCTTATCCATAAAGCTGCTGTCTCCCTAACAAAAGCAAGTGTTGTTTAGCCACCGAGGACTTTGGTGATCACTGATGATGCTAGGCACTCCTGAGATAGGTAAAATTCTACTCATTGCAGGCTCTGGGAAGAGGTCATGAAGAGATGATATTTGGTCATGTTGGTCATGAAGAGATGATATTTGACAAGGATTCAGCATCCATGAATTTTTTGACTAGCTGTATGTTGCTAACTCAGATTCCAAAATAAGATATGTAGAAGAATCACTTGAGGCAAGTACACACATTGTATTCCCCTCTGGCACACTGGTTCCTGACCTCCCGTGGTAGAGAAATTAGAACAATGTTAGATTACAGAAGGCAGAGCTGAAAGACCCAGATCAAAAGAAAGCTTGCGACCCCCTTGGCACCTTAGCCCAGGCCCTCACTCTAATCTTGGCCCTCTAAATATTACCACTCTTATGGTGAGAAGAGACAATGAAAGATAAATCCAAAATCAGGGATTTTTCTCCTAAAACCGGCATAGTTGGCTGACTCCTCTTCCTTTTCCTCCCAAACCTTATCATAAAAGTACAACCTAGGCTCAATTCATTTTTTTTTCTATTAGGTATAAGGTAGGAGGGAATATATTTCCATATGAAACTCAGAGAAAGAAATTTCATAGGTAGGAGGCCCCCAAAGAAGACTCCCCACAGAAAACTGAGTTTTTTAATCTCTTTGCTCAACATTCTAAAAATTCTACTTAAGCACCTTGACCTAATAATGTACTTGAACTTGACCCTTCCATATTGATACTCTTCCCTGAGGAAACAGGAAGAGGTGGTGTTTCAGCAAATTCTGGAAACCAGCAACCTCACAGGTGACAGGTCTAAGACATACCACTGGTAAGGAACCAAAAAAAGCCTCACCTTTTGAAAAAAAAGGCATGTCTGAGTTCACTTCAGAATCAACTTGTATTTCTACTTTCATAGCGTCATTACTCCCTTACCTCCCTGAGTCCTCCTCCCTCCTTCCATTTCCCTCCTTTCATCCCTCTTTTTCTTTCTTACATCCTTCTGTCTTTCCTTTCTTCTTTCTTATTGCTAGTTGCTCATTTCCAAAACCATAAATTGAAAATCTCTGAAAAGGAATACCATGTAGAAGTTAAGATTAAAGTTAGAATATGAAAGAAATCTGCTTCATGCATTTAATGTAGGATATGAGACTAAACATGTGGCATTGCTGACCCTTAGTTTCCTCATCTAAAAAATGCAAAAAATTTTGATACGTGCGTTCAGATCATTTG
This sequence comes from Cynopterus sphinx, assembly GCA_030015415.1. NCBI lineage: Eukaryota > Metazoa > Chordata > Mammalia > Chiroptera > Pteropodidae > Cynopterus > Cynopterus sphinx. Next base: position 84,026,859 of record CM057387.1, read on the forward strand.
GAAGATTAATTAGGAGAGTATTCATAACTTAGTACAGCACCTGTTCAGAGAAATCAGTTCATATTAGTATTTATTATCATTATTTGGAATACTAATAATAACAGTCTTAGAGCTATTATTGACCTAACAGTGGACTTAGGCATTGTCAATACAAAGGTGAATCAGACATGGAAGTAGCCTCAGAAAGTTTCTTTTTCAGTTCCTTTCAACAGGTCTTTCTGACAGCACAATTGTCTCAATAGTAGAATAAACTATTTTCTAATTCAACAGTGATTCTCAACCCTTGTTCATAAGAATAACATAATGTGCTTTTTACCTGAGCTCTGTATGCCCCCACTTCTCAATCAGATCCTGGGAATCTTTTTCAGTAGTCCTGGGGTAAATTCATCATTATGTTAATTATATCCACAAGTGATTAGAATGAAGACTCACAATGTGCCACTAGTTGATCAAAGTAGTATGAGTAATGAATCTAGCTATGCCTGGGTGAAAAATCTCCTTTATCAAGTTTAATACTCAGTTTTACTGCAGCTGTTTTAATCTGTAAGCTACTTGGTCGGGAGGCATTACATTGTTTTGAACTTTGGAGTCCAAAAAACTAGGCTTGTTTTTTAGCTCTTATACCTAGTAAGCTCCCTACTCATCTGTAAAATGGGCATAAGAATGGTATTTATGTCATGGGACTGTTATAAGGACCCAGTAAGATTCATTCATTCAAAAGCAAGTATTCATTGAGAGCCTTCTCTATGTCACACAATGTTTTAGGTCCATAGATTACAGCAATGAACAAAATAAGTCTCCAGCCTCGTAATGCTCACATTCTAGTGGGTAGGAGAGAAAACTCATAGTACATGTACAACACTTAGCATAAAAAAAACCTTCAAAAAAAAACAGTACAGTATCTGTCACACTTAATATAATATTGTTTATTACACAAATATTTTGTGTACATCAATTATGTGTCAGGCTGTTCTACATGTTGGAAATACAGAGAATAAGAAAGGATATCTGCTTTCATAAAGCCTGTATTCTATTAGACAGTAAACTAACAAAATAATAATTGTACAGGATGATTTTAATATTCTCTATGAGGAAGCTAAAGTATAATAATAGGATAGTAAGTGCACTCATTAGTACTCTTTCCATTGCAAGGAACAGGAAATCCAAATAAAACTGGCTTAAGTAGTAAAAGGGCTTTAATGGTAACAAAGTCAAATGATAGAGTAGAATTCAAGTATGGTTTATTGAGGTCCCGGCTTTGTCTCTCTGTGACTATCTCTGCCTGCTCTCCTTTATACATTTGCTTCATCTTCAAGTGGTGGTTCTGATGGTCACAAAATGAGTGCCAGGAGTACCAAGGCAGGCTTCCCTGGTAGTCACTTCCCATAATCATTGAATGAAAGTACTATACTGTACACTGATTGGGCTGCCTGTACACAAAGTCTTGTGGCTAGGACAACACCCCAAGTTAACTGGCGTAGGGCTGGGTTCCTTAAACTAAACTGTGTTGCAAAGGATCACATTGTCCTGATTGAAAATTTAGTTCCATTCTTTTCCAGTTTTCACTTTAGTGAGTGAATGGGGCAGGGCAAAATTTAGGATAATCAAGGCATTTCTGAGAAGGTGACTATTGAGGTGAGACGAATTCCAAAGAAATACCTAGCTAGCCCTTTGAAGATCAGGGGAAAGAACTTTTTATGCACAAAGTTAAGTAAGTACAAACACCTGGATATTAGTTTGCTAGTACTAAGTACCAGGGACTGGGGGCTTAAACAACAGAAATTTATTTTCTCAAAATTCTGGCAGATAAAAAGTCCAAGATCAAGATGTTGGCAGGGTTGGTTTCTTCTGAGACCTCTCTTTGTTTTATAGACAGTATATTCTCCCTGTTCTTCATATGATCGTCCCACTGTGTGTGTGCCCTTATCCCAATCTCCTCTTCTTACAAGGACACTAGTCATATTGCATTAGGGCTCACCCTAATGATCTCATTTTAACTTAATTCTCTCTTAACCCTATCTCCAAATGCAGTTGCATTCTTAGGCACTGGGGCTTAAGACCTCAACATATAAATTAGAGGGTGATACAATTCAGCTGATCACAACCTCTCAGGTGGAGTAATGAACTTGGCATATTTAAGGAACAGACAGGCCAGTGTGGCTGAAACAAGGAGAAAGGGAAATGTTGGTACAAAGGGGCATCAGAGAGGTAGGGAGGGCTCCATTTATCTAGGGCCTTGAAATGTATTAGGAGTTTACATTTCCGGTGGTGGTGGTGGTGGTGGTGATCATTATATCTAGAAAACTCTACAAAAAAACAAGGATTCTGTCAGAAGGAAGATATAACTGTGTTTCCACCAAAAGAATAAGACTGCATTTACAGCAACTTTAAACAATTCCCTCCAACTGTTTGCCCAGGTAGAGATAGGAGATCGTACTTTTAAAGTCCAGCTGCATCTCTTTAAATCAGTTGACTGCATAAATATCTTAAATACAAAAATGGGGCACAGCAGTTCGAAAAAACCTATAATACATCCTCCCCTTCAATGTCCCCTACACACACTGCCAACCCACCTGTATTTGGCACATTTCCTGGTAACTACCATGCTATTTAACACTGGATTGTATTGTTGACATGGTAATTTAACATTTTCCATGTGGGTTAAACTGGATACAAAAAGCTGCCAAGAGTTTAGTCATGCAGGATATATTTTATGGAATTTCCAATAGTTTCACTAAGCAACATTTCTTCATAATTTTAAAAATTATTTATTGCTGGAGTCAAGAATTTAGCTCATAATGGAACTTGAAATGTGCTTGTCTCCTAGGACAGTCTGGTTTCAGGCATTTCTCACCTCTTAGAGAGAAAGCAGTGATGGGATACTGCCAAAGGCCTGGCAGAAGGTGTCAACATTCCAGACATAGAATCATAAACCTGATGCTAACAAAATGGGATTGAAAAATAGCTTTAAAAAAACAACAACAAAAAAAAAAACTTCCTGAATAATGGTAATGAAACATCATTTCAGAGCATGACACATATTTTTCTCTTGCTTCAACGGTGTTTTCAAGGACTCCCTTCCTTTCAGCCTCTGACAACCCTTCAAACTCCTTTCCAGTAATAATCTCTAATACCAGGCAGCACAGTTTTGTTGTTGTTAGCTCCTTATTACTGACCAACAATGAGCTTCTAGATTCATCAGAATTATTCTACCAAAGTGAAGGCCACCATCAACCGACTGACCAAACTGTATCTACAGGCTTTCTCTACCTACCTCTCTTTGGGCTTCTATTTTGACCACGAGCATGTAGCTCTAGAGGGTACAGAGGGTCTCTGGAAGATGTGCCCTCTTCCAGGATGTACAGAAGCTGTCCCTAAACCCCTGGATGCCATGGAAGCCGCATGGCCCTGGAGAAGAATCTGAACCAGGTCTTTCCAGATCAGCATGCTCTTTGAGACTTCTGGAGAACCACGTCCCAGATGACCAGGTGAAACTCATCAAGAAAATGAGTGACCATCTGACTAATCTCTGCCGGCTATCTAGTCCCCAAGCCTGGCAGACCCCCAAGCATGAGAAGGAGCCTCTGGAGGCTCCTACTGTATCCCTCTGTATCCCCCACCCCCATCCCTGGTGTCCAGACTTCTGCTTGAGCCTCTACCTGCAACCACTAAGCAGTTTTTGTTGTTGTTGTTGTTTTTTTGTTTTTTTGTTTGTTTGTTTGTTTGTTTTTTATCATTCTAGAGCCCTCTCTGAAGCCATGGACCAAATGAAAACAATAAAGCTTTTTTAAGCACAAAAAAAAAATTTAAAAGACCAGTCATTTCAAAATCATCTGTAGAAATTTTAAAAAGTGCAGATTCTCAGTTCTCATGCCCTGTCCATTCCAAAGATTCTGATTCCATTGGCTTAGAGTAAGGCTTGGAAATCTATATTAATTTCAACATCTCAGGTAATTCCAATTTTTCCACTGTGGTAACCAAAGTGGTCTCCAAACTACTTGAATAAGATCGCCCAGGGAAACTTCTAAAAATTCAGATTCCTGGGCCCCTTTCTGTACTAGTAAATCACAAAAAAAGAGCTATAGTAAAAAGAATCTAATTTTTTGATGAGCATCCCCTGAGTAGCACTTATAAAATTAAGAAATTTTGCCATAGGGTTGGATTAATTAAGAAGCCTGACTTTAGAAGTGAGATGTGGACACACAGAAAATAATTAGGTGACCTGCCCAAAGACACATGATTATCCAATAACAATGTTCAACCTTTCTTGGGTACTTTGAACTCATCTGTATTCAAAAACATTTGATAAGTATGTATGTGACTTGTAGTCTTTAGCTGTAATAGCAAATAATAAAAGAACAAGATATAGGTCAGCTTCTCAAAGAGCTCAGGAGCTTAGACAAAGAGGCAAGACATATTCTAATGAAACAGAGACAAACTTAAGGCGATATGAGATAAACTACATTTGTAATTCTGAAAAGTAGTCCTACAGGAATTCTGAAGAGAGAGAGAGAGATCACTGTAGGCTGGGCTAGTCTTGAAAGGCTTCTCGGGGGAAGTGATATTTGAGCTCATTTTTAAAGAACAGAAGTGGGAACAATAGTATATTCTACATGTAGGGAGTACAGGAGAATTGTGACATGGAACTAGCTAGAAATCAGGATTAAAATTTGATAAATTACTTTTAAAAATTATTCGCCTAAAAAATTGATTTTCTCTTTTGTTTTCTCATCTGTAGAATGTAAATATTGAACAAGATCATATCAAATTTGCAAAACAAAAACAGGCTCCAAATGAAATATCAACAGATGCTGGTTCTAACATCTTCTCTTTCAAGACAGCAACACATGTAATGTGAAACTGAATTTTTTCTTGTACCATATCACAGAGAGAAGATGGTCTGACAGTCATCACTTTTCCAAAATGTCTTTGAAAAGGTTAAAGCAAACTATTTTATTAATTTTAAATATTTCTGTAATATAACTAAGTGTTCAAGCTTTCTGAATCAAAACTTAGATGAACTTGACTTCTGGAATAATTCCTTCAAGACTCAAAATTAAGTGATAGGTTGTAACCAAGACATCTTAGTACTAAAAATGTTTACTGGTTGAATGACCTATATTTAAAGTTACGCTAAATAATTTTTTATGTAGATATATAAAAATCTTTTGAGCATTTTCTGATTCTTGTGGAATCCCCTCAAGTATTATATTATATTATATTATATTTTTTTAGATTTTACTATCAATTTCTTCACTGATAAGAAGATCCTGGGATCTACAAATTACTACCAGTCAGACTATTGGCAAAGTCTTAGGGAGCACCTGAAGTGACCAGACCACTTTAGATGCTCCCATCCCTAGGTAGCCATGTGCAATAAAAAGTGCAGGGGCTGAGAAGTCAAATAGAATTTGGCTTGAAAACATGGCTCTGCTAAAACTCTTGGCAATGTGTCCTTATTCATGGCACTCAAACTCCCTAACATTCAGGTGCAATCAGTGTGAGGAAAGGAAAATAATACATGTGTTGTAGTGCCCTGTTACCAGGAACCATTCTCATAAAGCACAGTACGTTATGTGATAATAAATAAATGTGTGAAAAAAGAGAGAGAGAAAGGTGAAGGAGGCTGTGATGGGGAAGGGTGGGGAAGCTAAAGAGAGAGATAAGGAAATAGATAGCAGCCAAGGCACTTTTAGGAACTTCAGAAATGTAAAAAATAGCAGAGATTATGTAGAAGACTTTAGAAAATTTTACTGATAACGCTGATATTGCATACCTCAGACCATGGAAGTTAGAGAGGATCCTAGCTAATCTAAGCCTTTTGGAGAGGCAGGATGTTTCACAAAGCATTTCTAAGAGTCCCAGTATTGCAATTCTTTATCTAGGCCACCTCCTTCCGACACCATGGCAACTATATAACAAAACAGATTGGAGAAAAGGTTGCTGATGCTTATCCAGAGGGGTGGGAGTACTTTGTCTCCTTAGCTACTCCATGATCCACAGCACCAGCAAGAATATCCAGGCATGAGATTTAAAGATACTAAGTAATCTGAATTTTATTTTATTTCACATTAGTAGAAAAATACACCTTTCCCAGTCTACAATCTTGTTCTCATAGGGCTATAACTGATTTCTAAGAGATCTTAACTTAGGTATTCTAAGTGATTAAGGGAAATGAGGAACAAAGAAACAAGGAGAAATCCATTTAGGGCCATTCACAGCTATTCTGTTTCAGGAGATAATGCTAGCCAGTGTGGGTGGGGGTCAGAACTCAAATTCAAATAGTTTCTTCCCCTTCATATAAATTCAGTTAGAATATTATAATTAATATTCAATTGACTAAATGAATGTTATTTACTAGCATCATTTGGCCTCTGCAATTTAAACTCATTAAAATTCCTCTAGAAAAATATTAAGATGAAATATGTGTAATCCTTAGGACACCAGAGACAAAAGGTCTGTATTAGTTTTCTTCTTCCAAGAACACAGACTGAAAACTTGGGCCCTGAAGGCTAAAATCATTTCCCAGCTATTTGAATAGTAACAGTTAGTAAAACAGCCTTTTGCCATTTCATTCAACAGATACCTATAAAATATTAAAGACTTTTAATTAAAAAATAAATTCTAATATATTACAGATGATGTCTTTATAGAACAATTATATGCAACTAACTTACCTTATTATAATACTATAATTTTCTTTGTTTGACCTTCTCCCTGAAAATAGCCTGGCCTAGCAATCTAGAAGAGATTAAAGAAACATTTCCCCATCAGAGACCATGGAAGAATATGCCCATAGAACAAAACAGCTGATTACTATGGCATTTCTGAGCTACTATCCCCAACTGAGATGGATTTTTCATACCTCTGCCTCTATCCAGGTTTGCATGAGAGCATCACCTGGGAAAGTCACGGATGTACTTTTTTAAAGGATCTATTTATAAGGTGCAGATGCTCAGTACAGAAAACTCAGCATCCTGGTCCAGCAAGAAGCCTCAGGATCCACACAATACAGTGCTAACTGCCACTGTCTCCATAGCCCCCACAACCTCCTCACATTAAGTGAAGCATCTTGACAGGGAGATATATAGGGAGATAGAGGAGGTATATTTCTGTTCAGAACAGCCTCCTCAGATAATGAATTTGTATACTGAACAATAACCATTGCCCCACTCTGTTGCTCATAGCCATGAGTAATGCAAGGGAGCTGGGAGACAGGAGGAAAGCTATCGTTGGTACGGGCTGCATTGCAGACAAGCCTGCTCCAGTCCTGACTATCAAGCATAGAAATTTATGTATTACCTTGCAGCACACCAACTTATCTGCCCAAGAGAATATCCCTTTGAAAGCATACGAATAGTATTAATAGAGTTAGAGATAGAGTCTGCTCTTTAACCACTGTGCTCCCTTTTATTCTGATGATACAAAAGTTTCCTTATGAAAAGCCACATTTAAGTGGTAAATCCCTGGATTGAAGTTACTGCAGAAGGTCACTCAGATAATCTGACTGTAATGATCACAGATATTTCCTTCTTGTTATGAGAGGGAAAAATAAAAAAAAAAAAAAAAACAGACCATTTGAAAGGCATCTTACCTCTGACTGTAGACTAGTGTGTAAGTCATAGCTCTACCATCTTGCACGGTAACTCTGCAAGTGCCTTAACCTCTCTGAACCTTTAATTTCCAGTCCACAGAATAAATAACTTGGAAGAGCTGATCGGTAAATTCCTTTCTTGCTTTAAGATTTCATAAACCTTTATTCCACTAATTTATATCCTCTTAGTCATCTTATACTAGCAATAACATTGCTTGACTTTGTGCTCTTGTGATTTGCTCAGATTACCTTATTCATTTCTTACAATAAGCTTATGAACTAAATGTTATTAAAGTGACTACATAACAGATGAAGAAACTCAAGATTTAGAGATGTTAAGTTATTCGTTTGAGGTTATGTGGCCAGTAAGTGGCCAAGCTTGGATCTGAACCTGTCAATTTATCTTTAAGACCTATACTCTTAGTTCCTATGCCCTATCACCTCTCTTCCTTCTGAACAGTTAGTACATAATCTCTCTGTGTATGTAACGTCCTCTGATAGGTGAGGCTAATTGTACAGACTATCTATCTGTCATCCATCTGTCATCTATCTATCTATCATCTATCTATCTATCTATCTATCTATCATCTATCTATCATCTATCATCTATCTATCTAATCTATTTCCCTTATTATTCTACTGTAGAAGTATCTGTAATATCCTGGAGAGTTTGTCATAACAATCAATTTAGTAATTATTCTTATGTGAACCCATGTAGAATATTTAGAAAAGAATTAATGTTTGAACTCCCAGAATCAAGAATAAAATCCAGTCACCTGAGAAGAAATATTTTGATTCTCATAAAAGGAGCCATATTTTTATAAAATTCAAAACTGCTTCCACGTAAAAACAACTCAGAAAATATTTAAGATTCTTCATTTTTAAAATGACTAAAAACCAAAGTAGGCTTTTCACACAAGGTATAACCAAGATAGAAGACACAACGGATTTAAACCTATATTAATAGTAATTGCCAGAGGAGAAAAAACACTAACCAGGAATGATGAGAATGAAATTGGGCTCTTAACAGTAATACAGTAGGTGAGTTACAATGCCTCAAATCCTGCTATAATATATGAACATTATCCTCAAACTTACCAGTTCTATCCCAATGCAGAATGCATCTTAGCCAGGTCAAAAGCATAGACTCAAACTTGCAAGACAGTCAGTGAGTTATTTCACAGAAAAAATTATATCAACACTAATGGAGTGCTTTTAATATTTTTGTTGCTCTCTTTCACTTTCTATTGTACTTGTAAATTTTACAATGTTTATCTTAAAACTAGATTTGGATTTCTCAGTAAGAAAATACCTATTCTACAAAATAGCTATTTTAGAAAAAGCCTATTTCTAAATAAATCAAAAGAGTGAAAATGAACTCTATATTTTTCTCACTTTTCATAACTTGGAAACAATGTGCTAGCCTGTAAACTTTATAAGGGCAGGGACCCTTGTCAATTTGATTGGTTGATGTTTCTTAAGTGCTTCGAGTAGTGCTGGCACATAGCAGGCACTAGAAAAATAACCATTGTAAAACTAAACGAACAATTATTATCAGAAAGATAGGATAATTTCCTCCTGAGTGATTTTGTGCCTAGTAAGCAAAAACAGATCTGCTATATTTAGAAATGTATTGCTGTATAAAAATAAAGAAGAATCTGCCTGACATCTTGAGGTCTTGCTATTACAAAATCCAGATGACTGTGTTACCCAGGCACTAATTCTTAAAAGACGCAGAATAGTGGACAGTTTGTTCTAACATTATATTCTCTCTGTCAATGCAACTGGTATCTTAGCTCAAGAGAATACTCTATTCGGGCTCATTGAGATAGAAACAACAGAACCCAATTCCACCAGTTCCAGAGACAACTGAGAGCAGACAAGGGCAAGATGGATGGATAATCAGCCACATCCAGGTCCAAGAACCAGAGCCTCTGTCTCTTCGGAAATAGGTGGAATTTGTTCACTCACCCCTATGGAAACGCTTTCATTGTTTTTCTCTCAGTTGAATGGGCCCAGTGACTATCACAGCGCCAAGCACATTATTGGTGTGCTATAAATAATTTCGAATGAATGAATAAATGGCGCGTCTCTGCTTATCCATAAATATGGAGGAGAAATGGCTGTGTCGAAGGGTTTTTGATTCCAGCATCACTGACTAACATATCTCTGCTTTACAGTTTAAAATTCTTAAGAAAGAATCTGGTTGACTAAACTTGGCAATGGATCGAGTCCCTCTATGGTAAGGGTCTATCTTTTGTCTAATCAGCTCTTATTAAGAAGCCCTATCTTACTAACAGGAAGGCAGACTCTCAGAAAACGATGCATTGCCTGATCAGGTTTCCAAAGAACTGTCTGTTAAAATAGTGGTGGAGAGTCTGCAAACCTGGTTACAACGATTCCTCTCTGCAGGCCCCTCTGTAGTGTGACTTTGCTGCTTTTCCCATAAAGAGTGAAGATTTACTTCCTGGTCTCTGATTCTGGGCTAGCTTTATGACTTGCTTCGAGTAGCAGAATGCAGGAGAAATGACAGTATGGGAGTTCTTAAGCCTAATTCTGAAGAGGCTTAAGCACACAGCCACCACCACATGAAGACTCCCACATTTGCCTGTTTGCTACAGTAGGTACCACAGTGAGCCTGCAATAACCATCAAATATGAAAACAAGGCTGTGTTAGACTTTCCAGCCCAGCTTAGCTACCACATGAGTGATTTCAAATGAGTACAATGGAAGTGCTGTCGGCAAAGTGCTGTGTTTTAAGCATCTATGTTTAGGGATGGTTTATTATACAGAAATGGATAACTGATAAAAATTTTCATAATTTTAATAATCTTCTTTGTTCCTTTTCTGACCAAGAAAGTACTAAAAGCTGAATCCTGAATTGGTACCAAAGCTTTCATTTGTAAAATAACTACTTATCTAGGTCAGTCTAATTTAAAAACAAAATAAAACAAAAAAATGAGAAAGAATTGAAATGATCTTTGGCACATCAATAGGAAGAGACTTAGGGTTGTGTCCTGTTTCCAATACTTGCTGGTTATTCTAATATTTAAGATCCTCAGTTTAATTATCTGTTAAATGGGAACAAATATATATATATATATATATAATCTGGCAGGGCTGTGAATGTCATCTCTTACACAACAAACACAACCATTAGTTGTAAGGGGGGTCTTATGAAAATTAAATGAGATCATTTATATAAAATGTACATCAAACATGTGGTACTATGTAAGTGTTCAATAGAGTGATAAATTCTATCTTTCAAAGCACACTGTTGAGCTCAATAGCTCAATTTGTCTCTGACAGGATTTTAGGAACTGAGTGAGTGCGTAAGTTTTGGAAACATACCTGAGCAAAGACCTTTTGCACCAAGAAAGTACATTTGTGTGTGTTCTCTCCCCTACCAGAAGATAAATCAGCTCTGCTACCCTGTCCCAGATGTTCCTTAACAAACAGAAATGGCAGCCCAGCTCTCCTTCAGACAAATGACCCTCAGACACCATTTAGTATAACATTCCCCTGAGCTAGATCCTGTGAAAATCTATCCTATAACAAGTTCCTTGAAAATGTGGTTTGGTGATTCATCAAGTTTGGAAAATGCCACCTAATACATGAACTCTGAAATATTAGTAATTCACATTAACATATAAAGGCCATGAGAAATCCTGCAGTTAATAAAAAAAAAAATTGCAACAACAAATCTTTTATAAACAGATATTTCTGTTCTTGTTTCAAATACGAAGTGATTTTTACCACTTAGTGCCATCTTACACACCACAAAACTAGTATACATAAAGACACACTGTGGAAAGTCCCTGCCAATGTGACATTACCTACCCCACTTAATAGAGAACACTAGGTCCCGGGGGTGCAGGAACCTGTACACAGATCCCAAACTCAATTTTACTAAACAGGTGCATGCTAGCCAGCCCCTTCATTTGCCTTCTCCAGTAATGACTTCCCCAATAAATCCTTTTAGAGGCATCTCCTCCCTCCTGTTTCTCCACCCCCCACCCACCACCCCTGCCCATATGCAACCATTTTCTTAAAGCACAGAAAGGCTGAGGAATTCCTTCACTGCCCTGCTCCACAAAGGGGAAGCAGCATTTCCATTTTGCCAAGTGCGGAGCAGTGACTTGGCTGGTTCCATCTATCTCTATTAATGACCTAAGCAAGCTGCCATAACTTATTTATGACAAGCAGGGCTCAAAGGAAAACTCCAGGCCCCCTCACAGTCTGGATATTTGCATAAGCCCTGATTTTCCTAATGGAGATGTTTTCTTTGGGCCAGCTGGGTTTTTCTGAGTAGGGAGATGTGACAAGTGCATTTAACCCACTAGGAAAAGAGTAAGAGACTAGCTTAGAGAAGATGATGACAGTCTTAGGGAGCCTTTGAGAGGGGCAGGATTGCCTAGTGATTAAAACCATGGGCTCTGCAGACAGACACACCTGAATGCCAGCTCCACCACTAGCTTGGGCAAATTAACTAATACTCTTAACCTTTGTTTCCTCATCTGTGAAATAAAGGTTATAAAAAATTTCTACCTTACATAATCACTGAGAGTATTAAATAAAGCTATGTATATAAAATACTTAAGAGTCAGGCTCAGTAAACGATAGCTATTGTTATTAGTAGGAATGTTATTATAAGGACTACCTAATTTCTTTAAAATATGTATTCATTTATGCAGCACATGTCTGAGTCCTTCCTACATGCCTAGTATGGTATTAGATCCTAAATATACAGACAAAAATAATATGTTATCTTTCTGTTAAAAAAACTCACTTGGTAGTAAAGACAGACAGCTAGCTGACAGTGACCACACTGAAAGCAGGTGCTCTGATAAAGTAAAGCTAATAGCAGAAGCCCACAGGATTGCAGGCAGAGAAAGAGGTGTGATTCTGCAACAGAGTCCTTATGGATTAAATAATTTAAGTATCCAGTAAAGAGCTGGCCAACTAGAAGGTGCTTTATACCTAGTAGCCATATATGAGAGTAGGATTTAAGCAGGTGAGGCAAAACTGAAGTCACATCCAGGAGATGACCAGCCTGAGGGGAAGGCATAAAGTTAAGGAATGCTGATTGATCTTGCAGGACATTTCTTCATAGCCAGGGCAGAGGAGAGATGAGGCTGGGCCAGTATACAGGGTCTCTCTCTGTCATACAAAGTCTTTTACCCCAAGCAGAAAGCTATAGTTGTTTAGGTTGTGAGGACCATTAAAAGAGTTTAAGCAAGAGCAGGAGGTATATAGACTTTTATTTTGGGAGATCATTTCAGTAGGATATGGAGCTTAAATTGTGGAGTGGGAAGAGGGAAGTAAATTATCCCTAGTTGAAATAAATTTCCCCAATAAGCCTTCCCTGTATTCAGGCCATACTAAATCTCCCCTAGCAATGTGTCACATACCTCCTATAACCTAATATCACAGTAACTTATGTACATTCCTCTGCTCTTCTATTGGGATCTAAGCACTGAAGGAGGATTAAATGGTGCCCAGACATTTCTCCCTTCTTCACAGTGCCTAGTACAGGACAACTGCCCTTCAAATGACTGAAAGAACACAGAGTCACATAAACTTATTCCAACTGTAGATGACTTCTTTGGTCAGAAATCCTTTTCCATCAATCTTAACCACTGTCTTTTGGAACTACCCTATAAATCAAACCAGAGTAGGATTGCCAGATAAAAAAATACGGGATGCTCAGTATTTCAGATTTAAATTTCAGATAAATGATACATAATTTTTGTTAGTCTAAGTGTGTCCCAAGCAATTTTTGAGATCTACTCACATGAAAAATTATTATTTTGTTGCTGTTGTTGCTGTTTGCTAAATCTGGAATATTACACGAAGCAAAGAGTGCTAATGTTAATTGTCATTCCGGAAAAGGCAGATTCCTATTCCTCCCCACTCTGAACTTCATTCTCCCCATTTGACTCCAGAATCCCTAAGTTTCTCCTTCTACTTTATAGCTACAGGGATGAATAACTATATTTCCAAATCACAAATCTAGACATATGATACACGCATAAACGTTTTTTTCCCACTCTTTCACTTATAAATTTTGTATGAATTTTCCTTGTATCTCAGTTTTGTCATTTATAAAATTTGATTAATGATATTCCACAGGGTTATAACAAAAATTAAAATAACATACTAAAGTGCCCCCACACAGGGACTTAAACACAGGTGACTCATTTAATTAATATTTTCTAGACACTTATTCTGTTCTAGGCTGACAATCGGGATTCCCCCTGCCCTCATGAAGTTTAATATTTGGGTTAGGGATGCTTATTGAAACTATAATTAATATGAGAAGAAAGACTGAAATAATGGGGCCCTTAAAATATGTAGGCAACTTGGTTACTACACCTGTTGGTTTTTCAATGTTTACTCTTGTCTTATTTATACACACACACACACACACACACACACACTGATCACTAGGGCTGTGGCAAGAGCTGAGAAAATCAGGTATAGAGAAATTAGCTAAGAACCAGCAAAAGCAACAGAGAAGTGACCAACCAGACCTTGTCAATGATCATATCTTAGTAGTGACTTTCAACTTGCTTCCCCACTTCGAGGGTGACTCTGCTCTGTTCTAAGCTATGTCCTGAACTCCAGTCATCTCCTGCCCTACTCGGGTCTTCTAACACAAGAGCCAAGTACAGTGCCATTGCATCCTGTGTTCCTGGATCCTGGGACAGGATAGCAGGTGGCTGCACCAGCTCCTGGCAGAGGTGAGGTAGTACATTTCCCGCAATTTCTCAGGCACCTGCTCTCACCATCTACCTGAGAGGCTGCCTGGCTCTGAAATGCCCTTGCCTGCTCATCCATAGGTGCCAAAGGCTCCCTGCCCAGTTCTTGAACCAAACCTGATAGAAGCAGGGAGGACATTAGCAGCCTTGCTGTCGAAGTCTAAAATGTGTCTTGTCTGAGTCAAGTGTACTAGGGAGCCCTGACATTATCTTCCTCTGTCTCTGGCTAACTATGACCCATTTGTATCCCTGATGTTCTGAATATACCTCCTGATTGGAACTGTATTTCTATAGCCTTGCTCCTTTCCTGGGGTCTCAACTTTCCCAGCGAATATGAGTAACTATCTTTTATTGTCAGCCTCTATGTAAGGTATTTGAGATATACTACCACATTTAAATCTCATCCCAGCCATATAACATAATTTTTATGTCCCCTATTTCAATGTGAAGAAACCAAGGCTCATAGAAATTAATTAAGTTGCCCCCAAATCACAGAGCTAGTTAAGGACAGGCAGGAATAGAACCCAAGTCTTTTTATTTCCAAAGCCCAAACAAACTCCTTTGCATTATGCCTAACTCACCTTTGACTAGGGTAGACTTCTCAAAATTATAGAAACCATTCACGTTGACAAAGCAACCACCAGTTGGACTTGCATATGGCTGCTAACTAAGGCTCTAATCTCCAGGCTCTGATGACCAGACAGAACCTTATGGGCATTAGTTCTGGTTGCGTCACTCAGGCTCCTAAGGAAGTAGAATCTGGTTTGATGGCCTTCCTCTTCTGTGGTCATTTCTATAGCTGGGCCAGTCCCCACCATCTGTAGTCCTTCCCATTCCCATTTTTAGCTCTGTTCCAGCTTGCCTGCCATTCAGCTCCCAGCACAGCTCAGAGCAGAGCTTGCTGAAATGGTGTGTTTAGGACTCTGTGCTGGGCTGCAGTCCAGGATCTGGGGCTGGCCCTTAGTTCTGGGGCCTAAAGCCAGAGCCAAAAACAAAAACAAAAACAACAATAACAACAAAAAAAGCAGAAGTCAGCTTCCTGAATAATAATAGTGGGCTGGAGAAATGAAGATTTAGTTTGAAAAAGGGTTCTGGCCCACAGGAATGGAGCAGAGAAGAGAAAATTAGCTAAAGGTTGAGAAACTGCAGTGGGAAATGAAGCTTAAGACTGCAAGTGTAGTAATTCAGACAAGACACAAAGAGAAAATCCTTGTGGAACAGGTACAGATTTAGGGAAGCCTTGTGTTCTTGCCTGTTAGTCAGAGGAAACCAGCCTATAAAATAGGGCTCCTGTTGTCTTTTGAAATACCAGGAATGTTTCCTTTGAGTCTCATGACAAACTTAACTCTAGTCAGGCCCAGGGCAGAGTTGAAGGAAGGTAGACACCTTTAACCATTCCTGTAGTTAAGATCTTGTGTGGCTCTTGATGTAGTGATTGAATCCTGTAACTAACACCAGCACTTCACTGAACATCCCACATCTCCAGCCTGCTACCATCTCCCCAAAAAAACAGGTGGGTTCTTTGAAGGGACAGACACAATGTACTATTACCACTGTTCCAGTGAAACATAGAAATTATGCCATGAAAACTTAATTACCACTTTTTCAGTAATGAGCATTAACATAGTGAATATTTAAAGCTACAACAGATTGCGTGGCAGCCAAGAGTTAGGCAGCAGTGACTTTTAAAAAGCTAGAAAACGAAACCTAGGTGGACTGAGGATGACTGAGTTACTCGAGCCCTTTTCTGATCTGTGTGTGCAAAGGCCCAATCTAAAGGTATGCTGAAACCACCAACTCCTTTAACTCCCCTTTTCCAAGGTGCAATGGGTACAGTTTGAATAAAACTCAATCAATTCAGTTCTTAATAAATATGATGTGGCTAGCACTGAAGTAAATAAGACACACACTGCTCATATCTTCAAGGAGTTTGGGGTACATTTCTGGTGATGAAACTGTACAATAATGATCATAATCAGGACATCAAATAATCAGGAAACAGAACAGGATTGATTTGATTTCTGACTCTAAAACTCATTAGTGATTTGGCTTTGGGCAAGTTACTTTTTCTTCTGAGTTTTATTTCCTTGATTTTTAAGGTGAAGATTATAGATTCACCAAGGGTATATAGAGTCTTAAATATAGTCATATATGACCCATCACAGTGCTCAGCACAGACTATGTATTTGTTAAGAGGTTTTAGCCAAAAAGTAAGGCAAAAAAAAAAAAAATGTGCCATAAGAAAAAATATTGGAAAAATTTAGAATGGCATTGTTTTGTGAAGGCAAAAAAAAAAAAAGGGGGGGGGGGCTTAATGGAGGTGGTTATATTTGACATAGACCTGGAAGAATAACTAGACATTTTATAGGTAAGAGCTTTTTGAAAATCTCACTGGCACTCAAAGAAATGATGATTGAATAAATAAATTAAAGTATGAAAATGAGGGATTTTTTTTCAGGCAGAGAAAACTAGTTACAACAACAAAACAGTGTAAAAATATGGGAACTGTTAAATGAATAGCAGAAGGATTCGTTTGTTTGGGCAATAACAAACTTCAGAGATGTGCTGGAAGTCAGAAAAGGCAGATTGGGCACATACGACAGTAAATATGAATGCCATCTTCAGTTGCTGATTAATTTATAGTATAATGATTGGAGGACACCATTGGAAATTTGCAAGCAAGGAAGAGGAACATTTGGAGGTGGCAGTGGTGTGAAAAAGAGATTTGTGTGAGGAGAGATGAGAAGCTGGAATGTTGGTGGGGAGCTGTTATATCAATTCAGGCAAAAGATAATAAGGCCCAAATTAGGGTACTAAGAATGAATATGGAGAAGAGTAAACAAATGAGAGAGATACTGTAGAACAGAAACCACAGAAATTGCTAAGAATTTAGGTGTAGAGAGTAATATATGCTCTATTTGAAAGTACTGTGGGTGTCCAGAATGGTGAGCAGAAAAAAAAATACAAAAAAAACCACATAACTTGACCTCCAGAAAGTGGCAAGGGGACCACACCATTAGAAAGAGCACAGATTGTTATGAAAGAAAGGACCACAGCAGAAAGTGAGGACCAATGACCTTTAGAATATAGCACCTATGAGGTTGGGTTGGACACACTGTCAATGGGTTATTCACAGCCAGGCTAACCATATCATCCCTGGCTAAATGCAAGGCCACTGAAAATGGCCTTTGAAGAATTTGAATGGGATTGTGTATGACCCTCAACTCCTAGAAATTAGGTTTCTGACCACTAAGTATCTGTCCTTATTGCACATGACTTCTCTCTGAGGCCTCACAACCAATGCAGACCTTTCAGATAAACCAGATGAATACACAACCACTAGAGAGGACAAAGGGAGCCACCTATCAAGGCTCATCCACAGCTTCCCAAATGGAACATTCAAAATGTGCAACTAAAGAAAGAGAAATGGATATAACTTTTTTTAATATAAAAAAGAATTAAAGAAAAAATTACTATTAGTATTTGGATTGAGATGAGCCTCTTCTCTGGAGTGAAAGAAGTACCTGTTTGAAGAGCTGAATTTCACAGATGGAGAGGTTGGCAGTAGCACCTGCACTAGAAGATTGCTTTGGGGATATATTATCATTTGAATAAAGTAGGTGTACAGCGCAGGTTATCTGACATAAAATGTGCTACCCCTCACAAAACGCACTTGTGGTTTATAACAATCCCCATCTGAGGAACTGTATAGTGAAGACAGTGGAAATAATTCAGGCAGTATCTACAAGACAAATGGTAAAAGTAAGACTCCTCCTATTCCTGGTATGAGGCCCTCAGTAACTACATGAAAAAGGAGAGCAGCATTCAAACCAATCTTGACAGCAAGTTGGACAAAATCTTTGAAGTTATTAATACTGCTTATATTCATTATGGCCATTATTTTCCTAGATGTATACTGTGCATATATTTTATGAATACACTTACATTGTGAGCACTTGTTCATCTGTATATATTTATTTATTTTACTAAAAAAGGTGCCATCTAAAAGCTATTGATGATTTTCTAAACCTGAGACCCTGTGATTATTTCAAAATACTAAGACTGAATTTGAAAGAAGACTTCGTGGAGAAAAATGGAAATATGGGAAAGCCTAGCATGTAGTGGAAAAATGGAAGATTATCAATAAGGGAAGGAAAGAATGCAGAGAGAGGAGCTTGGGAGCATTGAAACCGACTAAATCTCCCGTCTTAATTTTACCCAGAACATCTGAGTAGCAAGGAAGGGACTAATTCATTTGCTGAAGCAGAAATGTCCCCCTTGAGCACTCTCTTAACAAAACTGCCCTCTGGCTGAAGGGTTGCCAGCCTTTCCCATGATATAATGGTACCAAGGGCTGGAAAGCAAGCTCTTTATTGAATGCCATTTTTTACAGCATCACATGCTTTTCTTTTTTCCTCCCACCACCCAGAAGCTGTTGCGATGGGCACATTTTTAGAATATTTAAAAATAAATTACAGTTAGTGGTGAAATGCATAAGCCAGAGAAATGCTGGGCAAGTGTGTGCTTCAAGTTACACAGCTCAAGGCTGCCGGGTATAAAAATACTCTATGTCTCCCATTTGGCTAAGTAAGGCTTTAGCAACTGGTAATTTTTGCATGTCCTAGTCACTGCTAATTGTTGAATTAGAACATCTGTCAAAAGTGGGGATATTTTCCTCAGAACACAGAGCAGGGAAATTAGCTTTTCTGTAAAGCAGTACAAGGCATATCAGGGCTGTGCGTACTGCCAAAAGCTAATATTCCCTCTCTCTGCCCATTGTTTTTAAACAGAAAGGAGCCTGCTGAGTGGCTTCTGACCACCCTTTTTAGAAACCATGTGGAGCTTTTGCAGACTCTGAATTTACCCAGGTAAAGGCAACTTAAAAATGTCCAAAGGGTCAAAAACTGAACAGTTTATGATTTAACACGGTGCCTGTCTCCCACCAAGGATGTGGAAACTGTTCCAGCATGGCCTTGCACCAGGAAATATGAGTTTATTTACATCTTAACTCCACTGAGTCAGTAGATATCAGTGTACACAGCTTTGAATGAGTCTCATACTCTTTCTAGGTCTCAGTTTTCTCACCTATAAAATGAAGGGACTGAACTAAACCAATGTTTCTAAACTGTGACATATTTAGACAACTAGCATTTCCTCATGGCTGCCTTAGGAGTTATTGCTGAGGAGACTGGTTGCACAGAAACCACTCCTTCACCTCCACTATTTTCTATTTTCTATTTTGGAGTTCAATGTTCAACATGGAGGGGCAGTGATTTGACAGCTAAAGGTCCCTGCAAATATTTGCTGTGACAGAGCAAAGAGGATCATGCAAAACTGGACCACCCAGAATATTTGACATGTGCCTAGACTGGAGGGAGAGCTTCCCAGACACACTAGCCTACTTCGAACACAACTCTACCAATCCCCTCACCATTTAACTCCTTCCATTCTCCCTGCTATTAATTCCTTCCCTGCTCCTTTGACCTGTCTGTGCTGTTCTTCTCCAAAGCCCAAATAAGATTGCAATGTAATGTGAAGCCATCCATGTCACCCTATTCCCTCTCTTTCATGTCTGAGGA